>OZ010600.1:94444890-94577390 GCA_963932145.1 Acanthosepion lycidas
TATGATTCCATCGCTACATAATTAAATAAATAATTATATTTAAGCTCTACTTTTTTATCAAGCACTGTTTTTTAAAAATAATAGCAAAAATACTAAAGAACTTTGGATTATTTACCTAACGAGTTCTTTCCTATTTTCTATATATTTTTCACACACACACACACACACATATATATTGATTATACATTATTTTTATAGATACAAAGTTTTAAGTAAATGCTCTGTTTATAATAAACAGTATTAACAACATCTACCCGTCTGAATGTTCGAGAAATTTCATAGAAAATATGTCTCCTCCGACTAAGATTCGCTTCGACTTTGCTAACCAGACGCTTCCTCTGTAGCTAAATGGCATAGCACGTCAGTCTCTATAACGGTTCTGTTTTGAATACAGGTTCGATTTCTGTCGGAGGACACATATTTTCTATGAAAATTTCTCGGACATTCATGCCGGTAAATGTTGTTAATACTGCTTATTTTAAACAGAGTATTTACTTAAATATTTGTATCTATAAAAATAACGTATAAACAATAAATATATTAAAATAATTGTCTGACAGCCCATTTCATAATATATATATATATAAGACCGACAGGCAGCACGATCTGACGTGTACAGAATGCGGTAGAGTGTGCTTGTCGGTGGCGGGTCTAAGAAGTCAGTTGACAGCGCACCGACTGAGGGTGGCAATTGACTATAAAGCGGGTCTAGAAGCGGTTTTATGCGACATTTTAAATTGCATGATAATATAACACCCGCTGTTGGACCTCTTAAGTGCCCTGTTTGTGCCAGAGTATATAGGTCCCTTGCTGGGCTTAAGAGCCACATTCTTTCAGCACATCAGTAGATATTCTCCTAAAAAGATATGTATTAATGGCCTTACTCGGACATGAGTTGGCAACCAACATATATATATATATATATATATATATATATATATATATATATATATATATATATATATATAGATAACTATACTCGTTTTGAAAAAACCTCGAATTTTTGATTTGCCAATAATCAAATCAATCCCGAGGGAAAAAGAAATTCCAGATTTCCCTGACGATCAGCTTAGGTGAAACCTGGGTATGTTTGTCTGGCTGACTAGGTTTATATATATATATATATATATATATATATATATATATATATATATATATAACAATTTGATGCCACAGAATGCATAAATTGATTTAAACAAACACTGTTTAGTGTTCATTTTTTGTTTTTGTTTTGAACCTAGGCACGTTTCGACCAACACTTCATCAGGGACCGACGTTAGCAAAATTATAATATCAAAAATGGCGTGAGAAAATCTTCCTTCGTATTACATATTTTCTCACACCAATTTTCATATTATAATTTTGCCAACGTTGGTTCCTGATGAAGTGTTGGTCGAAATGTGCCTAGGTTCAAAACAAAAACAAAACAAAACAAAAATGAACACTAAAAAGTGTTTGTTTAAATCAATATATATATATATATATATATATATATATATATATAAAGTATCAACTTTTGTTTATATATCCGTTCCCTCCTCTTATATATATATGTGTTTCCATCAGTAAAAACATTATTTAGCTTGTAGAAGTCCTTTCGAATTTTGTCATTCAATTACCCACTATTAGTCTCCGATGTATCGAGTTAATATGACATATTCTTCCATATATTTTCTAAATATTATTTTATACAATTCATCCCAAACAAGTCGGGAGTGCCACTAGCACGCAAGGGGGTTACAGAGGATTGAGAATAAGAGTAAAGAGGCGTGTTTGAGGAAAGGATAAAGAGAAGGACGAGGAACAAGATCAAGGTATCAGAAAATGTCGATTGACATTACACTTGAATATTTGAAGATTATAGGTATCGGGGAAGCAAGCAAGAGGACGGGAGGTCCACGTACGGGAAGTGCAAGAGAAGAAGCTGTTTGAGTATAAGAGACGGTTACATTTAACCGTTTTGACAGTGAAAGGGTGGGACCGAGACGCCAGCCTGGTAGCTCGCTTAAATTCATGGAGTCTGGGAACCAAAGAAAATAGCTCGTCAGAGCAGTTGCCGTGAAAATATTTAAAGAAGAGACAGAGGGAAGCCACGGCACATTTGTGATAAAGCGACTGCAGACGAGATGCCAGATCAGGATCTATCGCATTGCATATTCCTCTCTGGATTTTGTCGAGGACCAGACCATATATGACAGCAATATTCCACGCATATAATATAAATTCTCTAAAAGGAAGAGGATTTGGCAGTGAGCTTACAAGCCGACAATAGCAGCCTTTAAGTGAGTTAATAAAAAAACTGTTAAATGCTTCGCATATAGATTTAGGCAGTCTAAAAATATGTCTCCACATGTTTGTTTAAAATAGCGGACGTGTGAAAATTACATAGCGAGTATAAGTTATGAATAGATATTTAATATAATGAAAAAATGTCTTCTCCGATGGACAATGAAGAATTAAAGTTGAGAATTGTTTTATTTTCTTGGTTTTTCCCAGATTCACTGACCTGGGAAATCAAATAAGACACAGTGAATGACGTAGTTTATTGAAAGACTCCAGATGGAATTTGAGGCCGCATAACATGGCCCCTGAACAAGCATAGATTTGCTTCATAATCTTAACTGCTAAAATAAAAAGCAATCGGACTTTTGACAATACAGACACTCCTCACTTAATGATCTACCTGTTTGGCAACCTTAGACTTACGGCCATTATAATATCTGTGACCTTGATTATTTTTTCTTTCTCCAAAATGAATCAAAATAAATAAAGTGACCACATAAAGCGAATAATAAATAGAAACTTTTTACGTTATTTAGGTTATTCGAACTTTTGTCCTCATCAATATTTTCACATTCACATCGTTTCAGCCGTTGTTCGCTCCGGCCTTCTTCAGGTGATATTCATTTGAATTTCGAACCGAACCCAGAATCTTCAACATACAGATTGTCTATTCTGGGTTCGGTTCGAAATTCAAGCAAATATCACCTGAAGAAAACGAAGGCGTAGAACGGCCGAAACTTTGTGAATCTGACGGTAAAGATGAGGACAACAGTCCGAACAATGTAACGAGTTACAATACGTCATCTTAGAAATATAGACAGATCCTTAAGAAGGTTGGAGCGTGCAACGGTCGAAACGTCGTGTATATGACAATAAAGATGAAGGCAAAAGTTCGAACAATGTAAATAGTGTAAATAGTCAATATACCTCATCTCAGAAATAAAGACTGATTCTTAAGAAGGCCCGAGCGTACAACGGTCGAAACGTTGTGAATGTTACAATAAAGATGGGGACAACAGTCCAAACAATGTAAATAGAACAAAAACTTACTTATACATATATCTGCTTCCATCAGTAAAAACATTATTTATTCTGCAGAAGTCCTTTCAAAAGTCGAAACGCGTTACATATGATTTTGTCATTCAATTAGTGATGTGAGCCCAAAGTCGGGACCACGGAAGGAAAACACGGAACACGGATTAGAGGTAAGAAAGATATATTAAACAAAAAGGTTACAAAGATAGTGTAAGTGTAAGCGGAGCTTACTATGTGCTAGTGTCCAATATTGGTAGTCGTACGCGGCTGATACTACAGTATTAGAATACTCTCTCTCTCTGTCTCTCTCTTAGAGTGTTATATCGCATACTTTATATAGTCCTGGAAGAGTCCATGTTGTAGGTATGTTACGGTCTCACAACAATTACACACTATTAACCTGATGTAATCGAAATTATATGCAATTTCTTTTAATCATTTCACCCCAAGCAAGGCAATAAAGTCAGCAAGTGGGAAAGAAAACGAAAAACATTATGAAGAAGCGTGAACAATGAAAGAAAAACAGGAATTGAGAAGACAAAAGATAACGATTGCATCTAAATTTTTGATAATCAAACTTAACTGGGAAGCAAGAAGCAATAAGAGAGTTCCACAAGTGAGGAGTGCGAGAAAAGAAACTGTTAGCATAGAACTTATGGCTACATCCAGTCAATTCAACTGTAAAATTATGAGACCTTACCGCCAATCTAGTACTGCGCTCACATTTATAAAGTCTCAGGTACCATAGAGGAAAGTTCATCCGAACAATTACCATGAAAGTATTTACAGAAAAGGCACAGGGAAGCTACATAATGGCGGTGTGAAAGTGACTGAAGCCGAGATGCCAGGTCAGGACCAATAACATTGCAGATTTTTCTTTGGATTTTATCAAAAATCTCTAAATATATAGCCTGGAGCACCAGATTATATGTGGCAGCAATATTCAAATCATGGACGAATGGTAGATTTATAAATATGTAAGATAAATTCTGGAGTGAAAAAATGTCTAGCACGATAAAACCAAATTTTCTAACAGCTGATCTAGCAACTGATTCAATAGAATCTTTCTACTTCAACCGAGAATGTTAGCCCTAGAATTGCGATAGAAGAAACTGTCAACATAGAACTTACGGTTACTTCTAGCCATTTCAACTGTATAATGATGAGACCTTACTGCCAATCGAATACGGTGCTTAAATTCATAAAGTCTAGGCAACCTCGAAGAAAGCTTACCAGAAGAAATAATCTTCAAAGGAATTATAGATTAACTTAATTCTCATCAATTTTGAATGAATTTAACTTTTTCAATAAGCGTCCCCCGCGAGGAAAGTTGGCTCTCTGTGCCGCGCAAGGAAATTTTTCTCCCCGGAATCGATACTTCAATGGCATCTCGTCTGCAGTCACTCTCTCATAGACGTGCCGTCTCCTCCCTCTGTCTTTTCTACAAATACTTTCATGGTAATTGCTCCGATGAGCTGCTTTCACTGGTTCCCAGGCTTAATGAATTCAAGCGCCCTACGAGGCTGGCATCTCGCTCTCAGCCTTTCACTGTAGAAACTCCTAGATGTAGCCGTCTCTTCTACTCCAATAGCTTCATATCTCGCACCTCTCGCCTGTGGAACACCCTTCCCTATTACTGTTTCCCTGAGAGCTATAATCTCCAGCTATTCAAGTGTAATGTCAATCGATATCTCCAGTTACCTTGATCTATCCACTATCCTTCTCATCCTTTCTTCTATCACTCCTATCTGCTCTCGCTCCAAATGTTCAGCAACCCCCTGAATCCTAGTGGCTTCCCGCCTTGCTCGGGGCGAAATGCTTAAAAAAAAAAAGCCAATGGCTTCCTTTTTATATAATTTTCATTTTCGTATAGACGTTCGGGCAGCCATTATGACTTGTTGTCAGCAAATTCTTACTTCTGTTTCTAGCAATTTAACAATAATTCTATTCATTAGTCAGAGTAGGAAACACATTTTTTTTTTAAATTAAATGGTAGGTAATTCTTAACCCTAATATCGAGGAACTCGGAGGCAATCGGCGAAGTTATTCATAGATCATGGGATTAATAGAATAAACAAGAATAAACAGGAAATCCTGATGTATAAATATTGTATCTGAATTATCGCCTCGACTGGATTAAATCCTCCCGAACAGAAAAGCCTCCAGAAGGGGTGAGCATGGTTTAATCTTTCGTTTTCGGATTAAGAATTCTTGGAACATTGCCGAGTGTCTTTTATTGAAGCGGAAGAGCCAAGATTGGACTTTTCCAAAATTGGCAATGAGTTTCTGGAATTAACTGCTCATGAAAAAGAGAGAATTGAAAGAGGAGGTAATTCGTAATTTGTGTCGATTTCGCGTCATTTTGGCCCGAGCTTGAGAACTTGGCACTAAAAGTTGGCATCGAGCAAAAAAAAAAAAAAAGAAAAAAAAAGAAACAAAGAAAAATAAAAAATAAAATAAATCATTGTTGATTGATGCCAGATTTTTTAATTTGTTAATATTGGTAAATTTTACTTACAGATCGCCACATTTATCAGAGAGATAGAATTTAAATTCTTGTTATTACATTATTCCAAAATTTAACACATCATCAGATAGCTATTAATGTCAACAGCTGGATACAAATAGTTATTAATTAAAAAAATTAGTAATTAATGTATAATATTATCCATAACTACATGTGCGAGAAAATAAATACATAAAAAATGTCGAAAAAATTGTCGAAAAATTCCTTTTTGCACAATATAGCTATTAGGTTGGTGCAAAAATAATGACGTAATAATGTCGTTTTTTGATCTATTTTTAACGTCAAAAAACGACATTATTACGTCATTATTTTTGCACCAACCTAATATTTGTGCTATATTATGATGCTTATTAACTAAACAATAATAATACTGAATAATGTTTTTTTAAAACATTAAAGTATATTTAATCACATCTCCATAATAACTGTCACGATCTGTTAATAATAAAATGCAAACCCTTCACTTTTGGGTCTCAGGTTGACTGACCTTTAGATTGGCTGCAGGATTACCAATGTTCAAGGGATATATTTTGTGAGAGAGATGTGATAGTAATTTTAATTGATAGAACTATGGGTGCACAGGTCTGCCTTCAGATAGGAAAGAGGGATAAACTTACTTCTGTTTCTTCAAGACCCGGGGGCGGGTCACGGGTCTCCACAACTTCCTGTCATTTATATACATGTTGAAAATTCCTTTTTGCACAATATAGCTATTTGTGCGATGTTATAATGCTTCTTACCTAAACAATAATAATACTGAATAAATTTTTTTAAACATTAAAGTTTATTTAATCACATCTCACTAATGATCTGTCACGATATATCAGTAAAACTTTTTCATGTAATTTAAAATCATATTTCTTTCATTAATACATCAATTAAACTTTAAATAAACTACTCTTTCCAAAATAAATTTTCAGAAAACTATATTTTATTTTTGAAAGATTTTTTAATAAAGATAATTATGTTGTGCAGTCAGATTTGTCAATATGAATGATTTTATCGAGTTTAATAATAATCTGAAAAAAACGAAGAAAGATTCCAATCAATTTAAATTCGGTTTGAAATGCAATAAACCATTTTGCTTATTGGAGATATTAAATTTAATCTATTAGCTTGAAATCAGAACTAAAACAAAACCCTCAAGAAAGATTTTTGATTTTTAAAAATGTTTTTTTTAACGCATCGCGACGTCTCTCAGAGATGAAATTTAAATTTTTATTATTGTATTATTCCAAAATTTTAGGACATCAGCAGATAGCTATTAATGTCAACAACTGAGCACAAATAGTTATTAATTTAAAAAATTAGTAATTAACCTATCATTAACTATATGTACAAGAATGTCGTTTTTGATAAAAGTTAAAAAATAACCATAAATGCGTAAACATGGCATAGAACTTTTCACTGCCAGTTCAAGAAAGACGTTTGGATCACTAACACAAAAAAGAGAATGTCTCAAATCGAGAATATTTAACATCGAAAAACATAAAGAAAAAATCAATGTCGTTTTTGATAAAAGTTAAAAAATGACCATAAATACGTAAAAATGGCATAGACGAGACACTTCACTCATTCTTTCATTCGCCAACAGAGTTAAGTTCAACCAATTCCATTTCTCCTTTTTTACGGGGACTATCATAAGAACATTCCTTAAATTTACACTCTCTTTCAGGAACTATCCTTAAAGATTATGTCTACTAAAAGTTACCGATAGAATAAAATTATCTATCGCATTTTATTCACTACATCTTTCACTCAATTCAACACATGGTTTTGTTCAGCATCACACAACATCTCAGCCTCAAGTATTCAGTCAGTCATTTATATGCCGTGCGTGATACACCCTTAGGCAATCATATATAATTCGATATATAACTGACGAGGCAGATTTTTCCCGCAGTATGTTGACATCCAAGGCTATAGGACCCGGTCTGCTATTTGCCCATAGTGTATTTCTCAAGTGTATTAACACCTAAGTATATGTAATGGATTCAACTGAAATTCGAACTCGGCTCTCCGATTCCTCAATCCGAGCCGTTATCCATTACTCCGCGGTGCTTCCACTTACCCAAATATTAACGATTCCAAAACAATGCTTCTAAACTAGATTTTACAGATCGCCCCATACATCAGAGAGAGTGGAAATTTAAATTTTTATCATTTCATTATTCCAGAAATTGAACACATCAGCAGATAGCTATTAATGTCAACAACTGAGGACAAATAGTTATTAATTTAAAAAATTAGTAATTAATTTATAATATTATCCATAACTACATTTACAAGTCATTTCTGATCACATACATGCACGCACGCTAACATGCGGGTGTTTGTGAGGCACGAATGTGTGTGTGTGTGTGTGTATATATATATATATATATATATATATATATATATATATATATATATATATATTGACAAAAGCAGGAGAACTACTCACAGGCACGCACACAAAACTCACACAACTTAGGAAGTATGTGTGTATGTGTGTACATATACATGTCTGTATGCATGTGTGTCTGTGTGTATGTAAACTGATTCCATGTAACTTGGGAATATGTGTATATACGTATGTGTGTATGTGTGTGCATGTACTGATTCCTTGTAATGGGACGGTATGTGTCTTTGTGTATGTGTGTGCATGTGTGTGTGGGTGTACAGATGTGTTCACTGATTCCTCGTAGTGAGGCAGTGTGTATGTATGGAGAGGGGATTTACACATATATACACGCATGCTGACAAAAGCACACGAAAATGGAAATAGATCTAAGAATACACAGGGGTCATTAAAAGATAAGCATGCCGATAACTACTCCATTATTTCTCGAACCAATCCTAATTGTTTTATAACCCTTCACGCAGAACTTTTCACTGCCAGTTCAAGAAAGTCGTTTGGATCACTAACACAAAAAAGAGAATGTCTCATATCGAGAATATTTAACATCGAAAAACATAAAGAAAAAAATCAATTATTTTTAACAATATGTGGAAATCTCCACCCTTTGCCTGATGACGGTCGCGAGACCGGAAACCCGTGTAGCAAAATTATGGAAAATAAAACATAACATTTTTTACAAAAAATCAACATTACAACCAAAAACGTTTGCGGTTTCTCTCTTTTTTTTAATACATACACTCTTCTCTCGTTGGAACTACTATAACGTCTTCCTTATATATATATATATCAATTCGTTGTTGGAAGTTTTACCTGATGATCCGGAATCCTTAAAAAAGGATTTAGGTGATATAAATTATCGTAATGGTACCTTAAAGTGGTTTGTTTTTCATTACATATTAGCTCTGTCCTCACATTGAGCTCTCAGGATTTCATCCTCTTTGGATTTACCAATTCGGTTTACCAAGTTCCTTATAACTTAAATATATATATATATATATATATATATATATATATATATATATATATATATATATATATATACAATAATTTCAACACACTTTTCAAACCTAGCAAGAGAGAAAAATTATATATATGAAGAGAAATAGAGACAGATTGACATTATTTGATGGCTTCAAAACATATTCCCCCAAGATATTAGAATTTACAAAATTTACAATGTTGAATTTGGTTAAATAGGGAAGTTGAATTTCCTGGAACATTAGAAGTGCCATTAACCAAAGTATTTACATTTTCTTACAGACCACGACATCTATCAGAGAGATAAAATTTAAACTTTTATTATTTCATTATTCCAAAATTTGAACATAGCAGATAGCTATAAATGTCAACAACTGAGCACAAATAATTATTAATTAAGAAAATTAGTAATTAATGTATAATATTATCCATAACTACCTGTACAAGAATGTCTTTTTTGATAAAAGTTAAAAAAAATAGCCATAAATACGTAAAAAAATCCCAAGTAACCTGGAGTCGACAACTGAAAAACACGATTTTGAAATTTAAAGAAAGAAAACAAAGTATTTAAAAAAATAAAGTAAAGAGATTTTGTCTGTTTTATAAGTTTTTATTGGATGTGTTAGTCTGGAATTTCAAATCATTTGAAATTGAAATTGAATTATCCAATGATCTAAAATGAAGGTCTAATATAATATGTATGTTTGCGTGTGTTTGTTTAAAAAATACTGCTTAAACGATAGGTAATACAAATTTAGGGGCATACTGTACACATCCAAGCTTACATCGCATGGTATGCCGAAGCGGTCACCCGAGGAACTGAGCATGTTCGACGTTTCTTAACAATGCTGATCGTATGGGAAACGGTGTTTCAACGTGATATGGCTGTCGAACATTTATACCACCCGCCTATCCAAGCATAGATAGCATGCTATTACCTAGGGGTAGCCCATTTAGGTACTGATCAGGTTCGACTTGTTTCAACCTGATGTAGCCGCCAGCCCTTTATACCACCCGCCTATCCAAGCATAGATAGCATGGTATTCCCTAGGGGTAGCCCATTTAGGTACTGATCAGGTTCGACGTGTTTCAACCTGATGTAGCCGCCAGCCCTTTATACCACCCGCCTATCCAAGCATAGATAGCATGGTATTCCCTAGGGGTAGCCCATTTAGGTACTGATCAGGTTCGACGTGTTTCAACCTGATGTAGCCGCCAGCCCTTTATACCACCCGCCTATCCAAGCATAGATAGCATGGTATTCCCTAGGGGTAGCCCATTTAGGTACTGATCAGGTTCGACGTGTTTCAACCTGATGTAGCCGCCAGCCCTTTATACCACCCGCCTATCCAATCTTAGGTCGCTTAGAATTCCCAAGTGTTCACCCGAGGGGACTGACCATGCTCGACGTTTCTTAACTATGGTGATCGTACCGGAAACGGTGTTTCAACGTGTGATATGGCCGTCAACCCTTTACTACCCACTTATCCAAGCTTACATCACATGGTATTCCCAAGCGGTCACCCATTTAAGTACTGGCTAAGCTCGATGTTTTTTTTTAACGTGAAGTAGCCGCAAGGTGACAGAATTTATCGTAACGTGAATTTATAAAAGATGACAAAAATATCTTTATATTAAAAATTCCTTGCGACATTTTTTTTTTATTCTTTCGTTTTCTTTCACGGTTGGACTTGCATGTCAGATCCATAGACTAACAACTGTTCTATGCTGAGAGACTTTTTTGTACGCATTCCATTTTGTTGATTTTCTTAACTGAAATATTTTTATTATTAAATTTCCACTCGTTCATCGTTCAACGTATTTCTTTTGACTTTGAAAGCTTTCCCTTTTTCAGACACGGACGAATAAACACGTCCAAACAGAATGTTAAAAAGCACAGCTACAGACGTGTTCATAAATCGATCTGGATTCTTTTTATGCCCTTCTGAGCTTGAAACGAGTCCAGCTGTCAAATCATACGTGTCGTAGAAATGGTAACGACAAAAGGACACAGGTGTAAGCTTTATTCAACTGAGAATACATGTTTCACGTATAGTGTCCTTTTATAGTCCCAGTAAACAGAAATAGCTCTCACAAAGTAGGGTGTAACTATACAAGGGGAGACCACTCTTGATTATTCATAACAGAGGTGTCAGCTACCACTCCGGTACTTGAAAGTACCTCTGTTCTTAGTTAATTGAAAACAAATTAAAAAAATCGTCTGAAAATTAAACGTTTAACATGATTTGAATAAAAAAAAGTATAGATTTCAATTCCATATCCCGTTTGAGGTTATTTCAGGCCTGTACAATTAAAATAATGCGAAGCGATACAAGAGTAAATCTTTAAGTTACTGAAAATGAATGAGTATGAAATATATAGAAAGAGTGGCGTGAAAATTAATTTTCTATGGAGATAAAAACAAAGCAAGATAATATTAGTTGAATAATGACATATTTCCACAAACAGAATTCTTCGTACACGATCAGTCACCGAATTTGTGCTGATAAACGCAGAAGATTGCCTATTTTGAAAACTCCTCACCTGCCAAAATGGGGAGCGACGTGAACTCCAAAAGTTGTATTTTGTGCCGGTCTGGGTAATTACTTTATTTCGGATCTATACTGCTTACTTCATGGTTGTAGAATGTAAAAACGACATGATTGCTGTAATCAAAATCAAGAAGATTAAGATGAAAGATAAACTCTTTTAGCAAGCGACTTAGCTAATCTTTTTCCCGTCGGGTTTCGGGTCGCTGAATTTGCCATCTTTCTAAAAACTGTCCAAAATTGGACAATATCTACTTACATTACAGCAAAATTCTATTTAATTATACTAAGTTATAATAAATGTTACCCCGTCTCTTATCTGGCCACTATTGCAGGCGACCTCTCCAGGGTCTCTAAGTACAGTGTGTCTTCAGCCAAAGAATATTATAGGATTGTTAAACGTATAGTTTGTTTGGACTGCTAGGCATGCAATATGTTATGGCAAAGATCTAATAATGGGTTCTGACTGATTGAAATGAAATGTTTTATGACTGTCAGATATATAGTGTCTTATGACAGACATACGATGTTAGGATAGTTGAAAAAAATACCTTTTCAAACAAAAAACGGAATTTGGAAATTTCAAAGAATGAAAAACATGTTGCTCTACTTAAGATAGCTGTTTTTTTTTATTTGTTTGCTGGAATGTGTTTAGGAAAAACAGACGTGTAAGAGAAAAAAAAAGTATATTAACAGGATACAACCTGCACTGATTTTAGAAAAAAAAATTTACTCTTTCAGCTTTAAAAGAGAGAGAGAGAGACAGACAGAGAGACGCAGACACAGATACATACACAGAGAAAGACACAGAGAGAGAGAGAGAGAGAGAGAGAGACCAGAACCCGGCACAGAACCAGAGACCCAGCTGCTGTAAAAAAGAATTTTAATTAGGGGTCAAACAATTGGGGAGTCAGTTTCAAATATTTGCAGTGTTGGTTTCTCATGGAGCTTACACAATCAATTCATAGTCTTCATATTTGTATTAGGTTGGTGCAAAAGTAATGTCGTTTTCTCACATAGTAACATATGTGAGAAAACGACATTACTTTTGCACCAACCTAATATTTGTTTTATCTCTATCTATAAAAGGCAGGATGTGTATGTGTGTGTAACGAATGCACGGCCGCAATTTTCGACGGATTTGCACCAAATTTTACATGCACATGCTCCAAGTTAGCGGGAAGGCCAAGACAGACTTTGCATTTACCAACTCCCATCGATAGTGGAATTTTTTCATGCTTCTACGGCAGTTTTCATGTGGTTTGCGGCCATTTTCTACTGGCCGGAGTGAGAGCCTATAGCTAGCTGCCGCGAATAGGCAGGAAGATTCTATTGGCCAGCATGAGAGCCAACAGCTGAGTGACACGAATGTTAACTAGCATGCTAGCATGCAAAAAAAAAAAAAATCGATACCTGCATTCGTCACAATTGGGAAAAATTTAAATCTGCATGGCACTTTACTCCAATTGACTCATTCGCTTGCTTAAACTCAACGTTGATTCTGATTCCACAGAACTGGGTTGGGTGTGAAAAAGTATTTGTTGTTAACATTCTTTTTTCATTCGGTTTTTCCAGTTACGAGTCCTTTTTTAAAGCTGATCGTTTTGTGTTCAATTTGTTTAATTCTTTTTTCGTAACAGATTTAATGTTTAGTATAGAGCTTAGAAAAAATTTGCAGTGTGAGATAGGCAAGAAGTAAGGCATGTAGCAACATCAGCACGGCAAGGAAGGGCAAAAATATTTTAAGTCAAGTGATAGCGATTGCTGTATGAATCGTACGACTTTTGAATCAAGCACGGGCAACGCCGGGCCATGCTGCTAGTTATTATTATTATTAGTAGTAGTAGTTGTAGTGATTGTATTAATATTAGTAATAGTAGTAGTATTGTTTTCTCAGGCTGATCTTATGCAGTAATTTAATGGTTGGGAGTGGGTCACAACAAATGACTGTTGGCTCTGTCATTTATTCACCGTTGTACATCAACAAAACCTTTCTCAGAATTACGGCTGTCATAAGCAGTTCTGTTTTCGAAAACGACTCAGTTCGACTCACTGTGCCAATATAAGCCAGCTATTTTTGGATTTTGACTGTCACTGTTCCAAGACACCCATAGAAACAGGAAAAAATTGAATTTATGACATCAGCTATGGATGTGACTCCAAAGTCGCCTTGGCTACCTCACTCTTTAAACATAAGGCTTTCGACACGCAACCATGATGCACTGAAAAGAGATGCCCAGTGCATCACGCCCCCCCCCCCACTAGCGGACATGGATTTTTCCTGTTACTGTTCCAATGCATCCACAAAAGGAGGAGCAGCTACTTTCTTATGCTCTAACAAGCGGACTACCTCATCTTGCCTTTTCTCCTTTTCCTTTCTCATCTCCCCTTTACGCCCCCCTGGTGCTGCTAAACCGATCGTCAAGCACACTTTGTATTCCTTCTGGATAGTAATTATTATTATTATTATTTCCTTTGATTTCTGGTGTGTACACATTTCTTTTCGGGTCCCGCCCAGAGACCTAAGTTTAGAAATGGCATCATGACATTTTCTACTGAGCAATTAAAAAAAAAATCACAAGTATTTTACATAGATAAAGCCCTTCATAAGGTGTGGGCTGTACTCGTGAGAACATTTTTTTGTATTTCTTTAAGGCATGGGCTACTAGGAATCTCTTCAATAAATCTATTGGGATTTGTTTCCAATCAATCCGATGGCTCCAACTACAACTGAAATTGTTGATGTTCTCATGTGCCACATCTTTGAGATTTCCATTTCAAGATCCTTGTATTTTGATAGTTTTTTGAAGATCTTCAAAGACATATTGCAGTCTTCAGGGATTGCCATATCAATAAGGAGGCAATTTTTAAAAAATTATTATTATTATTATCATTATTATTGATCGAGAACAGCCCTTCAAGAAAGTTAGGCTGGGGTACAAACATACAAAACTCATCATGACACCCAGTCTAATAAGGGTATACCAAGCGAATGCACAGTAGCCAATTGTGTGTGATGTGGTAACAGGCTTTGTTAAAAGCAGCGCGTAACTTTACTTCAGGCTGAGCAACACAATCTGCTTAGACGGTATCTGATTTTTTTTTATCATTTCACCCCAAGTAAGGCAATAAAGCCATTAAGACGCAAAGTGTTTAGAAAATTTGAGAAGAAATACTATTAAGGAGAGAGGACAATAAAAGAACAAGAAGATAACGATTGACATTGCATTTACATTTTTGAAGATCAAAGTTGGCTGGAAGGAAAGAAGCTAGAAGAAAGTTCTACAAGTGAGAAGTGCGATAGAAGAAATTGTTGGCATAGAACTTACGGTTTCATCTAGCCAATTCGACTATAAATTGATGAGACCTTGCCGCCAATCCAGTACTGCGCTTAAATTCATAAAGTCTAGATACCATAGAGGAAAGTTCATCAGAATAATTACCATGAAAATATTTATAGAAAAAGCACAAAGAAGCTACATTACGGCGGCGGGAAAGAGACCGAAGCCGAGATGCCAGGTAAGAACCAGTAACATTGCGCATTTTTCCTTGGATATTATCAAGAATCTCTAAGTATATAACAGGAGCACCAGACCATATGTGGCAGCAATATTCAAAGCATGAACGAATGGTAGATTTATAAATATGTAAGATAGATTGACTAGCACGACACAGTGAACCAACTTTTCTAACAGCAGATCTAGTAACTGATTTAATAGAATCTTTCTACTTCAGCCAAGAACGTTAGCCCGAGGGGGCGCAACGAGTCACTGCCCTGGTGGTTAGCATTAGCCATGCTGATGCAAGGCAGGAAGGGGTCACTCCGATTATTAGTAGAGATCAGTTTCGTTTTGGTGGCAGTAAAATTAACAATCCATTCCTTGCCCCAGTTGACAACAGATTGTAGGTCATTTTTGACAGCAGTTATGGAAGTGACTCCAAAGTCGCCTTCGCTGCCTTATCCCTTAAACTAAAAAAAACCGACACGCAACCATGATGCTCCTCTACTATTCGCACTGAAAAGAGACGCACAGTGCACCCCCACCCCGGGACACACCCAACTTGTTATGATCAGGTAACTGTGAAGTAAATCCGTGGTGTTGCTGAATGAGATATTTGCTGTAGACACTGTTAATTAATTATTATTTTGTCGATTCTTAGCACAACCTTTTACATAGTATTAGGGAAATCTTAGAAGTATATGTAACTTTTAATCATTTCTGTTATCGATCAACTAAGGTACGTCCTTTGCAAGACTTATATTTATAACCCTCCCCCCATTTACTTTTGAGAAATTAAAATTCCAGGATATGCGTATTTATATTCGTCAAAAGCAGAACTCCTTGGAGAATTTATATCATCAATTTGTTTTGTCAAACAGAAACAGCATTTACCGAAAATCTGCTCTGAATCATAAAATAAAAAATGCTATAAAACTATGACATTATTTAAGTAGAAAAGCTTTTAATTACCTTTATATTAAGAGCACTATTGTCTTAATAAAAATGTTTTGATAAATAATGAATTTTTACAAGAATTGTTTTAATTTTTTTTTAATTTTAATTAGAAAAATTTAAGTTTTAAATCTTAAAATTCTGTATTAATTAAAACCTTCTAGATAATATTATAAAGTGATCATAAATGGAAAAGCTTCAAGTTTTTTAAAAGAATTTTGAATTTTTTTTTTGTATATGTATAAACGTCTTGATTTTTGTAAGTACGGACGACCAAGCAAGACATTGTCAGAAAATAAGAGCGACAACAAAAGTAAATTGAAAGTGAACATTTCTAAAATTCAATAAAACATTAGATTACAGAGAATATTTTCCTAAATTTTTAAGATTATTGAATATTTAAAAGTGATATAAAAAAGGCTCTCACATAATTTCCTTAAATTATGTTTTACAGATAAAGTCTGTAGAACTATCATCAGGTTGTCAACACAGCTACTGTCAGGTTATAAAATGTATTTCTGTTATATTTTAAACTTAAAGTAAATAATAGTGGCTTCAAAGCAGATTAATTATACTTTAAAATAGTTAATATTCTTCAATGTCTCAGAAAAGATAAAACAATTTTTAATAAAGAGAATTACATTGCGATGAAAGATAACTTAAAAAGGGCGCGAATCAGAAAAAAAAAAAAAAATTCTTTCAGACAAGTTAGTTTTTGAAATACAACAAAGTATTTTTGCTTATTGGAAATATTGAATTCAATCTATTAGGTTGGAATTGAAACTAAAATAAAAGCTTCAAGAAAGATTTTTCATTTTTAAAAAATTAATTTAAAACCTTAGGTATCGCGTTTTTTGTGGAGCTTCCTATCTATCTATCTACCTATCTATCTATATATCTATCTATATATATATGTGTGTGTGTGTGTGTGTGTTATAGTCTCTTATAATAAAAACATTTAAATCGCTTCACAAAAGCTTTCATGTTTCAATACTATGATTGTACTTACAATCGCCTGAAGAAGTACAATTACAGTATTGAAACATGAAAGCTTTTGTAAAGCGATTTAAATGTTTTATTATAATCTCTTTTAATAGAAATAATAATAATATTTTGCTCTACTTTGTATTGAGCACTTTTTTTAAAAGTAAATGCTACGAATTGTGAATTTTTAATCCATTTGTTCTTCCTCTCATTTGTATATATATATATATATATATGAAAATAAGAAATCGCATAGCGAGTGCTGGCGTTAAATATTGGTCGATTTAACAAAACAGTGCTTTTAAATACAGGTTGCGATGGATAAATTGTCGTCTAAATGACGCAAAAATGAGAATAACGCTAGCATCGCATTTTAACATCTATATTTGCCAAAATTAGACAAAAATATCTTGAAAATATTAAAGAGTAAATTTTTTTTCAATAAAATCAACATTGGTTTCGATGACGGCCTCCAAACGATGTTGGAATCTCCTGCAACTCTTCTGGGCAGCGAAGTTGGTCAATCCTGTCATAATCCTTGCCTTCAGTTCAACTTTGGTGTCACAAGGAGTTTTGTTGATCTCCCGCTCAACTGCCCCCCCATACATGGGGGTTGCAAGTCTGGGGAATTGGGTGGTCAGATGTAAGGGGTGATATGGTCGCAGAAATTCTCTGACAGCCATGATTGGGTTCTCCTTCTTTTGTGGTATGGTGCAGAGTCCTGTTGCCAGACATAGGGTTTACCAGCAGTGACCCTCTTCACTCGCTATCTTCTCAAGGCTCAAGGCACTTGATGTATGCCTCCGTGTTAAGTCTGAGGTCCTTTTCTTTTCTAATCAGAACGATCAAAGTGAGTTTTCCGAGCAGCCGTACGTTCGTGATCACCATTAGACTCATCCAACTCTTTCCGAATCCTCTGCACTGTACACAGACTGACACACAAACACTCTGAACTATTCGTATTGGAACTTCCGGCGCGAATGCCAAGCAGTACAGCAAGCCGTTTCCAAATTTCTGGTGTAATGAATTGTGTCATGGTGTTCTTTTTCTCATAGACGGTGCCCAACTGACCCTATATATATATATATATATATATATATATATATATGTATGTGTGTGTGTGTGTGTGTATGTGTGCGTGTATAATGACAAATGGAGAAACCTTTCATTGAAACTAAATTACGCGTTTCGCATTTATTAAGCGAAAGAAAGAAATATGTGTGTATGTATTTGTGTGCATTTTATACACGCACACATATATAATGAAAGACAGTAGCACCTAATTTATATTAATTGGTGAGGAGATGGGCATCGTCCGTTATTCTTTCGAGATAATAAGGATGAACCAAAATGGCACCCTTGACAATCTTCTAGATCAGGCCTGCACAATTAAAAATATGAAGGGACATATTGATAGCAGAAAATTAGCCGCGTGTTGCAGGAGTCAATTTTGACAGTAAATTACTGATTACAAGGAAGATAGAAACAAATCGAGAGAGAGAGAGAGAGAGAGAGAGAGAGAGAGAGAGAGAGAGAGAGAGAGGCTGAATTTGTAACTAAGACAACGTAATTTTACTTAGCTTCCAATTTAGCTTTTTATTTTAGACAGCTTCCAAACACAAAAAATGAATTTTTCATACACGATAATTCGCCGAATTTATTCTGATGAACATAAAAAATAGAGTATCTGCCTATATTTCTGAGATGAGGTATTATGTACACTATTTACATTATTCGGACTATTCTCCTCATCTTTGTTGCCATATTTATTACAACGTTTCGGCCTTTCAGTATCTGTCTATATTTCTGAGATGAGGTATTATATACACTATTTACATTATTCGGACTATTGTCCTCATCTTTGCCGCCATATTTATTACAACGTTTCGGCCTTTCAGTATCTGTCTATATTTCTGAGATGAGGTATTATATACACTATTTACATTATTCGGACTATTGTCCTCATCTTTGCCGCCATATTTATTACAACGTTTCGGCCTTTCAGTATCTGTCTATATTTCTGAGATGAGGTATTATGTACACTATTTACATTATTTGGACTATTGTCCTCATCTTTGTCGCTATATTTATTACAACGTTTCGGCATTTCATTATCTGTCTATAGTTCTGAGATGCGATATTATGTACGCTATTTACATTATTTGGACTACTGTCCTCATCTTTGTCGCCATATTTATTACAACGTTTCGGCCATTGTACTCTCCGGCCTTCTTCAGGTGGTTGGAATGTCGAACTGAACCCTTTATTTCGCTCACTGGGGTAGACTGTTCTAGTTCCACGTGCCATGTCTAATGGATGTCAGTTATCAGTTATCTCCTGTTAATTCCCCTCTCCAAGTTCTCCATTGCCTTAACCAGGTATTGAACTCACGCTCTTATTTAACACACAGTGGATAAAGGCGTTCGTTAGATCCAGTGATTGGGCCCAATGACCGGGTAATCTCACTGGCCACATGACGCCCACGGGGCCTATTTTCTTTAGGCTTGTTCTAGTTCAGAGGTTCTTAACTTTTTTTCTATTCATGACTCTGAAGAAGTCAAGAGGACAGAACAGCTGAAATAACAAAGATGGGGATATTAGTTTGAATGTAAACATCTTTGTTGACATTCTTTACGGTAGAGGTTCTCAACCTTTTTCTATTCATGGCCCCCTTTTTGATTGCGGATTTTTTCGATTGCCCCCCCCCCCTCCCTGCCGTTTACTTTAACAAAATCTCATTTTACAATTTCTGGAACAAATAAACATTGATATTTCTCCATATAAGTCCTTGTTTTATAAATCAAACCAGTTAAATGAAATAAACTTCTACTTTAACAAAAATAAAATACTTCTAAATACTAAATACTGCACCTAAATGCACACACAAATTGAAAAAATTCTGCAAAGTAACAAAAAATAAAAAAAATAAAGTTAAGCAAAATATAAAAGTTCCACATATAAATTTTACATAAATGCACACGTGTCACATAGATTTAGAAATTATTTGATGTTACGTAGTACGTGCGTAGCGTAAAGGGAGGAAATGTTGTAAGTAAAGCTCAAAAGTATATTTCAATTACACCTTTGTGCAAATTAATTGAAACAAAAAGAATAATTCCGTTATTATTTACTTTTTTTTCATATTATTCCAATGAAACATGACCCAGTGCACATGCTAGTACTTCGTATATCCATTCCACAAAGTCGTTCTTTGCAGATTGACCACAGATTCTCGTTTGGATTTAAATCAAGAGAGTTTCCAAGACAGTACATTGATTTGATTTGCTCGCTGGTAAGTCTTGTCTGTGTGTTCGTGCAGCGTTACAATTTTTGCACATCATCTTGGAGTAACATCTATCGCAGACATTGGCTGTAGGACAACTAATCGACAGTCGAGACAATAGTGTCTGGGCGTGATAAAAATCTGATTCAATTACGGATGACGCAATATTTTTCAAGGCTAAACAAATTTCATCATATACCCCGAATATAGATTCATATTATTGCACACTTTACTGCAAATGGCCTAATTTGAGGAAAAAATAGAAATCGATTCCACCCTGTCACTCCAGTGGAACTAAAACTGACAGTATGACTAAAGAAAGGAAGCTAAAAAAAGTTGTTTCAATTAATTTTTACAAGGGTGTACATAATTTAAGTTTATTAGAATTAAAATATAGAGGTCAAGAGCGTTATAGTCCTGTGGCCAATTTAAATGAATTTTTGCCCTCCACCAAATCCAAAAACATTTCTCGTTATTGTCGCCATAAAACTTACCAGCGACATTTTGTGGCCTTTGTGGCCTTTGGTTAACCGTCTAGCAATACGTCCACTTAGTGTCATGAAGGCTAGAAATAAAGATGACAGCTTTGGTAACCTAAGAAACGCTTTTATTTATAATTGTTTATTTATCTTAAATTCTTGCAATTTAGTTTAATATCTAGAGAAAAACTTTTGCCATTAATGCGAAATCGGTCGCCTACTTTGTATCCATATTGATTACCTATAAATGATTATTTTGTTCTCTCAAGTGTGGAAAATTAGGGTGGGAGACAATTGTAGCCAGAAAAACTAGGACATGGTTAGGATACCAAAAGGAGTTAGCTAACTATGCGTGGGTGATTCAATAAGTAAATGGGAGTAATTTTGTAAATAAAATCCTAAAATTTTTCTGTGGCCACCATAAAATTTACCTGGTTCACCTTGTGGCCATGTGGCCCCCGGTTAAAAATTTATGTTTTAATTCATAACACTGAATGTGTGTTGAACAGTGTGTGCGTGTTTGCGGGCCGTGATGTATCTGCAATATCAAAATATATTTAAGAGTGTGTGTGTGGTTAGTTTGCAGGGTTTATAGACGTATTCGAATAAAGAGAGAGGGAGGGAGGTGTGTGCGTGCGTGTGTGCGTGTGCGCAATTAGTTGATGCTGGTGACATAAGATGGTCACCATTCTGACCATGAGGATTGACTGTCGTTAATTGCCAGAGGACAAATCAACCATGTGTGACCAAAACGATTGGTGTGCCTCTCCCTTTCGTGATTACAGACAAAAAAAAAATATTAATGTATATTGAGGCCACATGGTGTCCCGAGACGGTAACCAGTTAATGCCACGCCCTATTTGTTCTTTATGCCTCGAATTTCTTTGAAGTTCCATTTTATCTATGATTTTATTACCAACGCCCTTATTATAGGAAGACCAAAAACGCAGACGAAAAACTGCATTTCAAATCTGCGATACACCATTATTGATAAAAGACAAAGAAAAAGAAAAAAATAATTGGATAATTATTTCATTCAAATGTAGAAATAAAAAGAATAAAAATAATTTAAATAAACGATAAACTAACTAAAAAATAATAACCTAAAATAAATAAAAATAAAAATAATTAAATAAAAAATTTAATAAATAATTTTAAAACTACACTAAAACAAAAATAAATTGCAATAGAAATAATTTAATTAAAATTAATGAAATGTGTATGGATATATATTTTCTAAATATTTGTACAAGATACCATTATTTATATAATATTTAAATCCATATATATATATATATATATATATATATATATATATATATATATATATATATATATATATATATATATATATATATATGTATATATGTTTTTATTCATATATATATATATATATATATATATATATATATATATATATGAATAAAAACAAAGAACAGTAAGATATATAATCGGGTGTTCTTATAGATATTTTTATTTTTACAAATGTAAATTTACCGAGCATTAATATTATAAATTAATTGATTTAAAATATGGTTTTTCCGCTAACCATATTTTAAATCAATTAATTTATAATATATATATATATATATATATATATATATATATATATATATATATATATATATATATATATATATATATATATATATATATATATATTGTTCTGTGGGCTGCAAATCAACTCTCCAAATAGCTTAATTTGCTTAACCTGAAGTCAAACTGAGGGGTGTTTTTTAAAGGGTTTTTTTTCCACTTCGGTCTCTGCCAATTTTAATTCTTGCTTGGAATAGTCATTTTTTTTTTCTTTCTTTGTCACTTAACAGAAGTAATCCAGCCCATAATATTCCTTTAGAATTTTTTTCTCTTTTTCTAATTGATGTTCTCCGTAGTATTTAATTCTTTAAATTTGAGTTTAAATTTCACGTTTGAATTCATTCATCATTTGAATTACAATTAATCTGAATATTTAACAACTATCGGGCTTTTATTTATTTATTTATTTATTTATTTTTGTTTTTCTATCCGTTTTTTTTTTTTTTTTTTACCCTGCGTCCCTGAACCACTTACTTGAGCGTGTTCGGGATCTTCGAGTCAATGCGAACGATCCTTTCCTTAACTGCATAAGATGTGCTTCGCCAGGGCTACATACAGGTTTTGGGGTCACTCTATCACCTCCACTGGGGAGCAAGTTCCACGGGACTACGTTTGATCTCTTCGACGTGTAAATCTTAATTCCCGAAAAAACTTTCGAAATCTAACATTCCCACGTTTGGCTAAGTCAATCAAAATCGAGACCCGTATTTTGTCGACCAGCTGACCCCAAGGTCAGCCTCAGAACGTCTGAGACAAATAGACTTCCACTAAAAAATAATACAATGGAACCTCGGTTAACGAATTTAATCCGTTCCTGAAGGCCGTTCGTAAACCGAAATGTTCGTAAACCGAAATGTTCGTAAACCGAAACTATTTTTCCAATAGGAATCAATGTAGAGAAAAAAAAGTCACAGTCGAGTAAAATGTGAAAAGAAAAGTCACAGAACAACATGACGGTTGAGTCAGAAATGATTTCCGTTCGGGTTAATTCAGTTCGGCAATGTTGTTCGAAAACCGAAATTTTGTTCGATTCCGAAGCATTTTCATCTAGAATTTTCTGTTCGAAAACTGATTTGTTCGGCATGTGAGAACCGAGGTTACGCTATAGCCTGAAACTATTATTTAACATTAGTACATAAGTAAATATAAGGAACATGACTGGAATTCGATCTCGGCTCTCCGATTCTTCAATGCAAGCCGGAATCCATTACTCTACCGTACCTCCTTTAATCTCTTCAAATCAAATGTCAGTCGTTATGTATTCTCCTTATCCTATCTTCGTTTCTCACTCATTCAGTCTTACTTTCATATGATACACCTCATTCAGTAACACTCTGTCTTGAGTGGCTCCTCAGCATTTTATTGGGTGAACTTCAGTAAAGAAAAATTAGTTTAGGAAAATTGGTGAGGTTTTGGGGTATGATTCCGCGACGTTGCGAAAAGAATTGGTCTGAAGCCCTGGCTAGACAAGCCTCGCTTATCAGACGTTTGCTGGTGATGAAATGAGAAAGTTTGATGAAATACACGTTGTGTTTTAGCGATGTAAACTGAGTATTTTGTTTTGTTAAGGATGTACAGGTGTAAAAAAAATTGTAAAAATATTCTCCGATTTATAAATTAGGATGAAGTGTTGACATGAATTCTAAAATGGCCGATGAAATTGGAAGCCGTAGAGACACTGGAAAAATGTCAGTAACAATAATAAGGATTTGCGATATGTCTCTCAAAATAATGAAAGTTCTCCCAACCCATCAAAAAAAAAAAAAAAAAAGAAAAAAAAAGAAAAAAAAAAAGAAAAAAAAAAAAGTTTATCAATATGGTCATCTAGGAGACATGACTTTGCGAAAATTTTTATGCCTGACTCATGGCAATATATGTTGTTCGTGAGGAAACTAGAATTAGAGTCTGAATAACCCAGTGCAGAGGTTCTTGGCAAAAGGAATTTATTTTTAGTCACGTGCTCAAGTTCGGTGATCGATTTAAGGAATTATTCAAAGAACTAAAAACATTCAGCTTTTACACTGATATTTACTATGTTAGTGCGGCACGTGGTCACAAGTATAGAGTAAGGATTCAACTCCTTGCAATATTAATGATTTGTGATATATATTTCTAACCACTGCTTAATAACGAGTCATTTTTTATATTACTTAAACTTTGCCAAATCTGGCGCATGGCCAATAATGTGGGTTGCGCGATGAAAATAAAAGCCTTCCATCCACCGTTTGCCGATTTTCTTCGATATGAAACACAGGGTGAACTATTTCATACCCTTTTTCGCTAATTAAAAGGAAATCGTTTTATTTGTATTTTCCTGAAGTATTTCATATCGAAAACTTCCATATTATTATCCTGACTCCAGGTGCCATGTTTTGCTGCCGGAAAGCAAGGTAGAAATAAAGATGGAATTCTATAGACACTGGCGATGAAAAAAAAAATTGAATATATTACAAGAATTTAGAATGAATAAAATCTTTACAAGTCTCCAAACATCCAGAGGAAGGAAAGTTCCCTGTTTTCGTGGGATTCGAAGAAAATTCTTTCTGAATAAATTTCTGGAATCTAGAAAGAACTGACATTTTTATTTTTAAAATATTGTGCTGAAAAGTTATTGGCTTGATCAGATCACTGGAGATCAGTCAAAAGAATACTGATTTGTGGAAGTGGGTCGGGTCAAGAATATGTTAACACTCTTCATATATATATATATATATATATATATATATATATATATATATATATATAATTATAACCATGGACCCTTAAAGTTGCCCGTTTTCATTAAGTTAAATTAATCGCTCTGATTTAACATTGAGCTCTCCAGACTTTATCCTCCTTGGGATTATCCATACGGATTACCAAGATTTTCATTACTTTATATATATATATATATATATATATATATATATATATATATATATATATATATATATATATTTAAATAAAAAGAAAGAACATTAAGATATGTAATCCGGTGTTCTTATATATATATATATATATATATATATATATATATATATATATATATATAGATAGATAGATAGATAGATAGATAGATATAAGCTTTCTAAAAGACGATGACAAGGTTCTGCGATTAAGTTTTTTATTTATTTTTTTCTTTCCTGTGTTCGTACAAGTGTTTTCTTTTCTGGACGAAAACTGTGTAAAAACTGTCCAAACGTTCTACATATCCGAACGCTTTCGTCTATTCATTTAGCCATTATCAAGGACGATTTTTATTTTTTTTATTCTGACTGAATCTGTGGGTTTCTTTATGTATGTGTCTGAAGTTATAGGAATGTTTTATTTTTCAAACACGATCAGCACATTATGGCCGTGTTCATAGTTAATGTTACTGAGTGTTGGCTTTTTCTTTTTATTATTAGAGCTTTTATTATTTGTAATCAAAATAAGGCCCAAGAGCCTCATAAGGCTACTGAATGAGGTTTGTTTTATGAACATAAGAGGATGCAGTAAGTAGTCCTGATTAGGAGGATATGTCGGTTAGATAACAGTTGAAAAAGCGTCGGCAATGAAAGACGAGGTTGAAAAATGTATAAAAACAAGTTAGGGAGTAGAAAGGTTTTTTTAAAAGCATTTCACCCCAAGCATAGCGGGAGTGCCACTAGTACGCAAGGGGTTACAGAGAGTAAAGCCAAGAATAAAGAAGGGTGTTTGAGGAAAGAACATAGAGAAGGACGGGGATCAGAATCAAGTCATCATTACATTCGAATATTTGAAGATTATAGCTATCAGGGAAGCAAGTAAGAGGAAGGGAGTTTCAACGTCAGGAAGTGCAAGAGAAGAAGCTGTTGGAGTAGAAGAGATGGCTACATTTAACTGTTTTGACAGTAAAAGGGTGGGACCGAGATGCCAACCTAGTAGCACGCTTAAATTCATGCAGTTGGGCCACCAGTAAAAATAGCTTGTCAGAGCAGTTGCCATGAAAATATCTGTAGAAAAGACAGAGGGAAGCCATAGTACATCTATTAGAAAGTGACTGTAGAAGAGATGCCAGATCAGGACCTATCACATGCATATCCGTCTCTGGATTCTGACGAGGACATCGAGATGAACAGCGGGAGCACCAGACCATATATGGCAGCAATATTCAATGTAAGTACGAATGGTTGATTTGTAGATTTGAAGGATAGACTCGGACCAGAAAAAAAAAAAAAAAATTAAAAAAAATTCTAATCATAACTTAGCCTTTATAGAAATATGTTCTTAAATTCAATGAATACGTCATTCAGGAATATTTTGTTTAAAGGTATGAGGATGTGATTGTAGGTATCCGGTGTCCTGGTCCTAATCAGATTTGATTAATGCTTTTTAGTTGACCGCTTAACGATGTTTTCGATTAGGGATGCTTTTTCTTTGGCGTTAATTAGCTTCGTTAAGTGAACGTCAATAGTGTATGGAGGTGGACGGGATCGGAGAATGTAGTCTGAAGCCTTTCAAGCATTCACAATAATAAATTAGTTCAGGAAATGGCAATTTGATACAATATATATATATATATATATATATATATATATATATATATATATAATTTTTTGGTCTGCACGAAGATATCTCTATGAGTAAGAGATCAAAGGCCGGCTAATGATAGCTTTTGAAGGAAGTTTTTAGTCAGGCGTAAAATTATCACCTCATGACAGTCAACCAGAATGTCGACACTTACAACAGACACACGTCACACGAATACACACATATATGACACATTTTATATATTAATATAATCCAGTAGTTCTTGACCGGGGGTGGGGTGGCACATGGCCTCCAAAGGATGTGGGGGAGTATTTTGCCGTTTGGGGTACTCAAGTCCAATGAAAGGTACCATAGTGCTACAACCTCGCTGATCTTTATATTTTATACGTTATAAAAAGCGGTGATCCTCATCGATATCTAACGACATTGAAGCCTGATATTAAAAAGCTTGGAGATGAACAAGAAGCTCAAGAATTACATTAATGATTAAACAAATGAGAACGATTTCCTCTCCATTTATTTATGCAGTGGCGTAGCTATGGGGTCGGATGGGACGGTTCGCTCCCGGCGGCACTTTTGGTCCGCGATGAGTTTTCAGAAAAAAAAAAAGAGCGTAATTTTAATAATTTTGGAAAAAAAGCAGCGATAAGGAAGGAGATAGGGTTTTGATAAAATAAGAATACAATGTTTTTTTTTTTCGTTTTTCTTTTCAAATAAAACAAGTATGCTGTCTATTCTTTTTTTTTTTTTTTTTGTATCATCTTCGCTGAGGAGTAAGTTAATGATTGGTCGCTTGTAAATTATGTGTCTATTTGTTGTGTGCTTGGCGGACTTTTTGCTTCAGGATCGCCTGCCGGAATAGTACTGTTTCGGTAGGGTCTCTTGGGCGAACAAGTATGATGTTACAAGACCCGAAACTTGTCATGACCCCAAGTCATAACATCACTTCAAGTCTAGAATTAACTGCTGACACATGTCCTCATAAAAACCACTCCTTACTTTTACCGCTCAGAAAACAAGCACTCTACCTTGAGTGGCTCTTGGACCTTATACAGGGTAAACATTAGTAAAAAAATGTCAATATCTTTTATACATATCGCAAAGTCCCAACAAGAGATTTATATTTATGTAAAAGGGTAACTGAGCCTGTCTTTACTGTGTCTCCAACGTGTATGTGTGTATATATATATATATATATATATATATATATGACCAGTTTCTCAGATCAATGTTTAAAAATGCGTTTGTTGATCTTAGTAAGGTCCATCCTTCTTCAAATCTTTCAGACTTACACTACTGAATTACATGTAATGAACTGTACGAAATAAAAGAAATCACATCACTCGAGTATGTGGCTTATTTCCTTGTATTGGTCCAAAGAGGGGGGGAAAGACGAGCATGCTGTCTATTCTTTTTTTTTTTGTATCGTCTTGGCTGAGGAGGAAGTGACGTAAGTCGTTAATGATTGGTCGCTTGTAATTTCAAGATCAGCACTGGCAGTTACTTAATGTGTCCATGATGTTGGAAGACCCGAAACTTGTCATGACCCCAAGGCATAACATGACCGACGAGGCGATCCTGTCACTCGTTGGAGTGTTTTCATGACAATCAGGGGGTATATAAACAAAAACAAGTTATCTTTATTTTAATATCGTCAAACGTTTTTAAATTTTTCCTGATTTAGAAAAAAAAGAAGTAACGTCTTCGGTTTTTTTTTTTTGTTTTTTTTTTTTTTACATATCCTCAGTTTTATTTTTAAAAAAAGAAGTAAACCCACTTGTGCTTTGATATAATGGAATAACCTGGCACCCCATGAGTGTCTACACTATAAGGAGTAAGTACCTACAAACTCAACGGACTACGTGAGACTTGTTGGGATCTGTTGAGTACGACTCCGAATTCTTCGAGAACTATTCGACCTTCCAAACAGCAGCACTCACTACTGGTTTTACAATAACCTTTATTTAGTTACCCACCGTGTTGTTCCAGTGATATTCCAATTAACACGGAATATAACATACTTTTATTTCATAATTTATCAGTGAAGAGTTATAAATACTACGTTAATAGAAATACAAAAAAAAAAAAAAAAAAAAAAAAACTGGCATTATACGGCCATTAAATTCTGAGTAAGGAATAAAATTTGATGGGTGTACGAATAATTTCGTCGTTTGACTTTAAACTTTAAGATGTTAATGTGCATTGTAATATTGTATTCCTTCTGGGGAGAGACAGCAAACTTGAGGGCCGCTCCAAGCGTCAAAAACACTAGCATTAATATGTGTAATATCAAATAATTTTCAAATGCCTTATATGTAATGTTCATAACGAATAACTTTTTTAATTTGCAGAACTACAGGGTGTTTCAAAAATCTATGTAACATTCTAAGAACTCTTATATCATGAACTACAAATGGTAGCATGATTGAACTGGTACCATTTAAAATCTAAAAGTGTCAAGTTTTCTTCTGTTAATTAAACTTTTGTACAGAAATACTAGGTTGGAAGAGGTTGGAAGAAGGCGGACTTAATAACTGGATTGTTTTTAGAGATGAGGTAACCTTCCACGTAAGTGGCAAACACGGATAACACAAATATACGGGGCACTGAGAACCCTCATGTCACTCTTGAGCCTGTACAAGATTCCCCTAATGTTAACGTCTCTTGTGCCATGTGTATGGACGATTCTTCTTTGAAGAAGGACCAGTCAATGGTGAAGCGTACCTTGCCATGCTTCAAAACCGGTTGATGGAAAAATTGAATGCGGAGGAGTCTGTAGACTTCATTTTCAAACAGGACGTAGAACAAAACCTCACTAAAGTCTTAAATTTAGTACCTGAACACCACTTTGCCTGACAGATTGGTCGGACGTTCCTGCGATGGCCACCTAGGTCTCCAGACCTAATGACATATTACTTCTTCCTTCGGGGGGAGGGTATGTATTTTAATTTGGGTGTGCATTTATGTGCAGAAGCTTTGATTGCTGAAATAAAAGTTTATTTCATTTGACTGGTTCGTATTTTAAAACAAGCAGTTTTGATTTTTTTTTTTTTTTTTACAGAGAAATATCACTGATTATTTGTTCAGGAAAATATAAAATGGGCTTTTGTTAAAGTAAGCAGCTTGGTGGGGGGGATCAAAAATTATCAATCGAAAGGGGGGCATGAATAGAAAAAGGTTGAGAACGACTCTCATTAATATACTCTGTATATATATGAAAATATTGCGCTTAAAAGTTATTGGCTTGATCAACTTCCCAAGATCAGATCAATGGAGATCATTCAAAAGGATACTGATTTGGGTCAAGAACATGTTAGCACCATATATATATATATATATATATATATGTGTGTGTGCGTGTATGTATGTTTCGTAAAAGATGACTGGTAAGGTCTTGTGATTAAGTTTTTTATTTAATTTTTCTTGTGTTCGTACAAGCGTTTTCTTTTCTGGCCAGAAAGTGTGTAAAAACAATCCAAAAAATTATGCATATCCGAACGCTTTCGGCTATTAGTTTAACCATTATCAAAGACGATTTTTATTTTTTTAAATTTTAACTGAATATGTGTATTTCTTTATGATATTTCTAAGAATATATATATATATATATATATATATATATATATTACTCCGGATTATTTAGCTAACGTGTTCTTTCCTATTTTTCTACATATTTTCACACACACACACACACATATATTTAAGTTATGAAGAACTTGGTAATCCGTATGGGTAATCCCAAGGAGGGTGAAATCCGGAGAGCTCAATGTAAATCTAGAGCTAATATTTAAAAGAAAAACAGACCATTTTAAGGTACAATTATAATAATTTATTTCACCAGAGCCCTTTTAAAGGACGCCGGATCATCAGATAGCACTTCCAAAAATGAAATGAAATGAAAAATGAAATTAAAATTGATGAGTAGTGTTTTTGTAATTTAACAGAGAGTGTAAAAGGGGTAGTTAAATAGACATGGTAGATTTTAGAGAGGGATTCAATCAATCATACTTAGTATTGGGCGAGGAGGAGTGACCAGACCTTGAACTATTTAGACGGTTAACTTAACGGAAGTGATATGTTGAAATGGGAAGGGAGAAAAGAAAAAGGGAAAAGAAAGAAGAGGGAGAGGGAAGTAAAGAGAAACAGGCTGTAATTGGGTTTTAGCAATTTATGTAATATATATATATATATATATATATATATATATATATATACTATTTACATTATTCAGACTATTGTCCTCATCTTTGTCGCCATATTTATTACAACGTTTCGACTGTTGGCCGTCTTCAGGTGGTTGGAATGTTGAACTAAACCCTTTATTTCGCTCATTGGGGTAGACTGTTCTAGTTCCACGTGCCATGTTTAATGGATATCAGTTGTCAGTTATCTCCTGTTAATTTCCCTCTCCAAGTTCTCCACTGCCTTAACCGGGTATTGAACTCACACTCTTTGGGTCCTGTTACGGGATCTAACTAACGCCTTTATCCACTGGAGGGAGAGAGAGAGATAGAGAGAGCGAGGGGGGGAGTAAGAGAGAGAGAGGGGGGGAGGGGGAGATTAAGAGAGAGAGAGAGAGAGAATTCGCCTCCAAAATGTATACACACTTCAGGAAATTAAAAACTTGTATAGATATTGTAAAACTAAATTTATTTAGATATCACGGGATTAATACAAGTTAACCTTGGACTCTACAATCACAAGAGATGCTCAAAATGGTGACCTTTAGCTTCCAGATATTTATTTGTACGGCGAAGTGTCTAATGGGGTGGGGTGCTGCATATGAATTTTCAATTTCTTTTTCTAAGGGCCGACAATATAGTAAGTCTTCTGATATTTTCACAACATTATTGATCCCCCACCTCCTAAAAAGTAAAAGTAAAAAGTCTAAAATATACGAAAGACATGTTTTTCTTTTCCTAAAATGTGTATACATTTTTGGTCGCACTCTCTATATGTATATAAATAAGTAGGTAAGAATTTCCGATCTGTGGTCGAGTCCGATGTTTGAAACCAAAGAAATTAGCGCAATAGAGTTTTTGTACCTCATCCTTCAGTAATTAACTATAGCATTTAGCTGAGTAAATATCTATAGAACCTGATGTGTGGTCGAAATAGTTGCATATTTCTCATCAGTGCGCTGGATTCGGTGTTCAGACTGTGTCTGGATATCGAATTCTGGTTTTCAAAAACAAGCACATCCTCCTCACTTGAAAGATTGGTGCGCAAAACAAAACAACAAAAAAATATCTGGCTGGAAAAATGCAACGGTTATTAAATGCTTAAAACAGAGGTCCGCACTAATTGTGAATCCAATTTTCATTGGTTGAATTCCAAACAGAATCAAACCTATTTAAGATTGGACCAAATTTCGCAGATTCAGCCGAGAAATGTCGAGAAACTGACCAAGAGGTGACCGCTTGAAATAAGTGGGGTTGACCTTAAGGAAAACATCACAGGTGAAGTTTTCCGTTGCATGGCAAACAGGGCCGACAGTAGGGTCACCCCCCACACCATCATCTGAAATATTGATACGGACTCATACATATATAAATATATATAATATATATGTATGAGTCCCGACGGATAAGCAAGTGTGTACGTGTGTCTGCGTACCTCATCTGATGTACGGACATGCATCTATGTTTGCGTTAGCACGATGACACCACGATGACGCTTCCCCCCACTTCCATAATAACACCAATACACGCAATCTACATAAACCCAATTTAAAAAAAAAATAATCAATTTGACTGACGATCGCAAAAGCGTGAAATCCAGGATCACAAACTCAATCCAACCAAATATGTTAGCTCTATCTCTGATATTGATCACTTTCTAATAAGTACCGCGCATATAATATATAAATAATTATATATATATATATATATATATTTATTTATATTTATACACACACACACACATATATATATATATATATATATATATATATATATATATATATATATACATTTATTATCTATCTATCTATCTATCTATCTATCTATCAAAGCGACTTCCTGTTCTACTGCTGATTTTCAGTAACCCCCTTTGACGTCAAGATTAAATCACTAACTTGATGCAGAACCCATTTACCTAATTTTTAGGCTCTCGTCTTAATCTTTGACATCAGAGCCCAAAATGAAAGAAGGACAATAGTGATTTAAAGTTAACGCCTGCTTTACATTTTACTACAGTAAAAAAAAAAAAAAAAAAAAAAAAGCAATAACAATTTCTAATGGGAAAATGTGCCCCCCGCCCCGCCACTAATCATCAACTTTTTACCTCGAAAGATTCTTTGTATTTTTTTTTTCAGAAAAGAAAGAATCAAAACATTTGTATTAATGTAAGGCTTTATTATTCGTTTTCAGTTCACTTCGAGGCGTAGAATAAAAATATTGTCCAAAACAATTTTTCCTAACAAGGAATTTACTCATGACCACAGCAGAAATCTTTACGGTCATGATTAGGTGGAATGTTTCCTATTTGGTAAATGAAGAACGGTTACACACACACACACAAACACTCCCGCGTGCGCACGCGTGTGCAAGGTTGTGTAATGGATAGCGTACACAAATGATATCTTCTTCCAAAACCATATTCTATAAAGAATTACATAACATTAAACAAACAATTGTTAATAATGGATTTCCTAATTTCGTCATTGATCAAGAAATTAAAATATATCCCAATAAACTTAATAATATCACTAACAAAATTGATAATATTAATAATAATTCTAACCATAATAGTGTAGGTCAAAATAAACATAATATTATTAACTTATACTATTCTAACCAAATGCATAATAATTACAAACATGATGAAACAACACTCACAATTGTACCTAATAGGTAGAAATGTTAAACCCATTAATAAGAAACAAGTTAAGCTCATCATATATTATAAAAAATGTAAAACAATTGACCTCATAGTCTCTAATAACCCTACAACCAAACAAGTAAATCCTCTACAAAAACACCAATGTAGTGTATCAATTTACATGCCTGTTCAGAGATTTGTATCTCTGTTACTAATAATAAACATACATATATTGGTTTTACTACGACCTCGCTCTCGCGTAGATTCACCTGTCACCTTTCTGATCTTAGTTCTATTAAACAACATTTCTTAGAAAAACATAGCCATGTATATAATATTAGACAGATATTAGTTGATAACATATTAATACTCACACATACACACAGTAAAAAGAACTTTTAGATATTGGAGGCTATCTACATTAAAACAAAGCATCCTCATTCAATAAAATTAAATTTCAAACTAGTCACAACGCATTACATTGCATCTAGACATATGGTTCTGCTGTTAATATTTTGTTCTCTCGCATGGTACGACGTCATAGAACCGCATCATAAACTTACGACCTGCGTCTGCTATTTCGCGAACGTTATATTCTATGTCAGCATAACAGAATATCATCTTTGATGGTGAATATCTTTTTTAAATGTCCATATAACCTCTCTGAAGATGGCTCATATGAGCCGAAAGCTTAGGACCAAAATATCCAATTGTTGGACAGTTTTTATCTTTATTTTCTCCCGAATTTAAAGCAAATATACGGAATTTTGAAGGGCTCATGATCAAATTATCAAATTATTGTTGTCTGCTATATTTAACAATATATGTTTGAATATATATATATATATATATATATATATATATATATATATATATATATATATATATATGTGTGTGTGTGTGTGTGTGTGTGTGTTTTAAAGGTATACTATATTTATGTGTTCAAGTGCTCAATATCAGTGATAGAGTGTATACAAATATAAAAGTGGGCATTGAAGTCAACGCCCAGAGGCAGAGGCCATGTGCGTTGTGTTTTTGTTCGACTATTTATATATATATATATACATACATATATATATATATATATATATATATATATATATATATATATATAAATATAAATATATATATATATATATATATATATATATATATTTTACATACAAAGAAATAATCACACATAGAACCAATCAGAAATATTAATGCCATTAATGGTGACATCCGTCACTAGAGACATAATATATGCATTAAAATACTGTTAATCCATAGAGTGAAGTGATCCTCGTCGAAACCATTGATGTCTGTAGTTTTCAGTTTATTTGATGTTAAAATGCTAGTACTTACGAATAGTCCTCTATTCATCATCAGGCATGTGTTTTTTTCCTTATAAAATCAAAAACTTGAAGAGGAAATACTTGTTTGTCGACCGAAAGATGTTTTTTGAATATCTGCTATTAATGACGGTTAGGAACAATCTCGGAACGTGCAAAGAAGCAACGCTAAGTTTTTCAAATTTTTTTAATAAACTGAAAACTACAGACATCAATGGTTTCGACGAGGATCACTTCACTCTATGGATTTGTATTTTAATGCATATATTATATTTCTAGTCACTGATGTCACCATTAATGGCATTAATATTTCTGATTGATTCTATGTGTGATTATTTCTTTGTATGTAAATTATATGCTGCCTAATGTTTTATGTTTATAAAAAACTATTGATCCGCAGTACAGAAAAATTCCTATAAAAAAAAACTACTACTAAGACATTACACTACATAATTGAACTATATGCTTAGTTCATGCTATATAAACTGAATACACTTGTAAAATAGAATTCGTGGATTTAACACGTCACAAGAAATATTTAAATAAAATTCTCACTTAAAATTTTGAAAAACTGTATATATATATTATCAGTGGTATATATATATATATATATATATATATATATATATATATATATATATATATATATATATATGAATTCCCTAGAGAATAGAATCCAGGTAGAACTCAATGTCCAGGACAGAGTAAGAATATAATGTAAACGGCTCAAACACTAATAATCCATGGTTATAATTATTACATTGGAATCGTAATAACGATCCAATTCATCAGACCTACAAATTCAAAAAGAAATCGGACAATTCTATATTATATATATATATATATATATATATATATATATATATATATATATATATATATAAATAAAAGTGAACATTGAAGTCAACACTTAGAGGCGACAGTCTGTTTCATGCTGGACGCAATTGTCAGACTACCCTTATATATATATATATATATATATTCAAAAATCATAACATGTCATAACTACACAAATAGCCATTCGGTTTCAATATTTCTGGTGTCTTGTATAAAGAGTTCAAAAACCAAGCAAAACCCACGCAATAGGGGAAACATTGTTACGCAATCTGTGATGACCAATCAGAATACAAATATATTCTAATTCAAAATGACGTGACAATATACCTTTAGTACAATTTTATTAATACATTAAAGTTAAGATTAAATTAAGTAGAAATCAATATAACTAATTAAGTTTTAATTTGACAGTAAAATTAAAAATAATGTTTCCCTTTCTAAGGAAAAATAAACGATCAAAGCTCAGCTCAAAATGCAGACACGAAAACAAATTTTTATTAAATTACTTAAAAATGGAAAACTGAAAAGAATAAATGAAAATAAATAAATGAATAAGCAAAAACAAATCAAATAAATTAATCCAAATAAATAAATAAATAAAGTAAATAAACAAATTAAGAAACCACTCCCGCCAAAATAACCGTTAGAATAGACTACTCACAATGCACCACTGACCGGTACATATAAACAGTAGAGAAAAAACACAACGCATGTGGCCTGATGATTGCTTTTAGCATGAAACAATCTGTTGCCTCTGAGTATTGAGTTCAATGCTCACTTATATATATATATATATATATATATATATATATATATATACTGTCGTCCACAGATTGACTGTTTCGCTATATTACAGTTCATCAGTGTAGCTAGACGTCCGGTTGCCTCTAGCTAGGATCAAAACCCGAATGAATTGGCGTCAGTCGGAGATTCTACCCCTAAGCCGCTGGCAGGAATGAAGGTGAATTTAAGCGTATTTTTAGATAAACACACAGTGACTGAGAGAACTCGATTCGCTTTACAAAAGTGTCTTGCATTATTAGCAGTAATAGTCACTGTTTACAAACTCATACTTCCTACCCACAGAGCTAAACCGAAATAAATTTTTCACAAGCATATATATATGTAATCGCAATATAATCTCAAAATTTCGGTATAAACGCAAATTAGGGAACAATATGAATGTAGTGAAAAGAGAATTGCATCTTCCGATGATGTCATGCTTGCAGATTTTCACTGCCTAGGATGAATATTGCTCGACTAGCAACGAATCCCTGTCAAGCATTGTTCTTGCATGTACGAAATGATTGCTAAAAAATTCTTAGCTCAACCAATAAACCTTTCCAAAAAATAAATTCAGAGAAGTCCTTTAGACCGCGAACACCCTTGCGACTATATTATGATATAAGAACATTGCTTGCTCATTTATTTCTAACCTTAAATTCACGGCAAATATCAAAGTAAGAAGAATACAGGACCCCAGTCAACAAAGCATTTGCTTTAACCATAAAACCAATTCTGGAAAATTTTGTCCCCTGTCTGCTAAGTTTTTTTTTTTATAGAAACTTTCTTTACAATATCCGAAGAAGAGATTAAATTCCGGTCGGTATAAGCCTTGATAAGGCTTTTGCTCTTTCATGCCATATGCGACCGTGTGGCATGTCTCCTGAGGATGGCCAGAGAACTTTATGGTCGAAATCACCATTAAAAAGGCTGATAACATTTTTAACTTAATAACGCACCAATATATTCTTTGTCTCTCTTATCTCATCATTTGCAATGAACGTAAATAATCTTAATTAATGTGCGTGTTGGGATATAAGAGGCAGCAAAAATATTTATATCCTCTCTTACATAACATTAGATTGAACCAAATTCTGGCTAGAGAGAATTTAAAATCAAATAAGCACTGCCAATATTTTTCATTGCCTTGTAAAATCGACAGCATTCAATCTACAAAAAATTATTGGTAAAATTGATAATGAAGAAAGAAAGAAAGAAAGAAAGAACTGACAGCAAGGTTTCAACCGCAGCAGCAGTAGAAAATAGAAGCCTTTGTGGGTGCAGTGCTAAGAAGCGCCAGTCTTCATCAGCAGGAGAGTTAGGTTCCAAGTTCTTCAATCAGAATTTTCACAATGGACAATACCCAAACGGATTTTATTTTTTTTGTATTTGCGAATACATATAGAATTTTAAATCAATAAACAATTTAAGTTTGAAATATGATCATTGCCGTCAGCGAAACGAAGGGCATCGAACAAATTCTAAACAATTTATAATGAAAATAGACTCCCTAGGAACACGCTTTACTTTTTCTGATAGATTTCTTTTATATAGGATGGATGCGTATTTATAAGTATGTATTCAATAAGGTCAAATTAGCAACTGCTCTCAAAAAAGTTATTAACTGGGACAAGGAATGGTTTATTAATTTTAACACCCGTAAAACGAAACTGCTCTCTCTTAACCGTATGAGAGAACTCTTTTTCTTTTCATGAAAATGGTTGATGCTAACCTCCGGGAAAATGATTTTCTGCTGACATGAAGTGGAAAGATTATATCGATTATATTAATTTTCCTCCCAATTTTCATCAGAGTATTATTATAATGGAATAAAGTGTCGCTGCCAACACTTGAGTTTGAACCTAGATCGCCAGTGAGCAAACACAGGCGATCCCATTATTGAATTTAATAGACCACGTGGCCATAGAAGAAACGCATATATGTAGGAAGTAGCTAACGGCTAACGATCGTTATTTCTAGTCTATCCTCTATTACTATACGGACCGCTATTCTCTACTCTGTTCACTATATTATTCCTCTATTCGGATCACTATTCGGTGTTTGCTTTTTGAGCGTGTATTCTCGAGTAAGTGCAAGTGTTATTCGAAGCCGTCTGACACTATTATTGTTCAACGGCGTTACTATCGTATCTGCAATTACAAAATCTCTACTACAACGAGCATTACGAAAGTGTCAACGAGTGTTCGTTGACATCACAAAAAGTATATTGTTTTAAATTAGAGAGTAGGGATGAGAATGAATGAATCAAGTTTTCCAAACATATGGCGAAAAAATCTTAACACAACACAGTGAGCCAACTTTAGTAGCAGCAGACATAGCAATGGATTCAATATAATTCTTGCATCAAAAATCTTTGGTCTTTCCTCTTAATAATAATATAAATATTTTGACGATGAAACTTTGACTTTATTAAGTTTTGGATATTTTTTCATCAGGTATCCTTATTAAGAGAGAGAGAGGGGGAAGGGAAAGAGAGTGGGAGAGAGGGAGAGGGAAAGAGAGTGGGAGAGAGGGAGGGAAGGAGAGAGAGGGAGAGAGAGGGGGAGGGAGAGAGAGAGGGAGAGAGAGAGGTGCGCAAAGGTATGCTGAAATGTATCACTCTGCCGAAATCTGAACAATGACCCGAAAAATTTGGACGTAAATTATTCTGAATTAAAATCTTTTTATTAAAACTAAATTTTCTAATTTAATCGATGGACCGTTATTTTGAGTGTGTAACACATCCAGGAAAGATTTCGGGTTGCTCTTTTTTTTTTTTGATTCCAGTTCTTTCCAACTGTCAGGCGGCGTCATTAATTTTATGATGAAAGCATCCAACCGGATTTTATGACTAAATTAATATGTCCCGAATATATTTATTGCCAAAGAATGACGCCTGTTCATTAAAGCGCACAACATCTGGAATTTAAATTCTACCCGTCTTTGAAACACCAAACTGATCTGTAAATTCTTTACTGCTGTTCCAATCAGAAATCAGTTCGTATAGCATCAGTAAAACTATTCAACGCGTGAAGAATATGTTCTGAAGACAATCAAAGACGTTTAGTCTGCAAAAAACATTGACAGATTTATAAAGTGAAAAAGAATGAAAGAAATTGGCGTGGGGTTAATTGCATGTTTCGTGGGTGCTTTGAGCCGGGGAAGAGGTTGGCTTAGAATGAGATCTTGTTAAAAAAAGAAACCCTTTGTCTTGAGAAGACATTACTTTCAGGGAAATGCCGTTCTGCAGGAATGGTGTAACACCGGATATTTCCTTCAGAACCTGTTAACCAAAAAACCAAACATCGGTTCGTTAATCACCACTAATTAGACACATACACACATAAAAAAACACAAGCACTCAACTACATACATGCACACACACTCACATGCACGCACATATATACACACGGATGCACACATACACGCTCTCACACACAGAGACACACGCACACACACATATATATATTCATACAAATAGTAGATTAGTAAAGTTAATGATATAAAATGGCGAAATCTCTTCGTAAACCAAAATTTAACCTACGAACAGCTCCATGAATGTTATGATCCTTGTTTTTAATAACTAAAAGCTCTATAAGGTCTTTTTATTAATTTGCTAGTACTTTCAGCTGTACATACAGCCATCCTCAGGCATGGAAATTATTTTGTTTTTAGTAAATCCAGGTAGCATTGGAAGCGAAAGATTAAATGCGAATCGAAATATATTTTTTTTTTAGAAATGTGTTATTATTAACGGATAAAAACTTATGGAGCGTGCATTTGCAACGCTATGGTTGAATTGTTTTGAAAATTTAACAGAGTGCGTTTTTTATTAATATGGTAATTTAAGAATTTTTGTTGTTGTAGGAGTTTATCAGTCAATTTGTCATGAACTAAATCGTTCAATAAATAGATTAATGTCTCAGCTGTTATCCCGAAAATTTGCACGTCGGATCAGTTCTTTAAATCAAATATATATATATATATATATATATATATATATATATATATATATAGTTACGAATACTTACGTAAAGAACTGTAACATATTTCGGAATGTATACGTCACCTTACAAAAATATACATAGACAAACGCAGAACGCATAGAATACAGAAAAATGGATCTATAGAATAGATATTTTTGGAAGATGGCGTACGTTGAACCAAGACTCTCTCTTCCACTGGTGTCTGCTACGTTGGGTGGTTGTTTTTATTTAGCGATATATCAACACCTCTGTGGGTTGTTAAATGCCGAAATCTAAATATTTTGAACGCAATCTTATTCTATTTTATTTTTTGAAATAATAATGCATTTAGTGATACAAGTTTTACTATTTATCCCATAGCTGGGAGAAACAGTGAATTCATACCTTTTCCAAGGGTACTTGCATGTAAGTGAATATAACACACCCAACTGGAAATGGAACTCGGCTCTCCGATGAACAAGTCCGAGCCATTATCCATTACACCACCTGCACATCCGAGCTGGCAGCACCTGATATTGCCAAGTGTTCAACCATCTTGACACAGACCAGGATTTGATACAAGTCCTTGGAGACCTAATTGGAGGGCTTACAGCCACATCACGTCGAAACACCAGTTCCCGTACGATCACCAAAGTTAAGCAACGTCAAGCTTGGTCAGTACCCAGATTTGTGACCGCTTGGGAATAGCAGGTTCTGTAAGCTTGAATATGCTCGTGGTTTAAAGGGATTATGGTCCTATCACGTCGAAATACCGGTTCCTGTACGATCACTAAAGTTAAGTAACGTCAAACCTGGTCAGTACCTGGATGAGTGATCATTTGGGAGTACCAGGTGCTGTAAGCTTAGATGTGTGCATAGTGTAATGGATAATGGCTCATAATTGTTAATTGGGGAGCCGAGTTCTAATTCCCGTTGAAATCCCTTGGGAACGGCATGGATCCTTCTCTTTTCCCCCAAGCTATGGGTTAATTTAATACTATGATTAAAATCATTATTATATTCAAAAACATAAAAAATATTTAAAATATTTAAATTTCGGCATTAAATAACTTATCGAGATTGATATGCCGCTAAATAAAACTAACCAACCGAAGTTGTAAGTAAATTTCGAAATGTGGATAGCAAGATTCACGGGTAAAGAGCAGGCATAAAAATATTCGTTTTTGGAACTCGTGAACAGCTCTAGTTCTTATTTTTCATAATAACATTTATTCAGTACATGGTCATAGTGTCTCGTGCACACCGGTCATAGATTCCGGTGGGCACGAGACACTTGCACGGGTCCTGATAATGAAACAATATTGCTTAGGTTTTTTGAGGAATTGACAATTACAAACCAGTTCGTTTTTTTCTCTCACAGAGCTGCAAAAGCTCAATCAGTAGAGATATGAAAATGGAGGAAAAATTTTCCCAGATTCTGATGTCATTCTGGGATCACTTTTTTTTTTTTTGTTCATATCCATGAATTTGTTTTGCTAATGCTGTCTCAACAAACATTATATAAAATTCACTATTTTTTGTCTATAATGTTGAATGTGTTAAAATCTCAAGTTGATGTTAAAAATTGCCGCAAAACATTGTTGATTTATTTAAGATAAAATGATCAATTATAACAGATCACTAATTTATATTTAGATACACTGTGTCTATTTTCAATTTTTCTACTTGAATTGTTCACCTATTTTGCTCGATATGATTCATTATTGCACATAATTTGTACATTATTTATAATAATAATTGTGTAATAATATTTATGTATATTTAATATGTATAATATTTATCATAATAATTAATATAATTTATTATAATTTGTACATTATTTATCTATATTAATTTATTATTATTTATATTATTATTTTTATTTATATTTATTATGATATATTTTTATATATATATATTTATATATATGTATATTTATATTATTATCATATATTTATATATAGATTTATATATATGTATATTTATATTTATTATATTTATATATTTATATATATGTATATTTATAATTATTATTATATATTTATATATATTTATATATATTTATATATGTATATTTATTATATTATATTTATATATATATTTATATATATGTATATTTACATATTTATATATATATTTATATATATACATTTATATTTTTTATATTATATTTATATATATATATATATTTATATATACGTATATTTATATTTCTTATTTATATTATTATTTTTATTTACATTTATTATCATATATTTATATATATATATATTTATATATATGTATATTTATATTATTATCATATATTTATATATAGATGTATATATATATGTATATTTATATTTATTATATTTATATATATATTTATATATATGTATATTTATATTTATTATCATATATTTATATATATTTATATATATACATTTATATTTATTTTATTATATTTATGTTTATATTTATATATATGTATATTTATAATTATTATTTTATATTTATATATTTATATATATTTATATATGTATATATATATTTATTATATTATATTTATATATATGTATATTTATATTTATTATATTATATTTGTTATTATATTTCATTATTATTATTTATATTGTATTATAGTATATTATATTAATTATTATTTATATTATTTATTATTTATCTGTTTATTTATTTGTACATTATTTATATGAATACAACATTATTTTGAGATGTATCAGAATGTGGGTCTCCATATCATAGATTCCTGTGCGCACGAGACCATTGAACTGGTCCTGATGATGAAACAAAACTAGCTTGGTTTTTTGAGGAATTGACAATTACAAGGCAGTTCGTTTTTTTCTTTTTTAAAAGCTTAATCTGTAGAGAGATCAACTGCAATGCCTCGCCTATTTTGTTTTGGGGGAATGCGCCTCGAAACTGCAGTCTCATCTGCATAATGTCCGCAGGCAGATCGTTTATAAAAATCAGAAAGGAGATCTGGGAGGGACATCTTGGTGGGACACCTGAATTAATCTGAAGGGCTTCAGGTCCACTGATCATTCTCGATCCTACTATTTTCATAGAAACTTCTTGAAAGAAAGGACTGGATACGCTAATATATTTTTTTACTGGGCTTTTTTTTTTTTTTTTTTTTTTTTTACATTTGAAGTGTCTTCTGCATAACCTCTTGTAATTTTCTTTATTATCGCAGTTATTTAATGAACTACCCTCTGAAGCACACACAAAAATATGGCCTCAGTTGGGGGCTTATTAAAAAGAATCCCCTTTGAGTTTTATGCTTCATGAAAGCGGCAACTAAGTTTTTTCCGACGCCAAAACGTATTTACACTTTAAGAATTTCCTGTAGCCGAAATACAACAATGCTACGACGGAAGTTAATCAAAGGCATGCCGGGAAGACGAAATAAGGGAATATATCAAAGAGAAACAATTAGTCTTAATTTATTTTTAATTATTAAAACAGAGATAAATTTGAATAAATAACTCAAAGTCATATGTCATTCTTCAAAAATAAAAAATTTTTTATGGAGAGGTTCTTAAATGTATAATAGTGATTTTTTAAGTGTAGCACAAGATCTAATATATGGAGTACCCACTGAGGATCGAACTCACAATTCATTTGAAATTGATTTCGTAAGTCAAGCTTGTTAACCGTCTTGGTCACTTTGAAGTGGTGTCACTTCAATGTGACCAAGACGATTATCTAAGCCTAGCATAAATGTGCCTCAAGGCCGAAAGTATGTAGCAGCCAGTGAGGATCGAACTCACTATTTAGTTGTAACTAATCTACCGAGGCAAGCTTGCTAACCATTATACGATACCCAAGTACCCCTACACGCATCTATAGGAATCGATTTAAATAAATTTAAACATTATTCATTTATTTAAACAAATTCATTCAATAAAATGTATACAGGGATTTAATAAGCATAGCTTAGACGTGGCACAAGGCCGAAAGTATGGAGCACCCAGTGTGGATCGAACTGACTAATAGGTTATAACTGATCTAGCGAAACAAGCTTGCTAAACATTATATTATACCGAAGTGCCCCTACACACTTATATATGAATAGATTTAAATAAAATTAAGCAATATTCATTTATTAACACACACACACACACACATATATATATATATATATATATATATATATATATATATAATGATTTAATAAGCATACCGTAGATGTATGACAAGTATCGAGGATCGAACTCACTATTCAGATGTAATTGATCTACCGAGGCAGGCTTGTTAACCATTACACCAATTAGAAGTGCCGAGTGATTTTCTAAGCGTAGCTTAGATGTGGCACAAAGCCGAAAGTATAGGGCACCCAGTGAGTATCGAATTCCCTGTTCAGTCGTAATTGATCGAGCGAGGATAGTTTGCTAACCATTACACTACTTCAAAGTGCCCCCATAAATACTTCGTGTATATAGAATTTCGAATGCGGCTTTGAGTGGAAGTGAAAAAATAATTATTAATTATTATTTTATTTTTAATAATAAGAAAATATATTGTAAATGCAATAATTTCCCAATCTTCTAAAATAAACATCCATACAGACACTTATTGGACGATTTTATCATTGTGATATATTTGTATTATATCAAGTATTAAGAATATAGTAACTAGGGTCCGCAAATTGGAGAAGAGAGTTATCAATGATAACGTTCTTACCTCAAATCCACAGATATCCCCCTTTAATCCTCGTTCTGTTCTTTTTTTTCAATTTTTCAATTTTTTTAGATCATAAAATATAATTGTTGGTTTTTTTACTATAAAAACGTATTTTTATATTTTTAGTGTTGCATTGATTGTCATTTTGAAAAAAAAAATTATTGTTGATTTTTGTTTGGGGTTCACTATTTTTCCATATCTTGAACCCTAACAGGTGCTACCGCCCTGCGTCAGGGTAGATGCGTAAATAACAGCAATTAAAACATGGTTCCACACTCCTCAAACCTCTAATCTAGTCAGATGCATTGCTGCCGGATGTAGTTTATCGTCATACCCTGGGCGCCCCTTCTATTGGTAGTATATGTAATACAACTGTCATGACATAAGTACGCAGGTGTAGGCTTTAAGAAAACTTTATTCGACTGCCAATACGTATTCGCGTATAGTGTCCTTTTATAGTCCCAGTAAAGAGAGAGAAGAGTAACAAAACAAGGGGAGACCACTCTTGATTATTCATAACAACAACGTTGACCAAATTCATTGTTTCTTGAACCAAAGAAATTGTACCAATTTTTCTTCTGTATATTTTTCGTTTTATAATTTGAATGTTGGTTTTATAACGAAAATTGCAGTTTAAATCGTACGTGATTTTCTGAGGAATCTTCGACATTATTAAGTAGGAATCATTTCATGTCTTTTCTCTTGGCAAAATTCTGGCCTGTGTCGCTGTATGTATATGTATTACCTCACGTGGAAAGATGAAGGTGAAATTAAATTGGCCTTTCAACACTGGTGTGACTCGAACACATTCTTCTGTTCCGGGGGCAGGCACCTTATCCATTAAGGCTACAGCGTTGACACATTAGTCGTTATCAGTTGTTAAAAGAAAAGTAAAAAATCTTTACGTCACGAGCCAGTCTGTGTTTATTTCCCAAGCAAAAGTTTTTACGGTCGAATGAAGTCAGGACGGATAATAATATTCTTTACGCATGCGTGTGAGTTAAGACTGCTGATGTTCCTGTGTATAAGTCGAATTTCTTAGACTTTTCTCAGAAGTGAAATTGTATTTATTGATAATCGATTTATCGGTCTTGTAATTTGTTCATGAGATGAGAATTAGTTGTTGTTGATTTCGATATTAAAGAAGGATTCTCCAGTCACAAAATCAAATGAGTTTTTACCTATTAAGATTTTGCGCAATGGTCACTTAGCCTGTATCTTTCGGATCCATTCAAGAAAAAAGATCATCTCGATGGGTTCACTATTCTCTCCATATGGCACAAACATGATTTGTATATCCTTATCAGACTGGGTTTCATGATGGGTACGCTGGCCTGGGACGGGATATCGATTTTGGCTGGAGCAGGGGTCAGTTGTTCTCATTTTAGATGGAGGAAGGTGCCCGGTCCGGGGGATTGCAACCCTGCGGCAACACCTTCCTCATTACACTAAGAGAGTGTAATATCGACGCCAGCGGGGCAGTGGTCGCGGGGGTTGGAGGCTGGGCAATTTTTGGCCTTTGTCCATATGCATAAGTATGTGTATGGGTTCTCGACGTAAAAAAAATAAAATAAATAAATACGACCTTGTGTCACATCCTTCCTTAGTGAGGAGGCCGGGTAAATATACACAGATACTACACACTGATCATAGGCAGAAGTGCCAATTTGTGACACTTTGATTCTAGACAATGATACTACACTGGATCCGAAGATTCCAACCTTACGTTAGCAATTTCCTCATGGCACTAAGAGATGGGTGGTGATCAGTGTAATATCGACACCTTGGCCTATATACGCATTTGTATCAAATCTCCACGTAAAAATCGACCTAGTGTCACGTGCTACCTTAGTGGGGTAGGGGACCTGTAAATACTTACATTGACCTTAGTATATTTGTAACAAAGCGTTAATTTGTTACCACACTTCTCTCTCTCTCTCTCTCTCTCTCTCTAAAAAAAATAGTAATAGTAATATTAGGTTGGTGCAAAAATAATGACGTAATAATGTCATTTTTGACGTTAAAAATACGTAAAAAAAACGACATTATTACGTCATTCTTTTTGCACCAACCTAATAATAACAATAATAATATAAATGTAATATAATAACGAAATGATTGACGTAACTGTTCCAATATTTTTAGACACTTCAGAAAAGTGTGAATTAAGAAAAGAAAAACACAGTGCTTGAAAATATTAAATAATATTCCGACATAATGTCTGTCTTCTTCAAGTTATATTTAAAAAAAAAAAACTTTTCAATATAAAAAATATATAAATCTATAAAAAATGATAAGTCTTTGTACAAACTTTGCCTATCTACGATTTATTACTGATTAAATACAGTAATTGTGGCACAAAGCCGAAAAAGGGGGCGGGGATGGGTCAAGGCTGGTCGACGCTATCTTATACCCTAACTAATTAGATTCACGACTCATTCATTCGTTACAATTTAATCATTCACCATAAGAATTTATCCGTCGCCATTCGCTCCTACATACACCGAAATACCTTACACACACACAGAGCCCCTATTAAAAAAAAAAAAAAAAACATGACTTAAAATTTCAATATGTACATTTGTGTATACAAAAATATATATAAAAATTCGGTAAATTTGCTTTTTAACGCCCAAACGCCTGCGTGCTAAATATCTCTTAAAAATTTCCCAAATCTCCACAATTCCATCTAAATGTACATGCTGAACTCGAATTAAAAATTAAATTATGAAGAAACCTAATGTTTGTTTGAGTTATCGACAAGAAAAAATCGGGCTTCTTGTTGGTCATTCGTCTCCCATTACTGCCATAATATTCCGTTACGGGGTACTTCTGTTGGCGTAATCATAAATTTTGGCCTATTTACTTCTTTTACAGACTTTCCTTGCAGAAAATCACTACGCACTACCGTAAAGAAATGTAATTTTTTTTTGGTAAGTGTCGTTTTATTTATAACAAAAACAAATTAAATAATACAATAGAACCTTTTTTCTGTGTAGAATAGCAATGACAAATTAAAAGAACAAATTAAATAATACAGTGAATATTATGGCAGTAATTTTTCTTTTAGTAACGTTTTTTATTTTGTCCTTTGACCCCGTGCGCAACCCCCCCCAAAAAAGCCTTATTTTGATTTTGCCTTGAGTAAAATGTAAGCATTGTTTTTAGAAAATCCAATTAATTAATCCTTTAATTAACAATATACTAAAAATATTTTTCTATTTTCTTCATAGGCTATTATAGTTCAAAGTTTTTTTTTGTTTTAAGTAGAAACGAAAAAATCAATTGAACTTCTCCTCACGTCTTCCGTACATTTTAATTAAAACCGTTTTTTATAGACACAAAAACATGTAAAATTAGATTTTGTGCTGTAGATTGCAATAAGCTTTACAATTTTTAATCTCTAAAGATAAATCTACTTAATACAGTGTAACCCGGATATAAGAGAAACCCGGATATAAGAGAGCTTTTCTCTGGTCCCAAATTAGAGCCATACTTACCTAAACAAAATAGACCAAACCCGGATGTAAGAGAAACCCGGATATAAGAGACTTCTTCTCCGGTCACGCCAACTCTCTTATATCCGGGTTACACTGTAACTCCATTGACTAAACTGCTCAACATTTTCACTAATTTTAGAATATTCAACAACTTTAGTGTAAAAATAGTAAAATAATTTTTTTAAAAAAGAAGAAATGACAAACAATTGTTGTAAAAATTCATTTTTCATCGAAAAAGTGTTTTGCTTTCAGACAATATTATCCATATTCATAAAAACAATCAAAAGCAAGTAAAAGCATTTGAAATTAAATAATATCTTTGTTTTATTGGTTGTTGCATGTTTCATCCAGAGTTGATTTTAGGTAGATGAGGACCGATTAAAAAAAAAAAAACAAAAACAAAAAAAACATGATTAATTTTCCTCAAAGCCTTGTGCTTTTAACTAATATAATCACTAAATGATTCAGTTTTAAATTTTTAGAATTTTCATAAGTTAGGGGAGGTAATAAATACAAAAAATATTTTTACGACTTTCAAAAAAACAAAAAAACAAAAACATATTTATAATTTCCGTCATTTCTGAAAGTTTCATTATTTTTATTTCTGCAAGATTTTCCATTGTCATAAAAAAATGCGCTAAAATTTGTTGTTATTTGAAACAAGATTTGTTAATCAAAAAAGTTAGAATATTCTAAAGCGGATGGAAAAATTTTAAAACATACTTAAAAAATATACTTTGTTCTTTCCTCTTAACATAAAAATTTTGACGATAAAATTTTGTTTTCATCAAAGTTTGTGGTCTTTTTCCTCACTCTGTACTCATTTTAGCGAAACGGTGAAGGCACCTACGATAAAAGATTTTCCTATTTGAAAATAGTTCCTGGAAATGCGTCTCCTAAATTTAATCAATTGCAAAATATGAGAACTCCTCTCAAACCTGCCGACAACCAGCGGTAAATGGCTGTTTCGTCAAAAGAAAGCCCATAAAACAAAGCCTTAATGAGACAAATTGAGTAAACCCGACGCTAGCAAAGAATGCGACGCCTTCTTCAATCTCTAGCAAAGGTCCCATCGTCTTTTGTTTGATCACGTGACCCCTGCAGCGAGCCATTCGTCTTCTAAGACAAACGCCGTCACGGTTCATAAGTAAGTGCAAAAGCTTTAATAACCTGTACTCTAAAGGATATTTTCAATAACTAGGCGGCAATAGCGCGCTCTTGGGGAGCAGCTGTTTACCGCCCACACATCCTCACTACCACCAACAATTGTCACTGGGTGGCCGAGTCTAAAGGAAGAAAGACTAAAGTGTTTTTTTCCGTGCTATCAGAAATGCCGCTGAATTAGTTGACAATAAATCGTTGCATATTTTAAAATCACTGAAGACGCCTTTGCCTTTGGTTGTTTGCCGAGAACTTAATATAAACCTAAAGTATATTTAGAATTTGTTAGGGAGTAGATCCCTACCTTTCAAAGATTTCCTGTCGGCAACCAGAACGGCTGCCACCTCTCAGTACAGGAACTTTAACCCTACCCGTTATTTTTTTGTTTTTATTTTTATATTTTTGTCAGAGCAACTGTTCGAACATATCGAAACGAGCGATATGTTCATAAAGGAAACTGGCCTCTGGAATAGAATAAAATTTTATAATCTATTTGTGTGCGGCTTATGCTTGATACAGTCCTACAATCTCTTTTGAACGAAAAATGGTAAATTTGCAGATTATGCCCCGAAAACCAATTGTAATGAAAATTTCCATTCTGGTGTAAAATTGTCAGATTAATTCCAAAATAACAATAAAAGTGTGCGAAAGAAAATAGTTTAGGATTTATCAACAATATAAATTCGGCCTTATTCGTATCTAGCCCGGTTATCATTACTGGCGTTGATTACATACGTTTGCCTCAATTAGTAATGCGCGGAAGTTTACTTAGTTAACGGCCTTTTTCTCACCTGACATCCTTATTCGTCTTGATTACTGCGAAATTTAATTTTCATTGGGCAGTAATCAAGATAAGTGAAGCTTCTGCGCATTATTTCTCGAGGCAAACGTGTGTAAACAAAGCCAGTAATGGCGGTCGGGCTGTAACCTCGACGCGAATAAGGCCGAATTTATACTGTCAATAACTCCTAACCAGTTTTCTTGTTGTTATTTGCACCAGAATTGATATTTTCATTACAATTGGTTTCCGGGTCTGAATCTGCAAATTTACCGAGAAAAAGTTTATTACAACTTATTTTTCACGCAACTTGTATAAAAAAAAAAAAAAAATATTGTATAAGTTATATTTTCCCCCACAATTGCCAAAAACAAAAAAAAAAAAAAACATTAGGAAAAAAAATAGATTAATAATAAAAAAGAATTATTCTTATACAGTTCAAAAATATGATTCAGCTTTAAATAACCTACAAAGGGTTGATTATCCGTAAAAAAATAATGAATCATCTATGCTACAATTGGTATCCCCACCCAAAATTTTATTTTAGTTTTCATTTCAAACTAATAGATTAAATTGAATATTTTCAATAAACACAGTACTTTTTTCTGTATTTCAAAACTAATTTAAATTGACTGGACAGAGTTTTCATTTTGAAATTGTTAAAATAGCCGATTTTAGCGTCATTTTAGCCGTCTTTCATCAAAATGAAATTCTCTTTATCAAAACCTCTTTTAAAAATTAAATATACTTTTCTAAAACATTATTTGAGGAATATTAGCTGATTTAAAGTTTAATTAATCTGATTTGAAACAAATATTACTTATCTTTAGTTTAAAATATCGCTGTGCTGAAAAACGTTTTTAACACGTCGGTAGCTGTTTATTTAAGGTGTTGTCAGCTTGACTGGCAGACAGAAGTTTATCTAATTTTTTCTACGGTGTATATATCGGTAAAATTTACTTGAAGAATATAACGTGAGCGTTCATTTTTATGTATTTTTAACTACCCAATAATCTTAAAAATTTAGGAAAATATTCTACATATTCTAATGTTTCATTGAATTTCAGGTACTTTGGCTTTAAATTTACAATAGTTATCGCTTTTATTTTACTTATATTCTTTATAATGGACGCCTGTATTTACAATAATAGACACGTTTGTACAAACAAAAAATCTACAAAATTCTTTTTAAAATATTGGTGTTCGATGAATTGTATTAAGCTTTTCCATTTATTATTAATAAATATAGTTTTTACTTAAGAATATCACCTAACCTCTGCAAAGGAAGACACAATTTTCAAAGATGTAAGATTTTTTAAATTATTATAATTAAAATAAAAAACTGTAAACTATTCTTGAAAAATTTATTATTTATGGAAAAAATGTTTTTTTTTATATAGTGTCCATAATATGCCTTATTAGTGCAAAGCAGTTAAAAGCTTTTCTAGTTAAAGTTTTGGTTTTATTGCATTTTTAATTTTACCATTCAAAGATTTTCGATAACAGAGAGTTCTGTTTTACAAAAAGAAATTCAAGGACTTCTGCTTTTAACTAATAGAAACATTAGACTCTAGAAAATTTAATTTCTCGAAATTTTATAAAATTAAACAGGGGAGAGTAACAAATGTAAAACAAAAAAAATTTTAGCAAGATTTTCTGAAAGAAACATTCCTAAAATAATTTAATTTCTGAATGTCATTAAAATCCGACATTTATTTGAATTTTGCAAGAATTTCCAAATCAATGTGTTTTCACTATTTTTGGGTGAAAAACATAATCAATCGGGAAAACACATGCTAAAATTTGCGCCCCCACACGCAAATTTTTTGACGCTCTGAAAAGGATAAAAAATATAATTTAATAATAAAAAAAATCCTTTGGTTTTTCCTCTTAATATAAATCTTACATAATAATAATAAAAAAAGGTATGTTTATATGAAGTGTTATGAATAATCAAGAGTGGTCTCCCCTTGTTTTGTTATTCTGCTCTTTGAGAGAGCTATTTCTGTTTACTGGGACTATAAAAGGACACTATACGCGAACCTTGTATTCGCAGTTGAATAAAGCTTTATTAAAGGCTACACCAGCGTATTTTTATCATTACATGAAGTTTGATTCTTTTTTTTTTATTATGCTATGCTACTTTTTTTTCGGATCAGTGGTGGTACTTATAAAACAATACCATTGTGGTTTGGTTTGTTGCAGACACTGCTCCTAGGTAGACTAAAAGCAATGGCAACAAAATTGTGCCCGTCTAAATAACAGGTGTAAGTAAAAGGGCGACAATTTCAATCAGGCAATATTTTAATCTATTTTTTGTTTTCTATAACTTAGTAAAAGGAGAGAAAATACAAGAACATGCATGTAAAACAAGGAAGACATTAGAACTTTAGAATTGTGCGAGCGATCTACCTGTGTGTGAAAGTTCAGTCCCTAAGGGGAACGATATCCCCATGACCGTGGTGCTCCTGGAGGTGTTGTCACTCCTGGATACTGAGAGAGAAAAAAAGAGATAAACAAGAATTTAGTCTTCATTTTGAAAAGTAATTCCCTTGGTTTTGGTCGGAGGTACGAGAGAAGGCCGAAATCGCAATTAATTTGTGGTCTCGGAGGAATCTTTCTTTGAAGGGGAGGGCGGAAGTATGTCTTGTTTTCTTTCTTGCGGAGAGACAAAGCTGCTATGGCATCTCGGGAGATCTGTTGCCTTCATCCATCTGAAGGCGGTCTGGGTATGCCTAGCATTGAGATTCGTCAATATATGCATCGGATGAGGAGGGCGCCTTCTGGAAGGAAGACGCCCGTAAAACTTTCCCATCCCTGAGATGTGTGCAAAAGTAAAAGGAGAGAAAATACAGGAACATGCATGCAAAAAAAGGAAGACATTACAAACACTTCACGTAACCATGCCATGGTAAAATTAGCAATGTGAGGAGGGGCAGCATCTTGTTGCAACGATGCTTCTTCCTTATCAAGGTCCACGTGCTCCTCAATCTCTCCCCAGAACTGCTCAAACACTTGAATGTAAGGCTCTTTTGTAACTGTCACTGCGTTACCCCGATCATCTTCAAACAAAAATGGCCTAATGTTGCCATGTTACGAGATGCCGTGCACATTTGGAATGTAAAGGGCGTCCAACGACTCTGAGCGGGTTCTCGCGTCTGCCAAATACCCAGTTCTTGGAGTTAATATAACCATTCAAGAGGAGGTGGAATGGTCATATTATGGTTTGGGGAGTGTCTCATTAGCCGCAAATGGGATGGGCACCTCCCTCGCTTGAACTGAACCCTCCAGATTTCTTCTTATGAGGATTTCCCAAGAACAACATCTACCAGAGCAACCCTCGCAACATTGCTGCATCGAAGGTTCGAGCAATCACCCTGGAGGAATTCAACAATGCCTTGAACTGACCACTGGACATCTGGAGCATGTATTCTAGGGTTCCTCTTGACATTTTGGGTTCATGTTTGAGACTAAATTGTCGCAGATCCTAAAATGTTAACCTTTTACCTTTCAATAAATGTAATTTTATCTATGGTCCTTGATTTGTGCCCGATCATTTTGTTTCAAAGATTGTGAAACACCCTTTATGCACACACACACACACACACACACACACACACACACACACACACACACATATATATATATATATACGTTTAAGAACTTTCCTCACGCCAAATCAAGGTAAAATGTCCATATAAACAATCGAAAAGACCATTCTTGTACCTCAACACACCAACTCATGACAAATTTTCAAAATGTTTTTTGCTTGCTTCTACGCACACATGCACCCGTCGGATCATTGACTGGCGGACCCTTTTCAAATACTTCTACACGGCGTTGAATGGTCTCGCTGGCCTTCATGACTCGTTGATGAAGCGTCTCTGCATTATTAATGTTTGCTACTTAAACCAGTTGTCTTAGGTGGCTCCACAAATAAAAACCCCCAAAGGACTGAGGTTAAGGGAACGTGCAGGCCATGGAACGAGTCGCTCCCCTACCCTATCCGTCTTTCATATATAGGTGAACAATTCAATTAGAAATAGTGAAAATGAATACAATGTATCTAAATACAAATTAGAGACATGTCATAACAGTTCATACCATCTTAAATTAATCAACAATGTTTTGCGGTAATTTTTAACATCAACTTGGGATTTTTCTTGTTAAAAAGTTGAATAATTTTAACACATTTAACATTATGGATAAAAAATAATGAATTTTATATAGCGTTTTTACGAGACTTATCATTAGCAAAACAGATTCATGGAATTAGTGGACCCCCCCCCCAAAAAAAAACCCCAGAATGACGTCAATATCCGCGAAATTTTTAATCCTTGAAAAGCCAGTTGTGCTTAATGTAACGCGTAGTAGTTCGAAAAAAGCAAATATAGATTAGATAGCAAGATTCACAAAACACTGCCCGGGGGCTCCAATCAGATAAAAGATGTTACATGACACTTAATTTTTGTTTTTCCATTTCAAGTTGAATTTAGCGTATGCGTTATACTAAAGTTTCTATTTTAAAAGAAAACCTAATGTCTCGTCCTTGTGCAAAATGCGATACAAAAGAAGCTTTTCTATTTACAAATATTTGGCTTTTTTCGGTCTGAATTTCTGGGATGAGGCGCTAACATTATTTACACTATTTACATTCGGACTCTTTGACCTCGATTTTTTTTACTGTTATCAAAACTTTTCGACCATTGTGTCGTTCGGTCGTCATTAGTGGCAGGGCCGATATCACCCCTGAAATAATAATAATGATAATAAAGGAGGATATCCTGTAAAACAGAAAACACCAAGTGAAAGAGAAGCGTCTTCTAATAACCAAGACGTTAATATGCTATAAACATTTTGAAATATAAATTTTACAGAAAGTTAATTTAGAACAAGAAATACAATATTTTTATAAATGTACAAAGGATATCAGATTACTAATAGAAAATTACTGGAACAACAATAATTTGGAACTTTTAAAAAAGGGAATGGATTTTGACACTATAAGAATCGAAGTTAAAATTAAGGATGTTTTGATCTAGAATTTATTTTTAAAACAAGAATATCTGTAGTTTACAAAGAGCGGCAGAATAATTAATAACGAGGTGATAAACAATAGTGTCTTATTGTGGACCTTCAAAACCATTCGATGAAAAAGTAAATTGTTTATTCTCGGAAGAGGGAAGTTGTACTTTGATAGTATGTCAGTACGTTCGCACTAGAAAAACAGATACATCACCAGTCTGGGTCACGTGGGACCGGTTCTATTAATAAAGAGGCAAGCCAACAAGAGGAGAGAGAGAGATTTGGGGTTTGTCTGTCTTCGAATTCAGTCGAACTGAGTGGAGAGACGTCAGACATTGAAAAGGAAGCGTTCGCTGTGTGTTGCTGAAGCTGAGGGCAAAGAAGCGAAATACCGCAGCTACCATCTAAGTACCGCTACTCCTGCTATTACTAGATCTACTACGGCTATTACCACTACTGAGAACGGGAACATCGAAGGTTGTAGTAGATGCGCTAAGAACAGACCAAAAAGGGTTAAAACAAAGGCCACATCTCTCCTTTACCGAAATTATTCGAAGTATTTGTGTTTGTTTGGTTATTGCTCACATACAAGAAACATTCAACCTTGTGCAACAAGAATTATTATTTTGTGTGTGTTGCTTATATATATATATATATATATATATATATATATATATATATATATAACTTTTGTGCTTTCAAAATCGAATCGGCTTGGTTATATTTATTTTTCTGTTAACCCGATTCTCACCCGACGAATTCATAGGTTGATCAATGGAGAGCTTCCGGATTTCTACGATCTGATGACCACTCTCCAGGATCAAAACAATCCCAACGTGGCTGGAAGGTGGCTTCGAGTTGACATTAGGAACCGGAGACTTGTGTCTAACCTGTAACACTAGACCATACCGGACCAACGGCCCGTTTTCTGGAGTGCGTGGGTCCAGTCGGAGTGAGGATACGGTTTTTACAATCAAATACATGTTGATTGGGTAACCTGCAGGAAATTCCGAACTGAGCCCTTTATTTAATCTACGTAGCTCCCATGTCTAGGGATATCTTTTTTATTTTGCTCAGTTATTACTCACCTTATTTCTACTGAGTTCTAGTAATCACTACCCGGCCCAGGGATTGAACTCACAATTACGATGTCATCAAATTCACGAACCAACGTTTTAGTCCACCAGAGAACAATAACCTAGCATGTCGACATACACCTAACGAAGCGCGAAGAGCACAACGGCCGAAATATCGCCTTGTTGAAATTGTTTTCCATTTCCTTACACCTTTCATTTAAAAGTGTAAAATATGGTTACCACGGCTTTTGGTCTAACTAGAATTAGTGTTCGCGACAATCCCAAACAAATGTGAGCCACATTGATACTGTTGTAGCATAAATGATTGATTCATTGATTTTTTACGGCTTATCAACCTTTTGTAGTTTATTTAATGCCGAATCATCTGAGGAAGGCTGGAGAGCACAACGGCCGAACAGCTGTGATAATAGGAACAAAAATGAGAACAATAGTCCGAATGTTAAAAGTGTAAATAACATTTTGCTTGTCTACCAATCTGATCAGAGTATTGGGAGTCAATGAAGTTATTAGTTTCTAGATCGAGTTGTATATACCACTGGCCACCATAAAACATTATTTGGGATTGAAACCATTTTCGCCATAGATCCGGAAATTTTCTAGGGTCTTTCTCTAAATAAACCCTTTTTTTTTTCTACCCCAATTCATTTTTTGTTAAATTACATTAATCTTCCAACCCAAAATAATTTTGAATAATTCGCCTGTCAAATTTGTTGTATTTAACCTATTGTTCCGAAAATTGAGTTTTATATTCTATCTATATATCTTACTCTCACTCTCTTATATATATATATATATATATATATATATATATATATATATATATATATATATATATATATATATATATATAAGCCCAGGGGTTCCGCAAGAAGTTACACAAGTACTATGATTGACAGTAATTTTTAATTCTCCTGTGCAGATATATGTATTTAGGTACCTCCACTAAATCAATAACAAAACAGCATAGTATGAATAAAAAAGGGTCCCAAACTTAATAAAACAAACTTTTTCCATCAAAACGTTTATATTTTTTTAAGAAGAAAGATCAAAGTAATTTTTAATTATTTTAAAAAAATTTTTTAATCCCTTCGAACATTTTCGAAATTTTGTCAGAACATTTTGTTTTGATTTGAGTTAGCGGTTAAACAAACGTTACGACTGTTTTACAAAAGAAAACGTAAAAATTATATCACCCACTTTTTTCGGTGACAAAGACATTAATTTCGAAATTCTCGCAAAAATCAAATAATTGTCGGATTTTAATGAAACATTTTTTTAGATAAATCTGAAGATGAGTATTTTTATTTTATTGTAATAATTGAAAGCTTTTTTTTTTTTTTTTTTTTTTTTTTTGCATAAGACAATTAATTTATTGCAGGGGTTCCTCAAGCCACTGGAATGTTCCTTTGTCGTTCCGCTCCAGCAAAAAAAATCGAAAAACACTGATATATATATATATATATATATATATATATATATATATATATATATATATATATATATATATATATATATATATATAAACCTGATAAGAAGTAGGAAAAACACAGTACGACAAAACAGATATATATCAAAAGTGCTCGATGTAGTGGCCTTGAAAAAGGACCTGCAGGATAAATAAATATAATGAAGGGACAAAAACATCTTAAAAGACGAAAATGTCAAAAGGCCAAACATAAAGTGGAGGATCTTAAAAGAAGTCAAATTAAACAAAACAATTGGTGAATGTTGTAGACTGTGTCAGGAAGAGAAGCTGATGATAGCAACTTATAAGAAAAGCAGTATGTTGTTAAACTGTAGAATGGAAATAATGTCGAGGTGTAGATATATATATATGTAAATATATCCTCGGTCTCTATGATCCCAGATGAAGAATTTTTTTTCTCTACACCTCCTTCCCCTTCTCTATTTCCGGTACCATAGCTGTATAATTGTAGAGTATGGTATTCTGAATACTTATTGCCCGTCCCTTTAACAGAACTGATGATCGAAACCAAGGTTGTGTGCGGTTACCTGAAATGTTTTTGCCCATTACTATCGCATTTCTTTCAACCGTGCGTCAATGGCTCAGGGGGATAATCCCCGACTGTTGACGAGTCAGTCGCGTTTCGATCCCGACTTGAAGCAAGAGGATATCTAACCACACTGACGAGCTGTGATGCAGAGAAACAGTCTGTCTGTGGATTAATATGTATATATATATATATATATATATTTGAACAAGAAGGTCATACAACTGAATTTATATAGGGTTGTAAAATAGCAGATTATTTTAGTAATAAGTTTATTTTATCGTGGCTCCTTATTTATGCCCCCCTTTACTTTGTGCAGTTTTGGGCCCTTTTAATTATTGTTGTTTCAACGAATCTTTCCGAAGAAGGTTCCTTTAAAAGAAGGCGCTCCGTCATTTTAAAAACCACACGCAGCACACGCACACACACACGTATTGATTTTTTATGCGTAGCTTAGATGTAGCAGAAAGCCGAATATATGGGCCCCCAGTGAGGAGCGCACTGACTATTTAGTCATAACTGTTTTAGCAAGACAAGCTTGCTAAAAATTACCCCGCGCTGAAGTGTCCGCATGGATGTGTGTGTGTGTGCGTGCGTATATATATATATATATATATATATATATATATATATATAAAAGTGAACATTGAAGCAGAGACAACAGACTCTTTCATGCTAGACGCAATTGTCAGGCCTGACGATTACGCCTAGCATGAAACAGCCTGTCGCCTCTGAGTGTTGACTTCAATGTTCACTTTTATATTTATATTTACATACGCTCTATCTCTGATATTGAGCACTTTATCCCATAAATATAGCACACCTTAAATCTATATTTCTCCAAATATATATATATATAATAAAAAGAAAGAACAGTAAGATCAATAATCCGGTGTTTTTATTGATATTTTTAATTTTTATTTTTACAAAACAGTGCTCAATGTAAATTTACAGAGAGGAAATATTATAAATTAACTGATTTAAAATATGTTTTTTCGCTACACAGTTCTAACTATGTTTCAAAAATGGAAGCTAAAAGCTTCGAATTTAATTTTGTAATTAAATTAAAAACATTAATTCCATTTCATCCTCAAGCGAATTTTGGAGTAACTTATTTTTAAATTTACTGGGTTTTACAGGCACGGCAAAATTCATAATTCACTGTTTCCAAGGCTACAGAGAAATCCATTCATTCAGACAAGGGGTGGTAGCGTGTTCATTTTCATTTACTTTTGTTGTATCAGTTCTTAGGTACGTTCGAAAAAGGAGTTACGTTTTGGTAGGGGTAGGGATGTACTTTTACAACGAATTCTGACATCCGTTAAATGCATGTCGTCTGGATTTTTTAAAATTTTATTGTTAACGGCAAAACATTCTTACGGCATTTTTTCTATTTGTATACTTAAAGATTTTTTGGGGATGTTTAGGTTAGAATACGTTTTATTTAACTACAATTTTAAAATATTTTCACTTTTAATTTATAATAGACTATATTTCTTTTTAAAACAAGTAAATGTATTAGAATTACTTACAGTATATAAAATTATTTTTTCATATCAAGTATAAGTATGTATATTAGCAGGTCACCTTTTTTTTTAAAAAGTTTATATTTAAATATTATTTAAGTAAAACTTATGATAATGACGCCAAAAAATAGCTAATTCATTTCTCTGATTTAAACATTTATTTTTTAAAAACTTAGTAATATATAGTATATATATATATATATATATATATATATATATATATATATATATATATATGTGTGTGTGTGTGTGTGTGTGTGTGTGTGTGTGTCCGCAGATACAGAAATCAAAATAAATGAATACAAACTGAGATAGACAGAAATAAACATTTTGAGATAGATTTATATGAACAGACTGAGATAGATAAATAAATAGATAGATATGAGCAGATTTAGATAGATAGATAGATAGATAGATAGATATAAACAGATTGTAATAGATATATATGAACAGACTGAGATAGATATGTACAGACTGTGATAGATAGATAGATATGAACAAACTGATATAGATAGATAGATAAATTGATAGATAGATAGATAATGAACAGACTGAGATAGATAGATAGATAGATAGATAGACTGAGATAGATGATATTGAATCAGTTTCCAGGTTCACTGTTAGTAAAGTTGGTTCACTGTGTCGTGCTAGACAACATTTCTAGACAACATTTCTAGACAACATTTCTAGCTCAAATCAATCTTGCCCCTTTCTAAGTGTAATGTGCTTCTGTTGTGTATCTAGATATTCCTGATAAAATACAAAGAAGAATCTGCAATGTTATTAGTCCTCACCTGGCCACTTGTCTTCAGTTACTTTCCCTGTGCCTTTTCTATAAATATTTCCAGGTACTTGTTCTGATGAGCTTCCCTCTATGGTACCTAGACTTTATGAATTTATGTGAATTTAAGCGCAGTACTAGATTGGCAGTCAGGTCTCATGGTTTTACAGTTGAACTGACGAGATGGAACCGTAAGTTCTACGCTAACAGTTTATTCTATCGCCATAATGATGTTTTTTTTTGTTTCTCATATTCTTTCACGCTTAGTAACTCCTTGCACCTTAGTGGCTTTATTGCCTTGCTTGGGGTGAAATGATTAAAATAAAAAAAGAAAGAAAGACAAACTGTTAATCGTAGCCAGTCAGTGGTATCAACATTGGCTTCCTTTTCCGGTTTAAATGGCACCTGTCTTCATCAAATGGCGCCCTCCCTTGATCCACTTAAGGCAAGTATGGTCTGAGCTATTTACAGTTTTACAGTGACTGTCATGACAAGGACGGATTAACGTGGAAAGAAATTGTTCAAGTGGAGGATTAATAGATTAACAGATTAGCGAGTGACAGCCATTAGCAGTCAGTGTAGGGATCACAGCGAAGATATATGCATTCAGTCTACTCCCTGTCTCTATAATTTCTAACATTCTCTCTCTCTCTCCTTTCTTTCTCGCATCTTCCCTCTCCCCCTCTCTCTCTTAGCTCTCTCTCGCTCTCTCTCACATACCTCTCCTTATCTATCTATCTATCTATCTATCTATCTATCTATCTATCTATCTATCTATCTATCTACAGGGTGCGATGGGTAAATTGTCGCTATTTTATATTTTTAATTTCGCGCATGCGCGTTGTGTGTTTCTGAATTTACCAACTGCACGGTATAGTAGGGTCAATTGGGTACTGTCTGTGAGAAAAAGAACACCATGATGCTATTCACTCTGCCAGAAATTTGGAAACGGCATACTGAACTGCGCCGGAAGCCCCAATACGAAAATTTCAGTGTGTCTGGGTGGCAATCTGAGGACAGTGCAGAGGACTCGGAAAGAGTTTGACGAGTCTAATGGTGATTACGAAGGTGTTTGGAGAGATCACTAGTGAAGGCGACGTTCTGCTTGCATTCATCTGCCCACAGGGCTTCAAACTCAACAAGGAAGCCTACATCAAATGCCCTAAGGAAGTAGTGCTGCCCTGGGTCAAAAGGGTGGTTGACCTTACACCATGTCAGACAAACAGAAGAACCTAGTCGTGGCTGTCAGACAATTTCTGCAACCATATGACTCCTTACATCTGGCCACCTAAAACACTAGACTGCAACGCCCTTGATTATTATGTGCAGTTGAGCGAAAGACCAAGAAAATTCCTTGCAATACGAAAGATGAAATAAAGGCAAGGATTATGTCAGCATTCACCAACAAGGATACCGTCCAGAAGAGTTGCAGGAGATTCCGAGGTCGTCTGGAGACAGTGGTTGAGGTCAAAGGTGATTTTATTGAATAAATTTATTCTTTGGTATTTCTTTGATAATTTTGTGTAAGTTTCGTAAATACATCTGTTAAAATGAGATGTCGGTATTAATATAATTTTTGCGTAATTTAGACGACAGTTTATCCATCGCAACATCTATCTATCTATCTATCTATCTATCTATCTATCTATCTATCTATCTATCTAATTCTGTTCCTGTCTATCATTTTTCACTTTTTTATCTATCTATCTATCTATCTATCTATCTATCTATCTATCTATCTATCTATCTATCTCAGTCTGTTCATATATATCTATCTTAGTCGGTCCATATCTATCTATCTATCTATCTATCTATCTATCTATCTATCTCGTTCTGTTCATATCTATCTATCTATCTATCTATCTATCTATCTATCTATCTATCGATCATATTCTGTTTATGTATAACATTTTTCACTTTTTTATCTATCTATTTATCTATCAATCTATCTATCAGTTCAGTTATTGAAATGTTTTTTTCACATCGTAGTAGATAATGCTATAAATCCTCCTCCATATACTACTGGGAATACCTGTTACAATACAGGCAGGTGGGACTCATTTAGAAATTCAAGTAATGTAACTCAATCCGCTGAGACAGCCACTAGTCGAGGGTATTCCCAAATATCTACAGTGGACATCCAAGGCTGCCACTTCCTTCAGGCTTAATAACCGGCTCTCGAAATCACTACTCCAGCTCATGAACAAAAATTCACGGTGGGCCATCCTCTGGTTGGAGGGTTGGGAGAGATGTGGATATGTCCCGCTAGTTAGGTTCAGGCAACTAACAAGCAAATCTGTAGGATTGAACGGATATTTACCGTAGCGCCACTCTTAATTCAACAAGAGAAGCCATCGAATCAGAAGCATGACAGTCATGCCAAGTGTAGCGTCAGGTATGATCTATCTATCTATCTATCTATCTATCTATCTATCTATCTATCTATCTATCTATCTATCTGTCTGTCTCGGTCTGTTCATATCTATCTATCTATCTATCTATCTATCTATCTATCTATGTACATATCAGTCTATCTCAATCTGCTCATATCTATCTATCTATCTATCTATCTATCTATCTATCTATCTATGTCAGTCTGTTCATATCTATCTATCTATCTATCTATCTATCTATCTATCTATCTATCTATCTATCTATCTATAAACATAATAAGTTCAAGTAAATTTCTGATGAAATTTCATCTAGATTACCTTGACTTTATGAATTTAATCGCAGTACTAGATTGGCAGCTAGGTCTCATTATTTTCCAGTTGAAATTATTAGATGTAACCATACGTTCTATGCTAATCGTTTCTTCTCTCACACTTCTTGCTTGTGGAACTCTCTTCCGGCTTCTTGTTTCCCAGTCAATTTTGATCTTCAAACATTTAAATGCAATGTCAATCGTTATCTATTATTTTCTTAATTCCTGTTCTTTTATTGTCCCCTCTCTCATTCATAGAGTTTTTTTTATATTCTATCACAGTCAGTATCTTGGAGATCAATAATATTTAGACCCAGCAAGCAATCCCTCTGTTTACCGAGAGAAGGTTTGCGGGATCTCATATATAGGCACTCTAGAACCTTGAGATGATATAATGATTGCAACCGTGACAGAACAGAGAAAGGGTCAATATATATATATATATATATATATATATATATATATATATTCGTTATCTAGCCATTAGTTTACAATTCATATCCCAATGTATGCTCACGACATTTTGTTAATGACCTATCCAGGTGGCGATGTCAGAACGGTGAGTGGTGTGTTGTAAAAGGCTACTTATGGCAGCCTTGCCATTATATACCTTCGGCAAGAACTACGAGCAACCTGTACTTTATCTTCGAAAATAAACCCTGCGAAGATTTGTTTTTACTATTATTCCTCCAAGCTCCACTGAAGGCAACAAAATAAGATTGTTGCAAGGGCAGCGTACAAAGAGGGAGAAGGGTTGTGTATCATGAAGATATGTAGGATAGAAAATGATTGTTCCCAAGACTTGAAGATTCTAATGATCAAGAGAGGATCCTCTCGCGAGTCCTGCTCCACAATCTGATATTTACGAGGAAGGGGATGCCGGAGTTGAACTTCCTCCTTACTAACGGAATATATGCGGAATGATGACAACTCGACTCAGCTATGTCGTGCCAAGTCCTAGCTGTGAAAGTCTGAACTAATGAAATATTAGAAATATCGTTCTCTCGAATATCTGTAATGAAAATGCCGAGAGGCCAACAACTTTTTACTTGTGGGAAAGCGGATGTTCTTGAAGATAGCAATCGAGCCACACGCAATGAATCCGTCAGATCTTACAATCTTCCAGAAGTTGAGGTAGTTTAGCGTGTGTATGATTCCGTGCACACTTTGAATCAGGGCATATATTTTTGTTCATCCATTTGTTGTCGAGAGGGGGGGGGTCCACACTATAGCAGTGGATATTTCCTTCAAAAAGATTGTTCTTTCCAATGCGGACAATGACTTCTATCATTTTATCATTTCTGTTCTTTTCATTTAGTCCAGACAGTTTACCTCCTGGAATAGTTTGGTTTGGTTTGGTTTGGTTTGGTTTACGGCATATCAACCTTCATGGGTTATTTAAGGCCGACAACTTTTTTTTTATTGCTGGCAATATTTTGTTTTGTCAAAAATCTCTTTCTGGTAATATATTTCCTTCACAATTGTATTGCTGGTAATAATTTTTTTCAAAAAAGTATTGCTGGTAATAGTTAACTATTTGCCCATAGCTGGGACCCTAACAGGTGTTACCACCCCGGGTTAGGGTGGACCTGAGAATACCAGCAATTAAGAGGTGGTTCCACGCTCCTCAAAACCTCCTGATCAGAGGCCTTGCTGCTGGATGTAGTTTATCGTCTTACCCAGGACGACCTCCTGGAATAAAACGCGCTCGTACATGCGTTGCGTACAAGATAGGTGAAGAAAAACATGGCCGATCCAAAAGCTACAATTTAAGAAAAACCTGATCTCATAGCTCTGAGAATTTGCGAGCCTCAGCCACTTGAGCATGAGAGAGAAAACAGTCCAAGGAAGAAGAAGAAGAAGAAGAAGAAGAAGAAGAAGAAGAAGAAGAAGAAGAAGAAGAAGAAGAAGAAGCTGTTGCTGCGATTGCATCTGTTCCGTCCCGGAGGCCGTCTCTCCTCCCTTGCGTTCCCCCACACCGTTGCGTAACATCTTAGACGTAGCTGTGGCGTGACCAGCAATGACTCGCTTCGACAAGCTCTGACAACCTATGATCAGCATAGCCAAGCTTTGACCAGTTTAGACAAGCTATGACCAACTTAGATCAGCGGCTGCAGTGGAAAAAAACTGACCTTGTGTCACAACCTAACTCAGTGGCGGTGGGGAGGTCAAGTAAATCTCGGATTCTTCCGGGAGCATTGGTAGAAGAGTACGAGGGTTTTCTTCCCGTCGAAATAGATGATACGGTTGCACGGTTGTAACATCTTCCGTGACGGGGCGTTCTCTCCTGCCAAGCTTTGACCAGCTTAGACAAGCTAAGATCGGCTTAGACCAGCGGCCCGAGTAGAAACATTGGGGTGCCCACGTTAAAAACCGACCTTGTGTCACAATCTGAGTCAGAGTTGGATTAAGGTAGATCTCTTGGCCATCGAGGCCAACAAGTCTGGTTGGCGTGCTTTGTCTGTGATCATAAAAAGACTGGGCACAACTGGTAATCCAAACAGACGTACCTATTTCTTAACCTTTTTCTTTTTAACTTCACAGCGCACTTGTAAAGACTAAAACTCTGAAACACACTTTAAATTTTTATCAGGAAAAATTAGTCATGAAATTTGAGAATAGGAAAATAAAAATGAAGTCTCCTGATATAAGCATTTATTTTGAAGAGATTACAATAAGGGATTTAGACTAATGACATCGTTCGGACTGTTTTCCTCATCTTTATTGTCATTCACAACGTTTCGGCCGTTGTACGCTCCGCCCTTCTCCATATATATATACTAGCAGTAGAGCCCGGCGTTGCCCGGGGATGTAACAGTAAGAGATAGATCAAGTATCGACCATCATAAAGACTGAAAAATAAAATTGACAAAGATTATTGTTTAAGGTTGACGGACACGCATGTCTTAATTAGTTTTATTTTTTTAATTATTTTTTTTTACGAATTGGTCAAACCCAAACTCAAACAAAAACATTGTTTTCAATCGTTATGAGTCTACCGATTGAATAGAATTTTATTATAAACAATTGTCTTGTAAATGGAATTTTTAAAGCATTCTGAATGTAAAAAGAAAGAAAAAAGTGTGCAAGACAATAAGAAACACTACCTGCTCCCAAAAAGTGAAGTTTTGTTGAAATCGGTTGAAAAATGTAGGAAATCCGATCCCATATATAAACGAACACACACACACACACACAACCAACTTGGGTTTTATAATAAGTATAACTCGATATTAATAAGTATAACTCGATATGAGTGGTCCCCCTTTCATTAATGCCTCTTAATCGTGTTTTCAAATTGATTTCGTGCAAAAACAATTGTGTTTTTCCAATTTTTGGCGTTGTCAGAACTACCGCAAGGTAATTTTACGAAGTCCTGCGAAGTTTTGTTGAAATCGGTTGAAAAATGTAGGAAATCCGATCCAATATATAAACGTACACGCACACACACACAAACAAACAATCTGCGTTTTATAATAAGTAAGATTATACGCTTCAGTATTTATCAAACTTTTTTTTTTACTTCAGGGCCTCACACTTGGCGAATAACTAAAACTCTGACGCAGACTTTATATTTTCATAAGGAAAATAAGTTATGAAATTTCAAAATAGAAAAATAATAAAGAAGTCTCCTGATATAAGCATTTATTTTGAAGACATTGCAGTAAGCGAATTAAAGATTTCATTTATAGGGATTTATGAAGAATATGCTATTTTATTAGAGAAGTCGATAATAACAGATTTAAAGGGAAAGGATTATCCACCCCTTCTTAAAGATTAAGGAATTTAGCATTTGGTTTAAAACATCAAATGACAAACACTTGACTTTGATATGGAAGACATATGATTGGTAGCTTTTTAGAAATAAAGGTTTTTTTTTAAATATAAAACTAATTAATAAATTACACTTCTGTTGTGCTTTCATTTAAATGAATTTATGAAGAATCTGCTATTTTTCTTTTTAGAGAGGCCAATAATTATTGATCTAAATCCATCGTTGAAGGCAAAAGGGAAAGGATTATCCACTCCATCATTAAGAAGTTTAGCATCCAGTTCAAAACATCAAATGACAAAGACTTGATTTAGATATGGAAGACATATAATTAGTTTCTCTAGGTTTTTGAAAATAAAGATTTTTTAAATATAAAAAATAATCCATAAATTACTTTTTTGTTAACTTGGGGCGCACCTGGATAACTTTATTGGCGCAGTAGTGCAACCAAGTGTACCGGCTTAGAAACGCTGCATAGATTAAGTATTCTAAATCACTAATATGAAACACACACATACATACACACACACACACACACACATACACACACACACACACACACATATATATATATATATATATATATATATATATATATATATATAATGAAAGATCATAAAACCATTTTGAAATCGCTAAGCAAAAGCTTTCATGTTTCAATATTATGATTGTACTTTTTCTGGCGATTGTAAGTAGAATCATAGTATTCAAACATGAAAGCTTTTGTTTAGCGATTTCAAAATGGTTTTTATTTAATATCTTATAATAAAAAAAGTATAATAATAAAAAATATATTGCTCTACTTTCTGTTGAGTAATTTTCTTAAAAGTAAATGCTACGAACAGTGTATTTTTATTTCACCTGTTCTTTCTCTCTTATGTGTGTGTGTATATATATCTAAATACGTCTGCGTGTTTATGTATTATAATTGTGTATGTATTGTCGTTTGCAAGATGTCATCCTCCCTTGCCTCTGTTTATGCTTCAAATATATCCATGTTGTCATGAAGTTCAGAGCAACATTTGATATTAACGTTTATTCCAACTTAATTTGAATAAAAACAAAATAAATAAAATAACATGTATTTTTTCTTTTTTTCCTCAGTAATTTTATAATTTTAAACTTAATAGATATTAAATTTATATTTGAAAATGGGAAATTTTTAATTTGTAATTTCAGAATTTATCGTATAATTTAATATTTATTAGTTAGAATAAATTCTATGTTAGTCTAACCCCAACATTAAAGCATTAAATAATTATTATAACCAAAGTTCGATGTCAAGTTTTTTGAATTCTCATATACTTGTATTTAGATTGGTCCTTCCAGCTTATATAACAGCGTTTCCCCCTTTCGAGTGGTGTTTGATTGATTTGAACTTTTTAAAAACCCTTTATTCTACATTCAACACCATCACTTGATAAGACACCAGAAGTGTTGAAACAAAATGGCTATTTTTGTAATGATTTTATAACATATTTATGTTATAATTTTCGAATAAATAATTATATTTGCTCTACTCTGTAATGAGGACTCTTTTAAGAATAGTATTTATTGGTTATTGGAATTTATTCCGTATACACAAATCATATACTTGGGTATTGTTCCGTGAATGGAATCCTGCACAAATAAATAAACAACGCCAGTAATTGAGATAGAAAAATATGTGTATTAAACGTAAGAATACAAAGTTGAAATGAAGATTAGTAGTCCATGAATGCGGGTTAGTAGAAAAAGTATAGGTACAAGTCTCTGTAAGTGAAGCCGTAATTTTATCTCTCTTTCTGGACTCTCGTATAACTCTGGGTGAACACCCTTTCTCGACATTTTTGTCATGCTAGCTCCCCGTAGTATAAGTATATTTTGGACGAGTCCATCTTGTGTATTAGGGGTGAGCCCTACAATATATATATATATATATATATATATATATATATATATATATATATATATTTTATTTTTTTTATTTATGAAAGTTAATGGTGGGGGTATTCAGTTTAATATGTAAATTCATAGTATGTTGAGCCTACTACGGAAGCCAAAACACAAATGCTCATACGGTGTGATTTCTGAAAATGTAAAAAATTAAAAGAAATGAAATTCATAATTTCTAGTTCTTTTTCCATCTATTAGTATCGAAAAAGGATTAAAATATATATTTTTACATTTTTAAGATATCTCATAGTACGAGCACATTTGTTTTGGCTTCCGTAGGGGGAATAATTTATAATAAATTTCAATAACCAACAAGATCTATTAACTTTTTATAAAATTTCATAAAAAATATTAATTTTTTGAATATTTGTGTTCTGAAATATTGAATCGGTAGAAATATATAAAAATAAAATGTTTAAATATTTTTTATGGTCCCTTCAAATATTGTATAATTAATTCCACCGCAGACTGCCTACAGTACATTCACAATGATTTTGAAAATAGAATGATATATATATATATTAGGTTGGTGCAAAAATAATGTCGTTCTCTCACATATGTTAATATGTGAGAAAACGACATTAGGTTGTATCGTAATAGTTTTTGTTTTATCATTTCAATTCGCTACCTCGACTAGTTTCGGTCAGAATATATATATATATATATATATATATATATATATATATATATATATATATATATATGTATATATATATATATATATATATATATATATATATATATATATATATGTATTTATATATATATATATGTTTTTATATATATATATATACATGTATTTATATATATATATGTTTTTATTAACGTAGTAAAAATTTGTTTATATCACTTATTTAATAGTTTTGTTTTGGTCTGAGAATTTAATTAAAGCTATTTGTTCGGTTTTGAGGTTGATTGTTGTAGTTTATTCTAACTATTATTTTGGCGGGAACAGTTTTTAATTTGTGTTTATTTGGGTTGATTATCTTTATTTGTTTTTTTCTAACGGTAACTTTATCGGGATTGGTTTGTATATTTATTTACTTGGATGAATTTTGGTCAATTTATTTTGCTTGTATATTTTCTCTTTTCGGTTTTCGATTTTTAAGTAACGTAGTATTTGGCAATTTTGTTTGATGTAAATAAATGCTGCATAAATAACAAACAAAATTGCCAATTCCTACAATTAGACATAAACGAATTTTACCCATCCATAACAGAACGCATGTTAGATAAGGCCATCAACTTAGCTCAGGTACAAATAATAATAAAACCAAGCGAAATCAACATCATTAAGCACTCCCGTAAATCATTATTATTCCACAATGAAGAAGCATGGATAAAGAAAGATGGGATATTTGACACTACAATGGGAAGCTTTGACGGTGCAAAGGCATGCGAAATCATAGGTATTTGCTTACTACACGAACTGAGCAAAATAATAGATAGAAATGACACAGGACTCTACAGGGACGACGGTCTCATAATCTTAAGAAACTGTAAGAAACAAAACACAGACAAAACTAGAAAAGCAATAATAAAGATTTTTAAAAATAACGGATTCGACATAGATATAAAAACTAACCTAAACGAAGTAGATTTTCTAGATGTTACCTTCAACCTAAAAAACGGCACATATAAACCATATAGAAAACCTAATGATAAAGCACTCTACATACACACATCTTCCAACCACCCGCCTTCTATAATCAAACAGATACCAAAATCGATTAACCGCAGGCTCTCCGACAATTCCTCCAATGAATCCCTATTTAACAAAGCTAAGAAAGACTATGAAACAGCCCTAAAAGATAGCGGATTCCCAGCAACACTCACATACTCACCACAGAACACAAAAAAGGCCAACAGGAGAAGAAATATCATTTGGTTCAACCCACCGTACAGCAAAAACGTAAAAACAAACGTAGGAAAAATATTCTTCAAACTCTTACACAAACACTTCCCGGAATCAAGCACCCTACACAAAATATTCAACAAAAACACAGTAAAAATCAGCTACAGCTGCACCGAGAGCATGGCACAAATAATAAAAAAGCACAATAGGAAAATTATCAACAAACCACACGAACAAATTAATCTCACGTGCAACTGCAGAATTGTTTACAAAACAACGTAATATACCAAGCCACGATAAAATCACCAGATAACGAAGAAAAAGTATACATAGGAGTAGCTGACGGACCCTGGAAACAAAGAAATTATACACACAAAACATCTTTCACAAATAGTAAATATGCGAACAGTACAATGCTTTCTAAGTATATCTGGGAAATTAAAAACAAAACGCACATCACACCAAAAATTTCTGGGAAGATACGGAAAAGATCATCAGCCTACAACAACCAATCAAAAACTTGCAAACTTTGCTTGGAGGAAAAAATGGCTATCATTACTTTCCCCGACCAAAATAAATTATTAAATAAAAGATCCGAGCTCATCTTAAAATGCAGACATGAAAACAAATTTTTACTACGTTACTTAAAAATTGAAAACGGAAAAAATAAAATAAAAACAAAGAAATAAACAAATAAACAATATAACAATAAAAATAAACAAAATTAATTAATCCAAACAAATTACCAAATCACACGAAATAGAATAATAATAATAATAATAATAATAATAATAATAATAATAATAACAAAAAACAAAACAAAAAAAAACAAACGAACCCAAATAAATGAAGTAAGTAATAAATAAATTGGCAAACCATTATGACCAATTCAGTTACACTAAAAAATAAAACCTAAAAATCGGACGAAAAAAAATATAGCTATAACTGTTATATAACGATAAAAAAAAAAATAGAAAAAAAAAAAAAAAATACTACGTTACTTAAAAATCGAAAACCGAAAAGAGAAAATATACAAGCAAAATAAATTGACCAAAATTCATCCAAGTAAATAAATATACAAACCAATCCCGATAAAGTTACCGTTAGAAAAAAACAAATAAAGATAATCAACCCAAATAAACACAAATTAAAAACTGTTCCCGCCAAAATAATAGTTAGAATAAACAACAACAATCAACCTCAAAACCGAACAAATAGCTTTAATTAAATTCTCAGACCAAAACAAAACTATTAAATAAGTGATATAAACAAATTTTTACTACGTTAATAAAAACACCGATTAAAAAATAAATAAATAAAATAAGAAACAAAAAATAAAAATAAAAAACAAGCAATATAATTTAACCCAAATAAATAAACAAACGACTTCCGGTAAAATAACCGCCATAATAGACTACCCACAATGCACCACTGACCCGTATATATATAAATAGCCGAAAAAAATAACAGCGCACGTGGCCTGACGATTGCATATAGCATGAAACAGACTGTCGCCTCTAAGTGTTGACTTGTATGTTCATTTTTATGTTTACACGCGCTCTATCTCTGATATTGAGCACTTTATTCCATAAATATAGCACACCTTAAGGCTATATTTCTTCATATATATATATATATATATATATATATATATATATATATATATATATATATGGATAGATAAAGAGTGAGAGAAAGGGAGGGAGAGAGAAAAAGAGTGGGGAGGTGTATGCAGAATTTTCCTGTAAAAAAAAAACTGGTTTTCAAATGCGGATTCAGTTTTAATTTTGAAAAAGAGGTTGCTGCGAATTAGTGCACACCCCTAATATGCATAATGCTATGGGTAAGCAGTGTCCAGGGTCGGAGATAGAGAATTTGTAGACATAGACGCTGTAGGGATGGAAGTGAACACTGCATTTTTCAAATACCAAACTTTAGAACCGAAGGAAAAAAAAATTAATTAAAAAAAAAATAAAAAAGCAAAAGAAAATAAGAAGATTAATAATAAAAATAAACAAATCCAAGGTCGTGTCTAGAAAGAATTCAAAACATTCGCCTTAATATAGGGAAAAAAAAACTGGTAAAAACCGGTTTTACCTTTCTGTCACTTCTCCAGACTCCCGGGGTATGCGGGTGGTGTAATAGATAGCGACAACGAATAGGAAATGGGAGAGTCGAGTTCGAATTTCAGTCGGATTCCTTACATACACTTACGCAAAAACACACCAGGGAATGTTATGAATCACAATCCCCCAATATGGGTTAAATAGTAAGACTTGTCTCTGGAAAAATTATTGTAACCCTAAAAAAATTATCCTTACAATCCAAAATATGTTTCGGTTTTAAATAATAATGCTTGATAATTCATAAAAAATCAATCAATCAATCTACACAAGACTCTGTAGTGGTTTAGGTATAGAACACACACAGAAAATAAGTACACATAATTGTTGATCACTTAGTTCCCCCAACTCTAAGCTGAGACACCGCGGATATTGAGGTGAACTATCCTAATTGTCTTTGTATTCCATTACTAAGGAGCAAGTTCCACTCGGATAGCTTCTTCCCAAGTTTCTAGCATTGTGGAACAGAATCCGAGGAGGGTGCTTTCCCGACCATTACAGTTTTAATCTCTTTAAGTCTAGGGTTAACCGTTATCTTTCCCATATATCCACTCTATCCCTTAATCTTAACTGCACAACAACCACCTCAAGTAACTCTCTGCCTTGAGTGGCCCTTGGACGAATTTGTGATCGAGTGGCGCTATATCGAGTCTAATTCGTTACCTTTCCGTCACCGAGGCCCATTGGTACAGTTGGTATGGTGTTTGCATCCTATCGTAACTGTTCGGGTTTTAATTCTCGGTGGATGCGCATGAGTCCTAAATATAGGACGAAACGGCTGTCCAGTGCTTTCTGCATTCCGTTGAGGTTTCTTCTAGACTCGATGAATTACTTATGATATATATATATATATATATACACTACGTGCGACAAGGTCCCCAAACGACTCTGTGCAGGTTTTGAATTCAGAGTTTTCCTTCTCCTAGACCAGTTGCCATACAAGGCTATAGAACCCAGTCTGTCCTGCTATTTACCCATAGCTGGAGGGAGAAGAAGAGGATTCACGCCTTTCTCAAGGGTATTAGCACGTAAGTGAATGTAATCGGCCCTTCAAAAAGTGTGGATGGTCCTGCACGAAACCTTCACCACTATAATCAAATCTCATGTGGGTTTGGGGACCGTTTGTGAATTCCAAATTCTCATGAAACTCCAAATGGAGCCGGCTCAACCCACCCCGGGTGAATGCCGTTACAAGAAGAGAAGATCTATATATATATGAACCTAAGGTTGAATCACGCTGAAGACTCTATTCCCGTTCGATCAACGAACCTTGTTAGTATTAGGTTGGTGCAAAAATAATGACGTAATAATGTCGTTTTTTGACGTTAAAAATACGTCAAAAAATGACATTATTACGTCATTATCTTTGCACCAACCTAATATTTAGATGAGGGACCGCTTGAGACCACCCGCTCCTGTAAGCAAAGGCAGAGCTCATATGATGATAGGATTCGTGCATTAAGAACTCAACCATCAAACTACTTGAATCGTATGTGGCACATGGTTGGGTTTTGTCACTTGATGAAGACTGTCTGACGCTGAGAGGCCACATTGTTTTGAGCAAGATATGAATGACTATAACCAATCAGGCGAGGACCAACAGGCTTCAAGATGTTGCGCGGAAAGATTATTTGCTGGAACTGAAAACTAAACAGAAGAGCAAACTTGTTTTATTGGCTTCAATATCTGACAAAGCAATCGATCTGAGCGCTATCATGAGTCTAAATTTATGATGCCATTATTTTTCAAAAATAAATCAGAAAAACTTCAATTTCCCTTTTCGTTTTTTCGAAACGTTAGCTTCTAAAAACAAAATGTCGACCGTAGTCGGGATCATCGAGTCAATGTGAACGATCCTTTCCTTACCTGCATAAAATGTATTTCGGAGGGCTACATACAGTTTTGAATTCAGAGTTTTCCTTCTCCTATACGGGTTGTCATCCAAGGCTATAGAATCCAGTCTGATAAGGAATCGACTGTATTCGGGATCTTCGAGTCAGTGCGAACGATCCTGTCACTAGCTGCATAGTATGTGCTTCGTCAAGGCTACATACAGTTTTGAATTCAAAGTTTTCCTTCTCTTAGATAGGGTTGCCATTCAAGACTATAGAATCCTGTCCTACTATTTACCCATAGCTTGGGGGAGAAATAAATAATTTGTTTAAAATGAAAACAAAAAATGAAAAAATTGCAGTCGGTTAAGAGATGCAAAAATTATTCATTTCATGAGAGGATCAATAAAAAAAATGATAGAATCAAGATTTTAAAAAATTTAGCATTTGATTCACTCTTCTCCACTATTAACATCTTTTCTAGACACTCGATTTATATATTTAAATATGTGGCGCCGTGCCGGGACGTTTTGCTTTAATATTTAATGGGTGTGTACTTTCCGGACACACCACGTATTAAATATATTCAAAATGTTTATAGGTCATTTGAACTCCGTGTAAAGTGAGAACAAATGATAGCGTTTCTGTCGTATGTTTTGTTTTATTTATTTATTTTTTTAACCAACATCAAACAGCAGAGTAAGCGCTATTTGTTCAGTTACCAGGAAGGCTGCATTTCGATGCGCCATTATAGCAAAGGCGAATATCTGTTGCCTGGGTACGAACGATTTGGTGGCCGACATATTTAAATGCTTGGCCTAACTCTTCCTCAGTGACCTTAAAATATTTCTGTTCACCTCTTGGATTGGTTTTGATATTCTATAGGATTTTTATAGGTCGGAGTTCTCAGGTGACACATATTAACGTTTATTAAACATACACACATACAAACACACCGACCGAGTGCCTTATATATATATATATATATATATATATATATATATATATATATATATATATAGTGAGAGAGAGAGAGAGAGATGCTGAAAGGATTTAGAAAAACAATTTGTCATTTTCTATTTCGTTTGAAACAAAGAAAAGAGTGCTGAACTGTTATGCAATATTTATCCTCCTATATGGACAATTTATTCACAGATGAAGAAGAGACTAGAAGCAAGAGATGTGATTCTACAGAAGGATGCTGAGAATATCATGAGAAGGGCATGTGAGCAAGGAGTAAGTTTTAAAGAAACCAAGAACAAGAAGGACACTGGCACTTTGAATCTGAAAGAGCCAATTGAAATCTCTGGGACATATAATGAGACAAGAAGGCTGGGAGAGTTTGATAGTCAAAAGGACATATTGAAGATTAGAGTAGCAAAAGGGAAACAGGCCTAAAAAGATTAGATAAATATGTTTGGGAAAGATAGTAAGGAGACAGATATTATTTAGAGCTACAAAGGATAGGAAGATGTGGAGAGCTATGATCGTTCAAGTCCTGAAAGAAGACGGAACAAATAAAAAATATTAAAAGAATATCATTTTATGTCATATATCTTCTTTTTATGTGCCGTGTCTTTTCAGGACGTAGGCGATCATGGCCCTCCACTTCCCCCTATTCCTTGTGGCTCTCAACAGATTTTGTGTTTCTGGCAACTCCCTCAGACCATGTTCTGCCATCCACATTGTTTTCCCTTGTCTCTTTTCCCCTCTATTGGCCCTGTGAGTATCAGATTCTCCAGGCCCTCTTTTCTCATCACGGGACCCAGAAATGTCATCTGCGTCTTCCTGATGTTAAGCATAAGCTTCCTCCTTGTTTGCATCCTATCTAAGACCTCATCGTTGCTCACATGCTCGGTCGATGATATACTCAGCATGCTGATCTGAATGGGACGTTTTTTCCAACACTTTTGTCAGTGTTACTTCCTACAACACCCACTTTGAACCCTTTCGCCTTTTATAGTAGCAAACTACCCAAGTTTCCACCGTACTCCATCGGTAAGATGTAAGTTCCACACGAATAACTTATTCCCGCGATGGAACAGACTCCTTAGAAGTTGTTTCCTCGATCACGAGAACCTGAACCTGTTTAAGTCTAGAATCAACCATTATCTTCCTGTCCTATCCATATGAAATACTAATTATCGTAGCCCTCTACCTCGAGTGCCCATCTGGCCTTATAAATGGTGAACCTTACTGTAAAACTAAAAGAAGCTTCCCGTGCATAACGATTCGTCCCTAAATTTAGAGGGAGTAGCAAGCGTAGAAGAAAGTTAAGAGGGCGTGTACCAAATTATTTGAAATTCATTCTACATTTTTATTTTGTACTAGACTATTCGTGACCCATTGGGTCCCAGAATTTCACCAGACGGTTCAGATTAGAAAACATTGAAGTTGATTTCAGCATTAAAAAAATTGTCTGTTTGAAGAAAGTTATAATAAAAATACTTACTGTATAAACAACTCGTATCTTTAAATTTTATACACTGAAAATATTTAAAAAAATCAGATTAAATAAAAATATTTTTTAATATGCCAAAAAATATTTTTCAACCATATTCACTTGAAAAAAATTTTCAAATATGCCAAAAAATATTTTTTAAATATTTAAAATATTGTTTCTTTAAAGAAAGCTTAAATATAAATAATAATATCTATAAATAACTGGACGAAACAGCAAAGTGGGATCTCTTTGTGTCTGTATTTAACTTTAAAATATTTTAATTAAAAAAAGTGTCTATTTGAAGAAAGTTAAAATAAAAATACTGTAGAAACAAGTTGTAAATTACTATGTGCTGGACGAACACACCACATGAGCACGCTTGCAATCACAGACTTTCTGTATTAGATAGATAGATAGATAGATAGATAGACAGTGATTTTCCAAGCGTAGCTCAGCTGTGGCACAAGGCCAAAAGTATGGGGCACGCAGTGAGGATCAAACTCACCATTCAGTCGTAATTGATCTAGCGAGACAAGCTTGCTAACCATTACACCACCTCGAGGTGCCCAAAATGATATTCTAAACGTGGCTTAGATGTGGCACAAGGCCGAATGTATGGGGCACTCAGTGAGGACCGAACTCACTACTCAGTCGTAATTGTTCTAGCGAGATAAGCTTGCTAACCACTACACCACGCCGAGGTGCCTTAATAGATAGATAGATAGATAGATAGATAGATATATATTAGGTTGGTACAAAAATAATGACGTAATAATGTCGTTTTTTGACGTTAAAAATACGTCAAAAAACGACATTATTACGTCATTATTTTTGCGCCAACCTAATAGATAGATAGATAGATAGATAGATAGATAGATAGATAGACAGAAAACTCAAACACAATGAAAATCAAATTTTAAAGGAAGTTCGGAAGATTGCGTTTAACATGATAAAGTTTTCGGACGTTTTTATTGACATAATTTATACATTGTTGTGAAAAGTACGGTCCCAATGCGTAAATTTCACGTTTCAATGCTCAAGATTTTGGCGATTGGGATTTTTGACATGAAAATAACGAAACACCACGTCAGGGAAGAGCATATGACGTCATGTCTTTTTAAAGTCTCACAGATGTTATCAGGCCACCACTGCATCACCGAAGATTGTGAACCCATTTCAAAACATTGCTAGATTGTTCGATTAAAATAATGAGTTCAGAAGCTAAAGCCATTCAATTAAAAAAATTAGGGTTCTACTTAAATTGATTGGTCCACTCGTAAAAAATAGGGAAAAGGTTTTTGTAGATTAGACTTTTCCCAAGACATATTATCACTATCAGCAAGAGAAAAAAGCCTAGGAATTGGATATGCCAACATCAAAGAATTCATCTTTTACGTGCAGTATCTATCCAGGACGTTGGCGATCATGGCTCTCCACAATTTCCTTGTCCTTTGTAGCTCTTACTAAATTTTGTCTTTTTGTTATCTCACGTAAACCTTGTTCCGACATCCATTTACTCAAGATCGTTCTTCTTCTACATGCCGTCTTCCTTTAGGACGTAGGCGATCATGGCTCTCCACAATTTCCTGTCTTTTGTAGCTCCTAATAAATTTTGTCTTTTTACTTTCTAGCGTAAACCTTGTTCCGCCATCCACTGACTCAACTCATTCTTTTTCTACGTGCCGTGTTGATTCAGGATGTTGGCGATCATGGCTCTCCACAATTTCCTATCCTTTGTAGCTCTTAATAAATTTTGTCTTTTTGTTATTTCACGTAAACCGTGCTTTCTGCTAGCTAGGTACTCAAGCTCGTTCTTTTTCTTCTACGTACCGTCTCCCTTCAGGACGTTGGCGATCATGGCTCTCCACAATTTCCTGGCCTACAGCTCTTAATATATTCCTGTAGCTCTTAATAAATTTTGTCTTTTTTTGTTATCTCACGTAAACCGTGCTCTCTGCTATCTATTTACTCAAACTCCTTCTTCTTCTTCTACGCGCCGTGTCGATTCAGGGCGTAGGAGATAATGGCTCTCCACAATTTCCTGTCGTTTGTAGCTCTTAATAAATTTTGTTTTTGTTATCTCACGTAAACATGTTCCGCCGTCCATTGACTCAAGCTCCTCCTCCTCACCTCCTCCTCCTCCTCCTCCTTCTTCTTCTTCTTCTTCTTCTTCTTCTTCTTCTTCTTCTTCTACGTTTGGTGCTTAACTATTTGCCCATAGCTGGAACACTAACAGGTGCTGCCACCCCGTGTCAGGGTGCACCAGGGAACGACATCAATTAAGAGGTTGTTCCGCCCTCCTCAAAACCTCCCAGTCAGATGCCTTGCTGCCTGATGTAGTTTATCGTCATACTCAGGTCGCCATAGTTAATTGAATTCATAAGAAACACTACATCATTATAGAAAAATTGAATACAACGGATTTTTCTATCAATAATGAATCTTTGTTCTGAGAGAAGTTGATCTGTAGTTATCCTAGTATATACTTGGCTCACCCTCTGAGATAAAAAAGAAGACTTGATGTCACACCAGGAGCATCAGGTGCATTAGAGTTTGTCTTGGGAAGGTGCCCTCATAGCCGCCAGGAGCCGAATCGTGACTCAAAAGTTGTCAAAGGAAGTCAAAGTAGGTGTCCGTCTCAGTTGAGATTAGGATGTACACACGTGGGACAATCGGATGACAGGAAGTTATATAAGTGCCTCAGCTGAGAGAGAAAAGACAGAAAGTCTCCCACATCCTCACTAGAATAAAATCCAAGTTTGAAGAGAGCACAGAGAGCTACACACCCTCACGCCGATATCAATTGATCCAGATTTGAATGATCAATAACTTCGCTTATGAAAAGTCTAGGCTTGTATTCTTGTGAGTCTTTAGACTGTTCTTTTGTTTTCTCCCTTTAGTCGTTTCTGTGTGCATTTTGGTTTAAAAAGCGGAGGATTAATACATTGACCTTTGTCTTTGTTTTCAGCGCTGTATTTTTTCTTAAATTAACATCACTTTTTAAGGCTACGTCCCTTATGAAAACAATAATAACTTCACAAATTGCTCTTGTCAAATCTGCAAATTGCCATAGTTCCTTGGGAAGATAGCATGTGGAGGATCCTGTTGCCTTCTAAAGTTTATAAATTCAGAGGTTATATTTAAGCCAAATCTAAAGTAATGGCGGTTGGAGCTGAAGTGAATTACTTATGTGCACCCAAAGAGCATTAGTGAGAATGGGAACACAATTGACTAGGTCTGAATTTGATTTCTGCTCATCGGTTACAATTTTCGCATCTCACCTAAACCTTGTTTCGTCATCCATTTACTCAAGCTCACTGGATAGATTTAGCGTTGTTTTTCTTTGTCTTTCTTATATCCAATATGTCTTGTGAGTATTAATTTTTCCAAGTCCTCTTTCCTCATTATGAAACCTAGAATTGATTTTTTTTTTATCATTTTAGAAATGGGAGTCCTTTCCACAATATTAATACAATGTCAAATCGATCCCTGACTTTTAAAACACTTACACCAGCCTCACACCTACGTAACATTATATCACAGTAATCGAGCTTGAATAGCAAACGATGCCTTTCAAAAGATAAGCAAGAAAATTTCGTTACAAAAAGTAGATAAGCTTGAACTGTAATAAAGGGTGATCCAATAACTTCAATTGAACTGATTTTAATGCGAATTATGTTTAAGCGTTTTATTTTTTTATTTTTCTTTCAGATTTGGCGGACATTTGGGCAATATTATTTTTCCACATAATTGCCATGACTTAAATAACATGATCCAATAGAGAAATAAATAAATGTTCACCAATAACACTGATTTATTTACTGCTGACCTTGATCCTTCTTAATGAAATATCCTTATATATAATCCGTCTTAATGAAACACCCTTAATAATATCTGTCCTTTTATATAGCAGCGACAATTTCCTGCAGCATTAATTTTCCTGTGGGTCTACCGAATTATGCTGACAATACTATAGTTGATACATGTGAGTAATGTAGGAGTTTTATGAAGAATGGAGACAAAAATCGTGTGTCCTCCATGGCTCTAACCTCGTTTCCATCAACAACCTCGATGTCATCATTTACCAACTAAATATTTATGCTGATGACACAACCATTTATTCCAATCTTAGTAGCAAATCCGATCGGTCCGACGAAGTAAAACTGGCAACTGCTCTCGAAAAAGGCCTCCAATCAGTGGTTAACTGGGACAAGGAATGGCTTGTAAATGTTTTACGCCTACAAAAAGAAAACTATTACCATTTAATCATTATAAAGAACCTTTTCTGTCTGCCATCATCATGTCTGATTCTAGCCACCAGGTGGAGCAACACTTTGTGCCTTCTTGAACTTATATTCTTCCATTGGCATTGAAGTAGGATGGTTATATTGAATCAATTTGCTAAGGACTACTGCCAGGAAAGTTGGTTCCCTGTGTCGTGTTAGACAATTTTTCTCATCGGAATCTATCTTGTACATTTATAAATGTTCCATTGGATATGTATCTGGTATGCTGCTCTTGCTATATATATATATATATATATATATATATAAATATAAAAGTGAACTCTGATATTGAGCACTTTATTCCATAAATATACCACACCTTAAGACTATATTTCTTTATATATATATATATATATATATATATATATATATATATATATGGCGAATCTGAGAGAGTTCACAAATTGTAGAAGCTTCTTTGGATTTTGTCAGGAACTCGATATCGAGTTCCTGACAAAATCCAAAGAAGCTTCTACAATTTGTGAACTCTCTCAGATTCGCCATATCTAAGATTTAAAATGATTTTTCAAAAATGAAAAAAACCTTTCTGGAAGTTTTTTTTTTTTTTTTTTTTTTTAATTTCAAACTAACAGATTTAATTTAATTTTTCCAAAATGCAAATATCTTGTTGTACTAGGTGCGATGGATAAATTGTAAAAATGAAAATAACACTGACATCAAGTGGGTTGCAGTCTGGGGAGTTAGGTGTCCAGATGTAAGGGGTGATGTGGTCGCACAAATTGACTGTCAGCCATGACTAGGTTCCCCTGCTTGTGTGACATGGTGCAGAGTCCTATTGCGAGACATAAAGTAATCCAGCAGCCATCCTCTTGACCCAGGGCAGCACTGCCTCCTAAAGGCACTGGATGTCGACCTCCGTGTTGAGTCTGAGGCACTTACCAACAAATTTGGGAGTTCTTTTCTTATCAGAACGATCAGAGTGAGCAGTAGAGCATGCCGTTTCCAAATTTTTGGCGGAGTGAATTGCGTCATTGTGATTTCTTTCTCACAGACGGTGCCAAACTGACCCTACTATACTGTCAAAATCAAAAACAAACAACGCATATGCACGAAATTAAAATATAAAATGGCGGCAATTTACCCATGAAAACCTATATTTCGAAAACTAATTTAAATTCACTGGAAGGAGTTTTCATTTTGAAATTGCTGAAATCGTATCCATAATATAACTTATTTATAAAGGCAATTAAAAGCTTTTCTAATTAAATAATGTCTTAGTTTTATTACAGTTTTATTTCACGATTCAGAGCATATTTTCAGTAACTGGGATTTTGTTTTTCAAAAAGAAATTGACGATATAAGTCGCAATGTATTTTTGCTTTTGGCTAACAGAAACATTAAACTCTGCAAAAATAAATGTCTTGAAATTTCATAAAACTAAATAAGTCGCGGTGACAGATATATATATATATATATATATATATATATATATATATATATATATATATATATATATATACCAGGATTTTCTAAAGAGGAAAAAAAATTCTAAAATAATTTAATTCATTCGTAAATGAGTTCCAAGAAAACTATTTACATTATTCGGACTATTGTCCTTATCTTTGTCGCCATGTTTATCACAACGTTTTGGCCGTTGTACGCTCCGGCCTTCTTCAGGTGGTTGGAATGTCGAACTGATCCCTTTATTTCGTTCACTGGGGTAGACTGTTCTAGTTCCACGTGCCATGTCTAATGGATGTCAGTTATCTCCAGCTTAATTCCCCTATCTAAGATCACATGGCACAGTGGAAAAAGGCTTTAGTTAGATCCAGTGACAGGACCCAAATAGTGTGAGTTCAATACACGGCTAATGCAGTGGAGAACTTTCAGAGGAGAATTAACAGTGGATAACTGATGACCAACATCCATTAAATATGGCACGTGGAACTATTAGGTTGGTGCAAAAATAATGACGTACTAATGTCGTTTTTTGACGTTAAAAAATACGTCAAAAAACGACATTATTACGTCATTATTTGTGCACCAACCTAATAAAACAGTCTAGCCCAGTGAGCGAAATAAAGGGTTCAGTTCGTCATTCCAACCACCTGAAGAAGACCGGAGCGTACAACGGCCGAAACGTTGTAATAAATATGGCGACAAAGATGAGGACAATAGTCCAAATAATGTAAATAATGTACATAATACCTCATCTCAGAAATATAGACAGATACTGAAAGGCCGAAACGTTGTAATAAATACTGCGAAAAAAATGAGGACAATAGTCCGAATAATGTAAATAATGTACATAATACCTCATCTAAGAAATATAAACAGATACTGAAAGGCGGAAACGATGTGATAAATATGGCGACAAAGATGAGGACAATAGTGTGAATAATGTAAATAGTGTACATAATACCTCATCTCAGAAATATAGACAGATACTGAAAGGCCGAAACATTGTGATAAATATGGCGACAAAGATGAGGACAATAGTTCGAATAATATAAATAGTGTCCATAATACCTCATCTCAGAAATATAGACAGATACTGACGAAACACATACTATACTGCGAATGCAAGGATCGTGGATACTTGCAATGACTCTTTAAGCTCGACTGCGGTCGTGTAGGGCGGGAACAATCGAGTCGAATAATGAGGATAGAGGGCTTGGAGAATTTAACGTTCACAGGACATATAGAAGGCAAAATGGGGGACAGCGGAATGCAATGCGTAACCCTTGCCTAACGAGCTTTTGTAAATGGCAGAATAGGGGTTGGGATGCGTAGTAAAAAGACAAACACTGATAAGCGTTTACAACAGATAAGAAATTGTGGAGAGCTATGATCGCCCACCACTTGAAGGGAAACGACACATAGAAGAAGATTGCTATTCACATCAAAATACATATCAGTTCAGGGGGCATGAAATATGTTTCAATCCGTGTTTGGTTTCATGCTGTGGTTTGCAGTCATTTGTCTCTTCATCCATTCGTCAGATTCCAAAATGTCACTCGCTCTTATCTTTTCGAATGCCATAGATTAAACTGGAATCAAAATACAAATTCTATAGATTGTAAATAATTTACACCGCGTCACAGTTTGTAAATAAAGTGTGATGACCTTTATCACATGTACAGTGTTTGTAAATTTGTAGTTTGTCGAATGATTAAAATCTTCCGAGCGTTTGAACCTATCACTCTGGAGACCAAATTCAAATTCTGGAAACTGCAAAATTTCTCCCATGTATAAGTTGGTAAAAAGAAAAAAAAATGTGGATGCTATATGAATTAAATTTGACGAAATAATTTCAATTCTGAAAGTAATATACTCCTGCTCGGGCAGTCGCCAAAAGAGTTTGTGGTGTGGATCTCATGGCCTCGCCAGAAAATAATTTGATGTGAACTAATTTTAATGTCAAATTTTTATTCGCGGCCTCCATGGCGTCGGGCCTGTTCATGTCCCAAAATTAAGTGATAAAACTACACACGTTGATTAATGTTTGCCTATATGCTTGTTTTTTTTTTTTTTTAATTTTTTTTTTACGGCATATCAACCTCAATGGGTTATTTAATGCCGACAAAACTTTTATTGATGGTAATAATTTTTTCGAAAATGTATTGCTGCTAGTATATTTTTTTTCCAAAAATGTATTCTGGTAAAATTTTTCCGCCCAAAATTCATTGCTTGTAATATTTTTACAAAAATATATTGCTGTTATTAAAACTAATTTTTACACATTCATAGTGTTTTGACCCCAGTTTGGGAGTTAACTATTTTCCCATAGCTGGGGCCCTAACAGGTGCTAGCACCCCGGGTCAGGGCGTACATGGGAACACCACTAATTAAGAGGTTGTTCCACGTTTCTCAAAACCTGATTAGAGTCCTTGCTGTCTGATGTAGTTTAAAGTCTTACCCAGGACGCTGATGTAGTTTATTGTCTTACCCAGGATGCGGATGTAGTTCATAGTCTTACCCAGGACGCGGATGTAGTTTTTTGTCTTACCCAGGACGCGGATGTAGTTTATTGTCTTACCCACGACGTGGATGTAGTCTATAGTCTAACCCAGGACGCGGATGTAGTTTATCGTCATATTCAGGACGGGCCTATATGCATATATGTAAATAATTTGAAAAGACTATGCATAAGACATTTGTTAACAATCTTTTTTTCAATTCATATTCGCGACAGAGCACTTATTACCTTATATTAGACTAAGTTAAACAAACATCTGAGGAACCTGCCCTGGAGCAATGGTTTAGAAGCCAATAGTACTGTAAATATATTAATACTCACTGAGTGACCCACTTTTCAGTCCTTTGTTAAGCAAAGTAAAGTAAATACCTATAAGCAAACGGGCGGAACTAGAGTATCATATGGTTGTAAACGGCACCTATCGATGTTCGATCCCGGATATCGGCACAAAAAGCTAATTTTTGAGGCAGAAATCCTTACCTCTTTAGAAAATTAGCGCACTACAATCTACCTAACTTTATTTGACCTCAGTTGAGCAAAAATCGCTTTGATGACGGTCAATGGTTAGGGAGGCGAGTAGGGAGTTCGATCCTCATTGGGTACGCTATACAGAATTCGATATTAAATAATCGAACAAAAGTTGACTTGTAAAATGAACAATAAACAATAAACCTGGGATGTTGGCAAGTGTGAGTGACCATTAGTAGGATTTCAATCCTCATTGGGTACCGCATATAATATTTGATATTAAATAACCGAACAAGGATTGACATGTAAAATGAACCATACGACCATAAACCTGGGAGGTTAGCAAGCAAGGTTAGCCTGAATGACCATTTGTAGGCATTTCAGTCCTCATTGGGCAGCACATACAAAATTCGATATTAAATAACCGAACCAATGTTGACATGTAAAATCATCCAAACAACAAACAGCCTGGGATGTTGGGAGGCGAGGCTTCATTTTTTAAAAAAATATTCACGCAATAAAAGCCCAAGAGCCACTCAAGTGAACGCGTCCTAGAATTAAGTTGTATGGATATAGGAGGAAAACGTAAGTGCAGAATATGAGGATATGTAGGATAGATAACGTTTTACCCTAGGCTTGAGGAGATTAAGAGTATAGTGATCCGGGAAGCATCCCCTCAGGTGTCTGTTCCGCAAAGTAGGGGTATTTGGGAAGAAGTTCTCTGAGTAATTTCTTTCTTATCATGAGAATGAAGACGATTCGATCATGTGGACGTGACATAGCTGGGAGGATTGTGTTACGTCCACGTTTCCTATTATTTGGCTCCCTTTTGAACAAGATTATTTTGCCTATCACCCTTCACCAAATTGACCATATGTCATACGAAACTTATTTTTCTATGCGCAATATCCCTTCAGGACGTGGGCCATCATAGTTCTTCACTCATTTCCAGCTATTTTCTATCCCTCCTCATCCTTGTTTTAGGTAGGTTATTCGCTGCTTTCCAACGTTCCTCTAACTTTAATATACCCTGGTTTGTGATGCCAACAAACACTCGTTATCCTTTTTGTGATGTCAGTGAACACTTGTTTTCACTTTTCTAACATTTTCGACCCAGTCCCTCAACCTCCGGTGTCTTACTCTCTTGGTTGAAGTGTCTACTTGGTCCTAACCGAATTTAAGGGAGTGTCCATAGGTCCCCTGAGCATCCGTAGATTATTCGACCGGTCCGCTGGTTTAATCCTGCTTCCTGCCCACGTTGTGTTTGGTTTGATCCAGAAAGCAGAAGTGATGTTCGTCCATTCACGGTCGGCTGAAGATGTAGACACGGCTGGAGAGTCTGTGCTAAGAAATTTAGAATGCAGTCAAAAAAAGTTAATATCTTCAGAAAGCCAGACAAACATCGATTCAATGGTTGAATTGTTGATTTCTTTTATATAGCAGAAAAGAATAGTAGAGAAGAGAAACGGGTTACAGAAAAGAAAAGTATTTAACGGAAAACTCAATACACTGAGAGAGAGAGAGAGAGAGAGAGAGAGAGAGAGAGAGAGAGAGAGAGAGAGAGAGAGAGAGAAAAATATGATTAACTTGCTAAATCGTCTCAGAACGATATATGACTCTTGCGATGGAGGGATAAAGATTTCCGTGCAGCCCTAGTTCTCCATATATCCCACCCAGCACTACGCTACTCCATCGTCTCTAGAGACGGACGGATTCCTCCGATTATATATATATATATATATATATATATATATATATATATATATATATATATATATATATATATATCGAATCCATTACATTCACTTACGTGCTAGTACCATTGGGAAAGGTGTGAATCCTCTTCTTCTCCCTCCAGCTATGGGTAAATAGCAGGATAGACTGGGTTCTATAGCCTTGGATGGTAACTGGTTTAGGAGAAGGACAACTCTGAATTCAAACCCGGAGTGGATCTCCTAAGGCGGATGGACGACACTTTGTGCTACCTTCTGGCAACTCCTGCAGTCGCGCTCGTACCAAGCTGTATTGGTTTATCCTCTCCTTTGGACTCTGCTAGCAAGGCCGAGAGCGGGAATTAGACGTCCGTGCAGCCCTAGTTCTCCATATATCCCGCCCAGCACCGCGCTACTCCATCGTCTCTCGAGACGGACGGACGGATGCCGCCGGCGCCGACGACGACGATCTCCCATATACGCGTTTCCACGTGGTCTACTTAGTTCAATAATGGTATCGCCTGTGTTTGCTTTGTTCAAACTCAAGTGTCGGCAGAGACTCTTTATTCCTATGTAACACCCTGTGACTGTCAATTTTTTAAAGCCCTCCAGTCTCTTTACGAGTCTTAGAAACATCAATTGTCTCTTGTTGATCCTAAGAATAAGTATCCTTTTTGTTTCAATGTTCCCTAAAAAGTTCTTCGTTGCTCACATATTCCATCGATGGTATTTCTCATCATCATTCTGTAGATCCACATTTCTGTTGCTTCAAGTTCAGCTCTTAATGAACCAGCATTCACTTTAATTTTACGTAACAGTCCAGTAGTCTTTTATTACTTTTTAATACTTTGCACAACTTTTGAAAAGCTTCTTTTTCTTTTCCAATGCGGCTTCGAATTTCGGTATCACATTTTTCGTCCTCTGTTAAAACCCTTCCTAGATATTTAAGCTTTCGTCTCCAATTCATAGTCGGGGTTGGTCCTCTTGCTGACAACTATATGTTCTGTCGTTATATAATCGATAACGCTTCGTTATTACACGTGAGAGCATTGCGTGTGTATACGCGTCCATTCTTGACGAAGGCGAATTTCAATAGCGAAAGATGCCTTCCAAAAACTAAACAAAGTTTTAAGAAACAGGAAAATTTCATTAGAAACAAAGGAAAACGGCTGAAATGCTATATCAAGTCAATCTTCCTATGATGGACAGTCTCCTCACAAATGAAGAAGAGAATTGAGTCAACAGAAATGTAGTTCTACAGAAGGCTGCTGAGCATGCCACGGACGGAACATCTGAATAGGGAGGAAGTTTTAAGGATAACGGAAACAAAAGGGATGCTTATACGTAGGATCAGAAACGGTTGAAATTTATAGGACATCTAATAAGGAAAGAAGGCTTCGAAAATTTGACACTCACAGGAGTGATTGTAGGCATGAACAAGGGAAAAACAGCGATTAAACTACCAAATGAGCTTCTATAAATAGATAGCAGAACAGTGAGGAAGAGGAACTGTGAAAATCATTGCTAGAAGCTAAAAACGAAAGGAAGTTGTGGAGAGCCATGATCGCTCACGCCTTGAAGATATACATTCATCACTTGCTTTCAGCCTTCGAGAATTTATTCATTATTTCGAAACTGTACTATGGCAATGAATGCTAGACAATCTTCTCACAGATGAAGAAGATTTTGGAAGGCGACTTTCGCTATCCCAAGGCGTCTTCGGATTTCGGTGTCATACTTTTCGTCCTCTGTTAAAGCCCTTCCTAGATATTTAAGCTTTCGTCTCCAAGTCATAGCCTGGGTTGTTCCTCTTGTTGACAACTACAGAACGAGGCAAATAAATGGACGCACCCATAGAAAGTCGATTTTTGTATTTTTACCAAGATAAGTGAGTAATAGAATTCATTTATTAATATAGGTGTATATATGTAAATTATACAAGTTAAAAAATGCTGTAATTTATCCACATCGCTGTTCCTTTCTAGATAACGTTTATTCAATATGCTTTTGGGTTGTTATCGTGTTGAAAAGGGAAGCGTTGACCTTGGGCAAAAAGCTTTTTAGCAGAAAGCCGCATTTGATTAACAAGAATGTAGTGGTACAGATGCTGGTCGAAGATTTCCTTTGATTTTGTACAAATTACGAACTCCTGCTGCTGCTGAGAATGCACCCCAAACGTTGATTTTAATCGTGTTTAACAATGTCCTTAGTGGTCACTGGAGTATTCGTTTCACCGGGTGTACACCAAACAAGGGTAAATTGCAACACTTCCGGTGGCCTAGTCAGAGTCCTGACCTAACCCGATTGAGAACCTTTGGACGATAATGGACAAGCGTGCCCGTAATAGGAAAGTTAACACAGAAGAAGAGCATTTTCACGAATTAAAAAAAATGCTGGAAAAATCTGGCGAAAGACGGTGACTTACTAAAGAATTTAGTCTATAGCATGTCACGGAGAATTAAGGCCGTTAATTAAAGCAAAAGATTACCCAACAAAATATTAAATCATTTTTGACTTGTTCATATGTACACCTGTATTAATAAAGGAATTCTATTACTTGTCTTGGTAAAAATACAAAAATCGGATTTCTATGGGCGCATCCATTTTTTTTTTTTGCCTTGTACTGTATACATTGTGTCTTTTTATAATTGATAAGGCTTAGTTACTGTACGTGAGAGCATTGTGAGTGTATACAGTCCATTCTTGAAGTTTTTGTCTACATGAATAGGCGACTATACATCTCTTGTGTTTGCTTATTTTCAGTGTGAATAATGAAGGAAATTGCCGAGAGAAAGTTTAATTCAAATGAATTCATCACCTTATCCAACTCCATTTTATCGTTTTTAGATCTGCATTTATTTCTTTTTTCTTTTCTTTTCTTTTAATTATTTCTCCTATTTTTAAGAGTTATTCGCGCCGGTACCCATCGCCCCCAGCTATAATCTTGACTTAATAACGAATGAATAAAGCATGAGACGCTATTCGAACAGAATCCCAGGCGTGATGGGAGTAATTCGATAGCCGACGAAGGCCGGGGAACCACCTCTTTAGCGAGCATCCTATTTCTAAATTCTATACCCATATACAAAAACTTACGTAAACACCTGACTTCCCACCTGATTTTTACCTTGATAAACACACAACCCTTACAGCACACCTGGGAGCCTTTAATATTGTCCAATTAATGATTTGCAAGATGAAACGGTTGAAGCCATAAAAACATTTCCTTTTGAAGTTATTTACTCGGCAGGGTTAGTTTGCTCCTCTTTAGCTATGATAATTAAGTATAAAGAGAGAAGCTTCAGTGGTAGAGCTTACAACCGAGGTTGCTGAATATGAAATTATAGTTCACTATTTACATTATTCGGACTATTGTCCTCATCTCTGTCACCATATTTATTACAACGTTTCGGTCGTTGTACGCTCCGGTCTTCTTGAGGTCGTTGGAATGTCGAACTGAACCCTTTATTTCGCTCACTGGGGTAGACTGTTCTAGTTCCACGTGCCATGTTTAATGGATGTCAGTTATCAGTTATCTCCTGATAATTTCCCTCTGAAAGTTCTCCACCGCCTTAACTGGGTATTGAACTCACGCTCTTGAGGACACATGTCACAGTGGAAAAACGCGTTAGTTAGATCCTGTGACAGGCTTCTGCAGGCTTGTAATAGTTGATCATGATCAAATCGAAATGTTGACTAAAAAAATAATCCGGTTCACACGACACGTGACATTGCAGTAAATATTCCCTGCATTTCAATATTGAAAAATGTCAAACATTTGAAAAGATTTGAATACGTGAATCATTTCTTATATTTATTATGTGTTTCACAATTAAACGGAAAGGAATTTAAGGAATGTATCTATTCGTCTCAATCTGTTCATATCTATCTATCTATCTATCTATATCTATCTATCAGTATCTGTTCATATCTATCTATCTATCTATCTATCTATCTATCTATCTATCTATCTATTAGTTTGATCATATCTAAGTCTGTTCATATCTATCTATCTATCTATCTATCTAGTTAGCTAGTAGCTAGCTCGCTCTGTTCATATGTATACATTGTGTTGGAACATGAATTCGCAGAAAAATCTAGAAAAATTCTTAGATCTTCTTTGACCAAATTTATTTATAAATCTCAAATATAAGGCCCGTATCTTTAATAATTTTAAAACTAGAGCATCTTTAAATTCCACTGCATTTCGCTAAATGAAGCTTTCAACAAATTTCTGACATTCACACCTCCAAGAATATTGCATGCAAAGATTTGAAACTTGGAGATAATAGTTAATATTTTTTGTAAATTACAAAAATATAAACGCATCAGAAACTTCTATCAGATGATCGTCAAACATGTTTGAAGATCATTTCACAGAATTTTCGTTTTTTGAACAAACTTCGGAAGAGGATTAAACTATATTTTTATGGAAAAACTTTTAATGTCGAAATCATGGTGTTGATTTTGGCACGCCTTATAAATTGGATAGTTGAGAAAATATGAATCTAAAAGTTGGTACTCTTGTAATAAACTATGTTTGGTTTCATTTACGTTCATTTTAAATACTAATGCTATATACAAGGTATTTCCAATGAGTTGGACATAGATTCTGCCCAGATATCAGTCCAGAGATTTTGGCAGATTCTAACTTTACACAAGGAGGGTGTGTGTGAAAAAAATGAATCTAAGATAAACTTATAAATTCATTACTGCATATCAGTCAGTTATGTGTCATGCGTGATACACACTTAGGCGATCATGCATCTTTCGATACATGACTGACGAGGCAGATTTTTTTCCGCAGTAGGTTGTCATTTCTTTCTGTGGTAGGCCAGTTGCCATCCAAGACTAGAGAACCCAGTCTGTCCTGCTATTTACCCATAGCTGGGAGGAGAAGAAAAGTGTTCATACCTTCCCTAAGGGTATTAGCACGTAAGTGAATGCAATGGATTCGACTGGAATTCGAACTCGTCTCTCCGATTCCTCAATTGGGGCCACTATCCATTACACCATCATAAAAGTGTTAAAACAACTGCCCCTTATTTTACTGTTTTAAATTTTCAGATTCAGAGAATTAATATTCTGTGGATTAAATTTATTAAAAAAAATAAGTTTTTTCAGGGGTTTATCTTTTTTACATGTAGGCGACTTGCAAGGTTAGAATAGATATTCATTGATTAAATAAAATAGATTTACTGAAACAATTTACTCCCAATATTTATTTTTAGAAATCTTTTAGAAAATGAACTCAAAAATCAAAGAACGATTACCTTTTATTCAAACCTAACAATTAAGTAATTTTAGCAAATTTTTCAAATTCGGGTAAATATTTAGTAAAATATTTCCAATATTAATTTTTTAAATTAAAATAATCCAAAACTTATACTGGGAACAAATAGTATGTATTACGAATAGAAAGTGAATTCAGTTAACAAAAATAAAAAGAGGTATAAGGTCATCTCAGTGGATTTATCCTAAGAGAACTAGGAGTCCTAGCAGGATTTGTTATTGGTGGGCACAATCCAAATTGTGAGCATTGGTGGGTACAATCCTAACGACATAAGATATGCAGATGACAGATAGGAAATTACAGAATCTCCTACAGAAAGTAGTAAAGGATAGCAGGAAGAAAGGACTAATTGTCAACTGTAGGAAGATACAGTGTATGGTTGTCAGCAAGAGGAACAGATCAAAGCACGAGCTGTGAATCAGCGATATCAAAATCGAAAATGTAAATATCTGAGAAATTTCAATAGCTGACGGAAAATGTGACACCGACTCCCGAAGACGCATTGGGATAGCGAAAGATGCCTTCCAAAAACTAAACAAAGTATTAAGAAATTGGAGAATTTCATTAGAAACAAAGAAAAAGATCTGAAATGCTATATCAAGTCAATCTTCCTATGATGGACAGTCTCCTCACAACTGAGAAGAGAATTGAGTCAACAGGAATGTAGTTCTACAGAAGGCTGCTGAGCATGCCACGGACGGAACATCTGAGTAAGGAGGAAGTTTTAAGGAAAACAGAAACAAAAAGGATGCTTATACTTAGGATCAGAAACGGTTGAAATTTTAGGACACATAATAAGGAAAGAAGGCTTCGAAAATTTGACACTCACAGGAGAGATTGAAGGCATGAACAAGGGAAAAACAGTGATTAAACTACCAAATGAGCTTCTATAAATAGATAGCAGAACAGTGAGGAAGAGGAACTGTGAAAATCATTGCTAAAAGCTAAAAACGAAAGGAAGTTGTGGAGAGCCATGATCGCTCACGCCTTGACGATATACATTCATCACTTGCTTTCAATCTTCGAGAATTTATTCATTTCAAAACTGTACTATGGCAGTGAATGCTAGACAATCTCCTCACAGATGAAGAAAGACTTGAAGCAACAGAAATGTGGTTCTACAGAAGGATGCTGAGAGTGTCATAACTAAACATATAAGAAATGACGAAGTTTTGGAGAAAATGAAAGCAAAAATGAAAGCATAAATTGATTCTATGGTCCCTAGAGTTTACGAGCTACAAAGATAGAAAGTTGTGGAGAGCCATGATCGCCAACGTCCTGAACGGAAAAGGCACATAGATGAAGGCTTTTGAATATCACCAAATTTGGACAAAGCGTTTTTGGTATAAACTGACCGAATATAAGCGCTAAAACATTTCTTTCAAACTCGTTTGATGCAGAGTCGTATAAAGATCTTTGGTCGCTGGGTTATATATATATATATATATATATATGGAATGATAGTTTGGCGGGGGGTCAATTTTGGCGCGAATGCCTTCCCTGGTTCGTTAATCACATCTGCCATTTGACCTTTCCGTGGCCTTTGTTTGGTATGCAAGAAGTTTACATTCAAAGATCAACACGGAAATATCTCGATTAATATATATATATATATATATATATATATATATATATATATATATATATATATATATGTATGTAAGGTCAGAATGATAGTGAATAAATAAATGAGAAAACGTTAAAACTATGTTGTGACGCGTTTCGTACGAGAAGAACGTCTTCAGATAAATAACAGTTTTATTTATAGACTCAATATGTATAAACAAGAGAAAATACCAGAAACGCTGGCTTCACTTTACACCAGTGCTTTAAATGCTGAACATGCCTGTATTTTTAACGTTTTGATGCAAACTGTAACCGGCGTTTGTTATATTTTTTTGTATCTTTTCTGTATTTTTATTTTGTATCTTTTTTGCATGGAGGACTGATTCTAGCCAAAAAAAGTAGCTTCTGAATGAAACACGTTGCGGCACTTTTATTTAATCTCTCTCTCTCTCTCTCTCTCTCTCTCTCTCTCTCTTTCTCTACACACACGCACACACATTCATTACTATAAATGTTATTTTTATTAGGTACATGTGTTTGAGTCTGTGTTTTTATTTTTATTTTTTTACACCGGCATAGATTGAGAAGGGGATACCAACTCTAAAACCTGTCCTCACAAAAAAAAAAAAAGTTTTTAGTAATAAGAAATAATGTCGAATAAAAAATCCCTTTATATATATATATATATATATATATATATATATATGTGTGTGTGTGTGTGTGTGTGTGTGTGTGTGTGTGTGTTTTAGCGAAGTGATTTCGCCATTAATCACATTAACATTGCTATTTAATTCTTTGTATAAATTGTTTCTTTATGATATCAAATATAAACTGCACTTCTAATATATTTACGACATCTGATCCGCAACACAGTAAAAATCAGAATCTTAAATTCTGTGAACCACTACTAAGATATTTTGACTCTACTAATTGGATTATAATTAAATCCATTTCATTTTAACAGATAAATATATATAACGAGAAAATTTCGTGGATTTATAACTTTTCAAAATTCAAACAAAATTCTCACTTGATTGATTTGAACATCGTGGCATCGCACACTCCAAAGCATATATTTAACTGTCAATAAATAGCATAATTTAAAAAAAAAAATAAAAATAAAACATCTTTCGGGGTCTGCACATATTTCGTCTTAGTGTTTGTCTATATATAAAAAAAATAGCATTCTGAAGATGACAATTTCAAATTGTCGAAAAATACTTGGTATGTGTCTTCCATCTGACAACAACTTGAATATAAGGATCTTATTATTCAAGGAATTGATAGTAAGTTAATGTCTTATTGAGTCTTGTTAACGAAGTGATTTCGCCATTAATCGCATTAACATTGCTAATTAATTCTTTGTATAAATTGTTTCTTTATGACATCAAATATAATCTGCACACTCTAATATATATATATATATATATATATATATATATATATATATATATATATATATATATATATATTGTTATATGAAATGGATTAAGTCCGACAATTATTTAATATATTTTCTGCTTATACGTTATTTTAATAGATACAATTTATTTATTTAATTATATTTATTGGCCGGAATGTTCAAGAAATTTCGTAGAAAATATGCGTTCTCCAACGGGTATGGAACGTCAGATCAAATGATGGTTCCATGTAGGACACAGGTTCGATTTCTGTTGTGTTCACTAGAGAGATGCAACTGTTGTAATATTACTGTTATGATAGGTATTCTCTTTGACAGATGTAATCTCGTCAAGAGAAGTTAACTCTTCCATAGGTATAGCGATACTGCATTTTATACAGTACCTCATTTACATATCACTACACCTCCCTGAACCTAAGAGACTTTATACCTTTAGTTGATCTTTGACTTCTACGAACAACCGTGGCAGATATAATTTCACTCTCTCAGGGTGATTCTCTTTATTTCTTTTTATGGGTGATCTAGGTCTTAACTGATTCTCCTCGTTTGAATCATCATATCTTCGGTCACTTTAATCCACAAATTGTTCCTTACTATTACTGCATTCACTCAACCTCTTCTCCATCTCCTGTTCTTCACTTTCAGATTTCTGGTGGTCTTCCTGATCACTCTCAATGCTGGATTCATTCATCCTTTCTTGCGTCATCTGTTCTGCTTCTTCTTCCTCCTCCTTTTCCCTAACTTCATGCTATCTTGTGGTTCTAAATTGGTTTTCATGAGCCAGTATGCCCTGTCCCTTCTTTGTTAACACAGCTGTGTTAAATCGTTTTCGCACCACAAAATTCACCATTTTAGGACTTGAATCCTTGTCCTTCCTGTACCACATGCTTTCATTCGTTGCAAATGACATAGTAATCGGAGCTTTTATTTGTCTTCCCATCAATTCAGATAAGCTTTGTTTTCTGCCTGCATGCGGAATAGCTCTATAACTTAGGAGTAGTTTGGGTAAATAACTCTCTATATCACAATCTACTGGAGGAGATGATTTTAATCCTATTTTTATTGTTTGAACCATTCTCTCCACAATTTCATTTGACTCTGGGTGGTAAGGAGGTGTTTTGTATGGAATACAGCCAAACCATTTTAACAATGCACATAAACTTTCTTCCCAAACGCAGATGTTTTTTGGAACTCCATTTCTCGAAAACATTATCCGCAACACCCGTTTTTCTATCTGCAACTTTAATAACATCAGGTCAACTTGAGTATGAATTGACTAATATCGGAAATAGTCCTATACCTTTAATGTAAGCATGATCCATATGTACTCATCTCCGTGGCTTTATTTCCTATGGCCAAGAGTGAATTTTACTTTGATTAATTTTTTTTTTTTTTATTTCTGTACACTTTGGGCATTTTTTAACATACTCTTCCACATCTCTCGAATGGCCTGGCCGCCATGCTTGCAAATTTAACCGCATTTGCGTAAATTTACCTTCATGTATATCATCATGCACTGCTTTAATTACTTCTTTTTTCAGAGTCTGTGGACCTACTATGATATTTCCATGACATATGATTCCTTTTTCTGTTGTTAATTTGTGTCTTGACTCTTTAAACGGCCTCTCAGCCATAGAGCAATTACTTTATGTATTTCCCTTTATCCATAATTCTATTCAACACTGGATCCTGCCTAGTTCCCAACCTAAGCCGATTTAAGGGCAATATGTCTGTTTCTACCCAGTGCAAAAACTATCCTCACAATTTTCACTTGCTTCAACATATTTACTCTTAAAATTTAACCCTAGAACACTAACCATGGGTACCCATACTACCCAGCGCAAATTTTCCTATTTTTAATTACAATTTTCAGTACCTGATTTTCTTACATAAATAATATGTTTTTTAGTTCCTATTAATGTAAACTCAAAGTACAAAGTTTGAAGTGCCTGCATGTAAAATATTTTAAATAAAGATTTATATCTAATATTATTTTTTTGATATTTTCAAAATCGGGTATGATATACCCATGGTTTGTAGTGGTGTAACTTTAATTGATAGTTAGTGTTCTAGGGTTAACGGAGATAATCCACCCACATGCTGAATAGTACTTCCTTTAATATATACAATGTCAAAGTTGAACACCATAAGCTTAACTGCCCATCTTAATATCCTGGCAGATGTGACCTTTGGCAACTGTCTTGTGGGGTTCAGTATAAATTTCCAAAGGCTTATGATCAGATTTTAATAGAAATTTCCTTCCCAGAAAAAAAATGTCTATATCTTTCTGTGCTCCACACAATCACCAGTGCCGCTTTTTTAATGTAGGCATGATTCATATGTACTTGTGTCTATGGCTCCATTTCCTTTGGCAAAGACTGAGTTTTAGTTTGCCTAAATTTCTTTATTTCTGCACACTTTGAGCATTTTTTAATACACTCTTCCACATCTTTTGAATAGCCTGGGCACCATGCCTGCAACTTTAACTTGTTTGTGTAGCTAATATACTTCCATGTATATCATCATACATGGCTTTAATTACATATTTTCTCAGATACGGAAGGTACTATATCTCCATTACACATAATTCCTTTTTCTATTGTTAATTTGTGTCTTAACTCTTTATACAACCTCTCAGCCATAGAGCAATTACACCACATATTTCTCTTTATTCTATCCATAATTCTATTCAACACTGAATCCTTTTTCTGTGCTCCACGCAATCACCAATGCCTCCTTAATATTCAAATAATTTGCCTCTGCCAATGTTAGTTTTCCGGATAAGTACATTACTGGGTGATCCACCCGCGACAATATTGCAGCTATAGCACAGTCACTGGCATCAGTAGTTAACATCAATTCTTTTGCTGGGTTGAAAATTTTAACAACTGGTTTGTTTATGAGTGCCTTTTTTAATTTCTCGAAAGCAACCTCCTGTCTTTTTGTCCATTGAAACTTGGTATTCTTCTTCCTTATTTCATTAAATGGTTCCACAAGGTCACTATATCATGGCAGTTACCTGTTATAGAAATTGGTTAATTCTAAAAAAGATTCTCTTTTTTATTTCTGGGTGCAGCTACCTCTTATATCTTATTAATGAGTTTATCATCTAGCAATATACTGTCTTTGGATATTTGATATCCTAGGTATGAAATTTTTTCACAATTAAACTTGCATTTATTACGATTGTCAAAACCGTGCTATCTAATTTTTCTCAAAATTTTTCCTATTTTACTTTTTAACTCTTCTTTACTTCAAGCACTAATGCCAATATCGTCCTTATATACAATTATATTTTTAATCACTTCTAAAACATTTTCGTTGACTTTTTGGAAAATGCGACTTGACATTTTTTTTTTTTTTTTTACTCCAAACGGCTTTTTAATCCAATAGGGTGTCCATTGTGGTGACTTCTTGAAACTAGCTATCAATTTTTATCTGATTATATGCTGACTTAAAGACAAATTTGGCAAAGTATTTCATACCAGCAAATTCATGGCATGCTGTTTCAATATTTGGTGACGGCAATGAATACGAACAGATCTGGGGATTTATGCCTTATCACCACAAATTCTTAAATCTCCATTGGGCTTGCCTATCGCCACAATAGGTGAAACGCAATTGCTACCACTCTGGCTGGCTTTTTCTAATATTTCCACCATTTTATTCAGCTAAGCAACCACCAAGGGTAGCATGTGAACAGGATGTTTTTCAAGCTTGAAAATACATGGGTTGACTGCTTTCTTTAATCCGAATACTCGACACGTATCCCCCTAATAATCCAACATCTATTTCCATAGACTTCATGGAATTCATCAGCTTCGATCTATCCATTCTTAACACGTCAATTCCTAAAAGACCGTGGCTTTTGATAATTTCCACCACTTTTCTATGACGGGGACTAGGATGGTATTCAAGTTCCCCATTAAGTCTAAGCGCGACGAATCCACCAGGAACGGTCCTAACTGAAGGAAAAATGAAACACGCTCCGTTTGGTCGTTGGGTACCTAAATCACAACGCTCCGCTACTGTTCATGGTAATATTGGTCACAATAAACCGACTCTCCGCATCGACATAGACAAGGTCCACCCTTGCACCAAGGGTACATTTAACAAGCAAGGAAACAACTCCGGACAGCCGGTCCCCGTATGCTGAATAGACAACAATGTCGCTAGACGGCATACGAGCATCGAACGCGGAAACAAAGTGTGTCTCCTTGATCGCAGTGACATCTACATCGGAGATTATCTTTAATATTTATCTTGAAGTTGTGTATAATAATTAGCGTCTTTTTTTAGGTCTATATTCAGTCCGCGCTGTTTTTTTTTTTGGCGGTGCAGTTTGCTTTATCTGCACCGGCGCTGTTTGAGGAAATTCCTCTATGGCGGTCGGAACTCCGCAAAAACAAGTAAAAAGTTCGTCCCAAAATCACAAGAATTTTTTAAACGAGCAAAGCAAAAAGCAACAATATCAATTAAAACAAAAAACGGAGGAGGTGAACATGTATAAAAACAAAAACGATTACAGAAAACCTAAAGAAAATAAAAAAAAGAAGCAAACTCAAAGGAAAAACTAGCTTCGAGATAGACGGGGTTGACAAGAAAAATACGAAAAGAAAAACAAAACAGAAAAAAAAAAAAAATAGTTGTTTTTGACAAACTTGACTCAACTCGTCCGGAAAGACAAAAATTCAACTTCCAACCGCTAGGAGAAAACTCAACAAATAGTCGTCCAAGAGAAGATAACTCTCCTGTAGGTATAGCGATACAGCCTTTTATACAGCGCCTCATTTACATATCACGACAATTACTATTAATATTGAGGATATGCATGCCTCCGTTTAGTTATGTTATTCTTTAAAAATTATTATAAAACAGAAAATATGAAAAGCTGCAGAACATTTTCCGAAAAAAAATATCGTTTTTTCAATATATTTATTGTAAAATAGAAATTTGTATAAATTATCCCTACGTAAATAATCCTGTGTGCTCTCCTCCTATATATATATATATATATATATATATATATATATATATATATATATATATATATAATCTTTGACCCTCTGGAATTGATTGTCTTATCTGATAAATGTCTTTTAATGTGCTTGTTTGTCTTGTCTTACTTGTCTGGTATAACGTTACATTTAGTCCTTTTTGCCTCTTTCAGTCCGTCTTCTACTACACATCTTTGTCTCATTCGAAGTGTTTCTTTTGCTCTTGATTTAATGACTTAGATGTCAAACCCAAAGCTCACAATGTACACACGCGCGCGCACGCGCGCACACACAGACACACACACAGACACAGACACAGACACAGACACACATACACACCCACACCCACAACCCCCCCACACACAAACACACACACGCAGACACACATACACACCCATACCCACACAGGCACACACACACGCAGACACACATACACACCCACACCCACACAGACACACATACACAGTCGCATTATAACCAAGAAAAATAAATCTTAAAAGCAATCCCGAAAATATGTTTTTATATTAAACCTGTTGGATTAAAAAGTAAAAGGTTTCGTTGATTTTGTTGATACTTCGAGGGGTATTCGCGTCTTCTTCAGGACAGTAGGATTGTAATCATACCAGTTTCTATTTTATGGTGATTTTCTAAGCGTAGCTTAGATGTGGCACAAGGCCGAAAGTGTGGGGCACCCAGTGAGGATCGAATTTACTATTCATTCGTAATTGTTCTAGCAAAACAAACTTGCTATCCATTACACCTCGTAGAATGTACAGGTTTTCATTTTTTTATCATTGCAAAAAATAAAAATAATAATACGTTCTGTCATTAGGCTGGGAGGATGATGTGAATAGATGTTGAAAAAGAAGTAAAATCAGTCACACTTCCCATTTGGTAATCAATTATCGATTGTCTGTAACAACTTTTTTCTCGAATTTATGATGTAAAATTACCGAATAAAAATGTCTCTGAAAAAATCGCTAACATCATGGAACTCTTTACTGCATCGAATACTATCAAAAGCAACAACACAATTGTTTTTACCAAAAGGACATATTTCCAAATCAAATAGAACAGCTTTGAATTTGAACTCAGATTGCCGCTTTCACGCTCTTATCCATTTAATCCTAAAACTATAGAATCCAAAAAACCCTACCAAATAACAGGAACCACATCACGTGAGGTTTTACAACGTCGCCAACAACTAAGATGAAAAGCACGCCAAGAGAAAGTAAGGATATAATCATAATTTAAAAATTAAAATAAAGTTTACGACGAAGCTAAACAAATAGAAAAACACATCAAAATTGTAAAAATATCCGACTTGCTCTCGTCATAATATCCTCCTTTAGCCTTGATTAATGCAGCACAAGTTTTTGATATTCGTTGCCAAAGTTTCTCAAAGTATAAGTTTCATAATTGATTAGATTCATTTTCCAATGACTTTTTTTTTCATTTTTCTTATTACTCATGTGTCAACTTCATCCCATGTTAATTATCGGTGGGTGGCTTCAAACATATGAAATGTAATATATATATATATATATATATATATATATATATATATATATATATATATATATATATTAAGAAACAGACAACTTTTAGAGATCATGGGATTATAATTTATTTCCATAGGACTGGGATTTGGTTCCTAATTCTTCACAGCTCTATTAGAATTAGTGATGAATTAAAACCAAAATCCCGTTCCTAAGGAAATAAATTATAATTCCATGAACTCTAAAAGTTGCCTGTTTCTTAATCTAATTAATATTTGCTCTGTTTTTACATTGAGCTCTCTGGATTACATCCTCCTTGGAATTATCCATAAAGATTACAAAAGAACTTCGTTAACAAATTAACTCTCTCTCTCTCTCTCTCTCTCTATATATATATATATATATATATATATATATATATATATATATATATATATGCCGTCATTAGAACCGACGTGCCTTAACCAACTCAGTCACGAAGTGCGTCGTGGCACACACACACACACACACACACATATATATTTATGATAAAATATGTTTTTAAAGTTTCCTATATTTATGGGTTACAGTTGTTAATATGAGTGATAGGGTGTATGTAAATATAAAAGTGGACATTGAATTGTACACCCAGCGGCGAGGGTCTGTTTCATGCTTATAGGCAACCTGACGATTGTGTATAAGCATGAAACACTGTTGCCACTGTATGTTGACTTTAATGTCCGCTTATATATATATATATATATATATATATATATATATATATATATATATATGGGGATGCATATGTTTCAAATGTATCTGTAAAATGAAAAAAATCTTTCTTGAATCTTTTATTTTAGTTTTAATTCCAAGCTAATAGATTAATTTTAATATTTCCAATATGCAAATATGCTGTAAATTGAATTTACATTGATTGGAATTAACATTTTCTTCTGATTATTAGTAAAATCAATACAATCGTTTGATAATAATTCTCTTTATTAAAAAATCTTAAAACATAATTCTCTTTATTAAAAAATCTTAAAAAATAAAATATACTTTTCTGAAACGTTACTTGAGAAAACTTAGCTGATTTAGGGTTTAATTAAAATAAATTGAAACAAATATTATTTACTTTTAGTTTTTTTAACGCGGATCTGGATGTGTTTATGAGATGTTGACCCATTTATCGATAACATGGCGTTTTCAAAATTTATTTGACGAGGAAATAATTGTTGAAAATTTACATTATTTTATCTATTTTTTAATTATCCAGTATTCTTTAAAATTGTAATTATTTAAGAACGATAATATTTTATTGAATTTTAACCAATTAATTTTGTGTATTTTGTTTTCCCCAAGATCAGAATCGATGAGAATGGTGGTTAAAGGTTATATCTCGAGACAACATTCTTGACAAACTAAACATTGTTGTTTGTGAAAGATATTTTTTATCTGATAATGAAACAGTGGATATTATAAGTAAAGTATGACCGAGAAATCCACCATCATTATTTGATCATTTGCCATACGTGCATTACAAAGTCCTCACCCCCCCCCCACCAAAAAAAAACCCAAATAAAACTTCTGCTTCTATGGAAAATGTGCAAAATGATGAGTTGACACAGTTTCTAGACAAAATCCTTACCTTTGAAAAATTGTATCAGAATATTGATCAAGAGGATTTTGTCTCAGCAGTTTTATGCTATAAATCAAACAATCAGCTGTTCATCTAATCTGTTCCAGTGTTTTTAATTAACATTTTTTAAAACTGAGATTTGAAGGTTATCATACTGGTATATATATATATATATATATATATATATATATATATGAAGAAATAGAAAATATAGTCTTAAGGTGTGCTATATTTATGGGATAAAGTGGTCAATATCAGAGACTGAGCGTGTGTAAATAAACAATGAACATTGAAGTCAACACTTAGAGGCGACAGACTGTTTCATGCTAGACGCAATCGTCAGGCCAATTTATATATATATATATATATATATATATATATATATATATATATATATATATATATATATACATACATACATACATACAAACCATTTTTTTCTCTTTAAAAAGTCGAATAACAATGTTTCATCACTGGTCACAAATCAATGAAGCAATTCCTCATCATAATAACTTAAAAAATGATAATAAGAATTTTTTTGAAAAAAGCGTATTAATATGCCACACTAATAATTGCGATAACACATTATGATCGTGATATTCTTATCAGGGGTTTGAATATTTTGTTACATCTTGGTCATTATATAACAGACTTCAGGGTGATTTTAATTTACTCAATGTTAGAAAATTATCAGCTTTGACATTGGAAGTTTCAAAATTAGATGACTAATTTTCCTAGCGATATTTTAGTGAAATCTCTGAAAATAACAAAAACGTGTATTCTTTTAGTTGATGAAAGGAATCCCAAAGTTTCTCTACAATAACATGGAGGAAATTTATTTAGTTTAGCCGAAAATTTTGAACAATTAGCAAAACATAAGCAGTAAATATTTAAATGATCCCAGTTGCAAAATTAGAGGCAACTTTTTTATATGAAAAATGTTTATATATTGTTGATACAATCAAACGGTCAAGTAATTGCTCTTTTATGTTACAATAACAGGACCTATCAATCTTTTTTTCAAAATGTTTGATATCCATTTTAATAAGCTTTGGATAACTAAAAATGGCTTCCCCTTTTTGATTATGTCCAACTTTTTAAAAATATTCGGAATAATTCGATTAATATCCTACGTCTGAAATTACTCTTTTATTCTGAAAGCCAAAAGATTCCAGCAAAATGGGAAATTGTAAAAGGTCTTTTTGAGTATGAAAAAACTCAATTTCTGGGTACCAGTAGATGAAGAGGGCACTGCGTTGAGCCAGACGCTACCACTCAGTGGTGAAGCAGATAGACAGGCGAGGCGATGTTAATCCAGAGAGAGCCTCAAATTAGTAAAATTGGCCTCGCATTTTATTTTATCCCAGCTTGCTAATTAACAAATTACTGTGTATTTACTAACAAGTTCCTTGCTAAAAATGTTCTCACTAATTGTTATTGAGTAGTAATTTAGGTCACCAGATGTTTGCCCCAGTCGTGGACCTCATTCTCGTGGTTGCCAGGCTTTGTACAAAGTTCACCTTGATATATATAACAATACAGAAGAGAGAGAGAGAGAGAGAGAGAGAGAGAGAGAGAGAGAGAGAGAGAGAGAAAGAGAGAGAGACAGACAGACAGACAGAGACAGAGAGAGAGTATTATTTGTATCATTGTCTCTTGAAACACGAGGAGAATTTCCCATCTTTAAACGTTAGTCAGAATTATATTCAAGTTTCTCCTGATTGCTTCCTTATCGGGCATGGGACGCATGTATTCGTTAAATGACTTTAATCAATCTGAAACACTATATATTAAAAAATTAAGAGAAATTATTCTTTAAAATAAAATATATTTTTAAAATGCAAAAAAAAAAAAAATAAATAAATAAAAGAAGCTACTTTGGCTCATCAATCAGCTGAGGTACAATTCGATCCTTATGAATTGTAAAGCCTCCCAATTTACCACTGGGCCATAACGACGTCTAGATTGCCGCAACATATGATATCCTTTTAAAAGATAATAAGGGTGTCTTTTATGGCTGATAAAATATACTTGATGCTTGCTTGTCGGAAAAGAGCACGCCGAAAACCCACTTGGGTGCAATTAGCACACCGACATCTTGCTTTTATTTTGCGCTTTGGGCTTGCAATAAAATTTATGACTGGTTTCCAAAACTGTCAGAAGACGGAATATTTGATATGATTTGTGCTTGTTTAGCTTCTGCTTGGTGGATGAAATAGTTGCGTATTTAACGTCAACATCATTGGTCAGTGTTCGAGCCCAGATTACGTTCCATGTTTTCGAATGGCGATTTTCAAGGCTGGTCGACACCGCTTGAAAATCTGCCGCAACACAACAAACTTCCTTCCTTTTGGTTATGTATCCTAACTATTCCTTTTTTTAATGTAATGTATCCCTTCAAGACGTGGGCAATCATGGCTCTCCACATCTTCCTAAACTTTGTAGCTCTAAACTTTGTCACTTTACGATCTCTCCCAGTCTCTGTTTTGTCATCTAAAACTCTTTAGATGAGTTACTCGACGTTTCCCTCTATCTCTTCAAGACGTGGGCGAACATGGCTCTCCACAACTTCCTGAATTTTGTAGCTCTAAACTTTGTCACCATACGATCTCTCCCAGTCTCTGTTTTGTCTTCTAAAGCTCTTTAGGTAAAACGTTTCCCCTCAAGACGTGGGCGATCATCGCTCTCCATAACTTCCTAAACTTTGTAGCTCTAAACTTGGTCACTTTACGATCTCTCCCGGTCTCTGTATTGTCATCTAAAGCTCTTTAGGTAAGTTACTAGACGTTTCCCTTCAAGACGGGGCGATCATGGCTCTCCACAACTTCCTAAACTTTGTAGCTCTAAACTTTGTCACTATCTCGATCACAATCTCTTCCAGCCTCTGTTTTGTCATCTAAAGCTCTTTAGGTAAGTTACTCGACGTTTCCCTCTATCCCTTCAAGACGTGGACGATAATGGCTCTCCACAACTTCCTAAATTTTGTTGCTCTAAACTTTGTCACCCTACGAACTCTCTTAGTCTCTGTTTTGTCTTCTAAAGCGCTTTAGGTAAGTTGCTAAACGTTTCCCCTCAAGACGTGGGCGATCATGGCTCTCCACAACTTCCTAAACGTTGTAGCTCTAAACCTTGTCACTTTTCGATCTCTGACACACTCTGTTTTGTCATGTAAAGCTCTTTAGGTAAGTTACTCGACGTTTCTCTCTATCCCTTCAAGACGTGTGCGATCATTGCTCTCCACAACTTCCTAAATTTTCTAGCTCTAAACTTAGTCACCATACGAACTCTCTGTTTTGTCATCTAAAGCGCTTTAGGTAAGTTACTCGACGTTTCCCTTCGAGTCGTGGGCGATCATGGCTCTCCCCATCTTCCTGAACTTTGCAGCTCTAAGTCCATTTACGCATGATCCTTAGGCGGGTTACTTTCTAGCTATGATAAGCTTCATAAATACTGTGTTCGTATCAGATAATTTTTTTTTATAAAGTCACAATTCACACATGACGCAGTGATTTCATCTTCATTTCTCCAACGAACCATGGAGACACAATCATTGTGAATTTTTCTTTTTCTTTTAAATAGGCAAGGTATTAATCCAGCGCCTAAGACGAACCGTTTTAAAAACACTAAACTATAACGTATTTATGCGAGCATTCGTTTATCTCGTGAGATAAATGGTAGCAACCTGTTTGGTTTAAAGTCAGTCATTTCGTGGTGAGACTGGAGTGACTTCTCCAGCTCGCAGGGCTAGGTGATGGTATATGGAGGCCGTGCGCTGCGCAGACTACATGCCCTACTTCTAACGGCTTTACCAAGATCCAAGGTGGAGTTTTTTTTTTTTTTTCTGGATTGTCGAGTTCCATCTACGGAAGCGGCTGGTTATGAGGCGCCAGTTATTCGCCTTTGCCCAATCTCTGGCTTGGAGATGGACTTAGTTGCCAGAGGCTATTCCTGTGTAGCGACGAAACAATATTTTAATTCAGTTAATTTATAATATTTATGCTCTGTAAATTTACATTGAGCACTCTTTTGTAAAAATAAAAATATCAATTAAGAACACAGGATTATATATCTTATTGTTCTTTCTTTTTATTATAATATATATATATATATATATATATATATATATATATATATATATATTCCTAGTTGAAAACACAACTATACTTAAACATGAAAACAATAAACAAAAACTAAAAATTCTTGAAGCTATATACATAAAAACAGTTGAAACCTAACCTGAACAAAATAAACTACGAAATCTCCACAAATATTATTAAAAGCCTATAATAGATAACAGAAGCCATTGGTTTATACCAACGGCTTCCCATACTTAATACTTCTCGTTTTCACTCTCGCGTGGTCATGTGTGACGTCACGAGCTGCGACGCGATATTCGCTTCTGCGACTCGTAAACACGAGTTAGTCGTTGCTTTGAAATTTATTCATGCTACAAAAACAAACATTATTGTTTCGTCCGTGTATTGTTTGATATATTGAAATGTAATTATCATCTTTGATAATGGCTTATGTAAGCCTAAAAATAAGTAGACCAAACTTGTCTATATTATTTAATGAAACATGCATCAATATATATATATATGTTTGTTTTTTGTATGAATGATTCATGAATTTATAAATTATAATTGCACCTTTTAATTGAAATTAAAATGACTGATCCAATGTGAAACTTTCGGATAATAAGTGTGACATTACCGTAATTATTGAACAATATAGTTCATGCCATATTGACGGAAAATCTACCAGTAAAAAAGTAATTCTGTTATTGCTATATTTGTACAAAAACGCACAACCTTAAAATTTAAATTCAAACTCAGCGTTGCGACCGCACGTTCCAAAACAATAACACATTTCTCATAGCAATTTTTTGGATTACATCTCTATTTTCGTTGTCCTCTTATTACCGAGAAGTAAAAACAAGAACAAAATCTATTACCTGATGATGTCTCTGGAACAGACGAAAGCTTGTAAAAAATTAAAAAGACCTTATGCAACTGGAATTTGTAAACAGGGATCATATCATTCATATACAGGTTCGGGGTTGATGTATCTTATTTATATTGTTGCGACGATGTATTCTCGCCATTTAAATCATTAACCTCTATATTTGTTTTTTGTATGAATGATTCATGAATTTATATATATATATATATATATATATATATATATATTGTTTAATATTATTTCTTTCATATTTTTTTCGTTGTTACCTGGTTTTAGCATTTATTTATTTTTGTACAACTAACCTGAGATCTTTTGTCTTCTTTTTACTTTCTGATTTTGCTTATCTAAATTTATATTAGGTTGGTGCAGAAATAATGACGTAATAATGTCGTTTTTTGACGTATTTTTTAACGTCAAAAAACGACATTATTACGTCATTATTTTTGCACCAACCTAATATTTATCAACCTTGCATTTTCTTCTCTCATTTATTTTTATCAGTTGATAGATTAAGTGTTAGTCCTTTCAAAGAAGTCGTATAAATCATTTTATTGCATGTTCTAATTTAATTTCTTTACACCCTCCGAGTATTTTGGCTAAAATCCCGAATTATATATTTTTTATTTCTTCTATCTGCTATCTTTTTCTAAAAATAATAAGCTCTTCGATTTTTTATTTCATAATATATATATATATATATATATATATTAGTTTTTTTTTTGTACAGTTATCTTAAAGATCGTTTATCTTATTTTTGCTTACTGCTTTTACTTATCTAAAGTTAAATTTATCGAATTTCTACTCATTTATCCTATCGATTTATAGTGTAGGTGTTAGATGTCAAAAAAAAAGTAGTATAAATTATTTTTAATGTGATAAACAATAAATTCATAATCTTTTTTTTTTTGACTACCTTTTTCTTCCTGTTTTCAATCTTTTCAGTTTTTATGCTTGTTCATTGTCTTTTTATTCACATCTATTTTGTAAATTGTCTTGCTTACTCAGATTTTTGTTTAAAAAACATAAAGACAAAAAAACAAACATTAATTTTTGAACAACTTCTAAAACATGCAATATATGTAATGTTCATGCATAATAATAGCTGGCTACTCGTCTATTAGGGCGGCTAGCCAGTCCCTATTGCAGACCCTCGCTAAGGCACATTTGTGTTTGTTCCTATGCTGAGCAGATCTTAGTTACAGTTTCTGTGACAGAGCGTGTTATCTAGCGTGATCAACAATCTGTACAAGACAAGCACACTCTAACCCTCGGTCACGATGACTTGCGACTTTTTGCTATCAGCTATTGATGGCTTCTATCAGTTTCCGCCCAGTTTTACTCACACAGCTTAGGTCAAACTCTGATATGCTTCTCAGGCACTTTCCAAAGTGAGATCGTCCCCCTCCGATAACATGACGTGGTGAGATTCGAACCCGGGTCTCATAGTCAGAAAGCGAACGTTCTAACCACTCGGCCCCGCGCCTCTGTATATAGGCGTTAGTACTGTCAAAAGGGCAGTAAAAATCAGTACAAATCAGTTTATTGCATGTTGTTATAAATAATGACTTCATAATATCCGTGTCTACATGCGATCGGGGACCGCTTGAGAATTCATTTCACTAATCTCCGAGTATTTCAGCTTTAAATTACGTCTTATATTCCGTCCTGGGTATGACGATAAACTACATCTGGTAGAAAGGCATTTGATCAGAAGATTTTGAAGATCGTGGAATCACCTCTTAATTGCTGGTGTTCCCAGGTCCACCCTGACCCGGGGTGGTAACACTTGTTAGGGTACCAGCTATGGGCAAATAGTTAATCCCCGCAAAATGGGGTAAAACACTGTGGAAATATAAAAAATAGGTTTAAATACCAGTAATACTTTTTTGAAAATTTTTTACCCGTAATATATTTTTTGAAAAAATATTACCAGCAATACATTTTTTGAAAAAGAATTTTAACAGCAATACATTTTGAAAAAAAATATTATCAGCAATACATTTTTCGAAAATAATATTAACTAAAATATATTTAAAAAAAAAAAAAAATTACCAACAATATATTTTTGAAAAAAAATATTACCAGCAATAAAAATCTTGTCGGCATTAAATAACCCATTAAGGTGTTGATATGCTGTAAACCAAACCAAACCAAACCAAACCAAACCAAACTAAACCGACTTATATTTTCATCATTTCTATCTGCTGCCTTTTCTCAAAATGAACAAAATTTTGATTATAAAAATCAAATTTTTGTTTATTCCTTTATGTACAACTATTCCGTAATTTCTGAGGAGTTATTATTTACACGATTTATATTTTGGTCTATTGTCCTCATCTTTCTTGTTATTACAACATTTCAGCCGTTGTTTTTGTCGGCCTATGGATAATATACAACGAATTTTGAACTGAAGACTTTATTTAAGCAACTGCTCCTGTCTCGGAATATCTCGTCTAGTTCTTATTTTTATTTAGTACTATTCACTTTGTTCACTACTGAAACAAACCACTTACCTCAAAAAGCCTACCGCCATGTTGCAAATGCAGTCAGTTATTAATATCGGCTATCCGCCATGTTGCTTTACGGTGATAGTCCATCTCTGATGCCATCTACAGATAGACCAAACAACTACCGTCAACTAAAACAGAGGTCGGCAATCTTTTGCTAATTATGTGCCAACTTAGGGTTTTAAAATCATTCAGTGTGCCAACAGCATACGCATTTTTATACAAGTTAAGGTCAATATACCTGTTCTACAATATATTTTATAAAGTTATATATATTTATATATACATTATTATATATTAAAATTGAAACAGCTAAGTATCTTCTTTGCGTTGTAGTAGTTAGATTCGGGCTTTGTGATGTCATTTACGGCTGCGTGCCATTAGTAACCGTTTCGGATGGCACGCGTGCCGTAGGTGGCCGACCCCTGATCTATATGATGACTGTCGTCTCGTTAATCGAGTATGACTCTAACATATTAACATCTAAGTTAAGACAGCTATTACATTTCTCTTTTCGTCAATCAGGATGTTACCCTATCCCAGGGGTCGGCAACCTTTTGCTATGTGCCGACTTGAGGTTTTAAAATCATTCAGTATGACAACAGCATACGTATTTTTATACAAGTCAAGGTCAATATACCTGTTCTAAAATATATTTTATATAGTAATATATAGTATATATACTTTAGTATATATTAAATTTCTTCTTTTTATGTGCCAGGACGTAGGCAATCATGGCTCTCCATTTCCCTCTGTCCTTTGCAGCTCTCAACAAGTTCCTTCCATCTGCCTCCTCCCCCAGACCACGTTCAGTCATCCACCTGCTCAAGCCTGCCAGGTATGTTACCCGTTGCTTTCACTTGACTCTCTTTCCCTCTATTCGACGCGTGAGTATCAGATTCTCCAGGCCCTCCTTCCCGGGAACTTCAGCTACCTCTTCCTGATATTAAGTATAAGCCTCCTCTTTGTTTGCATCCTAACACCTCATCGTTGCTCACACACTCGGTCCATGATATCCTTAGCATCCTTCTGTAGAACCACATCTCCGTGGCCTCGAGTCTCTTCTTCATCTTTGAGGAAATCATCCAACATTTGCTGCCGTAAAGAAGGACAGATGTCACGTAACAGTTCAATATTCTTTTCTTTGGTACCAAACAAATCCTCGCAATCCTCTGCCCAGCTTTTGGAATGTGTCCTTGGCCATCCCAATACGTCTACGGATCTCAGTGTTGCACTTACCGCCCTCTGTCAAGACGCTTCCCAGATATTTAAACTTCCACGTCTGCTTGATTCTAGTGTTCCCGACCTGCCAATGGCATTTCGGGCCCATCCTCTTACTGATGGCCATGCATTCTGTCTTCTTGTAGTTTATGCTTCGTCCCTTTTTCTTACTCTCCGTCGCTACCTTCTGTAGGAGATTACAGCTAAATATCTTCTTTGCGTTGTAGTAGTCATTGGTTTGGACTTCGTGATGTCATCTGCGGCTGCGTGCCATTAGCAATTGCTTGGTGTGACACGTAGATTGCCGACCTCTGTAGGCCATTGTCTTGTAGGATGAAAACAATAGTACGAATATAAATAGTTTAAATATTGATAACTCCTCTTTTGGATTTGGTAACATAGCGGTTGTGAGTTCAATTCCTGGGTCGGAAAGTGTGTCCTTCCGCAAAGTCATACCTTGATTCCAGATACATAACACAGTTAGATAGCGCTGGTACAGGCAGTCGGTAAAAACAGATGAATCAAGAAAAAGCAGCAGTAGAACAGTGGAGACGAAAATACATACTCATTAAAAGAGTTTTGGTTTAGATGTCATCAATGAGAAACGAGATTTTGGTCTATGCGATTTGGTTTCAAGTCTTGCTAAAGTGACAAAAAAGGAAAAGCATTAAAATATATTTGATATATCAAAAAAAAAAAAAAAAAGTATAATTCTGAGAATATTTAATTCTCAAACAAAAATTTCAAATTGAACGCATGGTCTGCTGCCCCCACTTTTCATCTGGAGGTCTTCGACAAAATCCAGATACGGATATGCAACATGATAGGTCCTGATCTGGCATCTCATCTATAGTCACTTTCTCACAGACGTGATGTGGCTTCCCTCTGTCTTTTCTACAAATATTTTCATGGCAACTGTTCTGAGCTACTTTCACTGGTTCACAAACGGTATGAAATTAAGCGTGCTACTAGATTGGCATCTCGGTCGCACCCATTCACTGTTCAAACAGTTAAATGTAACCGCCTCTTCTACTCCAATAGCTTCTTCTCTCGCACTTCCCGACAGTAGAACTCCCTTCCTCTTACTTGCTTCCCTGATAACTATAATCTTCAAATATTCAAATGTAATGTCAATCGACATCTTCTGATGCCTTGATCCTTTTCCCCGTCCTTCTCTATATCCTTTCCTCAAACACCGTTCTTTACTCTTGCTCTCACTCCCTGTAAACCCTTGCGTGCTAGTGGCACTCTCGCCTTGCTTGGGGTGAAATGCTTAAAAAATAAAAAATAAAAAAATCCAATATTTTCATTTATTTAAAGACAAACACCAATAAATTGTACATAAATTCACAAAAAAAAAAAAAATAAAAAATAAAAATGGAAAGATGTTGAATATATTCAGATTAGATTAAAAAAAGGAATGAGTGGAGGAGGAGATGGCAGAAAAGTCTTCTTAATGAAAAATGGATCACGTCATACAGACATTTACGGATCTGACCCCAGTAAAAAGCCGAATGTCACGTGTGTGTGTGTGTGTGTGTGTGTGTGTGTGCGCGCGTGTATGTGTGTGTGTGTGCGCGAGTATGTGTGCGGTTTATTTACGGTAAAAAGATTGTTTCCCGCCAAACTATCAAGTTGGGGGGGGGTCTGTCGTCCCCTAAAATTCGTATTCAAAATGCCGATATATATATATATATATATATATATATATATATATATATATATATATATATATATATTACCCGTGTTCTAATAACAACATCTGGGAAATAAGTAACGTTTATTTAAACTTCAGAGCGGTCCAACACACACTATTATCGATATATTTAACAAGTTTTAGTACGGCACACATGTGAGGATTTCGATTATGAAATACTGTGTTGCGTCAATCATCCTAAAACAGCTGATCGTCTGTTTGTTTAGAAAGTGAACATTCGAAATCTCGTTATATTTTTTCTTTTAGTAATCTGGGCAGAGACTTTTATTACTGTCACCTTTAGGAATTAGGTAACATATATTTATGAATATGGGGGTTTAGTGAGGAAGATCCTGATGCGCCAATCTTGTAGTTAAGAAGGGCCTGGTTGTTTTGAAAATTAGTATCCCATTTTTTTTCTTTTCCTTCATACAAACATCGCCTTCAAACACCGATGCAACTATTTCAACCCCCTGTACAGTGACGCAACTCTTTCAACCACTAGACAGTAGCTGGGATCACGTCATATAGTTTTCGTTATAAAGACTGCGGTAGCAACGCAGCCGGCATTTATAGAGGAGGAAAAAAACTGTCTGTAAGAATGGTACAACCAAAAACAGAAGAACGAATGTCAGAATTAAGGCGTTTTTCGGTCGATTCCAATCCAACATGCCACGGTAGATAATATTTTCCAATGGCGCCTGCGACCAATAAATCAACGTGAAGATTATATAAAGCAGTCCAAAAATGATTGTGTACAGAGCGTGTAGGAGGCGAACAGGGTAGGCAGAGACGATCATCTCACATATAACCAAAACACTATTGATCCCATGAACGCTAATATCTTCAAACGTATTCCGGCTGCTCATGTGGGGGTAGATAGCTGTAAAATATAGAACAGTCACAATAATTGCAGATGAAGAAATTATCTCGAATAAAGCCCATGAGATCTTCAAGTACCATCGAGTTTGGTCTTGTCTTATTCGAAAAGTCAGCCTCTTTTTGGAATCATGGCTTCTGTTTATAGTCGTATAGAAGTGATCACCTGGAAGGGTACACCCATTGCTACCTGTTAATCCGTCAGAGTTGGAAGAGTTGAGTATTAACGAAGTGGGATGTTGAATGATATCAATCGAGCCGTCGATACAATTATCCGTGTTTTGTTCTCCTGGTAAGATGCAATTGTTCATGGCATCTCCTATGTGACAAAGCTCGTTGTAATTGTTTATTACATGGTTGGAACTATGGGACGGCGAGCAGGAGGAAGAAGAGTCGCTTTTCAAGGTGTCATTATCCTCCGGGTCCCGTTCATCAGGAAGACAGATGCTTCGACAGAATCGATACACAACAATTATAGCCGAAAAATTGAAATGCAGGGCGAGAAGAATGTAACTCCAGCTTGTCATGTAGGCCATAAGGTGATGCGGAAGGAAAATATTTTTGGCGATGAACGCTGACAGGGAACCAACAGTAAAGAAAGCAAGTAACATTCGGTAGATGACGAACACTATCGGCGGCCATTTCCACTGGAAAGAGAGAAAAAAAAGAAGATTATTAGCAAAAGAAATTTAACGGAATGTTGTAGACAAAATTGTCGTGTTGTGCCAATCGTTTAGGTGGCAAGACTTGAAAATCACCGTTCTGTGTAACCAAGAAAAAACCTACCTTCCTCGGGAAATAAAATATAATTAATGAACTCTTAAGGTTGTCTGTTTTCTAATTAAATTAATATATATATATATATATATATATATATATATATATATATATATATATATATATATATCAATCCAAGCCGCTATCCATTACTCCACCCTGCCTTCGAGTTCGAATTCCATTCGAATCCATTACATTCACTTACGTGCTGATACCCTTGGGAAAGGTATGAATCCTCTTCCTCTCCCTCCAGCTATGGGTAAAATAGCAGGACAGACTAGGTTCTATAGCCTTGTATGGCAACTGGTCTAGGAGAAGGACAACTCTGAATTCAGAACCTGCGGAGGGTCATTTGGGGACCTTGTGCACCAGGTCTCTGTATTCGGCCCTTCAAAAAGTGTGGATTGTCCTGCACGAAACCATAACCATTATAATCAAATCTCACGTGCCGTTGTCGGGCTGTCGGTTTACTGGGAACTGATCTGCTTGACCCTCATACGTCGAATTTCGACAGGAGAGTCGACGACGATATATATATATATATCCAACCATATATGTTAGCTCTATCTCTGATATTGAGCGCTTTCTAATAAGTACCGCGCATATAATATATAAATAATTATACATATATATATATTTATTTATATTTATATACACACACTTTTCACACACACACACACACACAGATATATATATATATATATATATATATATATATATATATATATATATATATATATATATATACAAATATGTAGTGCAGTTCAATTTGTATTACAATGAATCATTCATTCAAAAAGTAGATTAGTAAAGTTAATGATATAAAATGGCGAAATCCCTTCGCAAACAAAATTTTAAAGGTGCATTAACATACAAATCACTCGATGAATGTTATGATCCTTGTTTTTAAAAATTATAAGCTGTATAAGAAAAAAAGACCTTATACAGCTTATAAACAAGGATTATAACATTCATCGAGTGATTTGTATGTTAATGTACCTTTACAATTTTGTTTGCGAAGGGATTTCGCCATTTTATATCATTAACTTTATTAATCAACTTTTTGTATGAATGATTCATAGCAATATATATAATACGGTGTGCGGTAGAAATACCTCCTATGTGATGGTAAGATAAATGAAGACTACATTGTCACTAATGTATTATCATTATGTGGCAGGTATTTCTAAGGTGTATGTGGGGTAGTATTTCTGCGACGCTCTGTATTTCCATGTTGATCATCGGTCTTCATTCCTGTTGCACGATTTTCTATTTGTTCCTAATGAGAATTTGCACGTCTCTAGTTGAGACGGACTTGCAGCCATTTTTATTGGACCGAGCTGAAGTTGATAAGCGTATCGAAGCTTATCAAATAATAGCCCGTTTCTTGTCTAAATATTGGACGTGTATTTCAGTCCTTAAGAAATAGACAAAATGGCATGGAGGCCGTGGGAAAAAAAAGCTTAAACTATAAAAATACAAGTACATCATTGACTTGAGAAAGAGGGGAAAGGGAGAAAGGTAACAAATAAACAGAAGAAGAAAGAAAGTGAGTTTGAAAGTCGAATTTGATCATCACGTCTGAGCCACTATTCGCAGATGTTTGCAAAGTAAAAAGTTGGAATTTCCAATGTGAAGAAGGGAGAAAAATGAAGAAGAAAATAGAGGATATGGGAGGGAAACAGATCGAAAACCTCGGTCAGAGAAGGGGTCAGTGACATTGGAACGATATAGAAACGAAGCCTTACAGAAAAGTTTCTCCGGGATTAACACGAAGGGGAACGTGAAACGGAAGGAGAAAACATGAAAAAAAAAAAATTCTTCTTTCAGAAAACAGAAGCCCACCATCGGATGTTATCGGATTTGTAATTGCAAATACGAGTTCCTTCGTTTGGTGGTTGGGATTGAAAACCCGAAAGGATTTCAGTGCCGCTGGGGAAGTCGTTTTGCACATAGACAATATCGATGACGCGCACTTTCATTCTGACCTACTGTATTGAACTCACAACTCTTTGGGTCCTGTCACTGGATCTAACGCCTTTATCCACTGTGCCATGTGTCCTTGAGGACCCAAAGAGTGTGAGTTCAATACCCAGTTAAGGCAGTGGAGAACTTTCAGAGGGAAATTAACAGGAGATAACTGATAACTGACATCCATTAAACATGGCACGTGGAACTAGAACAGTCTACTCCAGTGAGCGAAATAAAGGGTTCAGTTCGACATTCCAGACACCCGAAGAAGACCGGAGCGTACAACGACCGAAACGTTGTAATAAGTATGACAACAAAGATGAGGACAATAGTCTGATTAATGTAAATAATTCAAATTTATGGTCGCCTTTTCATTTCTTGTTTGACTGAAGTCGTTTTTATATCACAAAGATTCTTTTTTAATCGGACAATAAACAACACAGACAGGATTAGATCGTGTAAATTCCGCTTGACCAGTACTCTGTAAAATCGTAGAAAATCGTTTTAGTTTTCAACAGTCAAAGAGCAATTGTTTTCCGGACTCTCACAAACAGTGTCAATGATTCATTTTGCCGGTTAGGAAGGAGGTACACGCCCACAGTGCATCCTATTTTCGCATGAATTCATATACATGTACGCTGTGCGATCCCAACAGAAGAGCAACTTACCGTGCCTTCTTGGCCTCATGTTTTCTTGGTACCTTAAGTGGAGTGATTATATTGAATCAACTGCTAAGCCTGCTGCTAAGAAGATTGATTCATTGAGTCAAGCCAGATCATATTTTCTCATCAGAATCCATCTTGCACATTTGTCCTTTCATTGAATATTGATGCCATATCTGGTCTGGTGTTTCCGTTGTATATCTTGAGATTCTCGACAAAATTCAAAGAACGGTTTGTAATGTTATAGATCCTGACCTGGCATATCGACTTCCGTATCTTTCTCACTGCCGTGATGTGCCTTTTCTATAAATATTACAGTTGTTCTAATGAGCTCTCCTCTTCTTCGACTCTTCGACTGCGTGAATTTAAGCTTACTAATACATTGTTTGTTAAGTCCCATAGTTTACTCTTGTTAGCTAGTTGTAACCGGAAGTTATAGTCTAATACTCTTGTGTCATTCTCACACTTCTCACCACTGATAACTCACTTCCGGTTTCTTACTTCCCTACAACCTTCAAAATTTTAAATACAACGTCAATTACTATATTCCCGAAACCCGTTCTTTTATTGTCCTGTCTCCTCACTAAAATCTTCTCATTCTTGTTCACTCCCAGTAAACCCTTGCATCTTAATGGCATTATCGCTATCTTCTGTCTTCCTGAAACCTGTTCTTTTATTGTCCTTTCTCCCCACTAAAGTATTTTCATTCTCTTTCACTCCCAGTAACCTCTTGCGTCTTAGTGGCATTATCGCGTTGCTTTGGATCAAATAATAAAAAAAATTAACACAGCGCGATTCCAAAATGAATGTTATACGAGCGTTTGTACTCTTTGAGATATCCTTGAAGAGGTGGGTGCCGAAAAGTTATCGGTTCGATTTCCTTACTAAAATCGGACCGAATGTTTAGATATAAGATTTTTACAAACTTGGGTGTAAACCAGGACCTCGACTTTCAGTAGAACCTAATTGATTGATATTCGGCATTGAGCAATCCAGTAAGGCTTGTGATGAAATTAACAAACCTGACTTAGATCCGGCTTTTCTTGACAATAGTTTACGAAAATTTCACAGTTTTCTTATTTGAATTTTCTGATAAATCTTAATTCTTAAGTTAATGATTGAATAAGCTCATGGCGAGTTCTACGACAATAAAATATCCGTAGAATTTCCTCTAGCGGACCATTAAATATCTGAGCTTAACAACTTTAACAAAATATTGCAATAACAATCATAAATATGAATGCCGGTCGTTATTTGAAGAAGTAAGGGGATACAAATAAAAATAATTGAAATTGATAACTTTCTACATGTAACTGAAATAGACATTAAACACAATAGAATGTAATCGCCTCGTCTATATTCCCTTCTTTCTTTCTTCGTTTCTTTCTTTTTCTCACTGAAACCAAGTAGCGTTTCTTATATATCTTTTCGTTCTTTTCACACGATCAAAACAGAATAGACCGTTATCTATGAAATATTGGTAGGGCGTAACATATGCACGTGCGAAGGAGCTAAGAGAGGGATGATCCGAATTATAATAGGATTAAAAAAAAAATTAAATACGAATTTTTCTGATGACCTTTTCTTTCTTCAACAAAGCTAACGTAACTTGAAACTTTTCTTCAGTGACTATTTTTGTCTCTTTAAGCTACAAATGTACTGACCTATTTACAAATACTTCTAAAACTCCAGGCAACAAGAGGTAGGTCAATAAATTCTTTTACTAACTAGTTTACCTATGATTTCACTTGAATGAATAGTTTTACTGGAAATAATTCAAGTTCAGAATCTTTTAAGCTGTTTTTTTTTATTAAATATATATAAAATATAGAACAGTGATCTTAGACAAATATAATAGATTATTCTTAGACAAACGCAATAGAGACAATAAGAGAATAAATCAGTTGCCATTACTAAGAAGTCATCATTGTCTCCTTTTGCTTAGATACACGCGTGTGCGCCCACAACATACACACACATATTAAATGGTACTGTGTTACTTTAAATTTATTTCGAATGATTGATTACTAGACAATCTCTTAACACATGAGGAAGAGACTTGAAACAACAGAAATATAGCTCTACAGAAGGATACTGAGAATACCTTGGATCGAACATATGAGCAACGATGAAGTTTTAGAGAAAATGGGAACTAGAATGACATATCAAAAAGAGATAGTTGCAATTTCAGTGGTACATAAAGAGGATGGATGGCTTGGAGAATTTGATACTCACAAGAATGATTAAAGACAAGAGGGACAACGGAACATAACAAATTACTTACTTAACGACCATGCGTAAATGGTTGGTAAGACAGGGATCAGAAGACACAGCGAAAATAAAAATAATTACTAAGAGCTACAAAGGACAGAAAATTGTGGAGATACGTGATCGCTCGCGTTCTAAAGGGACACGGTACAGTGAAGGAGAAGAAGAAGAAACTTGAATAAATGGATGACAGAACAAGGTTTACGTGAGATAACAAAAAACAAAATATATTAAGAGGTACAATGGATAGGAAATTGTGGAGAGCCATGATCCCCAACGTCCTGAAGGAACACGGCACGTAGAAGAAGAAGAAGAAGAAACTTGAGTAAAATGATGGCGGAACAAGGTTTTCGCTAGATAACAAAAAGACAAAATATATTAAGAGCTACAGAGGACAGGAAATTGTGGAGACCCATGATCGCCAACGCCCTGAAGACCCATGATCCTGAAAGCAGATGGCACGATGATCTTGGATGGTAGAACAAAGTTTTACACGAGATAACAAAAAGACCAAATTGTTTAAGAGCTACAGAGGAGAGGAAATTGTGGAGAGTCATGATCACCAACGTCTTGAAGGGAGACGGCATGTAGAAGAAGAACAAGCTTGAGTCACTGGATGGCAGAAGAAGGTTTACGTGACATAACAAAAAGAGAAAATTCATTAAGACCTACAAAGGACAGGAAATTGTGGAGAGCCATGATCACCAACGCCCTGAAGGGAGACGTCACGGAGAAGAAGAACGAGCCTGAGTCAATGGATTGCGGTACGTGAGATTACAAAAAAGACAAAATATATTAAGAGACACAGAGGACAGGAAATTGTGGAGAGCCATGAGCGCACACGTCCTGAAGGGACACGTCCCATGGAAGAAGAAGAAGAAGACTGTCAGGACGTAGTGTCTAAATTCACGATTTGTATAACAATCTAAATGTAAACTGTAATCAAATCAGATGAAGTGCATTCAGTAATATTGGTGAGAATAGCTTCGGCAATTATTTTGACGCTCGGGCATTATTTGTCAGACACAGTTTTGTTAAGCAAACAAAGGGAACAAAAAACTAAGTGTTGTCAATTCAGAATTCCCCTTTGCATCAGCTTCAAAAGCATTGCTCATCTCGCAGGCCGTTATCAGTACGTTTGATCTTCATTGAGTGTCATACAAACCATTTCACCAGCTCGAGTGCCTGGTAGTTTGCCACGCCATTGCAGGATAATTTTCTCCCGTCTCCTCCATTTTTAACAAGATCATTTTAAGCAGAAACTTGAAATGGCAATAGTTTACTCTGTGGTAGAAACAGCTGAGGATTTTTTGAATCATTTCACCCCAAGCAAGGCAACAAGGCCACTAGAACACAAGGGATTACAGGGAACGAAAGTGAAAGAGAATGAAAAGACTTACGACGGGGAGGACTGAAGAAAGGGCAAAAAAGGTTCAACAAATGAGGGGATGGGGATTGACATAGCATTTACCGTATAGACTCGTATAACGCGCGATCACGCGTATAGTGATACAACCCCAGCCAAATTTCCACTTATAAAAATGAATTTATGATATATCTCGTGTCTCATGCGAGTTCCTTTTTTGAGAGATCAAATTACAATAGACTAACCTCTTTTCCTCTATCTCTTTATACCATTTTCTAGTTAAATATGTTAAAAAAAGTAAAAGAAAATGATAAAAGTATCGTTATTAACGCTATACTCGTTGCGTAAACGCGTCCAGCCATAAACAAGGGATCGAGAAACAGGTAAACATCTTATAAACGTAAACAATGGAAAAGATGCATATTCGCTATGTTTGGATTTTATAATATGATACTAATATGTGAATATTACATGCATTATTATTGAATATAGTTAAGTAAAAGATCAGTTTTATCAAAATCATGTTTATTTTGAAGACAGCTGTACTTTTTGACTACCCTAAATGGATATATAGTTTGGAAAACGGCGTAGATAGATAGATAGATAGTTTGGTCAATGGCGTCGCCAGGGCCAGCAGTACATACGATAATTTTATATCTCGTGTATGATGCGACCCTCTAAAAATTAGCTTCAAAATTAGGTCTTCAAAAGACGCATTTTATTGCTCATATTGAATTTTTTGCTGTTATCATTTCATGTTTTTACTAGAGCTCATGCTGCAATTTTTGTTGTTATTATCACTTTTCTCTGACACACCTTATTACCGGTTCCCATATTGTTTTAATTTCTATGCTTGGTCGGCTCAGCAGATTTTTGTGGCCTAGCATATGTGCTGATTCCTTAAAGGATCAGTTCGACATTACAACTACCTGAAGAAGGCCGGAGCGTACAACGGCCGAAACGTTGAAATAAATATAGCGACAAAGATGAGGACAATAGTCCGAATAATGTAAATAATATACATAATACCTCATCTCAGAAATATAGACAGATAATGAAAGGCCGAAACGTTGTAATAAATATGGTGACAAAGATGAGGACAATAGTCCGAATAATGTAAATAATATACATAATACCTCATCTCAGAAATATAGACAGATAATGAAAGGCCGAAACGTTGTAATAAATATGGCGACAAAGATGAGGACAATAGTCCGAATAATGTAAATAATGTACATAATATCTCATCTCAGAAATATAGACAGATAATGAAAGGCCGAAACGTTGTAATAAATATGGCGACAAAGATGAGGGCAATAGTCCGAATAATGTAAATAATGTACATAATACCTCATCTCAGAAATATAGACAGATAATGAAAGGCCGAAACGTTGTAATAAATATGGCAAAAAAGATGAGGACAATAGTCCGAATAATGTACATCAATCTTGAGAAAAATAACCTCTTCAGGTCAAACTATAAATTATTTCCACTAAAATATTAATTCCCAGAGACAGTTTGTGGTGCTTTGATTTAAAAAGAAATTTATACGATAATATTTTAGTCCTGTAACATATAGGGTCTTTGCAGCACAGCATGTATGGCAACCTATGCATCAGATGGTGTGCAGGTATCAAGATAGCCTGACAGAGCTCATCTGCAAGTTGACTGCAAATGAATCCGTTCTTTTCGACTAGTTTCCAACGGAGGCAAAAGAGCCCAGTCTGTCGTAGTTATAGAAAAATGGATTTATGTTCTTTCCAAGAGTATTAGACTGAAGTGTATGAAACTCGGTCCGAATTAGTTTTCATGTTTATAAGCGTTGTGTTACCCACTTACAATCCCAGCATTCAGTTGCTTAATATTGAACAACAAGGCACCCAAAATATGGAGTAGATTACAAACTGTAGAAATATTTAAGCAATATCAGAAAGTTTTGGCAGTTAGATGCTTCCATATTTTTTTGCCTCGCGGTCTTAATAATAGCGACGAATCAATTAATATTGTTGTTATTGCTTCGGTGGACAGTGGCAACCGCAGCTTATTAAAAAGACGCTGATGGTGTTGATAATGGAAGTGTTAATGTTTGGCTAACGGTAGTTAGGCTATCTGTAGTCTAAGTAATGATGGAAGAACGGGCATTGTTTGTGGGGGTCTGCTCTTCGAAAAAAAAGTGTCTAGTAGGTCTAGGGTTAAATTGGGTAAAATAGCTGTCGGCAACAAACGAATACTCGAATCAAATTATACTGGGGACAAAAATGTAAACGAAAGTATGCCCTTCATTCCCTTTCGCTGTTATCACTGGAATTTCGGAAACGTCTTTTAAACATGGAAACTTCCTGGAGGGAAAATAGATTCTCTAAGATGGCGAAAGTATTCGCTCGTTGGATTGGTTGTTGTCGATGCAGTGTGTTTTCATTCAACCGGAGAATATTAATTCTTGACCCTATTTTTTAGCCTAATTTTGTCCAGGGAAGGGAAACAACCAGTAACTGTAATTCCACCTTAGTGGAATATATCATATAACTGACCCCTGGGGGGAAAACCAGCAGAGTATCTGGATTTTATAAGGTTGATTGTTGAAAGATCTACCACATTGCTTGCGTCTCATTCATAAACTTTTTCCCGTAGGGAATAACACATGCTCAAATTGACATGAGAATATATTCATATGGATATTTAATAAATTTCGCCAAGTCTGCTACAAGGCCACACTATTCGAGTACCTGATGAGTTTCAAACTTAATCCGCCAGAATTGCTTTACATGACTAATTCGTTAACCATCACTTTCCTGTCATCACCCGATTTTCTGTATTTAGGTTAATATAAAACTGCTTTAATACGGCACTTAGTGAGGATCGAACTCATTAATATTTGCAACTGGCTTTTCACTCATCAGTCTATGGTAGGCGCACTATGATAATATTTACTAAGATTGGCACAAGGTTATAATAATGAACCACACATGAATCTGCAGCTAAGAAAGTTCACTATGTCGTATTAGTCAATTTTTCTCGCCAGAATTTATCTTACATATTTATAAATCTACCATGCGACCAACCCATCAGGTTTTAATATTTAATTTTTCCTTTCTTTTACGATGCAGAATTTCAATTTCTTTAAGCACATCCCTCTTAGCCTGGCATTCTTCTGGTTAGCTGAACCTTTACGATATCAAAGGCAAAGGTTGATTGCGGTGCCATGATATCTTTTATGGGAAAAATGAAATCGTTTGAAATTTAAATCGATCTACTGCAGTTTTGAATGAATGATGCAGTGACACTCAATTTGCTGACCTGATTCAAATTTTGTTGATTTCAATTTTAATTTACACTGACCTGATTCAACTTTTGCTAACTTCAATTTTAATTTGCTGACCTGATTCAAATTTTGCTGATTTTAATTTTAATTTTAATTTGCTGACCTGATTCAATTTTTGCTGATTTCAATTTTAAAATACTTTGAAATAATGTTTCATACATCATGTCATAAACCAAAAGTTTTTTAAGTGTTTTTAAATGATATATATATATATATATATATATATATATATATATATATATATATATATATATATATATATATATATGTAATTATTTTTAATATATATATATATATATGTAATTATTTTTATATATATATATATATGTAATTATTTTTAAAAAAATATGATTCCTTCGCTACATAAGCTTAATATAATTATTAAAATTAAATTGTGTTAAAGTATCAAGCCCTGTTTCATCCTGAAGCGAAAATTTAGGAATTCTAGGATTCCTAAATTTTCACTTGAGAATGAAACATAGTGAGTAGAGTGACTCTGATCATTTATGCGTTCCCCACTTGGCTAAATGGGAGGAGATTTTGTGGCTGAAGTAACAACGTCCTTCTCATTTGCGATAATGAAAAAGCCAAAATATACAGTTTCCAGGCTTAAAATTTTATAACAGTGATAGATTGAGACATATAAGTTAAAAATCTATGCGGAACAAACACGCTAATATATATATATATATATATATATATATATATATATATATATATATATATATATATATATATAGATAGAGAGAGAGAGAGAGAGAGAGAGAGAGAATATTAGCGATCAATACACACACACACACACACACACACATATATATATAAGTCGACTCCCCATGAAAAATTATTACCTGTAGAACAACATTTCCGCCTGAAAAAACACAATTTCAAAACCCATGCCAAATTCACTATAATTGAGAGAATAGAAAAGTTCAGAGCAGATAACATTAGAAAGATTTTAGAGTTCCATGAAAATAAGTGGATACAACGTCTAAAACAAAATATCCAGCCGGGCTAAACCATAAATTTAACAATATAGATAGTATTAATATATAACCGTACAAATCAAAACCTACCCACATTTCTCACCCATACAAGACAGACATGCTTACGGAGGTGTGGAGGCCTCACACTTATGCACACACCCACATGAATATATACACACTTACACACATCATACTTACTCACTCCCTAATGAACCAAATGATAACACACACCCACAGCAATACACACGCTTACACACATCATAATCACTGACTCCCTAATGAGCCAAATAACACACACACACACACACACACACTTAACAGAGACACAACCCCTCTCCAGGACAATAAAACTGTCAAAATGACCACGGTAATTCAGAGAAGCATAGACCCATCCAGCTCTTATATCAAATAACAACTTAAAAGAGACTGTTTGACCAACACAAGGAATGTTAAAAGATTCATGTTAAAAAGATAAAAATAAAAAATAAAAAAACAAGTGAAAACTACAGACAAAAGTTCATTTTCTCCAGCAAGACATTCATTTCTGTAGTTTACTGCTACCAGCAAGCAGAAATATTTCTCCTCCCGATGATGGCCATTTTTGGGCCGAAACTAGTCGAGGAATCTAAATGAAATAATAATAAAAACAAACAAACAAAAGAATATTAATCTTCAACCCAGTCTGTCTGAAGATTTTACTTTTTTAATATTTTTTAAATATGAAATACATACATATATATATATATATATATATATATATATATATATATATATATATATATATATATATATCAATATCAATCATTTCTCAAAATGATAGAATCCAGGTACAATTCAATGTCCAGGACAGACTAAGAATATAATATAAAAGGTTCAAACACTAATATTCCATGCTTATAATTTATTACATTGGAATCGTAATCACGATCCAATTCATCAGACCTACAATTTAAAAAAGAAATCGGATCTTTTTGAATTCGTTGGTCTGATGATTTGGATCGTGATTACCATTCCAATGTAATAAATTATAACCATGGAATATTAGTGTTTGAGCCTTATATATATATATATATATATATATATATATATATATATATATATATATATATATTTGGTTGGATTGATGTGAGTTTGTGACCCTGGGTTTCACGCTTTTGCGATCGTCAGACAATGTCTGACGATCGCAAAAGCATGAAACCCAGGGTCACAATCTCACATCAATCCAACCAAATATGTTAGCTCTATCTCTGATATTGAGCGCTTTCTAATAAGTACCGCGCATATAATATATAGATAATTATATATATATATTTATTTATATTTATATACACACACTTTTCACACACACACATATATATATATATACAAACACATACAGAGGGAGAGAGAGAGAGAGAGAGAGAGAGAGAGTGAGTGAGAGAAGCCGATCTCAAAAGCATCAAGAACACCCAAACCTGCTCCTTGTTGAAAGAACATCGCTACATATAATAAACGTCAAAGTCTCGACACCGAAATAGAATTACAATTGCGTGTATATGTATGTTCGAACGCACGGATATGCATCTGCGCCTAACTGCAGATTGTTTATATGCGTTTGTTTGTGTGAACTAAAATGCATACATCTGTATGTATGTGTGCCTACGTGTGTGAAAGTGTCATCCCAAACAAACACGGAAGAAAATTCCCCTTCCCACTACCAAGCATAACCAAACATAAATAAGATTAAATAGTTCCACTTTTGAAAAAATAAAGCAGTTTATCTGATGATCACAAAATGCGTGAGTGAAACTCAGGGTCACAAACTCATATTAATACAACTGAATATGTTAGTTCTATCACCGATATTGAGCGCTTTCCACTAAGTACCGCATATATATATATATAAATATATATATATATATATATATATATATATATATATATATATATGTACCCTTGTGCAAATTAATTGAAACAAAACGAATTCCATTATTATTTACTTTTTTTCGTATTTTTCCACTGAAACATGACCAAGTGCACATATCCATTCCATGAAGTCGTTCCTTGCAGACTGGCCACAGATTCTCGATTGGATTTATATCAGCGGAGTTTCTGGGCCAGTCTATAGTATTTTGATTTGCGCACCGGTATGGCTTGCCAGTGTGTTCGTGCAGCGTTACAATTTTCGTAAGCTTCTTTGGAGTAATGTCCATCGCAGACAATTGCCATAAGACAACTAATCGACACTCGAGACAATAGTGTTTGCACGTGATAAAAATCAGATGCAATCACGGACGACGCAATATTTTTCATCAAACACCCCGAAAATAGATTCATATCACTGTCCACCACTGCAAATTACCTAATATGAGGAAAAAATAGAAATGAAAAATTTCTCAGAGTTAACCTGTAGAAAAAAGAGATTATTTATCAATATAAAAGACAATAGGAAAACTGTAATACTAGCCGATGCGTTTTCTAAATTCTTCCAGTTGTTAAGGAAATTTTGTTTTGTTATTATTAGTTACTTTGTTTTAATAAATTCATTTTGTTTTTGCCTTGAAAAAGTTCACATTGGGCGAAACGCGTCGGCTAATATTACAGTTTTCCTATTGTCTTTTACACACACACACACACACACACACACACACACACACACACACACATATATATATATAAGCACTTGTTTGTGCGTGTCTGTGTGTGCGTCTAATCTAAAAAGTGGTCGTAAAATAGGTCGTTATTTTATCAAGAGTGCAATCTCTTAATAACTTTGTGTGTGGTCTATAAATGCAAAAGAAATAAAAAAAAATATGTAAAATAAAAAAAAAAACTAAATGATGAACATTACTTGTTTTTTCTATTAAGATTTTGCCTTTTGCATTTTCATAATAAATATCTACCTCACTCTCACTCTCACATACTCTCGCTCCCTCTCTCTTTCTCTCTCTCTCTCTCTCTCTATATATATATATATATATATTGAGCACTTTTATCTATAAATATAGCACACCTTAAAACTGTATTTTATCGCATATATATACACACACACAGGCACGCACGCACACAGACACAAACATACACATATATACATATATATATAAATACATACACACATATATATATATATATATATATATATATATATATATATATATATATATATATATATATATATATATGAGTTTCATTGGTTTTCACATCCAATCCTCATCAGATTTTTTCATTATCTATCTATCTCCAGGGTGCGATGAGTAAATTGTCACCACTTTTATATTTCTAATTTGACACATTCGTGTTTGTTTTTGATTTTGTCGACTGCACAGTATAGTAGGATCATTTGGGAACCATCTGTGAGAAAAAGAGCACCTTAACGCACTTCAACCCACCAGATATTTGGAAACGGCGTGCTGTACTGCTTGGCATTCGAGGCGGAAGTTCAAATACAAACATTTCAGAATGTTTAGCGTCAAGCAGGACAGTGCAAAGGATTCGAAAGGAGTTGGATTAATCTAATGATGATCACGAACGTACGGCAGATCGGAAAACACAATCTGATCGTTCTGATAAGGAATGGGATCCCGAATTTGTTGGTGAGGGCCTCAGGCTAAACACAGAAGCCTACATTAAGTGCCTTGAGGGGGTACAGTTGAGCGAGACCAACAAAATTCTTTGTAACACCAAAGATGAACTGAAGGCAAGGATTATGGTAACATTCAACAACTTAAACAAGGAGACCATCCAGAAGAGTTGCAGGAGATTCCAAAGTCATCTGGAGGCTGTCGTTGCAGCCAATGGCGATTTTAATTGAATAAATTTACTCTTTAGTATTTTCAAGATATTTTTGCGTAATTTTGGCAAATATAGATGTTAAAATGAGATGCTAGCGTTATTTTCATTTTTTCGTCATTTAAACGATAAATTATCCATCACACACACACACACTATATATATATATATATATATATATCATTATTTAAAAAAATTATAACATAGATATGTTATAAAATCACTACAAAAATAGCCATTTTGTTTCAACACCTCCGGTGTCTTATCAAGTGATGATGTTGAATGTAAAATAAATAGTTTTAAAAGTTTCAAAAATTCAAAAAGCTTTTCTCATATAATTTAATGATTATTTGTTAGAATAAATTTTTAATTTTTTAATATTACCCCTATTTTAAAGATCTGAATAGCTATTATAGCATGACTTCGTTATCAAGCTTTTTGAATTTTCCTATACTTTTAATTTTGATTGGTCATTCTAGCTTTTGTAACAAGGTTTTCCCCTTACGAAGGATCGTTAATTAATTTGAAACTTTTAAAACCATTTATTTTACATTCAACATCATCACTTGATAAGACACCGAGGGTGTTGAAACAAAATGGCTATTTTTGTAGTGATTTTATAACATATTTATGTTATAATTTTTTAAATAAATAATCATATCTGCTCTACTCTGTATTGAGCACTCTTTTAAGAATAGTAATTGTTGGTTATTGGAATTTATTTCGTATGCACCATTTATATATTTGGGTATATATATATATATATATATATATGAAGAAATATAGTCTTAAGTTGTGCTATATTTATGGGATAAAGTGCTCAATATCAGAGACAGAGCGTGTGTAATTTCTGATTCTTAATTCTATGTTCAGAATGTTAAGAATTTTTAATTCTATGTTCACTTTTATATATATATATATATATATATATATATATATATATATATATATAATGAGTACGGATGATCCTTAAATATCCATTCCATTATAATTTATTTCATGCCCTCACACTCTCCTTCTCTCCCATCTTTCTTCCTCTCTCTCTCTCTCTCTCTCTCTCTCTCTCTCTACACAGCAAAAAAGTTTTTTAAAAACTTATATTGAAACATTTATTATTATTTTTTCCTCTTTTAATATTATTTTTCCGTTTCTTTATTCTTTTTTCCTCTCCCTTTTACTTTTGTCTGGATAAATTGAATTCATTTATTAAAAAAAATCGGTCTGAAGAGATGAATATTTTGCACGAAATAAAGTATAATTAAATGGCTTTTTAAGGATCGTCTGTAGTCGTTAT
>OZ010600.1:94582390-94672390 GCA_963932145.1 Acanthosepion lycidas
CAATTCGATGCTAGGCGGATATATATATATATATATATATATATATATATATTTAGTTGCATTGATGTGAGTTTGTGACCCTGGGTTTCACGCTTTTGCGATCGTCAGACAAACTGATTAATTTTTTAAAATTTTGAGTTCATGAAGATTGCATGTATTGGTGTTATTATGGAAGGGGGGGGGAAACGTCGGCGTGATCTACATAAACCCAAAATTTTTAAAAAATTAATCAGTTTGTCTGACGATCGCAAAAGCGTGAAACCCAGGGTCACAAACTCACATCAATCCAACCAAATATGTTAGCTCTATCTCTGATATTGAGCGCTTTCTAATAAGTACCGCGCATAAAATATATAAATAATTATATACATATATTTATTCATATTTATATACACACACTTTTCATATATATATATATATATATATATATATATATATATATATATATATATATATGAAGAAATATAGTCTTACGATGTGCTATATTTACGGGATAAAGTGCTCAATATCAGAGATAGAGCGTGTGTAAATATAAAAATGAACATAGAATTCAACACATGAAACAGACTGTCGCCTCTAAGTGTTGAATTCTATTTTCACTTATATATATATATATATATATATATATATATATATATATATATATATATATATATATATATATAGTTAGGTAATGAAACGTTTCGTAATCCGTGTGATAATCCCAACGAGGATGTAATCTAGAGAGCTCAAAGTCAAACCATAGCCAATATTAATTTAATTAAAATTAAAAAAACAGACAACTTTAAGGGTCCTTTGATAATATTTTATTTCGTCAGGATACTTGGAAATGTGATCTGAGGAACCAGGAAAAACCACCTTCCTGGAGAAATAAAATATAATCAATGGACCCTTAAAGTTGTTTGTTTTTAATTTTATTTTTAATTATATATATATATATATATATATATATATATATATATATATATATATATATATATATATATATATATATAAAGGCATGTTTTGTTAAGGACTACGGAACTTTTCCGTTTAATAATCTTTTTCTCTGTTTTTTTCCATTTTTTTTTTTTTTTAAATTTAGGGTCTAAGTTGTTGAAATAAGACCCCTAGTCCAAAGAGCGCTTTATGTTATCGTCAATTGTCATCATGGCTATATGTTCTGCTTTGAAATATGTTGCTTATTATTATTATTTTAGTTTTATAGATAATAGTATAGGTATTTAGAGAGAGAGAAGAAGAGAGAGACAGAGAGAGAGAGAGAGAGAGAGGTGGGGAGGAGAAATACTTCCTCTTTTTTGAAAAAAAAATTTCAATTGGTTCAGATTTTAGTGTGGGTCCCATAGTTGATTGGTTAATCTCGTTAAACACACAAATCTCATTTTAATTCTGTTTTTTTTTTGTCTTCTCTTTCTTTTTCAAAAAAAAAAAAGAAAAAAAGAGGAAGTATTCTGCTTTTGCAATTAATCGTTCACTCACGAGTAATTTACCATCGCCCGTGTAGTGTTGAAACATATGAAGTGTTGAAACACGATTCCTATTGTGTAGCGATTTTTAACATGTTTTTATTTTAATCTCCGATAATAAATATTATATATATATATATATATATATATATATATATATATATATATAATAATAATATTTTTTGTTTAAAAATATGATTCCTTCGCTACATAAGAGTTCTCATGTTTCAAAAACGAGAGCCGAAATCATCCAAATAATTATTAAAATTAAGTTGATTTGAGGTAAAATTTCGCTTGAAGATGAAACGGGAATAAACACATCAATTCAACTTAATTTTAATAATTATCTGGATGATTTCGGCTCTCGTTTTTTAAACATGAGAACTCTTATTTAGCGAAGGAATCATATTTTTAAACAAAAAAAATATTATAATAAATTTCTACTTCTGTATGGAGCACTGTCTTCTTAAAAATAAAAACAAAAATACTAAGGAACTCCGGATTATGCACCCAACGTGTTCTTTTCAGTTTTCTGCATACCTGCGCACTTATATATATATATATATATATATATATATATATATATATATATATATATATATATATATATACATATGGCGGGTGGATTGGACGGGTTTTGCATTTTTACAATTACAATTGTTGCTTTTCCACACAGCAACTGTTGACTCTCTCCTCTCTTTTCTCTCTCCCTCTTTATATATATATATATATATATATATATATATATATATATATATGGGTGGGTGTGTTTGTGTATGTATGTATATGTGTGTTCGTGTGTGCCTGTGTTCATGTGTGTGCGAAAAGAGATTTCACTCTGTTAGTCTGCGGTTTTGTGGAAGGGAAATGGTCAGTAAAATTCAATCCTTGTAAATGCGAGGATTTTGTATGTTTACACATTTGTTAACACCGCGTCTCTCACGTGCCGATGATGGGGATTATAGTGTCAAGGCGGGTCTTTTGTTGGGTAATGTCTTGAGCCGATCGTGCTTAAGGTGAATTTCCTTCGTCCTAAATGACTTGAATCACAGAAATAAAACTTTCTCTCTTTCTCTCTTTCTCTCTCTCTCTTTCTTTCCATGCTTTTCTTTCCCTAAATCCGACTGTTTAAAACCCACTTTAGGGACTTTTGAACGTCATTTGTTTTCTTTTCTGGTAATGTAGAAATAGGATAATATTAAATCGCGCAAAAAATATAAATAACCCCAAAAATGCTATAAAAATAATATGAAAGTAATTCCGATAATCATCCTTAAGAAACATACAAGTGTGATTAATCTTTCTATTTCACACTCATTCATATTTTACTGAAGTCCCGTACTCTCTAAGGAGTATCGGGCCACAGTTCTCTAGTACTCTATATGTCTTGAGTGTTGACTAAAACATGGTTGTTTGCAAATAGAATAGCTCAACATCAAATTACAACAGTATACATAATACCTTATCTCTGAAATATAGACAGATATGCAAATTACAAATTGTCGATACCAAAATCCAGTAGATGCGACAATTTAGATATCTGGGCAGTGGACAGAAAGTGCGACATTGAAACCCAGAAGCGCATTGGGATAGCGAAAGATGCCTTCCAAATGTTAAGCAAAGTATTAAGAAACAGGAAAATTTCATTAGAAACAAATAAAATATTACGGGACTCCTATGTAGTATCATTCCTAATTAGTATCATTAGTGAGTGCTAGATTATCTCCTTACGGATGAAGAAGAGACTTAAGACAACAGAAATATAGTTCTACAGAAGGATATTGAGAATACCATGGATAGAACAGGTGAGCAACGACGTTCTAGAGACAATGGCAACAAAAGAGCACTTTAAAAATTAAATAAAAGCAATTAAAAGCTTTTGAAATTAAATAATATTTATGTTTTATTGAGTTTTGTATGTTACAATTCAGAAATGATTTTCAGGTAGAGGTGGTCTAACTAAAAAAAAAAAAAGAAGCATGATTTGGTTTCCTCAAAGCCTTGTGCTTTTAACTAATATAATCACTAATCTGCCCAAAATTGAAATTATAGAGTTTTCATACAATTAGTTATGGGGGGGGGGGGGGTAATAGATATATAAAAAAAAAATTTTGTCATGCCTTAAAAAAGAAAAACATATTTATAATAAGTTCCATCATTTGTGAATAGTTTCTGAAAGTTTCATTAAAATCCGACAATTATTTTTATTTTTGCAAGATTTTCACAGTTAATGTCTGTCATACAGAAAAAAAAAAACAAAAAAAAAAAACGCGCTAAAATTTTTTTATTATTTTTGATACAAAGAGAAACAAGAAAGGAACAATTTTTAAAAATAATTAAAAAAATACTTTGATCTTTCCTCTTAATAATAAAATAAACATTTAGACGGCAAACTTTTGTTTTCGTCAAGTTTGGCGTCTTTTTCATCATGCTATGCTCCGTTTTTAGCGATCTCATGAAGGTACCCATGCTTAACATAATTTTGAGGGCACATAATATGAGGAAAAAAGTCTCAGAAAATTTGATACTCACAGTGAAGATTGAAGGTAAAAAGGCTCGTGGAAAGCAATGCACAAAATACCTGGCGAGCTTAAGAGAATGGATGGCGAGGCAATTTTTGGGAGAGATGGCAAAAAGACAAAAGGTGCAACAAAGGACAGGAAATTGTGGAGAGCCATGATCATCAACGCTATTAAGCACGTAGTGTTGAGTGTTGGTTTCATTGGAGCTTTTGTTTATTTGTTACCAAAGAAAACTGTAACCAGAAATCGTATTTATTGTAATGACAAAAGTACGTAGGTGTAGGCTTTGAGAAAGCTTTATTTAACTGATAATACAAGGTTCGCGTATAGTGTCTTTTTATAGTCCCAGTAAACAGAAACAACTCTCTTAAAGAGGAGAGTAATGAAACAAGGGGAGACCACTCTTGATTATTCATAACAATGCTACCAGGATTAATCATTGGCGGCCACAATCTTAACGGAATAAGATACACAGATGACACAGTGCTGATAGCAAACACAGAAAAGAAATGACAAAACCTTCTACAGAAGGTAGCGAAGGAGAGCGAGAAGAAGGGACTAAGCATAAACTATAAGACTGACAGAAAGCATCATCATTAGTAAAGTCCGAAATGCGACTTACAGATTGGGGACACTAACCGTGCAATATAGCGAATAGTATAATTCTGTATAAATCTAGGTTTGATATATACCTAATATCCTCTGCATAAATGTCTGCTGCTTTTGCTGGACAATTTACCTTCACCCTTAGTTTAATTAAAGTTTAATTAAACCATTGTAATGACAAAAGTAGATGGTGTAGACTTTAAGAAAGCTTTATTCAACTGATAATACAATGTTCGCGTCTAGTGTCCTTTTATAGTCCCAGTAAACAGAAATAGCGCTCTCAAAGAGTAACAAAACAAGGGGAGACCACTCTTTGATTATTCATAATATTGATTTAAAGAAATAAACCTATAGTTAATAAGCAACGTTTCCTTTTCGGAATAGTGTACGGTAATCGGTTATAAGTAGAAATCGGATTTATGTAAACTTTTAATTGATAGGAAATTTAAAAAAAAAAACAAACTATAGTTAATACCAGATATTTAAAAACAAAACATATTTTATACGAATGTTTTAATTTTATAATTAATACCGGATTTAGGTTAAGAATTCGTGGTTGGCTACTTCTATATTAATAATGGGCGGTAATATCTTCCATCAGGAATTTCCACGCTTAACACCGTAGAATCAAAGCTATCCGGTGTCACCATAATTTCAGAAATAGAATGGTATCATCAGTCTTGATTTCATTATCATTCTCCGTTTGAAGTCCGATAATTTACGCCATCTTGTCTAACCTGTGTTCTTGCTAATTCCCAAGATTTTGCTACAACGGATATAGGTCTGAGCATTTCCATGACGTCAAGTTACGTTGGCGCTATCTACCATTACTTTTACATACTGCTAACAATGGCTTTTGGCACGTCAGTGTGCATACTCAAATTAAGATAAAATAATGTTGTAGTATGAAGGGAAATCTTCTACGAAAAAATATGAATAGAAATTCAGAAACAAATGAAATAAATTGGTCCACTCGTTAAAAAAAAAAAGGGAAAAATATTTTTTGGTGGATTAGCATTTTTTTTTTTTTTTGCCACTCTTGATCCGCGACATCTTTTACGATATTGATTTTTTTTATCGATTTACACGGGGTGGGGTTGAGGGTGCCCCTATTTATAATGTCAATACAGTACCAAATTGATCTCTGACTTTTACAGATTTTACAAAACTTAGAAATTTTCGCAATTTAGAAATGTTTCCCTATTTTTTACGAGTGGACCAGTTTATTTAAGTAGGGCCAAAATTAGAATTTAAATTTGTTCAGGGTGTCCTGTATTTTTGTTTGTTAAATCGAGAATGTCCAATTTGGAACAAACCGAATCTAATTATTTAATCAATTCTTTGAATGAAGAATTCTTTCCGAAGGAGATGAAAAACGAATCCCAATAATTGTTTTATTAGGATTGGTGCAAAAATAATGTCGTTTTCTCACATATGTTACTATGCGAGAAAACGAAATTATTTTTGCGACAACCTAATAAAAACGGGAAAGGAATATTTTGATTCAATAAGTTCTTTATTTTTCTTGTAATTTGAAATTTATTTTATTTAAATTTCATTGGACAGAGGGATTGTAGGTGACAAATTATTCTCCACCCTCCAACCTCTGTCTCACGTGGAAAACCTCGCGCTGCTCTTTCGTTACTTCCATGGAAAGTGCTCGGACGAACTGCATTTCTTGGTTCCATCAGTTAGTACCTTCACGGCCAGGACCCTCTGTGCCACCCACATTGTAGAAAAACATTAATTCTATCCGTATTCTATTGGTGAGAAGTTCTGGAATAGCTTCTTCACGCGAATCACTGCTCTGCGGAATCGACCCACAAGAGGATATTTTCCTCGATCACTATAATATTAACCTGTTCAAGTCTAGGGTTAACCGTTATTTTCCTCTCCTATCCAAATAAATTGTTTCTTATTGCAACCCTCTACCTCGAGTGAACCCTGGGCCTTGTAGAGTTTGAGACACGTTGTAGAAAAAAGAAAAAAAAGAAACATAATTCACAAAACGCACCTTTGCAAATCGCTTTGTAAACATGAAAGAGGAATTTCTCAGACGCATAGACAACCGAGCAAATATAATTGAGGTCGCTTTTATTTTATGGTCTCTTATAATACCACCTCTACACGTCAGCTTTTACCTTCTTAAAAGAAAAACAGATTCATAAAAGGGTACCAAAGAGTTGCAATATAAACTGACAATCTCCGGTTGCCAAGTTAAGATACGCTGAGCTGAGATTGAGAAACAACCAATCAGAAATCGACATTAATTATTTGAAAACCTTTCCCATATTTGGTCGTGGTTAATACTGGATTTAAGAGGTGGGAGAAGCAATAAAAACACGGAAAGGAATGCCTCACACCAGTGTTGTGGTTAAAAAGATATTTTTTTACAAAGAATCATCTGTCTATGGAATTCGATCAATAATGAGTGACTCCCATTTATAGCCATTTATAGCTTTGAATCACACTTAGCGAAATTTAACAAATAAATGTCTGCATCGCTGTGGAGCAGTGGTTTATAAATCGGCAATAGGGATATTGGCCTTCATGGAGATTTCCTCACTTGTAGCTATATTATAGATTAGATTAGTGTGGCACAAGGACACAAGGGAAAGATTAGCCTTGTGGCAATCTTTCCTCTCCTGAGAAAATGAAAAATAATCATTGCTTTTAATCAAGAAAACTAGAAGACCAGATGAGTAATAATAATAATTCTGTTCTTCTTCTTCTTCTTCTTCTTCTTCTTCTTCTTCTTCTTCTTCTTCTTATTATTATTATTATTATTATTATTATTATTATTATTATTATTATTAATGTTGTTGTTGTGGTAAACCCTCCTGCAGTAGAATGAACTCTTCCTCCTCTCATAAATACTAACTGCGAGAGTCAGGGGCGAGACGCAGTGCTGATCTATATAACCTACCGTTCGGACGTCCACCTCTATCTGCTTATTACTAACACTCTTGCTTTGTATATATCTGTTATTTCAATACACTTGTTCAACCGACCTTTCATCTTCTTTTTTGGCCCCTAATCAAGCCACAACAATTATTACCTGGAAAGGCATAGGCCCCACCAGGTTTAAACGACTACGACACACCTCATGATGAACACACCAATAATAATAATAATAATAATATTCGATATTTCATGGTAATTGTTCAGATGAGCTCTTCACTATGGTGCCTAGACTCTATCAATTTAAGCGCACTACTAGACTGGTGTCAGGATCTCATGAATTTACAGTTGACCTGGCTAGATGTAGCCGTAAATTCTATGCTAACAGTTTCTTTTCTCGCACTTCTTGTTTGTGGCTCCATGCTTTCCCGACAACTTTAATCTGCAAATATCTATGGCTATCTACTGTTTACTGTTTTCTCTTCCCGCTCATTACTAATGTTTCTGTTCCTAATTTTTCCACACCCTGTAACCCCTTGTGTCGTTGTGGCTTTAGTGCCTTGCTTGGGGTGATTTCGATTAAAAAAAAAAAGGAAAATAACCCAAGGAAGTTTGATCAGTTGTTGATTTAACCAATCTAGCTTAAGAAAAGAACAAAAATTCATATAAATTAACAAAAATATTAAAAACAAATATGCAGATATCAATTACCTAAGCAGATTTTCAAAATACATTATTTGTAAATAAAATCTAAGTGCTGATAACTCTGTAAAAATTAGGAATCGATTTAACACTTTTTCGATATTTTTCGTTTCTGACAAATGTGTCGGCTTGAGGAAAATTTTAATATAAAAAATATTTCCCCGAAAAAGAAAATTCCTTATTTTTTACAAGTTTATGAAAATAAGATTTCTTTTGTACGAATTTAAAGTATTACTGTTTTAATGTTAAATAATTGTTTATGAAAGTATCTGTTTATATTCATTGAAAAACATCTGTCGTTTGTTTCATCTTATCAGAAATATCTTTTACAAATCCAGATATATTTGTGATTTTCATACGAGTAATGACTTAGACATCTTTATAAACGGTGTGAATTTAACTGTAGTGAATCCCGATAAGAATAATATATAAAAATAAAATAAATAAATAAAAGGAATTCAAATTAAGATAAGGCGTATGCGCTTTCCTTTAAATCTCTTATCTTTTTTTCTGTCTGTCTCTTTAAACTTTTCTTTCTATACTTCTCTCTCAAGTAACGAGAAGGCAACCCTCAAATTAAAAGAGGAGGAAGAAGAAGAAGAGGTTGAACCTGGCCGAAAAACGCCGGAAGTTTGCAGAAGCAGATTCTACTTATTTGAGACTGAAAACTGCAAAAAAAAAAAAAAAAAAAAACGTTATGCGTGGAGTCTCCTTGATGTTTTTGCAGTTTCCATTATAAAATAAATGAAAAAGAAAGGAACGCTATTTGGCTATTCAAAAAAATTGACACAAAGAGACTTTTGATGATAGCCGAAACCAGTGTTCGCGTCAGAATCTCGGAGCTTGGTCAAAAGGATATAAACCTGACACCTCGGGAAAAGAAGAAGAAACAAACTGAAAGAGGACGAACAGAGACGCTACCGCTTAGAAACCAGTTATGTGGAACAACTGAAGAAGCGGTTAAGAGGTAATCTGCTAATGATACTGACCTATTTTTAAGATCACTACTATCCTTATTGTGGACTGATTTCAAACTAACACTAACGGATATTTCTCCAGACTTCTACCAATATTCGCCTTATCAATAAACTTATTGCTACGCCGAATATCAAAGGACTCCCTCATCACTCTAAAGAAAATAAATAAAAATATATTATTTATTTTAAATCTTGAGTCAATTCGTTTTAGTTCCTATAACTTGTGCTATGCTAAGGCTAATATTTCTAAACAAAGGAATTAATATTACTTTGATTGCCCGATATGGTGTTAGACAAGGATGAAACATAGCCTTTACGCCATTGTCCGGTTACTTAGAAAAGAACTTAAAATCAACATACAGAGTACACGGATACTACATTGTTCCTTGGTAGAGAGTCAGGTAGTGACGCTTTAAAGTAAGGCAGATTACACAGATACTTCACAGATCATATGTAGAGAGCCCAGAGCACGTCGACGTGGTGTAATGGTTAGTAAGCTTCTGCTATATCAGTTTTTGACTGAATAATGAGTTCGATCCAAAGCGGGCGCTCGACACTTTCAGCCTTGTGTCACATCTAAGCTTAGATAATCACAGTTAAGTTCGATCCTCAGTGGAAGCCCCATACTTTCGGCCCTGTGTCATATCTAAGCTATGCTTACAAAATCACGAAAAGCTTGGTAGCGACCCTTTAAAGTGAGGCGGAGTACACAGATACTACACTGATTATAGGTAGAGAGCTATGAAGCGACAAGTTATAGTGACGTAGATTGCACAGATACTACACTGATCCTAGCCAGAGCATCTAAATAGTATAAGGCAGAAGTGTCAATCTATTTTTGATTGTTACTGTGTTGTGTAATATAAATGTATATCATATGCTAATCACATAGGTATACAATTGATATCAAAATGAACTGGAATAAAAATCAACATTTTTTACTAAGTAGTCCAAGAATTGAGACTTAAAACAGACAAAATTGTCTGGAATTGGAATGGCATTTGCTCTGAATCCATTAGAAAATTACAGAATGTGGAATACATTCATTAATTCGGTGTTTGAATCGGTTAAACAGAATTTATAGGAAATATTTGTTTGTTTGTTTAATGGCACATCAACTCCTTATGGGTCATTTAATGCCGAAATAATGGTCGGGTTAACATTACTAAGGAAATAATTACTATCTAGAGTTGGTAATTTCTTTTGCCAGAAATTTATTGCTGGTAATTTTCTTTTTTCAATAATGTATTGCTGGTAATTTTTTCCAGAAATGTATTGCTGCTAATTTTATTTCAAGATTTTTTTTTTTTCAGAAATGTATTTTTTTTTTTATTATGAAAATGTATTGCTGGTATTTTCGCTATAAAAATGCATTTTTACACTTTCATATTGTTTTGACCCCACCTGGGGGTTAACTATTTGCCATAACTGGGACCCTAACAAGTGCTACTATGTAATATCACAGTAATATTATGTAATATCATCGTAATACCATGTGGTAATATCGTATTATCATAGTAATATCATGTAATATCATAGTAACATCATAATAATATAATAATATCATGTAATATAATAATATTATAATAATATCATGTAATATAGTAATATCATAATAATATCATAATAATATCATAATAATATTATGTAATATCATAATAATATCACGTAATACCTTAATAATATCATAATATTATGATCATTAACATCCGGAATCGGTGTATTTTTGTTTTTTAGTCATAAATTTTATATAGACATTTGAAATTCAAATTTTATGGCAAAATATTGAGATTAAAATATAAAATGTCGAACAAACTTAATCCTTTGGTTTGTTTCTTAAGGTAAAGTGAAATACTTCGCGAGATTCATCTCGTCAAGTTAATATGGTAACCACAGCAGCCATCAGTAATGTTTGACCTAATCTCCAAGGTGAGCTGTATTCACGTTTTTCCCAAATATATTAGGATGAACAAAAATTAACTATGAATTGAATTTGAACTTAGTTTGGTAATCTCAGTTTTTGTTTGGTTTACTATTAAGCCATTTTTGCATTTTTACTTGAAAGAAATTTTGAAAAGCAAAGTTTGAAGGATGAATCGAGCTGTTTGTAAATAATATTTTTTCGATTGAACGACGAGGAAGGCAAAAATTCATTCTCCGATTTGGACATGAATAATCTTCATGAAAACTCTTCCGTTTTAAGAATTTATGAATATGTTTTTTTTGTCTGTCTGTCTGTCTGTCTGTCATCCCTCGGGTTATGGCGGTAAAAATTGACGTTCATTGATGAATATCAACATGGAGTTGATTTTTAACAGTTGAAAATACGAAATTTTCAAATAGTTTTGCAGAGGAAACTTTCTATGCCTCAAGTTAACTAAATCGAATTTCTATTTATTTTCTTGTTTAGTACTACAAACTCGATAAGAGCATGAAAACTCTTCAACTAGAAACTAATGTTATTTTTTCATTACTTTTTTCCAGTTTTTTTTTTCAGTTATCAGAAAATCAAGACTTAAAAAAAAGTAGTGTGGTGTTTACATTTGGTCGTACGATTAATGGTCACCAGGAGAACATAGCCGTGCCTCATAAATAATAAAAAAAACAGTTCAGTGTTGTGGTTGGATTTATTGCTGCAATAAAAAGCGAAATGGATAGATTTATCGCCGGTTGGGTACTTGAACGAGATCTTCTCAGGTATTTCAATTAAATGTGCTCCAAGAGTTGGTATTCGTGACCTATCAAATTTACATGATATTACTATGATATTATATGATATTATTATGATATTATGATATTACTATGATATAACATGATATTATTATGATATTACATGATATTATTATGCTATTAATATGATATTACATATTATGATATTACTATGATATTACATGATATTATTATATTACTATGATATTATTATGATATTACTATGATATTACTATATTACATGATATTATTATGATATTATTATATTACATGATATTACTATGTTATTACTATCATATTACATGATATTATTATGATATTACTATGATATTACTATGATAATACGATACTACCATGATATTACATGATATTAATATGGTATTACTATGATATCTAGTTTAAAATCTTTAGCGAATTGCAGTAAATTTCTATTCTTCTATTTGTTGACTTCAAGAAATGTTTGAATGAAAAATCAACAATAGGCATTATAATATTACACAGGAAATGTCTTTCTTTGGGGTTCGTAATGATATGGTGTACGAAATGGAAAAATACAAGAATACCTTTGAATTTAGGTAATAATGGCACCGGTAATAATGGCACCGGTAAAATAGCACCGGTAAAAATGGCACAAGTGGTAAAATAGAAAAAAATGTCACAAGTGAAAATATAGGAAAAAAAATAAAAAGAGCATCCTATGATAAAAAATGCTCCAAACTTGATAAAAAAAAAAGTTTTATCGTCAAAATGTTGGTTAAGAAGAAAAACTAAAAATTTTATTATTAGTTTTTTACATTTTTTAATCCTTCAAAACGTTCAAAATTTTGATTAAAAATCTTTTTCTTGCGTCAGCAGGTGAACCAAAAGAATTTAGATAAAAATGGCACAAATGAAAAAATAAGTTTATTCCAATATGCACTATTGGCAAAAAAAAAGGTGGTTTTGAATGAAATCTAATTTAAAAAAATATATATAATCTTTTATTTATTTATTTTTTAATATTAACAAACAAAAAAAAGTAGAATTGTTTTCCCCCCATTTGTTAATATAGATTTATATATTTAAAATTTATGAAAATCAATTCTAATAAACTCAAATATGTTTAGACATGAGCACAACGTTTTATATCAACCTTTAAAAACAGAGTTTAATAACTAAAATCTTTATGATGTGCTATTAATACCGTCCAGTGCACGCCCACTACAGCTATACACATACATGTTTTTATTTATTTCTTTTTATCTCAGTTATCTGTATTCACATAAATATAATTTTCTCTTCCTTTGTAAATCATGTTCTTATTTATACAAACAATACATCTTGTCGCAAAAGCAATCTTTTTTTTAAACATTGTTCGATTTAACCGTGTAGGATTATCTCACCTTGTTCGCCAACGAACTTCGCTAGGTGGCGTCCTATTCAAGCTTAAAAAAAAACACGAAGGAATGTAAACCTCGTTCTCTTTACTCCTGGTTATAGTAGTGACAAGGCGGGACTTGTCCTCATCCGGAGTGGGGAGGGGAGATCTCTTTTCCTGGGTAAACCGAATTTCACACAAACATGTGGTGCATCTCTCTCACTCACACACCTGAATTTAGGTAATAATGACACAAGTGAAAAAATAGGGAAAAATAAGTTTATTACCTCTCTATAAGGTTGCCACAGCTAAACTACGCTTAAATCATTAACTGTATATTATATACTAGTGTATACGGTAAGTGAAAAGTTATTAAAAATAATAGTACTTTTACGTAACAGTACAAATACATTTTTAACTTCAATTTTATCTCCATTTTTTTTCTTTTACTCTTTTCGATGTTAAAACATTTTAAGACCGAATAAAATGGCTCGATATCCGTCTATCGAGCGTCAAAAATGCTTATGTTTGCTTGGCTATTGAATAACTTGTTTTCTGTTTGTTTTTCTTTTTTATTGGATTAAAAAAATTCTAGAGAAAATGAATAAAAATACTTTTGTGACATAATTATGTTTTAAAAAATAAAATCCTTATTTAAATAAAAAGGTACCTTCAAACATTTTCTAAAAAAATGATGAAAAAGCCTCCAAACTTGATAAAAAAATTAGCTTTATCGTCAAAATTTTTACATTATTATTAATAGAAAAGACCATTTTTTTTTTTTTATTATTTATTTGCATTTTTTAATCCTTCCTAGCACGCTCAAAAGTTTCATTAAAAATCTTGTTTTTCTTGCGTCAGCGGGTGAACCTAAACAAAAAATAGGAAAAAATAAGTTTATTGCAATATGCACTATTGGCAAAAAAAAAGGTGGTTTTGAATGAAATCTAATTTAAAAAAATATATCATATTTTTATTTATTTATTTTTTTTTTTAAATATTAGCAAAAAAAAAAAGAAAGAGGAATTGTTTTTCCCCCATTTGTTAATATAGATTTATATATTTAAAATTTATGAAAATCAATTCTAATAAACTCAAATATGTTTAGACATGAGCACAACGTTTTCTATCAACCTTTAAAAACAGAATTTAATAACTAGAATCATATGTCGTAACACTTGTTCAAGGTTTTCACTTGTGACATTTTTTTTTTTTTACCGGTGACATTTACCGTGTCATTATTACCGTTCAGCTTTCCTGGTGACCTGAACTTATTGAGGTTGTTGCGGTTTGTGTATGTTGAAATCGCGTCGTGGTCACCCTAATGCCGCTGGCACTCATCCTCGTATCACTAAAATCAGTGGCAACAATATTTTGCACATGTAAATGACGGGTTACATTTCTAAGACACATAAAAAGGAAAGATAGAAAATATATAACCAATTTGATTCAGATTATTTTTATTTCTTATCATCTTTGTTATTAAATATCGTCCCACATTGTGATAATAGAAGATCTGTCAAGAATGGCGAAATATAGGAGCCTGGGCGCCATAAATAGACAAATTTTATTTTTAATATCATCGCACATGATAATAATGAAAAGGAAAAAAAAAAAAATTAAAAATGGGCTAGCGAACCGGTTTTGAACCTCCTCCTCCTTCAACAGAGCTCGCGATTAATAAATAGGTATACATTATCAATAAAAGGAATGGAAAGTATGTGTGAAAAATTATTTATTTATTAGGTTGGTCCAAAAATAATGACGTAATAATGTCGTTTTTTGACGTTGAAAAATACGTCAAAAAACGACATTATTACGTCATTATTTTTGCACCAACCTAATAAATGGAACTCAATTGGAGGCCAAGGACAAAATCCTTCTGTTTGCAGAGTTAAGTTTTCATAGATAAAATATATATAGCTTCCAATATCTTAAGGTGGTAATTATAGTGGGGTCTACTCAGGATGAAAAAAGAGTCGACACTAAAATTAGCTGCACAATTGTGGTTATTTATAAGGTGTCCCGCAATGAAAGACCCGTATGTATTGGTCAGAAGATCTGATGGCGAAAAATTAAAGTTTCGGATTTTTGTAAGCACGTGTTGTTTAATCCTAGCATCCAGCATTTGAGCCGTTCTTCCTATATAGTGCATACTGCAACTACATTTATTAAGTTCTGTAACAGTAATAAAATTCTCATATATATATATATATATATATATATATATATATATATATATATATATATATATGCACATTTCATTGAAAACGACAGACAAGGTGCTTTTATTTAGTTTTCTATACAATTTCTCATGCGATCCGAAATTTTTTCTTTTCGATTGATAAATAATATAAAAACTGTCCGAATGTTCTTTTTATCCAAGCGCTTTCTGCTATACATTTAGCCATTTTCAAGGATTATATTTTAACTGTTAAAATAAGAAATAGTTTATTGTATGTATGTTTTATAAAATGTTTTTAAAACCTCTAAACTTATAGTTGAAAATAATAATTCACATCGGACGTCTAGCTGAGGAGTTGTGATACAGCGAAACAATCTGTCTGTGGATGACAATATATACTCCCGGAAATCCGATTGAGCTCTCGAAAGAAAGTGGTTTTAAAAAGCAGCGGCTCCTACAGATATTAAAGCATTACTCTTTAAAAACGAATTGAGTTCGCCGAATAGAAAAAAAAAAGTTAAAATACCGTTCCGTTCCGTTCTACCGTACGACGTTGGCCTAGAGGTAAGATATCTAACTGATGTCAAATCAGTCGAGTTTCAATCAATCGGGTTTTGTTAAGCGTCTGACGAGAACTCTTTAGACATCGACACAAATATGCATTTCTGTCGCGGTAAATTGCATGTTCCATTGCTCTCCTTCTTTTATTGAGCCCTTTTTTTTAAATTAATGTTATGAACGTTTGAATTTATATTCTTTTCGTTCTTTTACATTTATATATATATATATATATATATATATATATATATATATGAAAATTGGGATCAAATACATATCAAATGTGGATCGGAATTCGACAGAATGATCGAATACAGAACAAATAGGAAACGTTTATAAATATAACACGTTGTTTTTTCATTTTTATTGAAGAGTCACCAGAGAATGAGATATGGAAAAAAAAAATTGGAATTTTTTAATTTTTGTCTTTGATTTTTATTGGTGAAGCAGAATTCGCAAACATTTGATTTGTTAAGTAGAATTAGTATAATTTATGCTATTCCGAACTCAAGGAGGGACGACGCGTTCTTTCGAAGCTACCAGAGATTAACAGATTTCTTCTCCATGTCTCATAAATAAATAAAATTTAATAAAAATGAAACATGTTAGATTGACTCCTATTCGTTCTTTATCACACACACACACACACACACACACACACACACACACATATAAAGAAAGAACAGTAAGATATATAATCCGGTGTTCTTATAGATATTTTTATTTTTACAAAATAATGCTCAATGTAAATTTACAGAGCATTAATATTATAAATTAATTGATTTAAAATATGGTTTTTCAGCTACACAGTTCTAACCATGTTTCAAAAATGGAAGTTCCTAATTTAATTTTGTAATTAAATTAAAGACATTAGTTCCATTTCATCCTCGAGCGAATTTTGGAGTAACTTTTAAAATTACTGGGTTTTAAAGACAGCAAAAATCATAATTCACGTTTGCAAGGATACAGAGAAATTCATTTCAACCAGAAGAAGGGTGTTTGCGTGTTCATTATGTCTGTATTTTGATGTATCAGTTATTAGTTACGTTTTGGTAGAGGGTAGGGGTGTATTCTTCAATGAAATCTGACATCCGTTAAATGCATGTCATAAAAAAAAAAAAAAAATGATACGTAATAATATACATACTTATAGTTGATGTAAAAATAACTCTACATACTGTAAGGGATTCTAATACATTTGCTTGTTCTTAAAAGAAATATAGTCTATTAAAAATTAAAAGTGAAAATATTTTCAAATCGTAGTTAAATAAAACGTATTCTAACCTAAACACCCCCCAAAAATCTTTAAATATGCAAATAGAAAAATTGCCGTAAGAATTTTTGCCGTTAAAAATAAAATTTAAAAAAAAATCCAGACGACATCCAACCTTACAGCACCAGATATTCCCAAGCGGCCACCCATCTAGGTACTGACTAGGTTTGACGTTGCTTAACTTCGGTGCTCGTAATCTTTCTGGAAGAATTTATTTTAGTTTTAATTTCATTTTAATAGAGTAAATTTAATATTTCCAATAAGCGAAACTAATCTAAAATGATTGAAAGGCGTTTTCGTTTTGAAATCAATAAAATTCGCTGATTTTAGCGCCATTTTAGACGTTTGTCATCACAATGTAATTCTCTTTATTAAAAACTCTTTCCAAAATAAAATATATTTTTCTGAAACTTTATTTGAGGAATATTAGGTGATTTAAAGTTTAATTAATCTGATTTGAAATCAATATTACTTACTTTAATTTTAAAATATCACAGGAATGCATTTAAGTGTTGAACGGTTAACAGCTTGAATGAAAAACGGTGGATATATCTATAAATTTTATTGAGGAATATAACGTGAGCGCCCTTTTTATATAATTTTTAAGTACCCAGTAATCTTTAAAATTTGGAAAAATATTCTCCATACTCTAATATTTTCTTGAATTTTAGGTACTTTAGCTTTAACTTTACCGCTTATATTTTCTGATAATATATTTTGTACGAACGTCCGTATTTAAAAAAATCGGCACGTGTATATACACAAAAAAACTCTGAAAATTCTTTTTAAAATATTTGGTTCGATGAATTGCACTAAGCTTTACTATATATTAGTAGTAAATATAGTTTTTACTTAATAACAATATCAACATACAGAATTTTAAGTTTTAAAACTTTATAAATTATTATAATTGAAATTTGAAAAAAATGAAAACGATTATTATAAAAAATTATTATTCACCGAATTTTTTTAAAGACAATAATAGTATCTATTAATATATCTTATTCCTAAAAGCAATTGAAAGTTGTTTTTTTTCTAATTAAATAATGTCTTAGTTTTATTGCATTTTTATTTTTTTGCTACTGTTTTACAAAAATAAATTGATAATTTAAATTCTCCAAGCAGTTCTGCTTTTAACTAATATAAACATAAAACCACTCAAAATTTAATTTCTCGAAATTTCTTAAAATTAAATAACTTCTAACAGATAAAAAAAAAATCGACAAAATTTAAAAAAAAAAAAATATTTCAAAAATATTTTCATTTGTTTGCGAATAAGTCCTGAAAGTTTCATTAAAATACAACAATTATTTGATTTTTGCAAGAATTTCCATCCATTTATCGGAAAAAAACGCTAAAATTTCCTGTACTAATCTTTGATCTGTTGCTGACGCAAAAAAAAAGAAAGTTTTTTAACCAAACTTTTGAAAGTTCTAAAACGGATCAAAAAATATAATTTAATAATTGAAAAATCCTTTGTTCTTTGCGCTTAATAATAGCATAAAGATTTTGGCGATAAAATTTTATTTTTATTAAGTTTGGGGTATTTTTTCCATCATGGTATACTAATGTTTTAGAGAAATCAATGGCTTCACCTAGTTTTGTATATATCCGTAAGTCTAGCTGCTTCTGACATTCCTTTCAGTGCATCCTAGACAAATACAGGAAAAAAAAATAGTTAAATTAATGAAAAAATATAGAAAGATTACTTTTAAGCCACAGATTGAATCTAAGTCTTGTCCTCTCAGGTCAGTTAATTTTGGAAAGGATGATGCGTCAGAAATTACTTTCTAAAAAAAAAAAATGGGTTTAGTTTACGTGAACACATTCCTGGCATATTTATATATTCATTTCTGTCAGTAGATGTAACTGGCCTTAGTTTGCGATCTTTTATGCGTGCGACTTGTATATAAGCACGCATAAATATAAAAAATCGCTTGGTCAGTTCTCACGTTATGGTCAAACGAAGCTTCTCCTTCCCACGGGATCATGACACCTTGCGCTTATTGTTAAAGTTAGCCATGCGAGCGAAAGATTTACATCTGAAAAGTCCCCCACACCCTACTTTCGCTTGGCTCGAATCCAAATGATCACATATTTAGTCCGTAACCAACAGTAAAATTCGTCAATAAAATATTGATATTGACGAATCTAGGGCCGTGTAGTGATCGGAAACGAGCGATTTTAGGACTTTGAATATTTGGAATGTGACTCACATAATTTTACATTTATTTCTCGGAAGAATAATATATATACGATATCTGTTTGGAAATAATCCAATAATTTAATGTCAATGCAAAAAAGTTCTATCTAGAACAGTGGTCCCCAAACGGCACAGCGCGTTTCATAAGTGCGGCGGAAAGGGATAGCCGGTGAGGCATAATGATTGAAAGACAGTCAAAGATTTAGAAACATTTTCGAAAAATCCATATGCCAAAAATAAATATGATTTCAAAATTTAAAATATTATTATGGATTACTTGTAATTGCATGCATGAGTCCCAGTAGAAATAGTTATAAATGATTGTTGGCTGATTTTATCAGTGTGATATTTTTGCATTATATCAAGTATTAAGAATATAGTAACTAGAGTCAGCAAATTGGAGGAGAGAGTTATCAATCATAATGTTCTGACTTTGAATCAGCGATTATCTCCCTTTAACCCCCTCTATCTCTCTGTTTTTTTATTTTTTTTAATTTTTAAATGTAAATTTTATCCCATAAAATTAGGTGAGGCGTGAGCAAATGTTCATTCCGAAAGTGCGTCCCAGACAAAAAAGGTTTGAGAAGCACTGGCCTATTTTCTTCCTTCAAATTTCTTTCCATTGGACGTGAAAACAATTATGCCATCGTTGTTTCTTCTTTTAAAAACAACTTATTTCAGGATTATCATCAGCTTCCTCGTCGTCTTCGTCTTAAATATTTTCCTTAATTGATATCCATCTCTCAAAGGTGATAGAGCTGTCAACTAGATACAGCGTGGATGGTTGTGGATCAACGAAACCTGGTTGGTATGGGGCTTTATCAAAAGACTGTACCGGAAACTTCGTAATCTACTTCATTAGTGTGGATGTAAAAATCACATAGTAGACGATCACTCCTTAGAGCTTCTCTATTATAAAGGGTGTTCCAATAACTTGGACCGATTTTAAATGTGAATTAAGTTTAAGCGTCTAATGATCTTTTTTCTTTTTCTTTCAGATTTAAAAACTTATGTCTTTGGTTATGTCAACTTATTTCTGGTGTATATTGATTTTTTCCGGGTCCCGACCAGAGACCTAAGGTCAGAAATTGCATCATGACATTTTCCACTGAACAATTAAAAAACACACACACATATTTTACATGGATAAAGCCTTTCGTAATGTGTGAGCTGTACTCGTAAGAACAAATTATTGTATAACTTTAAGGCATGGACTTCCAGGAATCCCTTCAATGAGTCTATTGGAATCTTTTCAAAAAAATCTGAGGGCTCCAGCTACAACAGGGCTTGTTGATGTTCTCATGTTTATTATTATTATTATTATTATTATTATTATTATTATTATTATTTGCTTTGATTTCTGGTGTATACTCATTTCTTTCCGGATCCCGACCAGAGGCCGAAGGTCAGAAATTGCATCACGACATTTTCCACTGAGCAATTTAAAAGAAATTCCCACATATTTTACACATAGATAAAGCCCTTTGTAAGGTGTGGGCTGTACTCGTGAGTATAACTTTTTGTATTTCTTTAAGGTATGGGCCACCAGGAATCCCTTGAATGAGTCTATTGGAATCTTTTCCAATCAACCCGAGGGCTCCAACTACAACAGGGATTGTTGATGTGCTCTTGTGCTACATTTATTATTATTATTATTATTATTATTATTATTATTATTATGATGATGATGATGATGATGATGATGATGATGATGGTCATTTCTTTATATAACTCTTTGTTAATTGGTGACTAGGAGAAGATGTGAGTATTTAGAGTGTAGTCTGGATATAGGTCCGGGACGCCATGTCAATCCGCACACTGGCTTAACAAATGAAGGTGGCAAAGCGGAAGGCTTACGTCCATTCGTGCGACAAGAAAGCCGGTCGCCTGAATCACTGGAATCTTGTTGGCGTAGGCGTGTTCTCAGCCAAGCCTTCCTGAAAGTTACATTTGACTTAATAATAAATAGAATTCTTCTTTTCTTTTTTGACTATTTCGGGACAGCAGGTTAGAAATATTGACTTTATGACTAAAGCTTACGTTAGTCAATATGTTGGTGCATCATTTTTAATTCAGCCTGGTTGTTATCAAAGAAGATAGGTAACTGAATTGGTGGTGTGATTGCATCTACTTGAACCGGGTACTCACATATCGTGAAAAAGAATCAATAGTCATGATATCGCGAGGTATGACTGGAGAACCCCGATATATTGCTAATGATGCTGTAGTCCCGAAACAATGCCCGATACCAGAATGACCATCTGATGAGGTCTTTGTTGAACATGGTGCTGTTATTGTTGCAACAGTTTTTGTATGAATAATAATAATAATAATAACAGCTTTATCTTTAATAATAATAATAATAATAATAATAGCTTCATCTTTAATAATAATAATAGTTTTATCTGTAATAATAAAAATAATAGTTTTATCTTTAATAATAATAATAATAGATTTATCTTTAATGATAATAATAATAATAACAGCTTGATCTTTAACAATAATAATAGCTTGATCTTTAATAATAATAATAATAACTGATTTATCTTTAATAATAATAATAATAATAGCTTCAACTTTAATAATAATAATAGTAATAACAATAGCTTTATCGTTTATAATAATAATAATAATAATAATAATAATAATAACAGCTTTATCTTTAATAACAATAATAATAATAATGAAAACGGCTTTATCTTTAATAATAATAATAATAATAATAATAATAGCTTTATCTTTAATAATAATAATACGAATAATAATAAGAATAATAGCGTCATCTTTAATAATAATAATAATGATAGCAGCTTCATCTTAATAATAATAGTAATAGCTTCATTTTTAATAATAATAATAATAATAATAACAGCTTTATCTTTAATAATAAGGAAATGAAATAAATAAATAAATAATAATAATAATAATAATAATAATAATAATAATAACAGGAATTGTTTTATTTTACTCATGATGAACGGGGAAATTTCTACGCAACATGAAGTTGGGAGATAAGTTTATGGATTTTTATTTCATTTAATATATATATATATATATATATATATATATATATATATATATATATATATATATATATATATTGATATATAATAAATGCGAATGTCAGTGTGTCAGTGTGTCACACTTTCTCAGATTTACTTTTAGAGAGCGTAATCCAACGTATCATGCCATTTTGGAATCAGGGTGACTCCGTGATCAATTAAAAACATTCAGACCCGCAATCCTGAACATTTTGGATTCCCATCTTTTCATTACCTGCCATTGTTTTTAGTGATTTTTAGGTGATTTTTGCGACGAATTTATTTTTGTACGGTAACAATTTTGATAACTTGGAAATGAATTTGGGAATAATCGAAATTAATTGCGAAATCCAGCGAATGCCAGCCATGAAATAAAAATAATTGTTTCTACGGAAAATAAGGACCTACGTACATCAAATTATCCTTAAATTAAGTGGCGGCAGAAAAATTATCGTTGAATTTTAAAAAGGTAAGCTTAAATATTAACGCAATATTTAAATGCAGCGATCAATTTTGAGTTTTTGTATAGTTTATTGTTGCCTATCACATCTACTCCCCTCGATTTGTTGTGATGAAGGTCAATCAAGACCACCCCGCAGGAGCTAGATTAAATGCCACCGGATAGGCGGCATTTAAGCTAGAATATATATAAATTATGTAACATTTTTTATTGTCAGTCTATTATCAGCTTTTTTCACGCTGCGGCATTTTCAAAATGCGTGCTTTTTTTGTTGTTTTTTTCAAAAGTAAGAAAAGAAGGGTCCAAAAGAAACACATGCCCATTTTGAAAATTCGAAAATGGAATTTATACACGCATGCACGCAACACACACACACACACACACACACACACACACACACACACACACACACACACACATATATATATATATATATATATATATATATATAAGCGGATATTGCAGTCAATTCCCAGAGGCAATAGTCTGGTCCATGCTTGTGTGCAATCGACAGTCCTGACGATTGCGTATAAGCATGAAACAGACAATAATCGCTTGGTGTTGACTTCAGTGTTCATTTTATGTTAACACTATCCCTGATATTGAGCACTTTAACCTATAAATATAGAGTGCCTTAAAACTACAGTATATATATATATATATATATATATATATATATATATATGTTGGGTTGGTGCATAATTATCAGGCGTTTTTAGAACAATATTATGAAATCCAGAAAAATAACAATTCAAAATTACATTTTTAAATGATTATTCCGGAGCGTATGATTATGGATACGCATTTTTACAACCTGAAAATAAAATAATATTTTTATTTAAAAAAAAAGTAAACAAAACAGCAATTTTTATTAATATTAGGTTGGTGCAAAAATAATGACGTAATAATGTCGTTTTTTGACATATTTTTAAACTTCAAAAAACGACATTATTACGTCATAATTATGACGTAATAATGTCGTTTTTTGACGTTTAAAATATGTCAAAAAACGACATTATTACGTCATTATATATATATATATATATATATATATATATATATATATACGCCAATTGTAAAGAAACTATTATAAAAGAGTTGAGCCAATTTTAGAAGCAACAGATTGTAGTTATGGTTTCAAAAAGAAAACTTGTCTCGTGTTGTAACGCAAGGCTTTTTGTTCAGAATCAGTCAAGTCGCTTAAATGCTATCGGTTTTCGAAATATCGTCGAATCTTCCACTCGCTGAGACTCGGTGTCTACACATTCATATGCACGAGTGGCAATGACGCCAGACGGCGACGTGCATCCGTTCCGAAAACTGATCAGGAAAAAGCAGATCTTGGCATCTGATCAAAGTTTTCGTTTGGTTCGAAGATTCCTCGCCGTGGAATCCAGCCGTTCTACTCCGATGGCTAACTTTGTCATTATATGTGACTCACAGTAGATTGCCAGATTTTTAAAGACTATCTCTCTCTCTCTCTCTTTCTCGCCTCCTGCTTGAACGGTGATCATCCAATGAGATAACGTCTAAGTCTCACGAGAACCGAAACCAACAAGCAGTCGCAGACATTTTGGTTCCAATATCGAGAATATTTCTCTTAGTGACTGCGTTAGAATTTTAGCTTTGCATGGCAGATAGCAAGCAATAGAAAGAATTGTCTTAGACTATTCGCATCTATTTATTAATCTATTTTATTTCTTTATACTGGAAGCAAACAGCATGCATACAGATAGAGAATGAGTTCAGCAGATATACAAAAATAGAAGGGCGGGTAAGGCAAGAATGTGTCTTCTCACCGGACTTATTCAACCTATACAGCAAGGTAATTCCGAAAGAATTGGCAGACACAATCTTAACAGCATTAGATACGCAGATGACACAGTGCTGATAGCAGACATAGAAAAGAAATTACAAATCTTCCTGCGGAAGGTAGCAAAGGAGAGCGAGAAGAAGGGACTAAGCATAAACTACAAGAAGACAGAATGCATAGTCATCAGTAAAAAGTTAAACCCGAAATGCGATTTACAGGTCGGGGACACAAAATCAAGCAGGTTCAGAAATTTAAATATCTGGGAAGTGTTTTGACAAAGAACAGTAAGTGCGACGCTGAGATCCGTAAACGAATTGGGATGGCCAAAGACGCATTTCAAAAGCTACGCAAAGAATTAAGAGACGGGAAGATTTCTTTGGTGACAAAGAAAAGAGTACTGAACTGCTAACTGATATCTGTCCTCTTTTACGGCAGCAAATGTTGGACGGTCTCCTCAAAGATGAAGAAGTGACTCTAGACAACGGAGGTATGGTTCTACAGAAGGATGCTGAGGATATCATGGACTGACCGTGTCTTACGGCCATTGTCTGCGATGGACGTTACTCCAAGGAAGCGTACGAAAATTGTAACGCTGCACGAACACACAGACAAGCCTTACCAGTGAGCTAATCAAAATAGTACAGACTGTCCCGGAAACTGTCCTGATTTAAATCCAATCGAGAATCTGGGGTCAATCTGCAAGGAACGACTTCGTGGAATGGACATACGAAGTACTAATATGTGCACCGGGTCATGTTTCATTGGAAAAAGACGAAAAAAAAGTAAATAATAACGTAATTATCCGTTTTGTTTCAATTAATTTGCACAAGGGTGTATAACTGAATATAATATAATTCTATCTTATTAAAAAAAAATAAAGTTGATGAACAAAAAGGGAAATTATATTTATGAATTAACCTATTAGTTTGTGTCGATTACGCCCCGTGTCTACCAGGATATCCACTAGGTGTCGTTCTATTCAGTACTATAAAAGAAAGGACATAAACCATCTCTCACTTTTGCTCACTTAGAAACAATTACGGTAGGTAGTAAACATATCAAGTCTTTCAGGGAGACTTAATTGCGCGACAAACCGTTAATTTTAAACAAACCACGTGACCCTCTCACACAGGCGCGTGCGCACACGCGCTACTACTAAGCACTCAATTGTTTCCTTTCCTTATTTTTTTGAGCTATCTATACGTACGTAAATATAATTTTCTCTTTCGATTCTCATGTGAATTATGTTTTTTTTTTTTATCAATACATCTTTCACGGGTTGAAATTCATTCGTTTTGAAAGATTTCATCTTTATCAGCAAAAAGTCGACACTTCCCTCGCTACAAATTGATGACCAACAGCAAATTTGTCCATTACAGACTTTAGCACATCTTTTCGTTACAAGCACTTTAGGTGCACAATGAGAAAATAATTAGTTTACATTTTTCATAGTTTTATTAGTAAAACATTTTTAAAATCACAAAGGGGTAGAAGAAAAAATATTGGCCAATAAAAGTCAAGCAAAAGTTGCGATTTGGGCTCCATATTGAAAAATGTCTTTAATTTTCCTCTGCTGATCGGCTTTGTAAATAAACCAGTGACATTTTGTTCTCATGGAATATAGTCCAACTTTATGGCATCGTTTTGCACGTCACGTCTTATGAAATGTTATTTTATATCAACGTCTTTTGAACGTTGATGATCGATTGGATTGTTACTTCGACAGTTTGTGCTTTTGAGGCTCAGTTTTTACACATGTATAGCAAATGGGGACAAATATTATTTTGTAACTTTGGTCTTGGCATTTGTATCTTAACGGCCATTGCTTTTCTTTTTTAAGTCCACTTAATTATCTGAGTTACTTAGGAAATTCGTCTCCAGTCCATCTTTGAGTCAACTTAAGTGTCAAACTTTTCAGAAATTCTGTCCCCAGTCGCCTTTGAATTGGCAAACATAAAATTTTGTCAGTGTTTTTAGATAATCATAAAAGTAGTCCATTGAAGAGGCTGACCACCCAAAAAGTCGAATGAGTGATCTCTTGTTCCAGAACATAAAGGGATGGTTGAACCCCAGATAATTAGAGAGGGGAAGTAAGTAAGTAAGTAAGTAAGTAAGGAGTCCAGCAGTAAGTGACGGGCGGCCAGTTAGGAAGGGCTGGCAGTTAAAGGCACCAGCGAGCAATGAGAAATCAGCAGTCGCCTAGACGGTCAGTGAATGTAAGGTACCTTTTCCCGTGGCCGGAAGTTAGCAAGATAGCAGTTCAGCCAAAGGAAAACATAGACAGCTAAGTGAGAATTCGTATTGTTGATATTCCCCAATTAGAGAGTCTTGAAAATTATTTGTTCTTTTTTTTTTGTTGAATACGATGACAGCTAAGGAGGCAAATCTGTGAACATAACGAGTCGGATGTACACATCCAACCTTGGATGTCATCACAGGTGCATTGAACAACGGACGAGCGGAGGACGTCGTCACGATGGCATTTTCCCTATTATTTTATCTAATTATCGTTTCAGTTTCTACGAACCTATTTTAAATTTAATGAATGTTATCGTCTTATTTTTCCGAGTAATAATACTTGCGAATGGCTTAAATTCGAATTGGAGGCTACGAGAGAGAGAAAGTTGTGGAGAGCCATGATCGTCTATGTCCTGAAGGGACACGGCACATAAAGAAGAACACTTGTGAATGCTTTAAATTCAGATTGGAGGCTACAAGAGAGAGAGAGGAAGTTGTGGAGAACCATGATCGCTTATGTCCTGAACGGACTCGGCACATAAAAAAAGAACACTTTTGAATGCTTTAAATTCGGATTGGAGGCTACAAGAGAGAGGAACTTGTGGAGAGCCATAATCGGCTATATCCTGAACGGACACGACACATAAAGAACAACACTTGTGAATGCTTTTAAATTCGGGTTGGAGGCTACGAGAGGGAGGAAGTTGTGGAGAACCATGATCGCCTATATCCAGAACGGGCATGACACATAAAGAAGAACACTTGTGAATGCTTTAAATTTGGATTGGAGGCTACGAGAGAGAGGAAGTTGTGGAGAGCCATGATCGCCTATGTCCTTAACGGACACGGCACATAAAGGAGAACACTTGTGAATGCTTTAAATTTGGATTAGATGGTTTCACGACCATAGCTATTCGTAATCTATCACTTATCATTTCTGATGTTTATAATGAAGTTGCTGCATTTTCTGCTCTAAGAATATAATCCATGATACCTTCGTCACTTGGTTTCCGTAAGGAGGCCAATTCAGTGTAGAGGAAAATTAATTTCGGTTTTCTCCTTTGATAAGTAGTGTTCTCTCAAAATGTGCAGTGCTTTTCTGCCATTGTCAGAGACTTCTCTCGTAATAAGAGACAGGCTTCGGTTATCATGGGCTTCCATACTTTTCACAGTAATCTTCAACAATGAGACGATGGAAAGGTCCCAACAACATTCAGTGTTGAAGAAAATTATTTTCTGTTTTTTCCTTTAATAAGTAGTGTTCTCTCAAAATGTGCAGTACTTTCCTGCCATTGTCGGAGACTTCTTTCGTAAGGAGAGACAGGCTTCGGTCATGAAAAAATTGAATTAACCAGGCGAATCCATCTGCATTTTTTTTTTTTTTACTGTGGGACGATCATAGGGTGCATGAATAATTTCATATAATTTTTTTGATTCTCATATTTCAAAAATTTGATTTCCCATAATTCATATTTGGATTAATTTCCGTTAAAACTGAACAAGTGCCTCGGCTTTTAACCTCTTGAATAAGTGGGTATTTTTAATTGAAATTGACAAAATTTGTCAAAACAGCAATAATAAAAAATCGGATCATAGTAAAGTAATACTAAAACTAAACCAGACAAGATAAAAATAAGACATTGGCAAAATAAAACAATTATAAGAGAGTAGAAAAGAAGAGGTGTTCATTTGAAAAAGGGATATAGTCAAATGGTTATAGCTTTCTAACTTCAAAGCAAGAATTAAACATTGTGTACTTAAGACCAACAATTGTTGATTTTTATTAACTAAAAAGAAATCCCAGCATGCATCTGTACGATTTGTCTATAAATTTGGGGAGGGGGTAGTATCCATTCCTCAGATTGGAACCAGCACGTGTCACCCTGTAAGTTGTTGGCGCTATCGTTGTGTCTTGGGAGGGGGGGGGCAGATCTTTGGTGCAGTTGTGACCACGTGTAGTAAAGGAATACAACAAATGAACCAGGCAAGGCAAGTATAAGACAACAACAATGTAAAACAATTAGAAAACAGTAAAAAAAGGAAGCTGCGTTCATTTACAAAAGGGATACAGGCAAGTGAATATAGCCTTCTGAATTCAAGGCTACAAAGAAAAAAATGTGTCGGTAAGACCAAGAATTGTCCATCTTTATTGATTAAGAAGAAATCCCAGAATGCATCTGTAGAATTTATCTATAAATTTGAGGAGTGATTTTTTAGCATTTATTCCCCCAGATTGGAAGCATGTAAACATCTGTTAATAGTCGAAAGTATATAATTTCATGTGTAGACATTTACTAAACATAGCCACGTTTAGAGAAAGATTAAAAAAAAAACAAAAAAAAAACAAAACAATACAGCATCCAGTAAGAATTGAACTCCCTGACAATGTCTTATGAGACTTTCTTGCATAAAGTTTGCAGGGGGTGGGCAACGTCTAAACCCTACTTAGTCGGCCTGAATATGAAATTCCCATCGTATAAAAGAAAGATACGGAACACAAAGCAGACAATGCAATATTTCATTTGTTTTTTTTTTTTTATAATAAAAACAAACAATAAACAAACAAAAAATAAAGAAAAAGAAAAAAAAGAAAAGAAAGAAAAGAAAAGAGAAAGGAAATAATTTTGAAGATCTCATTTGCAATTCCATAAAAGAAAACCAAAGAACATTTGCCATATTAAATACTAAAGCAGAAATATTCCAATCGTTCGTTCTTCAGCTGCAAAAATGGTTTTGCTTCTCGAACCCGGGATCATCCATGAGAAGAACATTTCTTAGAGTAAGGGAAAGTAATCATGCAGATGGCGCCTGGGGCAGAGTTTATTGCTTCCGCGATGTAAACAGTCGAAGCTGGTGAATGGGGCGGGTGCAGCCCAGAGTGACGTCAGCTGGGTTCGTGCCAAGAGGAGACGGAGAAAGGTTTGTGTGAAGTGGACAGTCGCCTTTCCCCAGGACACAATTGTGTTAGGGAGAAGACGCCTCAATTACTGATTCAAATGATAGGGGTTTAAAAGCTGTGCATTGTGATTAGACCTCAGCTGAGGGCCTTGTTTGCTCATAAAACAAACCAAGTTCCGTTTTCTTTCCTGTATCGATTGATGTACTGAATTTTTAGGGTTTCTATACTGAACAAATACAACACCGAAGAAAGAAATTCTTTTGAGTTGTAAGTCATACATCAACAGCCTCGTTTTGAATCTTGCAATGGCTTCCTTTCGTTTGCGCATGCGTCAGAAAGTTATAACGTTCTTTCAGGTTTCGCTTTCGAAGATAAGTTATCCAAATACCGTTAGGATTCAATTTCTTGTTCTGTATTTAGAATATGCTTTTCGGAAAAGAAAAAAAAAAGAAACATGGCTTCATTAGCTGCTTGCAAACTATCAATTATGACGCGTTAGATATTAAGGAGGCTTAGAAATATAATCATTTGAGGTGTCAGAAATACGCAACGGATACATAGGAATAATGAATGGCTTCTGGGCCTGGGTTCTTTCGAAATGAAAAACAAATTGAAAACGGATACTTCTTTCAAAACATATTTTTATGGAAAAGAGGATGTTGGGATATTTCGCTTATATAAGATTTTTAAGCTTTCTTCTCAACATTATTATGTATTTTATGAAACCCGTGTAAAAGTCGAGTTTTTCAACTATAATATTAGAGTTAAACTAATTAATTATAGAATTTAAGAAAGCAAGAAAAAAAGAAAGAAAGAAGAAAGAAAGATAAAAGAAAAAGGAAAAAAGAAAGAAAGAAAAGAGAGAAAATGAATGAAAAGAAAAAAGAAAGTAAAGTTAAAAAAGTATGAGAAACTAAGTACAGAATGCAGCTTCGAATTTCGCTGTCGCACTTCTCATGGATAATCATTAAAAATAATAACAACATTATTATTATCATTATTATTATTATTATTATTATTATTATTATTATTATTATTATTATTATTATTATTTCATTTCATTAGATTTCTGGTGTATACTCATTTCTTTCCGGTTCCCAACCAGAGACCTAAGGTCAGAAATGGCATCATGGCATTTTCCACTGAGCAGTTTTGAAAAAAAAACACCGACACACATATTTTACATAAATAAAGACCTTAAGGTTTGAGCTGTACTTGTGAGAACAATTTTTTTTTGTATTTCTTTAAGGCCTGGGCTACTAGGAATCCGTTCACTGAGTCTATTGGAATCTTTTCCAATCAATCCGAGGGCTCCAACTACAACTGTTGTTATTATTATTATTATTATTATTATCATTCAGGACAGTTCATCAGAACAATTACCATGAAAGAAAAGGCAGCGGCTAAAATAGGATTGAAGCTGAAAGGCCAGAATAGGATCAATAATGTTGCAGATTCTGTTTTGTATTTTCTCAAGAAACTCTAAATACATAACAGAATCACGATATCAGACATGACAGATGGTGAAAGGAAAGAAAGGAAGGAAGGAAGGAAGCCGAGGAAGAAAGAAAGGAAGAAAGAACGAAAGAAATTAATCAGTAAAGAAAGAAAAAAGAAAGAAAGAAAGAACGAAAGAAAGAAAGAAAGAAAGAAATTAATCAGTAAAGAAAGAAAGAAAGAACGAAAGATAGAAAGAAAAAGAAAGAAAGAACGAAATAAAGAAAGAAAGAACGAAATTAAGCAGTAAAGAAAGAAAGAAAGAAAGAAAGAAAGAAAGAAAGAAGGAAAAGAGAGTAAAGGAAAGAAAGATTATTGTCATGGTTGGTCACCTTCATAATTTTAGTACTAATAATTATTATCATTACTAATATTTACTAAGATATTTAATGTCAGGTACAATGCTACAATAATATTGCACCTATTGACCCTATCATTGGTCTTATGATAAGAACTCTTAAGAAAATTATAAACATGTCAAATTGCAGTTTTCAAGACAATAATAGTTAAGATTTTAGAAGACTTTTAAGATTAAAATTTAATCAAAATTTAGTCGGAGTTAGAATAATTATTAGCAAAACTTAGAAAGTATGATAATGGTTAAAATATCCGCTTCCTTATAAGGAAACATTCGACATTCACTGACCGAAAACTTAGCGTTACTGTCGGCTGAAATTTATAAAATCTTTTTATTCAAACTGTTTTTTCAGGAAAATAGACTTTTCAAGTAACTAAATGTTATAGCTCTTTCTAATACTGATGGGAGTTTCCTTCCAAACCTTTTGTTTTTGGTCGTGTGGAAAGTTATCATTATTTTCTTATCTAATCAGATGTGTTACCCATTATTGTTGCTGTTGCTGATGTAAGTGATGTGGTTTTTGTTATTATGTATAACTCTTTTGTGATTGTATAGCGCCAGTCTGTAGAGTCTGATGAAGGATTGTCTTTAAGATTTATAGGATTTATTCGTTTGAAACTGTTTTTAATCATTGATCTTAGAAAACAGTTATGTATAGGTGATAATTTAGACATCAGTTGGATGCCATGCAGGACATCTTATAAGAGCTTCGATCTGATGTGGCTATTTAAAAACATAACTGGAATTCTTAGGGTAATATTTTTGGTTTTGTAACATCTTGTGGTGTTGGGCAAAATTATACCATGGCCAATTTATTCTGTGTTCAATTTCCTCCTCCCCTGTAAAAAAAAACTTGGTCTCGAGACCAAGTTATCTAAAGTGTTCAAAGGGGTTAAATTCAGAGATTTCAGTCTCTTAGACTGGCTGTTACTCTAGGCAAGCAGTCGGCTTATTTAACTCAAAACTGGGGGAAGATGAACCTTGTCTCTTCTCTAATGACATTAACGAAAAGTGAATGATACAGTCTAGGTTAGAATTTGAACTAAGCCCGCCGATTGCATAGTATTGGGTCTAATGATGGATTGTTTTCGTTAAGATTTATAGCATTTATTCATTTGAAGCCATTTTGATCATTGATTTGAGATATCATTTATATATAAGTAATAGTTTAGATATTTCTGAACGAGTTGGTTACCATCTATGACATTCATATGAAAGTCTAGACCTGAAAAGGCTATTTAAGAACATGACTCGAGTTTTGTATAATCTTAAGGTATTTCTCACGATTACCATATAACATATCTTATTTTCAATTTCCTTATGTCTTATGCATCTTCTTCTATGTGTCATGTCCCTTCAAAACGGTGGCGATCATGGCTCTCTACAATTTCTTGTCCTTTGTAGCTCTTAATAAATTTTGTCTTTTTGTTATATTTCCTGTTAAGTCAGGAGATAAGGGAAATTACCAGGAGATAACTGACATCCATTAAGACATGGCACGTGGAACTAGAACGGTCTACCCCAGTGAGTGAAATAAAGGCTTCAGTTCGACTTTCCAATCACCTGAAGAAGTCCGGAGCGTACAACGGCCGAAACGTTGTGATAAATATGGCGACAAAGATGAGGACAATAGTCCGAATAATTTAAATAGTGTACTTCATACGCTTATATATTTGAAGTGTTTCGAGTTTATTAATTTTATATTCTTGATGATCTTCGAGTCAAATGAAATGTCCTTGTGGTCTCTATAGATTATTCTTGAAATATCAGAGCCACATTTACCATATTTTGTATATAATTCGACTTCAGTCTAATATGACCCCGTGTTCCTGAAACTAAAAACAGGGGATAAATAAGATCTTTGTGTTTAATAAGACATCACAATGTAAATCTTTTTGGAAACTTCTACCATATTATCCACTAAAATCTCAATGTCGTACATATATTTCACTAAAATATTTTATTAAAATGTATACATGAACCGGATGTTTAGCCATTACGTCTTTCTCTTAATTTCTGTTTCAAAATTTATTTTGGAGAGAAAGGTGCTGACTAGTATTATATTTAAGATGTTCATTAATCCATCATATTGTCCTGCTTGATATGACTTAATTAGATTTCTATTGAACAAGGATCTATGAAAATAAATAAAATAATTGTCTTTCATTAATAAGGAAGAAAGAAAATTTTACAAAAAAACAGGAAAATTAAAATAGGAAAAAATATCTTGTGAGCAAAACTATTTATTTGCAATCTTTGCTGTTTCGATTAAGGAGGTTTTTAAAGCTGAGTAAAAATTTCTGAAAAGGTTTACTTATGAATACGAACCCCGTTTATTTTTCGTTCTAAACGTCCTGTAATATAAGTAATATCTTGTTATATAAGTAATTTCTCATAATATAAGTAACTTCTCATGTAATAAATAATTTCCCGTAATATAATTAATTTATCGTAATATAAGTAATATTTACTATAAGTTGTTTTCTCGGAATATAATTTGTCGTATAATAAGTAATTTATCGTGTAATAAGTAATTTCTTGTAATATAAGTAATTTTTTGTATAGTAAATAAGACGCGACGTGAAATTCAATTGAAATAGCTGACTGTTTAAAAGAAATTGCTGAAATTGAATTGATGTTAGTACTTGAATAGTTTCTAGAATAATAAAAATATGCACCAAAGAAATTTAGACAATATCAGAAAAGCCAGAAAAAACCATTACAATCGGAACATTGTGATTAATAAAACAAAAGTAACGGCATTGGTCCGTTTAATTTATGAAATATTAAATAATAACAATGAGAAAAGCGGGAAAATGTAAGATTCAAAATGGCGATCAAAATAATAAAGGCAATGATGCTTGTTCGAGAATATTATCAGGATTTTTTTTAAAGTGAAAACCATCTATGGTCGAACGAATCTTTCTCTGATACAATATTGTCAGATTATAGAAGTCATCAATTGACCTTCTCTTAATTTCAATTCCTCTTGTCAAAGAAATTTTCATTTTCAATCAGAAAACAAAAAGTATTTCTCTATGATGAATTTGCACTTTAAGTCCGAACTCTTAAATGTAACTTTCACTAATTATAGTTGTCGAAAATATATTTTTACATTAAAAAAAGTTTATTTTATTCTTTCTTTTTTTTTTATTTAAAAACAAATGCAATGAACTGATTTAAAAAAAAAAAATATTGAATAAAATGAAAACAGGACGGGAAATTAACGATTGGTGACGAAGGGAGAAGAAAATGTGGGGAGGAAACTATGGGGGCAAGGGATGCGGTGCTCATAGAAAAAAAAGAAATGAGAAGTGGATAGAAGAGAGAAAGAGAGAAAAGATAGGAAGGTAACAGCAGAAAAGAAAAAAAAAGGAAAAATACAATAAATCAAGAAACGATGGAAAGATAGGGAAGAAAGAAAGAAAAAACGAAAGAAAAAAGAAAGAAAGAAAGAAAGAAAGAAGAAAAAAGAAATTAGAACGAAAAACGAAAGAAAGAAAGAAAGAAAGAAAGAAAGAAAGCCTAGTAAAATATAATGGAGAGGAATGAAAGGTAAGATATTTGTCAAAATGTAAGAAAGCTGAAAAGAAGGGATGGAGAGGAGAGAGGAAGAAAGCGAAGGAGGAAGAAATAAAAGCGGAAGGAAAGGAAAGAGAAAAGAAAAAAGAAAGAAAGAAAGAAGGAAGGAAAGAAAAAGATGTAAGGAAGTGAAGGAAGGGTGAAAGGAAGAGAAGCACGCAGAAAGGAAAGAAGAAAACAAGGAATGGAAGATGGAAAGAAGGAAAAAGAAATCCTTAAATTGGACGAATGAGAAAAGATGAATAAAAATGGCGAAAAATAGTTAAATAAAAAAGATGCGTAGAAAAAATATTGAAAGGTAATGGCGGAATAAAACTAAAGAAAAAAGAAAAAAGAAAAACTGAATAAAATAAGAAGCGAGTGAGTAAACAGAGAAACATCGGAATATTGAATCGGATTCAGGAAAGAGGTTCGGATTTTCGAAGTTGGTTTTCTTTCGTCTTTTATCTGGTGAAAGGCGGTTGTGACATTCAGGGCGATGATTTCCTCTTTCCATACACTCCACCCTATAACAAAAAAAAAAAAAAAAAAAATTCCCGCCTATTTTAACTCCTGCCCGTCTCTACTTAACCTACTCTGCAAGACAGACACAAGTAAATAAATAAATAATCTCACCTACACATGCCACTTATTTAAATTATTACAAAAAAAAAAACACAAAAAAAAAAAAAAACCTAAAAATATAGCAATCTATTTTCAATTTAATCCAACCTCTATTCCATTAATAAGACAATACGCCATTTTTTTTTCAAATGGACCGGCGCGAAAGACTTGTTTTCGCCGTCGGCAATTTCATTACATTTCTCTGTCATAACTAAACATTTGGACATTTGGAGATGACACACGATAAGTGCGAATGAAGGTCTATATATTTCTGTCAGCAGAAAATAAAAGCTTTACTTTTATCTCGGAGAAAGAAAGGCCGGAAATTATTATTAATTTATGAGAAAAGAGGTTTAGGGAAGCGAACATGAAGTCGGAAAGAAAAAAGGGTTGTAAAGGGAGCAAGATGAATTAGAATAGAAACGATTCTTGGCCAAATGCCACACAGCAGTCCTCCTTTTCCCTTCGGGAATATATTCCAAGCGCCCCTAACTCCCCACCTCTAGCGGATGCCTGAAACCACGCATAATCCCGAACATTCTATGTACTGTTTTACCTCTGAGGACATAAAATTTAATTTTCTTTTTAAAGGAGATACCTGATAACTGATATCCATTAAACAAGGCAGGTGGATCTAGAACAGTCTACCCCAGTGAGCGAAATAAAGGGTTCAGTTTGACATTCCAATCACTTGAAGAAGGCCGGAACGTACAACGGTCGAAACATAATAAATATGGCGACAAAGATGAGGACAATAGTCAGAATAATGTAAATAGTGTACATAATACCTCATCTCAGACATATAGACAGATACTGAAAGGCCGAAACGTTGTAATAAATATGGCGACAAAGATGAGGACAATAGTCCGAATAATGTAAATAGTATACATAATACGTCATCTCAGAAATATAGACAGATACAAAATACTTCAGGATTTTCTAGAGAAGAGAGTAGAAGAAAGCGGGAATGAAAATGACTAACCATCATAATATAAGAAAATAGAATGTATGTCTGTCTGCAAGTGGCACCACCCAAGATAAGAGCTACGAATTAGAGATGCCAAAACCAATCAAGTACAAAAACTTAAATATCTGGTGAAGTTTTTTAACAAATGATGGAGAATATGAATATGCCAAAAGCTAAGCAAAGTGACAGAAAAAATGATAACATTTTTTCTATGTTACTTTGCTTAGCTTTTGAAAGGTATCTTTCTCTATTTCTCGTAATACGGCACGTGAAATTCAATTGAAATAGCTGACTGTTTAAATAAAATTACTGAAACTGAATTGATACTAGTAATTAAATAGTTTCTAGAATAATAAAAATATGCACCAAAGAAATTTAGACAATATCAGGAAAGCCGGAAAAATCATCACAGCCGGAACATTGTGATTAATAAAACAAAGCTTACGGCATTGGTCCATTTAATTTATGAAATAATATCTCACGTCAGAATAACATAGCGAGGAAATGTAAGATTCAAAATGGCGATCAAAATAATAAAGGCATGTTCGAATAAATACAATGAGTCATTAGCTTCGTCCACCGCAAGAAAAGTTGGCTCCCTGTGCCGTACCAGGAAATTTTTCTCGCCGGAGTCGATCCTTCAAATCTACAAATCAACCATTCGCCCTTGCATGGAGTATTACTGCCATATATGGTCTGGTGCCCCTTCTGTTTGTTTCAAGGTCCTTGATTAAATCTAGAGACGGATATGCAATGTAATTGGCCCTGATCTGTCATCTCGCCTGCACTCGCTCTCTCACAGATGTGCCATCGCCTCCCTCTGTCTTTTTTACAAATACTTTCATGGTAATTGCTCCGATGAGCTGCTTTCGCTGGTTCCCAGACTTCATGAATTTAAGCGTTCTACTAGGCTGGCATCTCGTTCTCCCCCTTTCACTGTCGAAACTGTTAAATGTAGCCGTCTCTTCTACTCCAATAGCTTCATGTCTCGCATCTCTCGCCTGTGGAACTCCCTCCTCTTTTCCTGTTTCCCTGATAGCTATAATATCCAACTATTCAAATGTAATGTCAATCGACGTCTCCAGATGCCTTGATTTATCCCCTATCCTTCTCTTCATCCTTTCCTCTATCACTCCTATTTGCTCTAGCTCCAATTCTTTGTAACCCCTTGCGTGGTAGTGGCTTCCCGCCTTGCTTGGGGTGAAACGCTTAAAAAAAAATTAATAGAATATTATCATGATTTTTTAAGTGAAAAGCATCTATGGTCAAACGAATCTTTCTCTGATGTAATATTGTCAGATTATATAAGTCATTACTTGACCTTCTTTTAATTTCAATTCATCTTGTCAAAGAAATCTCCATTTTCAATCAGAAAACAAAAAGTATTTCGCTATGATGACTAAGAAAAAGCCCTAAACTGATATGTAATATCAATCCTCCTGAATCCAGTGAATGTTGAACAATTTCTTCACAGATGAAGAGATTTGTAGCAAAAGAAATGTGGATCTACAGAAGGATACTGAGGATATCATGGACTCAGCATGTGAACAAGAAGGAAGCTTGAAGGAAAATGGAAACAAAAACGACGCTTATACTGAGAACCAGAAGGAGACAGAGGAAATATCTTGGACGCAGAAAAGAGCAAAGAAGGCTGGGAAAATGTTGAGACAGAGAAGATATACTGAAGTTAATAGGGAAATAGTGAGTACCTTAGCTAACGAGATTCTGCAAATGGGTGACGGAACAAGAACCGAGAGAGATGGTATTGGGGCATACATTGGCAAATCGTGCAAAAGAAATTACATGGCAAATAAAAGAATAATAAGCATAGATTTGCCAATTTCGGCATAAGGTTTCTTTCTATTTGTAATCAAATCCCTTTAAATCACTTTTCCGCTTAAAGGAAATGACTTAAAGCTTCTCTTTGGCATCATATAATTGGGCTCGTCCTCCTTCAGTTAGTTCGCACAACCGTTACGTCCTACCAATATATCATAAATAATAGACTATTTCGTTTTGATCACGTGGAAAGAAGAGAAAAGACATAACTTGGATTCAATGAGAAAATGAAAGAAAGAAAGAAGGTAAGATGGAAGTGGAAAGAGAGAGAGAGAGAGTGAGTGAGTGGGGGAAATAGAGAGAGACTCAGTTACATTATTTACATTATTCGGACTGTTATCTTCATCTTCTTTGCTATATTCACAACATTTCGGCCGTTTTACGCTCCGACCTTCTTCAGGTGATTGGAATTTCAAACCGAACCCTTTATTTCGTCCACTGGGGTAGATTTTTATCCACTGGACCATATGTCCTTGGGGGTTCGGTTAGAAATTTCCAATCACATAAAGAAGGCCGGAGCGTACAACGGCCGAAACGTTGTGAATATGGCAATGAAGATGAGGATAACAGTCCGAATAATGTAAATAATGCAAGTAATCATAATACCTCATCTCAGAGATACAGACAGATATATAGAGAGACATAGACATAAAGGCCGGAGCGTACAAAAGCTGAAACGTTGTGAATATGGCAATGAAGATGAGGATAATAGTCCGAATAATGTAAATAATTATAAACCTCATCTTAAACATATATATAGAGAGAGAATCAGATTAAGCTGACAATAACAGATACTTGACTTTCATCTTAGGCAAAAGGCCGAGAAACGTTTGTATTTACCAGCTGTCCCGCAGTGGTAGGATGTAACACAAGGTCAGTTTAATTTGGGCAGCCTGAGGGCGTGCACCGGGGCCAGGTCTCAAATTACCTCAGCCCAACCTTTGGTTGCGCTGGTATCGATATTACTTCCGATCCCCACCCCACCTCTTTAATGCAACGAGGGAGGTACCGCTGTGGGAAGCTGTTTCCCGTGACCGGACACCTCTTAGTAATATTTTCAGTTGCGCTCTGTCCGCAGACAGAGACACACAACTGAGAGATGAATAGAACATTTTGATCACAGCCAAAAGGCCGAGAATCAAAGGCGACCGCGATAAAAGCGCCAATTTTCAGAACACACTATCGAATGACGAAAACCGAGTAAGACAAGGGCCCAAAATTCAGTCACCATAAATAAAATAACATACTCTGCAAAATTATTTTAAAATTATTAAGAGAAATGTTCGGAAGACGGGGACTTAGAAAGAAGGAAAGAGTGGAAAATAGAAGTGTTTAATGTCTGTTTCAATGAAACGGAAAAAGTTGTCAATTTCGAATCTTTTTATTTGTACCCCCTTACTTCTTAAAATAACGACCAGCATTCATATTTATAATTGCTATTGCAATATTTTGTTAAAGTTGTCAAGCTCAAATATTTAACAATGCGATGGGTGGAGTATCTACGGATATTTTATTATCAGAGAACTCGCCATGAGCTTATTCAATAATTAACTGAAGAATTATGATTTATCAGAATATTAAAATATTAATTCTAGCATTCCTAATTACGGCACACTACCCAAATAATTTGGGAGCTTTATGATGTAAAATCATCTATTGTTTATTTCTGGAGTTTATATTTGGCTAAAGCTGCGAAAACCGAAAATATGGATAATGGGAAGCGGTGTCTATTTCTAGCGATTGAGTAAAGAGAACGAAGGAATGGAAAATAGGCGAAGAGAAGTTGGATGTGAAGAGAATACGGAGATGCAGCCAAATGAGGCATTTTTTTTTTGTTTACCAAATTATTGAAGAAGGACGTATTGACCAAGCGATGTACGATTACGCGCTATTTCAATTTATTTGAACCCGCAAAAAAAAAAAAAAAGAAAATGATACCTTTGATTGAATGTTTTTAGAACTTGCTGGATCCGCTGAAATTCCACACAGGTCGTCAACGTGTAGTTTATAGAGAATTCGATAATAAAAGGGGGGACATGATGTCCAGAGAAGAGAATAATATACAAATAGTGTAAGGCACTAAATAATATACAAGTGTAAGGCACTGCACTTGAGAAGAGGTAAGATGTCTAAGAAACTGTTCGGAAACTGTTCGGAAACTGACACCTTATGGAGAAAATGCTAGAACACTAACTATGGGTACCCATAGTACCCAGCGCAAATTTTCCTATTAGGTTGGTGCAAAAATAATGACGCAATAATGTCGTTTTCTGACGTATTTTTTAACGTCTAAAAACGACATTATTACGTCATTATATTTGCACCAACCTAATGTTTTTAATTATAATGTTTTTTTCTTTTTTTATAACTAGTATTTAACATGTAAATAGCCTGATTAATTTATTTTTAAGCGCGTTTAGGTAAATGTTTTTCTCTTAGTTTTTAAAGTTGTAAATAGTCTAAGTCATTTTGATCACTCTATTGTGAACACTTTGTTAAGTGTAGTTTAGAAAAGAAAAGGAAAAAATAGGAATAAAAAGGAAAGTGGAAATGGAAGGGAGGGACCAAACGGATGGGGTTATTTTAGAGAAGTTGAGGGGGGGGGAGGAAGAGAAAGAAAAAGTCGCAAGACAAGCCAATATAATAAATCTTTTTTTTTCTTTTTTTATATATATATGTATGTATATATATATATATATATATATATATATATATATATATATATATATATATATATATATATATATATATATATATATATATATATATATATATGTATGTGTGTGTGTGTGTGTGTGTGTGTATGTATATATATGTGTGTGTATGTGTGTGGGTGAGTGTGTGCTTGTATATATGTGTATATTTATTGGTTTGGTTTCTTCTATTCTTCCAAAAAAAAAAAAAACAACATCTTATCTTGGCCGCATGTAGGAAGGTCAATACAACAATGCATACCTATTCTATAACTTCGAATAGCCCAAGTGAAGTCTTGATTGGTTGTTTTTTACTAGGGGAAACTTATATAATTCACGTCATAAATCTAGTGGCAGATTTTGTTGTAGGTGCGGGCCGAATACTGATCATATTTGGTCGGGTCGCCCATCGAAGAAGTCTGTTGTTTATTTAGACCCGAAACTTCTAGTGACATGGGAGCAACAACACTGACGACGCATCTGGATTCGGCACTTAAAGGTGTATTTTAATAATCAGTACCTGATTTTCTTACCTAAATAATATGTTTTTCAGTTCCTATTAATGTTAACTCAAAGTACAATGTCTGAAGTGCCTGCATGTAAAATATTTCAAATTTATATGAATACAATATGGGAACCAGTAATAAGGAGTGCCAGAGAAAGCAGATAATAACAACAAAAAGTTACAATATGAGCTCTGGTAAAAACATGTAATGATAACAGCAAAAAATTGCAATATGAGCACTGGTAAAAAGTGGTGGCTGAAGACATTAGGTTTATAATACCCAGAAATTCATACACAGATGTCCTCAAGTACAAATGGCACAGTGGATAAAGGGGTTGGTTAGACCCACTGACAGGACCCAAAGAGTGTGAGTTCGATACTCGGTTAAGGCAGTGAAGAACTGATATCTGACATGGCACCAGTGATCGAAATAAAGAGTTAAGTTCAGCATTCCAACCACCTGAAGAAGGCTGGTGTGTACAACGGCCGAAACGTTGTAATAAATATGGCGACAACGATGCGGACAATAGTCCGAATAATGTAAATAAGGATTTATATTTGATATTTTTAAAATCGGGTATTAGATATACCCATGGTTAGTTGTGTAAGTGATCTACGGTTAATAATAAGCATAGAGACAAAGAATTTATTTGAACAAAGTACCTATAAGGAAAAGTTTTTTTTTTCTATTCTCTGCCAGCCGCAATAATGGAGACAGCATTACCTCGAACCATCGCCAGTGAGACACGCAGCAAGAGCCGCACCGTTTTGCATAATCAGGACGCCATCCCGCCAATCCTCCAAAGGAACACCATTGAACAAGGCCCAATAACCCCCGAAATCCCCACTGCCACAGTAAAAAAAATCTCTCAGCAAGAGAATATTTAACTATTTTTTTTCCCGAGCGACAGACCTCGGCTCATCCGCAGACCTGATCAAATTACCGGTCAAAAATGTATCAGCACAGATTGCATCCCAAATCAACGACTTCCCCATTTTAGAAAGGAAAATGGTAATGCTATCTGGCCGCTTTCCATCACCACGGTCGAGGCCTACGGGTTCGATTTGGGAAGGGAACCCAACTACATCCAAACCTCTTCTGATGATGTCGTTTATTGCTGCATGTCTTGGAAAGCGGCCTGCAATACGACGACAGGAGAGAGGATGTAAACCACTCATCAATGGAAGGTCTACTTCTGCATCTGTGGCGCTCACATAATTTGAGCCCAAGATGGATCGCAACTCCAATCCCAGTGCAGCAATCATCTAGAAGGGTACCGGTAGATGAAGAAGGCACTGCGTTGTTCTAGGCACCACTACTCTGTTGTAAAATAGATAGTAGATAGGCGAGGCGATGCTAATCCAGAAAGAGCCTCAAATTAGTAAAATTGGTTCATATTTTATTTTATCCCAGCTTCTCTCTTTTGATGTGTCTTGTGGGATAGAATGTAATTCTTGAGCCCAGACGCTGGGGGCTTGTTCGAAAGAACCACCCGAAAAACATAGAGACGATTCACCGAGTATCTCATCAATTAATTCACAACTGGAAAAAAGTAAAGAAAGAAATGATGGAAGGCCCCCAAAAAGTTCATCCATTTTCTTTTGTTTCTCTTCTTTACGTTCTCTTTCTTATCTATTCGTTACTTTCCCATAATTTATTTTTATTTACATGTAATACAAACATATATTAGTACTAATTTTCTAGTCTACATAAATATATACAAAGACTCAGAAATATATTCTATAAGCTAAATAGTCATATTCTACAGATCTGATCATAATCTCCGGTTGATGAGATTCCACTTAGAAAATGACGATGATTTTTAATATGAACAAAAAAAAAACAACTTTATTTATGGCATATTTGTTAAAAGAAATGTCACCAGATGTCGTGCTTCAGTTAATTTGTTTAGCTGTAACGAAAAAAGAGTTTTGTGTATTTATCCAAGCAGATAAATTGGTTGAATAAATTGTCTACCAGGGCTTCTTGTTTAAGCAGCTTATGGAAATTGGGCCACTGATTTTTTTTCAAAGAAAATAAAATATACTGTAAATAATTAACTTATTGTTTTGATGTTCTTTATTCCGACGGAAGCAATATAGCTGTGATGCCGCTGAATCCATGACCAAAAAAAAAAAAAAAAAAAAAAAATAGCCGGCAAACTCGCAGTGCCCCAAAACACTGGACAAACCCCAGCCTCTTATTCTAAAAGCATCATATATAAAAAAAATAAACAAATTTAACACTGAAAATTCAAGGAACTTTTAATTCAAATTAATACTATCCACTAGATACACTTATATGTAGAAGAAAGATCGATTTCTATTGGGTAACTCATGATTTTATAGGTCGGATCTCTTTGTTATAGAAATTCATTATAAATCAATTCAACCTCTGAAAAGCGTTCTCTATTCGATATATTTCATAGTTAGGGAGTCTCAATTTCCCATAAGAGCTGACTTTAGGCAAAGAAAGCCTTAAGAAGGGTGTTTTTTTAAAGGTTCACCTATCGTCCGGTTCACTCTCTTCCCCGGAATTTTGAACAGTAGAGGTTCATCTCTTGTTCCTTATTCAGGATCGGGTTTACGCTTTCTTCTAAAGACTATTTCAACTCTGTACTTCTAATGTCTCCATCTGAAATCTGAAAATTTATTTACCAATTTTTTTGTTCTCTCTCCTCAATTGCAGTAGATAGGTTTGCCTGTCGTCCGGTTCACACTCCTACCCGGTCTTTTGAACACGAGTAGAAGTTTACCCCTTGCTCTCCCGGATATCTGAAGGACACATGGCCCAGTGGATAAGGACGTTGGTTAGATCCAGTGACTAGAACCAAAGAGTTGTGAGTTCAATATCAGGCTACAGCCGTGGTGAAGGTAAAAGAGTTAAAGAGAAATAACAGAGGCATCCGGAAGAGGCATGAAATGTGGAATTAGAACAATCTACTCCGGTGGACGAAAGAAAGGGTTCGGTTTAAAATTCCAATTACCTGAAGAAGGACGGAGCGTACAATGGCCGAAATGTTGTGAGTATGACAATGAAGATAAGGATAACAGTCCGAATAATGTAAATAATACAAGTAATCATAATACCTCATCTCAGAGATATAGACAGATATATAGAGAGACATAGACATAAAGGCCCGAGCGTACAATGGCCGAAACGTTGTGAATATGGCAATGAAGATGAGGATAACAGCCCGAATAATGTAAATAATGCAATCTGTTCTTTAAAATACATAAGTTTTCCAAACGTTTCCAAAGGTTTTATTTCGTTATAATCTCCTTACTGTGAAAGACCAAAATGGTATGTTGGTGCCATATCTGGGCTGGAGATGCTAAAATCTCACTTTCTAGCCTTTTGGTAAGAATTCCAAATCGTTTGCCTTGTTTCATTCTCCTATGTACAGCCTCTTTTCGCCACAGACATAACATGCTTCCCAGAACACCTCTAACCGAAACCCAGCAAATAAAGGATCAAACCTCTCCTTTTTCTCTTGTTTTCATAATCTTCATTTCTTACGACCTGCTAGTTCATTCGCGGCACACACCTCATTCAACATTTTCATTTTGGCTGTAATTCTCTACGTTGACTTGTATTATTTGAAGTTTCATATAGAAAAGCAAACAGACAGAATCTTTGCTATTCCAACCTGTTAAGTGCTAACTAGTTGTTAAACCTCTCTGAAGGTTCTAGACCGGCCAGTTCATATATATATATATATATATGTGTGTGTGTGTGTGTGTGTGTGTGTGTGTGAAAAGTGTGTGTATATAAATATAAATATCAATATATATATATATATATATATATATATATATATATATATATATGGTGCTCGTTAAAAATGGCAACGCTAAAAATGGCAATGGTAAAAATGGCAAAAGTGTACAAATAGGAAAAATGGCAATTCGACAACAGAAAATTATGCCCGTTCGAGAAGGATGGGTCTAAGCTCCGATCCCTTTAGTTTAAAATAGGTCCCCCCACTCAATATTTTTAAATAAATATTTTTAAATAGATATTTACCCTAGTGGTTGGGGGAGCTTGGCTCCTTCTCCTCTTGTTTTAAATAGGGGCTATGTTCCCGCTCCTAATATTAAAAACAATTTTTTTTAATTTTCGATGTCGATTTTTTATTGGGGAGGGGGCGCTAGGATCCTACTCCTAATTGCAGTAAAAGCACAAATCGTAGCATGTTTAAGTGAATTTGATGACTATAATTAATTTTATAATTGATAGATGACATTAGGATTAGATGTATGTGTGTGTATATATATATATATATATATATATATATATATATATATATATATATATATATATATATATATATATATATATATAAAATAAATGTATTAGTGTGTATATATATATATAAAATAAGTGTATTAGTGTATATTTTGAAAAAAAATGTTATTATCCAGAAAATAGTCAAAAAAATTGATGTTTAACAATCCCATTAAAATCAAATTAAAAACTAGAAATGGTCTACTTGATGGTGACTTCTGGTTTTGGAGTCGGAAGTTAACAAACAATGTTTATCAAAAAACTCTAAGTTTACAAAACTGACAAGGAACGTTTTTTCCAATAAACACCGCTTAATGTCGGTTTTCTGAATTCAATACCGGAAGCCGTCATCAAGTCGACCTGTAATTGTTTTTTTCCCAAGTTTTTCAGTGTGTTCAGACATAATCGCCTAAAAAGTAAAATCTCATGGGAGCTTTAGCTGAATATTCTTTTTAATTTGACAAACTTCTCATGTTTTTCCATTATGTATTGTATCCAAGATTTTAATAAACTCATTGTGAGATATTCATCTAGATTTTTCCTTTTGCCATTTTTTCTTATTTATCCATTTTTGCCATTTTTACCGTTGACATTTTTACCGCTGCCATTTTTACCTAAATTCATATATATATATATATATATATATATATATATATATATATATATATATATATATATATATATAATTATTTATATATGATATGCGCGGTACTTATTAGAAAGCGCTCAATATCTGAGATATAACTAACATATTTGGTTGGATTGATGTGAGTTTTTGAACCTAGGTTTCACGCTTTTGCGATCGTCAGACAAGCGTTTGACGATCGCAAAAGCGTGAAACCCAGGGTCACAAACTCACATCAATCCAACCAAATATATATATATATATATATATATATATATATATATATATATATATATATATATATATATGTGTGTGTGTGTGTGTGTGTGTGAGTGCGTGTGTGTGTATAAGACGTTACCACTTATGTCTCCTACGATATTCGCTACGTAACATTTATGCCTGGAACCAGAATTTTGCCCAGTATGAGGTAGAAACTGTAAAAACTGTGGAGGAAATATTTATAAGGAATGAAGACCAGGCCTGTCACCAAAAAGGGGGTATTAGGTATCAGCCCTCACACTTAATCACCCCCACCCCCGTAACAATGATGCGGACTAATTTTCAAGTGCTAATTCTGACAACATAAATTTATTAATTGGACACTTTTCAAACGCTTGATACAATTCCACTTTCCTTACACATATTAGTCAAGAATAAAAAGAAAAATCTTTTATTGTAAATCAATAAACATATAAATTGCTGATTTTTTGTCTATGATTTTGTTTCCAATCACTATTACTCCAAATCGATTCTTAGGATTCGCATAAATGCATGACCCTTAACCCCTTTTCACGACTTCTCCCCAATTTAAAGTCCGCCACTCAAACTCAAAATAATCCGATCACGGACATGCAGAAGATATTTTATTTTAGATGAAACGTAAAATAATAAATTTTGTTTTCATGATTAATCTATCATTTGGGATTATTTGTTTTAAGTTCATTTATAATATTTCTTTAGTTAGCTATTTACATATTTTTATTGTTCTATGGAGCAGAGTTGAGGTTGTTCGAACCTCGTTGGACTTTCCCCGAACGTAGATCCGTGACTCTAGAACACAATAGATGATATATTTTACAAACTTTTTACTTTCTAACATTCCAAAATCAACTGTAAATTTACTCTCCTAATCGTAACCATATTTTAAAATTGAAACATATGCCAACTCGTCGATGAAATGGGCTGCATAGAATAAAACCATTCTTCTACAATAAAACCATTTTTTTTTAAATGCAACTCCGTTTTTTTTTCTATTTCTTAATGGCTATTTCTTTTTCTTTTTGCTCTGACTTAAAATAAACTTTTCAGTCTGGATAGAGTCCAAAACCGTCTTCGCGTCCATGTGGGTGATGAATTATTTGCTACTCTGCATTCCAGACAAATCATCGCAAGTCTCTCACTGTTCTGTCGCTATTTCCATGGAAAATGCTCGGACGAACAACAATCCTTAGTTCCACCAATTCTAACCTCCCCGGCTAAGACCCGCGATGCCACGCCTATTCCACCCTTCCCTTCGTATTCCATTAGTGAGATGGAAGTCCCACTCGAGCACCTTCTTCCCAAAAACCGCTGCTTCACCGACCACTACAATCTTAACGTGTTCAACTCTAGGGTCAATCGTTACCCTTCTCACTTAGCCCCTTAAACTGTGCCTCTTATTTTGTAACGCACTACCTCGAGTGACTCTTGGGCCTTTTACAGAGTGAGCATTATTGTCATTGTAAAAAAATAATTGCCTGAGCAAGAATCTCTTATGTTTCCTCCAACTTCATTTGTCTAAGGCTAAGTTCTTCAGTTGAAGGAGAGAGGCTGGATTTGAAATGTCAAATAGAATATTTATATTTGAAAGGTCGGCTTTAATTGTCCTTGGGCATAGCATTACTGGACGACCCCCTTTTTCTTTTTGCATAGCCTGAAGTATTGAACTAATACTTTTCCTACTGCTTTGTTCCTGAAGCGGTCTAATTATGGGTGCCAGAAAAGTGAACCTTCCTCTTTTGATGGTTTTGCTCCAAGATACGCATTTTTCTTGTACCATTTTCTCTTGTACTACAGTTCGCATTTTATCTTCGCTGCCTCCAAAGATTCGCTAAAAAAAATAAGTTTACGTGATGAAAAAATGCCCCAAACTTAACAAAAAACAAATTTTATCGTCAAAATCTTTATGTTATTATTGAGTAAAGGCCAAAGGATTTTTTGATTTTTAAATTATATTTTTTAATCCTTTTTTAGAAGATTCAAAGCTTTGACCAATTTTTTTTTCTTGCGTTAGCGGGTGACCATGAATTCGTATGAGAAATGTTGGTGCCCGTAAAATTCGGTAACAGAAAATTCTGTTGTTTTGAAAAAGTAGGAAAATTCGGTGACTATGAAATAAAAGTCGATTGAAAATTCATTTTAGGGCCGTTCTGGGGTGGGAATTTGGGGGCTAAGTCCCCTCCACTATATTTTCAAATAACTGAAATTCGTGGGGTCCAGATAAACCCCTCTACAACAATACCAGGGTCGTACTTGCAGAAGGGGAGCTTAAGGGGCTAGGCCTCCTTCCCCAATATTTTTTAAAAAGTATTATTAACTGTGGGGGTCTAGATAAAACAACAATACCAGGGTCGTACTTTCTCGAGGAGTCTATCCCAAACATACGTTTAAATAAATATTAACTAGAAAAAGTCAGGGATTTCAGATCAGATAAAACCCTACTGCAACAATACCAAGGCCGTACTTTCTGGATAGGGATTTTAGGGGTGAAGACCCCCACTCTAATATATTTTCATAGATATTTTTTAATTAAATATTTATTTAAATGCTATACTCTATTGTTTTCAAATAAATAAAATCGATTTATCTAAGTTAAAGTTTTTGTATCTTCTTTTTAAATTATTATTTTAATAAAAAAGTAAATAAATTAAGTTTTCGATAGTTATTTCTTTTTAAAACAGCAAAACTATATAGCCTCATTTCTCTGTATTTTTATTGAAGAACTTTATTCATTCAAAATTTACAACAAATTAAAATTAACACAACTATATTACATTTTGTTTAAAGAAAGTTAAAATTAAACGAGAAGCAGCCAAGTTTTACCCCCAAAAAATGCAACATATTCAAACGTCAAGCAATAAAGCTGTAGTTTTTTTTTTAATTATAGCCCTATAATATAGAATTACCTGGATTCAAATTTCTTGCAAAAAAGTGTCTTTTCTTGTAAGTTTCTGATGTAATGAATATGCATACACCTGGGTTCGCCCTCACAGTAATTTGATTGGCTGGTGTCAGCCATAAATACAGACTGATATGGACGACGCCTATTGCCTACCACTACGACGAGGACCAGTCCATTACGGTTAACTGCTAGATTGTCCTACTCGGTTACAGTAGTCAACAACAACTTTGCTACTTCAAACAAATATATCCTTTTCCGGGACATATCAATTTCTTTTTAAAGAAATATTAAAGAAAAGAGAAATTACGATTTTGTCGGGGATTTAGAAGCTTTGAAATTTGAAAATCGATAATTAAAATGTTTTATTTGTCTTTGAAAAGCAAAAAAAATATCAACCTTTAATTAATTGAATTTCTCTTAGAGTTTTGCTTTTACGGCAACATTTTTAATGTTTATTTATTTATTATTATTATCTATTTTCCGCGCAGAAAATGTTGAGTTTTTTTCTCGTTTAGTTTTAGTTTCTTCAAACAAAATATAATCTGGTTGGGTTAATTGTTGTAAATTTTGAATGAATAGAGTTGACACATGGAACAGTGGATAAAGGCGTTGATTAGATCCAGTGACGAGACCCAAAGAGTTTGAGTTCAATACCCGGTTAAGGCAGTGGAGAACTTGGAGGGGGGGAATTAACAGGAGATAATTGATGACTGACATCCATTAGACATGGCACGTGGAACTAGAACAGTCTACCCCAGTTAGCGAAATAAAGGGTTCAGTTCGACATTCCAACCACCTGAAGAAGGCCGGAGCGTACAACGGCCGAAACGTTGTAATAAATATGGCGACAAAGATGAGGACAACAGTCCGAATAGTGTGAATGGAGTTCTTCTTAAAAAATTACAAAAAAAAATAAAGATAGTTTTTGCTTCTTAAATAAATATCTAAAACTTATTTACTACTATTTTTTATTAAAATAATAATTTAAAAAGATACAAGAACTTAACTTTAATTTGGATAAATCGATTTTACTTGCTTGAATGAAAACAATACTATAGAAATTAAATAAATACTTATTTAAAAAATATTTATTTAAAAATATTGGAGTGAGGGCTTAGAATCGGATCCAGAAAGTATATTCTTGTAGTGGTGTTTTACCTAGATCCCCATAGTTAATAATACTTTAAAAATATTGGGGAGGGAGGCCTAACCACTTAAGCACCCACTTCTGCAAGTACGACCCAGGTATTGTTATAGTGTGGTTTTATCTGGATCCCCAGGATTTTAAGTTATTTAAAAAGATAGCGGAGTGGGGGGGTCTTAGCCCCTAACCCCCACTTGTAAACGGCCATAAAATATATTTTCAATGGACTTTTATTTCATAATTACCGAATTTTCCTCTATTCCCAGAAATATAATTGATAATGAAGAATGTCATTTCGTCACTTAATTTATTATCCGACGGCTCCCAGGGGTGGAAACGGTGGAAAATATCAATTTTTTTTTTTAATTTCAGAGAGGGTATAAGTAATTAACCCTGCGCCCATAAACTAGAAAACGGTCCTGGGGTTTTCTGAATATATTGTCATCTATTTTGGGGGGAATATTTCATTGTTAGACGACGCTAACATTTGTAGAATCCATTTGTATTTATACAAGGAACCAGTCAGTAAGGCAGACCAATTTTCATCATTTATTAAAAGTCGGAAAGGAAACTGTTTTTGTTCGGTTTCAACTCAAAAGGGCCCGACGGGAAGGTCGTTCCGACACAGCAAAACCGACCGAGAGACAAAATGATGCCAACAAAGCTGGTGGATTATTTGTAATAAATCAGGATGGCGCCACAAACCGCAAATTCTTGACGGACCTCAGACCAACGGTGGCGACATGACGCAAAGATCAAAGTCTTAACGTGTCTCTGCCGTCTATTTTATCCTAAGGTGTGGGCCAGATTTTGTTGGTATTTCCAGCCGTTAGAGTCGAAAGTTAAAGCTTTGGTGGCGGTGGGAAAAGACACGTAACCTTTTAGCGTGTCGAGAGTTGTTGTTTTTCCTTATTTGCTTTCTTTAATGAAGTGGTTACGTCCCCCGCTGCGATGTTTGTTATTTCCAACGAAGAAGAAGACGACTGCCACATGAAATTTCGCACACGCGTTTCCCAGTCAAGATGAACGACTAATTACCCGGGCTCTATATGAAAGAGAGAGTCAGTCAGTGAGAAAATGCTTGTTATGGCGAAAATAAAACACTAAAGTTTTTAGGCTTATTTAAAACGATTTAATTAACAGTCTTTTCAAGAATGGATAAATTATAAAAACCCCATTTATTTCAATAAATTGTTAATCAATTACAAGTATAATGACAATAGAGATTTTATTAAGCTTAACAAATCAAAACTTACCCATAATCCTAAGAGGCCATTCATTTAAGTGCTGATCAGTATCAGCGCTACTTAATTTTGGCGTTCAGACAAGAACCCGTGCTTTTTGAAAGAGTGAACATTAATTGAATTGGCGCCAATTTTACTGAAGTTATTAAAATATCGAATCAAACAGGGTCTGCCAGTTGGGCATTTCACACGGTACCAGGAGTTGGATTTTGACCATATGTGAAAAAAAGCCATAATTTCAAAATCCCGAAATCTCGAACGAACATTCATTTTTAATCTGTTTACCCCAAGCAAGGCAATAATGCCACTAAGTCGCAAGAAATCGTCTGGAAGTGAAAGCCAAGGAAAAAACTTTAGAAGGAAACGGAAACATAATCCTAAACAGGAAACCAGGGATAAACTTTTTTCTCCTAATCAAAATATCGGGAAGCAGGGTGAACCGGGCGATGGGCGGACCTATCTACTCCTATTGAGGAAAAATAAACAGTAAAAATTTCAGAGTTTAGGCGGAGTAAAATTCAGAAGGACCCCAATCCTGAAAAGGATACTTGGTATTAAAAATGTTCACAGCACTCATTTTTTTCTTCTGAGGGTGGGCATGGTGGCTGAAATAGTAGCAAAGAATTTCCCAGACCAAGTAGATTTATAAGGTATAAAATCCGTTCCAAATTGGGAGTTGGCGCAAGACACTCTTACTCAGTGATGGCTCTTTTGCAGATTTAGTAACGCTTAGAACTGATTTAAATGTTGAACATCTGTTTAACTTTAAATTTTAATTATTTTTAAACTAAATTAAATTGGAAACAAAAAGATGTTAAGAAATTATTTTAATTTGGAGAAAGGAAAAAAACAAAAAGAAACACGACAAAAAAACGATAAAACAAAAACAGGAATCTTAAAAGAGACAACTTACAAATTGTTGCAACGTAGGACTGAGCGTACTTCCTGCTCTTCCCTACTACTGTGACAATGGACTGTTCTTACTTATGACAAGTAGCCACATTAGAATAGGATTTGAGTAGGTGATTTACTCAACCTTTTCTTTGATTTATAACCTAGTTTTCTGTTCCTTCGATAGACTCTAATTACGGCCTTCTTCTTCGGGGAGGTAAACCGGCCCTGAACCCGTTCATACGGGATCAATGGACATATTTTTAGACCGAGCCCACGGGCTCGAAGATTCCACATTAAATAACCGGCCTTGTGCCACATGATGCCCCAGTGGGGGTGGTGACTGAATATCGTCAGTCGTTCAAGTCGATCTCGGTCGACCGGTTGATCGGTTAAACTCTCTGCCTTCGGGCTGGGAGGAACCCGAAGGAGGCTACGCCGAAGGGCGGATTCTCTTTCGGGGAGGTAAACCGACCCTGAACCCGTTTATACGGGTTCAATGGGTATATTTTTGGCCGAGCCCACGGGCTCGGAGATCCAACTTTAAACCAGCCTTGTGCCACATGATGCCCATGTGGGGGAGGGGGTGACTAAATATAGTCAGTCGTTCAAGTCGATCTCAGTCGACCGGCTGATCGGTTGAACTCTCTGTCTTCGGGCGGGGAGGAACCCGAAGGAGGCTACGCCGAAGGGCGGATTCTCTTTCGGGGAGGTAAACCGACCCTGAACCCATTTATACGGGTTCAATGGGCATATTTTTTGCCGAGCCCACCGGATCGGAGATCCCACGTTAAACTGGCCTTGTGCCACATAATGCCCACGTGTGTGGGGGGGTGACTAAATATAGTCAGTAGTTCAAGTCGAGTCAAGAGTCGAGTCAGAGGCAGTCCGAATCAGAGTCGCGTTCAGACAATTACTGCAAGACAATGGAATAGTGATACTGGTCGAGACTACATTGTTCTCTCTACTAAACCCGATTGTTCATACTAACACTTCTACTTCTCTGTATATATTTCTATTTGTAATATGTCTGTGTTATTCCATACCTGTGTTCGAGTTCTTCTTTATTGGTTCTACCTTGGACTATCACCGTGGTACAAGGAACCGGACCAGAACAACTGTTTAATAAATGAACGAATAAACGGGATGTCTATTCAGATATAGTATCCACTAAAAATAACATTTCAGTGATAAAATCAGTCGGATTATTAATTAAAAATCTATCCTTTTCCTTAGAAATTGTTTTGTTTATTTTAAAATAGGAGATTGAATAGATATGTCTATTTCGGAAAAAATCTGTGCTTAAAGGTACTTTTCAACTTGGCTTGGCCATCAACGAACTCTGTAGGCGAGATGCCGAAGCACATCAGATCTAATGAGGATTTTCCCACTGCTGGAAAGCGCATATTTATTTTTTTTTAAATAAGATTTCTCTAATATTCAGGCGGGTAGACGAAAATAAATAAATATACCGTTCAATAAATAAACGAAGCGTCTATTCAAATACGAGTATCCACTAAAAATAACGTTTAAGGTAATAACATCTGTTGGATTGAATCAATTTAAATGTTTTAAAAGCCATCAAAATCCAGGGAAGAAATTTCAGATTAATAAAAAATATTTTGTTCATTACTGAAACGTATTTGCTATTTGAGGTAAGGTACGGTGGAGTAATGGATAGCGGTTTGGATTGAGGAATTGGAGAGCCGAGTTCGAATTCTAGTCGAATCTATATCATTCACTTACGTGCTAATACCCTTGGGAAAAGTATGAATCTTCATCTCCCCAGTTACTGGTCTAGCGCAGAAAGAAATGGCAACCTACTGCGGAAAAAATCTTCCTTGTCTGTCATGTATTGAAGGATACATGATCGCCTAAGCGTGTATCACGCATGGCATATAACTGACTGATTTGTTTAATTAATTTCATTTTTACAGCTAGTTTAAAATTAAGTGAAATATATTCCTTAGTCGGGGAGAGTTGGGTCTCCTCCCATTTCCTCTCGGGTCTCATTAAATGGGTTTCACTTCGTAAAATAATGTCTAAAATTCCGTCGTGAATTCTTTGCGTTAATATCCTATTCTTTCATGGCCTCAATCATAGCTTTTCGGTCAATGCATTCTTCGTCTTTCCTCAGGAGAATGATGCATTCGGTAGAAGATTCCTTCCTTCTGTCAAGAGTTATAAAACTTGACTGTCAGAGATTCTTACAAGCGGCTGCAATAGTTTTCTCTGGATTTAAACACGCGGATGGCCCGAGAAGATTTTCGATCTATGTAATCGAATTTACGACTACCTAACTACGAAAAGGAAACTTTATACTTGTTAGTTAACGCACACAGCATAAACGTCACACTGTACTGCGGTTTTATTAGCTCAACACCGTTAAAAGGTTGGAAGTGGAAGAATTAAACAATTTCCGTTCCAATCTACCTACTGTTTTCCGAGTAACATTCAAGTAAGTGTAAACTGACAAGAAAAGATCTGCCAATACAGACAATTCGATCGCTTTTAGCTTCTAATGACAGAGTTTGTGTTCATGGTTAAAATTTTACATGGAGAATGCTGAAGATATACATTACATTTAAATTTAAAAATAAGGTTCGCGCTCGATGTATCCAGATTCATAATCCAGACGAACTTATTTTACATTCTATGGCTTTTGTTTTTTATATTCCGAATAGGCTATTTTGCCAGTCCCGGTAAAACAAACACCAAGGCTATTGTGCCGGTCCCGGTAAAAGAGCCCGCAAGGTTATTTTGCCGGATTTTGATAAAATAGACAGCAAAGCTATTTTGCCGGTCACGGTAAACTAGAAACCAAGACGGTTTTGCCAGTACCAGTAAAAAAGACACCAAAGCCATTTTGCCGGTCCCGGTAAAATAGATACCAAGTCTATTTTGCTGGTCCCGGTAAAATAGACACCAAGGCTATTTTGCTGGTCCCGGTAAAATAGACACCAAGGCTATTTTGCTGGTCCCGGTAAAATAGATACCAAGTCTATTTTGTCAGTAAATATAAATAGTGTTTTAGAACTAAAAATATATTATATTTGAGATCGTCAACGCTGTGGTTGTGTGATCTGTGTAGGCAGGACCTGATCAACATGGATTCTGCAGTTTGTGTCTGTTGTGTAGTAGGTGCACATGAAGTGTATTGGCAAGAAAACCATGCCCAAGGGCAAGTTTAGGATTTGCAGAGACTGTTATGCCTGAAGTGTTTAAAATATTCAGAGACTTCTATATTTCTTTTAATAATTAATGATGAATAAATGATTTTAACCTGTGTTTTAATAATTGACGGTGGAAAAGATTTGAAATTTTCACAACAGATGGTGAAAACAAATAAACTTCGGTGTTAAATCTGTGTTTTGTTATTTTCAACATTACGTGCATTTATAATAATAAAAATATTTACGGGTAAAATAGCCCTGGGGGGGGGGTCTATTTTACCGAGTCTGGTAAAATAAGCTTAAAAGCATGTTCGTCTATTTTACCTGGAGCGGCAAAATAGCTGCTTACTTTATTAAAAGGTGGCATTGTACAATAAGAGTTAGCGCCACGAAATAATCCCTCTTTTAATTTTAAAGAAGATTACTATGGATTATGTACTCAAGATCACTATTATCAATATATCTTATTACATTCTATAAACGCTAATAGGAGTTTCAATTTTCTCTGTAAATTTATTGTAAATTGACCCCCCCTACAGAAGACAAAACAATATATATTCATGTTGATAAAAAAGGATTATTTCTTGGTTCAGGGTCTATTGTACAACTCCACCTATTTCTTTTATCGCTATTGTTTTCAAACATTATATATTGACATAGCGGTAGTCTTGTTAGTATGATCCTGAACGTAGATACGAATTTTGTAAATAAGAACGGACTTTGTATTGAGACTAAATCTCGCTAAAGGCTGCATTTAAACGACTTATACATGAAGATTTTAATGAGGGCAAAAAGCTATCGAATATAACGCATATTTTTTTTAGTAATCTCTGTCGAACTGATATGATTGAAGCTTAGATCAGTTCGACAATGGAAACGTTTCTTTATAATCTAATCTTTATTTTTTCTTTTCAAACATTTTTGTTCAGCCATTTCGCTTGTTCAAGTTGATAATTTTGGGTGGAGTTATTTCCACAGTTTAGCTACATCTGATAAAAATTTCTGTATCTAGGAAACGAAAGAACAAAACGAATAAAGGAAGTCATTTCAAACTTTTGATAACATCTTAAAACATGAAACATGTTTTAAGATGTTTTTTCGAATCTGTGATTAAACATTTTTATTATCTTACTTTTTGTTTTCAACATTTTGTTTGTATTACAACCGGGGTATTGCAAACCTGTCTATATATTCTGCCAGTAGCAGCGGCCATTATTACAGCTTACAAGCATTTTTGGATTTTTTCTTTTTATAATTTCGGGATTCCACATGTGTTTATTTATTTATTTTTTTTTTAGTTTGACTCTAAACTAGAACTTGATCTCTAGTGATGTATGTCACCTTTAATTATTTTAGTTGAAAATTTAACAATGTCGAGAAGGTTGTTATAAAGTGTTCTCAAACGTAGACTCGGGCGTATTTGTTTCCAATGAACGGATTTGTATCTGCTTGATGCCTTTACATAAACGTCATGGTTGTATAAGCGACTACGGTCAGACGGGGCATTTATCTGTCCCTAATAATATTTCCAAGGATTTTTCATCTCTAATCGTATTCCCGCCATTTCTATCTTGCTTCCACTGTTTTTCCTCTACTGTCACGACTCATTGTCGACTAATAAATATGATTTTTTTTTATGAAACAGTCACTACACCAAATATTTTTATAATACACAGATAGAGACATAAACAGAATAAACGATTATTTATGAAACACTGTATTTTCACTTCTTTCTTTTTTACATTTTCTCATTGAAAACATATAGCGTAGATATCGGCAACTTACAGCACGCGTGCCAAAACGTGGCACTCCAAGCAATTTACACTGGCACGCAGGCGCAAATGACATCTTGAAGTCCGAGCCAATGACTACTACAACGCAAAGAAGATATTTATTATAACTGTTTCAATTTTAATATATGCTAAAGTATATATACTATATATTAGGTTGGTGCAAAAATAATAACGTAATAATGTCGTTTTTTGACGTATTTTAAGGTCAAAAAACGACATCATTACGTCATTATTTTTGCACCAACCTAATATAACTATATAAAATATATTGTAGAACAGGTATATTGACCTTGACTTGTATAAAAATACGTATGCTGTTGGCACACTGAATGATTTTAAACCCCTAAGTCGGCGGCACACAGTAGGCAAAATGTTGCCGACACCTGGCTGAAAACATTACTGTATATAAAAAGCAAGCAAGCAGGCCGTACAGCTAACCATAAAGCAGGAAAACCCAATATGATGGTACGCAGCTGCTAATGACATCACGAAGTTTGAACCAATAACTACAACGCAAAGAAGATATTAAGCTGTTTCGATTTTAATATATACTAAAGTATATATACTATATATTACATATACAGGGTGTCCATAAAGTTCGTGTGCACTTTAAAAAATTATAACTTTATTTGTATTTGCGATGGAAATAATCTGTAAAAAAATGTTATAAAATTTAATGTAGCTAGTTTTAAGTATTGTTATTGAATAATTCTTTACCACAAAATTTGCAACAATTTTTAGATAAGTAAAAAAATATTTTCTTTTTTCCAGCGTATTGCTAATGATTGGGGACGTGTGGAAACTTAAATAAAATTTCAATAAACATATAGATTTACTTTCTAATCCTTTTTACAAATTATTTCTTTCGCAAATACAAATAAAGTTATAAATTTTTAAAGTGCACACGAACTTTATGGACACCCTGTATATAAAAAAGGAAGAACAGTAAGGGTATGTAATCCGGTGTTCTTATTGATATTTTTATTTTTACAAAACCGTGCTCAATAGAGCATGCGTCGAACGGATGTCATAATTCATTGAAAAAAGGCACCCCTACCCTACCTAGACTTAACCGATTTTCGAACGTAACTCATAATTGATACAGCAATAGTTAATAAAAATGAACACGCTACCGCCCCTGTCTAAATGATTGCATTATATATATATATATATATATATTGAGACATTTTTATGTTTATACGTTCTTTTTATAGATATAAATATTTAAGTCAATGCTCTGTTTGATAATAAACAGTATTAAACAACATTTACCGGCATAAATGTTCGAGAAATTTTCATAGAAAATATTCGTCCTCCGACAGGAATCGAACCTGTATCCTATACGTAACCCTCATATAGCCTGACGTGCCTTAAACGATTGGTCCACAGAGGAGCGTTCGGTCGATTTTACTGCTTTTAAACTACAATCTTCCATGATTCTCTCGCATACATTCATATCTGCACATGTTTTATCCAAATGTAAACAAATGACGTCACACATTATGAAATGGGCAACATCCGACAATTTAAGACATTTTTATGTTTATACATTCTTTTTATAGATACAAATACGCCATGAGCATATATGAATGTATGCGAGAGAATCATGGAAGATTGTAGTTTAAAAACAGTAAAATCGACATTGCTAACCGAAACGTTCCTCTGTGGCCCAATCGGTAAAGCATGTCAGGCTCGGACATTCAGGCGGATAAATGTTGTTTAATACTGTTTATTATAAAACAGAGCGTTTACTTAAATATTTGTATCTATAAAAAGAAGGTAAAAACATAAAAATGTCTTAAAATAATTGTTGCACTTTGTCCATTTCACAATATATATATATATATATATATATATATATATATATATATATATATATATGCCGGTTGTAACAGCAAAATTGCCCAAATCATGTAACAGCATAATTAGCGATCCCACACAATGTTTAATATCTAAAAAACCATTAAACTAATTGAGTTTCTTTGTTCCCGGTTTTCAGATAAGACATTTAGCCATCTTGGCACCATTTGTCATAAGAATCACTGAAAAAGCCTTTGAGTTATTCAGCTAGAAAGAGAACAGGTTAAAATCATTTTGTGTCAGCCCCACTATGTCTTCCCAACTGAGCAATGGTAAGAGGAAAAAGATCATTCAGGCCTTCAGTAATGGTACCAACATTCACACTCTGGCTTCCATCTTCAAAGTTCATTCAAGAACCCTCAAGAGAACGGTGAATGAATTAAAAAAAAAATAGGGAACACTAGAGAGGAAAATTGGATCAGTAAGTCACAACAGGAAGAGGGATCATCGTTTCATCTTAGAGCTAAATACATTCTTATTGTTCAAAGTAGAGTCCAAGAGTGTTATAAAAAACCTCGGAGAATTCCAGTCAAATATCTTTAATCATTTCTAAGATACAATGATTCAAACTTAATCTAACAATTGGACAATTTTGTTGTTGTACAATTTGGACAATTTTGCTGTTACACCATATATATATATATATATATATATATATATATATATATATATATAGTATAGGTAATAATAATAATAATAATAATAATGATAATAATAATAATAATATATATATATATATATATATATATATATATATATATATATATATATATATATACGACATATATTTATTCGACATAGATGAAACTATTCTAACACTTAATTTTCTCGCCCTTCTCACCCGTGGAACTTCCTACTGATTTCTTGCTACCCTGCCAAATGCAACGTCAGTCGCCATCTTCTGTTCTCATGAACTCTATTCCTTTCCTGCCCTTTCCTCTCTTCTTATTCGCTTTCACCCCCCCCCCCCACGTAAGACCGTGCGTCACAGGGGGCATTATTGCATTGTTTGATGTGAAATGATTAACAAAAACAGAAGTAGCTAGTTATGAGGCGCCAGTTTAATTTAATTAATTATTTGTCTCTATTTATGAAATACGCGCTATGATCACTTATAGCCTGAACTTGGACTGTTGGCGCAACATGATCTTTGTTTCAATCTTATAGCCTTGTACTAGACTAAGATTATTAAATATAATTTTTACAGTTGATGTTTCTCGTCCGTGTCGAAACCATAAAAAAAAATCAGCTAAAGCATTTCTCCTCCATTTTGCTTTGTCATCCAGATTTATATTGTATGCCATAGTCTCGTGCAGTCCGAGATTTCATACGATATTTGGATTTCTGTCTTCATATATTTTGTCTGTATTTTTTTTATATCTCATATGATAGCCTCACCTTTCTGTTTGTGAATATTCTGTTTGTGAATATATTAGTAATAAAACACACATTTCTAATGGAAGCTGGGGGTGGGGATTTGATCGAAGGTGAAATGAAGAATCCCACCCTTAAATATCGACTATATATATTTTGTCTGCCTATGAATAAACGTCTAACAAGGTATTTTTATTGACATTACTTAACCAGTCAAGCGTTCGACCTGTCACGATGTGTGGAATTTTCGAAAACTCCTCCCAATGTGTCATAGCGTCAGTTGATGTCATTCGGTTGCTTTATGGGACAATGTTGATAACTGATTGATTAATTTCAAATCTTACAACCCAGGGACAAACACGCGTATAAAACATATTTTCTTTTTCACTCAATGAAATATGTTTGTCACAGTGACACTACGTGACGGGGAACCGATGAGAATTGAAATCGCAAACGGTTTGACAGAATGCTTTTAATCAAGGATTGATGCTGAATTTTGTCTCTTGGCTGTTGTTTGCTGCAAATGCAAGCTGCTCACAAGAAGGGTTACGGCAAAACCCCGTACTGCATTCGATTCGTACATGTTATTCAAATTCTCTGAAAGATAGAAAGTGAATGAATGAATCTATCTATCTATCTATCTATCTATCTATCTATCTATCTATCTATCTATCTATCTATCTATCTATCTATCTATCTAAATTTCTTCTTTTTATATATCTATCTATGTTCATATCTATCTTTGTCCACATATATATATATATATATATATATATATATGTGTGTGTGTGTGTGTGTGTGAAAAGTGTGTGTATATAAATATATATATATAAATAAATAAATATATATATATATATATATATATATATATATATATATATATATATATATAATTATTTATATATTATATGCGCAGTACTTATTAGAAAGCGCTCAATATCAGAGATAGAGCTAACATATTTGGTTGGATTGATGTGAGTTTGTGACCCTGTGTTTCACGCTTTTGCGATCGTCAGCGTGAAATCCAGAGTCACAAACTCATATCAATCCAACCATATATATATATATATATATATATATATATATATATATATATATAATTGTTCATATCTATCTATCTATCTATCTATCTATCTAAATTTCTTTCTATATATCTGTCTATCTATGTTCATATCTTTGTCCTTATATATATATATATATATATATATATATATATATATATATATATATATATATATATATATATAATTGTTCATATTTATCTATCTATATTTCTCAAATGAGGTATTGTAATTTTTTACATTGTTCCAACTGTTGTCCTCATATTTACTGAAGAAATTCCAATCACCTGAAGGACGTCGGAGCGTACAACGACCAAAACGCTCTGAATATGGCAATAAATATGAGGACAACTGGCCGAACAATGTAAATAATGTAAATAGCTATATCTATCTATCTATCTATCTATCTATCTATCTATCTATCTATCTATCTATCTATCTATCGTCATTGTCCATCTTTGTTGCTTTCTTCCTATCTATCTATCTATCTATCTATCTATCTATCTATCTATCTATCTATCTATCTCAGTCTTAAAGTAATACTAGTTTTAAGAATGATATTAAAAGATAATCTCATGTTACTGTATCTGTCTATATTTCTGAGATGAGGTGTTGTAATTATTTACATTATTCGAACGTTGTTCTTCATGACTTTTCGGTCGTTAAATGCTTCGGTCTTCTTCAGGTGTGGGGGGGGGTTCTTTTGAACTGCACCCTTTATTTCGTCCACTGGGGTAGATTGGTCTAGCTGTACGTGCCTTGCCTCTTCCGGATGTCTCAGTTATCTCCCTTTAACTCAGTTCTCCAAGTTTTTGTTCACCACTGCAGTAGCCAGGTATTGAACTCGCAACTCTTTGGGTCAGGTCATTGGATCATGTATCCTTGAGCTTATGTTACTGATTCACATAAATACATCGTTAAACCTGCCTGCAATTTCTAGAGATTATATTTGTTTCTAGAAAACAAAATCTCGCTTTCAAAAATGTATTGCTTGTAATAATGTATTGCTCCAATAATTTATTTATTTAAATTTATAATCCATATTTACACTTTCATAGTGTTTTGACACCAGCTTGGGGGCTAACTATTTGACCATAGATGGGACCCTAACAGGTGCCATCACACCGGGTCAGGGTGAACCTGCGAACACCAGCAAATAAAAGGTGCTTCCACGCTCCTGAAAATCTCCTGATCAGAAGCATTGCTGTCGGACGTAGTTTATTGTCTTAGCTAAGACGCCCATGATCAAAGAAGCTCTCTATGAGAATGGAAAACAATATTCGAAAGAAACATGATCTTTTGAAAGCAATAATACTTTAGCGTGTTATATTCGGAAAGTCATTTATGAATGAAACGCCAAAACTGACGATTGTTATAAGGGGTTAATTATCAAGAAAATAATCATTTATTCAGGCATATATAAGATCTGTCTGAAATGTCCGAGAAATTTTCATAGAAAATATTCGTTCTCAGGCCGGTTTAATACTGTTTATTATAAACAGAGCATTTACTTAAATATTTGTATCTATAAAAAGAATGTATAGACATAAAAAAGTCTTTATATTATATATATATTTATTTGTCTTCATATATATATATATATTAAGAAAATGTTTTTTTCGGACTTTGTCCATTTCATAATATATATATATATATATATATATATATATATATATATATATATATATATAGTCTTGAGAGACGATGGAGTAGCGCGGTGCGCTACGAGCCTGGGCGGGATATATGGAGAACTAGGGCTGCCCAGACATCTAGTTCCCCCTCTCGGCCTTGCAAGCAGAGTCCAAAGGAGAGGATAAATCAATACAGTTTGGTACCAGCGCGACTGCAGGAGTTTCCGGAAGGTAGCACAAAGTGCCGTCCATCTGCTTTAGGGGCTCCACTCCGAGTTTGAATTCAGAGTTGTCCTTCTTCTAGACCAGTTGCCATCCAAGGCTATAGAACCCAGTCTATCCTGCTATTTACCCATAGCTGGAGGGAGAAGAAGAGGATTCACACCTTTCCCAAGGGCATTAGCACGTAAGTGAATGTAATGGATTCGATATATATATATATATATATATATATATATATATATATATATATATATATATATCGAATCCATTACATTCACTTACTATGTATATAGTTTTTCCCATAATTTTGTTACACGCGTTTCCGATCTCGCGACCTTCTTCAGACAAAGAGTGGATATTTCCGCATATTTTTCAAAATGATTAATTTTTCTTTATGGTTTTCAATCTTAAACATTTTCTTTTGGGGTGAGCAGCGCTGACACAAAAAAGGAAAATTTATTCATTTTAACAATATGTAGAAATATCCACTCTTTGCCTGGAGAGAATTGTGAGACCGGAAACCCGTGTAGCAAACTTATGGAAAATAAAATAATATATATATATATATATATATATATATATATGTATATTCAAGTATATTTAGACGTATTTTTTTTGTTTATTATAGTTTTAATCTTTTCAAATCCATGTGTATCTTCTTGACTAGAAGCTTCCACTTTCACTAAAACTTGCTCCCATCAACCATTCCTTATCGCTGTTTGGTTTTGCAAGATTTTTGGGAGATGAAAGAAAATAAAAGTAGGAGAAAGTGCCGACAGCGTGAATTTGTTTAAGGTGGACCTTAACTTGCCAGGAAGTTACCCACTCACTTGATTTCATGACCTTCCTCTGCGGCACACAGGGAATGAGATATGCAGACGCTGACTCTGTTATATAATTTCCAGTGGCGCCTACTGTAGCATGTCCGTCATGCGTAGCCCCCTTCATCCGCTGATTCAACCACTGAGATCTGTTGTAATAGTCATCTGCTTGTTCCAACTCTGGGTATGTATATATATATATATATATATATATATATATATATATATAAATATAAAAGTGAACATAGAAGTCAACACTTAGAGGCGACAGTCTGTTTCATGCTATATGCAATCGTCAGGCCACATATGCTGTTATTTTTCTCGGCTATTTATATATATACGGGTTAGTGGTGCATTGTGGGTATTCTATTATGGCGGTTATTTTACCGGAAGTCGTTTGTTTATTTATTTGGGTCAAATTATATTGCTTGTTTTTATTTTTTATTTTTTTGTTTCTTATTTTATTTATTTATTAACGTAGTAAAAATTATTTATTAACGTAGTGAATATATATATATATATATATATATATATATATATATATATATATATATATATATATATATACGTTATTTTTATTGGGTACACGTGTTTGAGATATTAGTGTTTTGTTTTAATTGTGAAATTTGATATCAAGTGGATCCAGCTCCAGAAGTCCACTAACCCTATAGACGAAGCTGATCGTTAACAATTTGGTCACAGAAAGCCGTCGAAATAAAGCATGGTTCAATTACCTATCAACGCTTATAATAATAAGAAAAATGCCGGATTAAAAATATCCATTTAATATATATATATATATATATATATATATATATATATATATATATATATATATATATATATTGATTCATGTTTCATTAAATAATATAGACAAGTTGTGTCTATTTTAAGTAAGTTCCTTTCATATTTTTAGGCAACATGCCTGGCCGCGTACACAATTCCGGAAAATCCTTGTTGAAAACACAACTATACTTAAACATGAAAATAATAAACAAAAATTAAAAATTCTTGAAGCTTTATACATAAAACAGTTGAAATCTAACTTGAACGAAATTAAACTATGAAATCTTCACAAATATCCTTAAATGCCTATAATTTATAACAAAAACCATTGGATTATACCAATGGCATCCCATACTTAATACTTCTCGTTTTCACTCTCGCATGGTCATGTGTGACGTCATGAGCTGCGGTGCGATTTTCGCTTCCGCGTCTCGTAAACACGAGTTTGTCGTTGCTTTGAAATTTATTTATGCAAAAAAAAAACAAAAACAGACTATCATTATTGTTTCGTCCGTGTATTGGTTGATATATTGAAAAGTAATTGTCATCTTTGATAATGGTTTATGTAAACCGAAAGCTTAGATTGGATTTAAACATGTATCAATATGGTGATTTCCTTTCGTCTTTCAATGATAATCTGATTAAGCTTATCAGACAATATGAAAGGAACTTACTTAAAATAAATGGACAAAACTTGTCTATATTATTTAATGAAACATGCATCAATGAAAAATTGCTGCCTATATATACACAATATATATATATATGTGTGTGTGTGTGTGTGCAGTGTTAGTGCAAAACAAAGGGGTAAGAAGAGAGGGAGGGAAAGATAGCTCGTGAGTTGAATGCAGATAGAAAGGAATGTATTCAGAAGTAACATTTCCAGAATGGCTTGATTATTTCAGGTTAGATTCCTTTACGGCAAAGATCACAGCAGCGAAACGTCGATTGAAGCCGTAACTGCTGACAAATTAATCAGAGAAAACAACATCGCGCTACAGTAGGCTCCCACTTAAGAAACGCATTGTCTATATATATATATATATATATATATATATATATATATATATATATATTAGGAATGTATTTCTCATTAATTAATCTGACATATTTTATTACTTCGTATTACATCGAAAACAGAGCAGCTACTGAAATCTGGGTATCCACTAAAAAATAATATTTAAGTAATAAAATACGTCGGATTAGTAAATGAGAAATCCATTCATAAAAATTGCTTTGTTTATGTTAAGTTAGGAAACTGAGCAGAGATTTACTTATATTAACTCGTTCAATACTATCTTTGATATTTGAACCTTTGCCATCAATTCCATTTTCTCCTAAATCAGCAACTGTACCATCAACAATACTCTTGTAAATAAGATGAATTCAGCCATTCTCACCATCCAGCTACAGGTTAAATAGCCGTGGGTGACATCCAGTCTAGGAGAAAAACAACTCTGAATTCAAAACCGTGTAGAAACCGTTCCACTATCTCTCCCGAGAAGTTAGGGTCATTCTCATATAATAAAGAAACGGAAGCTGTGGAAAGCCATGATCGCCTACGTCCTGAAATAAAATGGGAAATTACTTAAATAGGCTATTTGATTCATAAAAAATAGGGGCATTTTTTCCGGCAAAAAATCTTTACTTGCCTTTCCAAAGAATATTTTGGGGGAGGGAACGATATTAATTAATCGTGTTCAAATTCAGATTGAGGTAGCTTAGGGTTCGTTCAGCTCTGATGACCTTAGAAAAAGAATGAATCCATCTCTCCCTGTAGGTAAAGTCAGGGATTACTTCTTGTTGGTGGTCTATGGGATCTAGTAAAATCTTTCACACTTCACTACCAGCTAATTCGCTACAATCTGAAATAGGTTTCGCTTACAAATTATTAACAAAGGGTTAATAAATCTTTAAAAAACAAATCAATCCTAACATATCTTGCAATAAATAAAAACCCAGCATGGTACCTCAATGGGTCGGCAACCTACGACATGCTTTGTTTCCAATGAACGGATTTGTATCTGCTTGATGCCTTTACATAAACGTCATGGTTGTATAAGCGACTACGGTCAGACGGGGCATTTATCTGTCCCTAATAATATTTCCAAGGATTTTTCATCCCTAATCGTATTCCCGCCATTTCTATCTTGCTTCCACTGTTTTTCCTCTACTGTCACGACTCATTGTCGACTAATAAATATGATTTTTTTTTATGAAACAGTCACTACACCAAATATTTTTATAGTACACAGATAGAGACATAAACAGAATAAACGATTATTTATGAAACACTGTATTTTCACTTCTTTCTTTTTTACATTTTCTCATTGAAAACATATAGCGTAGATATCGGCAACTTACAGCACGCGTGCCAAAACGTGGCACTCCAAGCAATTTACACTGGCACGCAGACGCAAATGACATCTTGAAGTCCGAGCCAATGACTACTACAACGCAAAGAAGATATTTATTATAACTGTTTCAATTTTAATATATGCTAAAGTATATATACTATATATTAGGTTGGTGCAAAAATAATGACGTAATAATGTCGTTTTTTGACGTATTTTAAGGTCAAAAAACGACATTATTACGTCATTATTTTTGCACCAACCTAATATAACTATATAAAATATATTGTAGAACAGGTATATTGACCTTGACTTGTATAAAAATACGTATGCTGTTGGCACACTGAATGATTTTAAACCCCTAAGTCGGCGGCACATAGTCAGCAAAAGGTTGCCGACCCTTGGCTGAAAACATTACTGTATATAAAAAGCAAGCAAGCAGGCCGTACAGCTAACCATAAAGCAGGAAATCCCAATATGATGGCATGCAGCTGCTAATGACATCACGAAGTTTGAATCAATAACTACAACGCAAAGAAGATATTTAGTTGTCCCAATTTTAATATACAGAGTGTTTAAAAAAGAATACGCCCAAATCATTACGCTGTTTTTTCAGGTCTATAGCATTGTAGTGGACTCAATCAGTGGTTATTTGATAGAGTAGTTATCAAATTTTGATTGGGTGTCAGTTTCACCGCTGTCGTTATTATAACTTCCGGTGCAGCTGAATTGTGGGAAGATCAATCAAAATGCCGACTCCTCAGCAGAAGACGTTTTGCGTGCTTGAGTTCGCGAAAACAAACGCCATTTTCACGGTGCAGGCAGATTCGAATGACTTCATTTTTCAGCAAGATGGAGCACCACCCCATTGGGATCTCGGGGTTAGTGCTTATCTGATTGAAAACGTGCCTCAGTGATGGATTGGGAGGAGAGGTGCTAAAGATCTTGCTCTCTGTGCTTGGCCAGCCAGATCCCCGGACCTCATTGTGTGTGACTTTTTCTTGTGAGGGTATGTTAAAGACCAAGTTTATGTTCCAGCACTTCCAGTAAGTATCGATGACTTGAAAGATCGAATAACAGCTGCAATTATCACGGTGGACCGTGACATGCTGAGGCGCGTATGGGAGGAATTCTCATATCGGCTTGATGTTGTCCACGCTGACGGTGATGGCCACATTGAGCACTTATAAAACATGAAATGAAACTTGTTCATGCTAGAGGTTTTTAATTTTTTTCGTTATTGACACATCATGTGATGATTTTGGCGTATTCTTTTTGAAACACCCTGTATACTAAAATATATATACTATATATGACTATATAAAATATATTGTAGAACAGGTATATTGATCTTGACTTGTATAAACATATGTATGTATCGGCACACCGAATGATTTTAAAATCCTAAGTCAGCACATAGTGAGCAAAAGGTTCTATGGGTCTACAAGATAATTCAATATTTGTAGTACATGACAGATAATATATAACGTTTTTATATTAGAAGCATTAAGTGTTAGACATTTTCATGGCGGTCGTCTTCGAGTATAGAATCCAGAGGTTGGCAGTGAATATTTCGGAGATAGTAGGAAAGCGTAGTTCAGGTTCGCAGTGGATATCTTAGCAGAGCGTAGTTCTTCCTTCTGTCATCTTCGCCTGTCAAGTTAGCAAAGGTCCTTCCGGTAGGTTAAACAAAGATGGCCGCCTTTATACACGACGAATACAATGTTCTGCGGCTTCTGATTGGTTACGCTTCTATTGGTAGACTATAATGGAAGTTAAGTCATCTGGATTGTCTCACTAGTCGTTATATATATACCCCCCCCCCAGGTGTCTTGTTTCATACTTGGGTGGGTTGGACTAGCAGTTGGAAAAAGTACCGATAAGTGTGAAAAGTTTTTCATTTTTGTTCTTTTTTGATTTAGTCTATTTGCTTTTAATTTTTTGTTTATTTGTATCAGTGTTTATTTTTTGTTATTTGCTTTCCTACCTTTTGTTCCACTCCTCACTGTTTTTTGTTTGTTTGCTTTGGTTGCACTTTTGTTTAAATTTATCCTTTTGTTGTCCACCGTTTTCTTTATTCATTTTTATGTTTTAATTATTTAAAAAAAACGAACTAAAGACACATTCGTTCTGTCGTGGTGGTCGTCGCAGGCCACCATGAACGAGAACGAGCAAAACATAACACCGCCGGTAGCGGTGGAGAATACAGCCTGGTCCGAAAATAGGACCAAACCCCAAAAAGATGTGGAGTATTATGAGGCCCAAAGAAAAACGTACGAAGGGTCGTTCAAGGAGAACGAGTTCCTAGCGATTCCCGAGGCCCTTGAAGCAGTGGAAACCAGAACTATCTCCCTGCTGACATCAGATATCAAAAGTAGAAAGCTGACAGGAGTCAGCAGAGAGACTATGGAGGAGGTCCTCAAGACCTTAAAAATATTTCCAAAAGTACTGGCAAGGAGGTCAAATGCCTTGTGGGACCTTCTCCTACCAACGGAACAAGAGGCCAAGCAGCTGGCAGGCAGCATACTAATATCAAAAAACTTAAAGCTGCAAACTGAATATATGGGCACCCGTAGGACGAAAATAACAGTTCACGGCGTGCCCGTAGACATCCCAAATGACAGGATGTGTGCCTTCTTCGCCCAATACGGGAAGGTCGAAGAGGTGAAGGCAATAGTGGGCAAATCCGGAATTGCCACCGGTGATGTCGAGTTGCAGGTGACTCTTAACCAGGAAGAGTTCAGAAGAGTCCCGAACACCCTGGTCTGCAGGAAGAGGAGGATGTGGGTCGTTGTGGAGGGTAGGCGGCCGAATTGCTGGGTGTGCGGTATCTCGGGGCACATGGCAAGGGAGTGCCCGACAAAAAAGCCCCAACCGGTAATCCAGCCCACTCCAGAAGGAACAGACGCCAAAAAAACGGCAGAAGCCAAAAGCGCTGAGGGCGCCTGGAAGGAGGTGGCAAGTGGAAAGAAGGGGAAGAGTGCATCCGCTCCCCCGCAAAAGAGTGCACCAGCTCCCCCTCCCCCAAAACGAGAATCAGCAGCAACCACCACCAAAGCAGCTGGCAGAAAAACAGCAGAAGAAGGAGGGGGAAAAACAGAAGGGACGAAAAAAAAGTCACCCAAGAAGCAACAACAAAAGACGCAACAGCAGCAGCCTCAGGCGGAGGAAGGCATGGAGGTCGACAAAATGCCTCCCCCTAGAACACCCTCTCTAAAGAGAAGCAGGGAAGAGGAGGAGTAGGAGGAAGTAGATGCGGAAAAAATAGACATTCGGGGCGTAGTAGGAAGGAGGAGGGCATGGAAAAAACCAGGTCCACCTCCACTCCTGCTGACCCCAAAGAAACAGTAGGAGTCTCCCCCCTTCCCCGTCACGTGCCTCACGTGCACCGTCCCCTTCTCCCTCAAACACTTCCCGGGGTTCGTCCCCACAGCGATCGTCCGATCCCCAGCCCCATGATTCCAAAACAACCAAGAAGAAAAAGAAAAAACTCTTCGCGGGGCCGGAAGACATTTATAAGGTAGAGGGGGAAGAGCATAAAAAGAGCCAGTCCGGCCGGAAAAGGGTCCAACTAGGACTTTTGTATAAGAAAGTCTCGGTAGGGGGGAAATCAGTGGAAGATCCCCGCAACTTTCCGGGTGCCCCGGGGGTGCTTACATGCATAAGGGATACCGGTGGCCCGTTAAAGGTATGGAGTCACATAACGGAGGCAAAAGAAGCCTTCAACAACATCAGAATGGCGGAAATTGATTCCCCATACCTAAGAAAAATGCGCCAATACTGTGCTGGGAGGGTCCCTGTTATTCTCCACACCTCACTATATAGGTGCCTTAAATTAATGTACCCCACGGACATCGGCGGGATTGTCCTAGATGGACATATGACGTCAGAGCTAGGTGTAGGGAGCCTAGGACATTCCGTCGGGGTCCTAACTGACTCAGATTTCCTCCCCGTATGTGAGTAGGTTAATTCTGTCTCTTATTTTACAGGTCTTAGAAGATGTCAACCAAGATAGCGACTCTGAATGTGAGGGGCTTAAGGGATCGGGGTAAGGCTGCCCGCCTGCTCCGGGACCTTCTGTCCCTGGACGTGGATGTTGCCGCGATCGAGGAGACCCACTTTGTTTGCAGTTCCGATGCGTGTGTGCTGGACGATGACTTTGTCGTCTATTCAGCATATGGGGACCGTTCTGCCAGAGGAGTTTCTTTGCTTGTCAGACGTACTCTCGATGCGAAGGTGGACCTTGTGCATACCGATGCCGAGGGCCGGTTGATCGTGGCCGATATTGCCGTGAAAAGTGGTTCGTTCCGAGTCGTTGCGGTTTATGCGCCCAACGACCGGGAAGAGCGGGTCTCGTTTTTTCGGCGGTTGGGGCCGTTCCTAGTGGATTCAACGCGCCTAGTTTTAATGGGGGACTGGAATGCCATCCTGGACCCCAAGTTAGACAGGGGGCGGGGAGCTAGCGGGAGAAGGGACGATCGTAGCCTGGTTGATCTGATCGACGATTATGGTCTCGTCGATAGATACCGGGTCGATCATCCCGGGGGGAAAATGTGGACGTGGGCTCTTAATTGGCCTTTTGACAAGGTAGTTAGCTACCTTGACAGAATGTTAGTTAGAAGAGCCGACATAGATCTACTAGATTGCCCTACGTTCCACTGGGTAGGCTTTTCGGACCACAAACTCGTTTGTGCCGGGGTGGCGTTAGACTGTAGGCCTAGAATGGCTGGGTACTGGAAGTTCAATCTGTCCTTACTGGACAGGGAGGACTTCCGGGAACAGCTAATTAGACTAGTGCAGCGGGAGCTAGTGGGGGCGGTTATCGGGAATAAGTGGTGGGAGCGCCTTAAGTGTAGGATTAGGTCCTTCACCACTGATTTCGGCAAACGGCTCGCTCTAGATAGAGCTGATAAGGTGAAGACACTCAAGACTAGTTATTCCCGGGCGGTGGCTGGGGGGGATCCCCTAGAGATAGCCTTAGCTAAGGAGGCCCTGGATCGTTCGAATAGCGAGCGGTACATGGGCCAGGTAATTAGACATAAGTTAAGCAAGATGTCTTCCGAAGCTGAGAACTTGGGCGCAGATCTGCGCAGGGAAGAGGTCCGTCAAGGTGGCGATCGTTACATTCGTGAAGTCGAATCCCCGGAGGGGCGTACTCTTCGGGCCACTGACGACATGTGCGAGGCGTTTCGGCGCCATTTCGAGAGCCGGTTTACCAAGGAGCCTGGTCTCCGTGAGGAGGAGTTTCGTAGCTATTTGGCTGACTTTCCTCGGCTTTCGCCGACTGAAGCGGCTAGCTGCGAGGGAGAGATCACGGAGGGCGAAGTCTACGCGGTTTTGAAGAAGGTCGGCAGAGGCAAGTCGCCCGGTCTGGATGGTTTGCCCTATGAATTGTACTTGAGGCTGTCGTACATCTTTGTTCCGATTTTGACTGCAGTGTTCAACAACTGGTTTCGGTCGGGGTCCATCCCCAACCGGATCACCAGGGGCGTGATCACTCTGTTGAAAAAGGGCAAAGGTGGTGGGGGGAAGCTAGACGACTACAGGCCCATAACTCTGCTAAACACAGAGTTAAAGATTATGGCCAAGATCCTGCAGGAGCGTTTGCAGTTAGTTGCCGAGTCTCTGTTGGGACCTGAGCAGACTTGTTCTGTGAGGGGCCGAACAATTCAGAGCAACCCGCATCTGATCCGCACGATCATAGAGGGTGTAAAAGACGACGAGCAAGCCGCGCTGATCAATTTGGATCAGTCCAAGGCATTTGATAGGGTCGACCATCGCTACCTTGCTACTGTCCTGCAGGCCGCTGGATTCGTACCCAACTTTTGCCGCTGGATTAGCCTCCTGTATCGCTCCCCCAGTGCTGTGGTACAGGTGAACGGAAGGTTGTCGGACGCGTTCGTGCTGTCTAGGTCGGTTCGTCAGGGTTGTCCGCTGTCGCCTCTCCTTTATGCTTTGGCGTTGGAGCCTCTCCTTCGCCGGCTGAAGGACGAGACCGGCAGTCCGGCCCTACGCGGAATCGCCGTTCCTGGAGGGGCTCGAGCCAGGGTTTCCGCGTACGCCGATGACGTATCTGCTTTCGTGTCGTCCCGGGACGACATCGAGGCGGTGCAGAAGGCGCTTGATCGGTACGAGAAGGTGACAGGGGCCAAGATAAACCGCGACAAGTCTTCCGGCTTGCGGTTAGGTGCCTGGAAGGGGGTCGCTCTTCCGGGCCGCTTCGGTTGGACGGATGGACCTGTCCGCATTCTTGGAGTGTGGTTTGGACCGGACCTCCAGCTGGAGAAGAATTGGTCTGAAGTACTTGCAAAGGTCGATTCTGCCGGCAAGACTTGGAATCGACGGCGGTTGTCCGTGAAGGGCAGGGCGGAGGTGTGTGCTACATACATTTTCCCCCTGATTCTTTATCGATTGTCTGTACTTCCTCTCTGTGAGACCCATTGGAAGGCGCTCGAGCGATCGCTATCCTCCATTTTATGGAGGGGACGCGTGAACAGGGTCGACAGACGAGTCTGCACTAAACGTCCGTGTCATGGGGGGGGGGCTGGGAATGCCGCACCTTTTGAGTCACATCCGTGCCTCTAGGTTGGCTTTCCTACGCCGCGCATTGACTGGGAGAGATCCGATTCTGGAGGGGATTGTTAGGGACACCTTCCCTAGCCTTACCATCAGTCCCCCCATCTCGAGGGTTGAGCGCCGTCGTAAACCCCGGGACGAGTCGGATTTCATCCGCGAGTGTCGGTCGGCCTTGAAGGCCATTCCCCGGTCCAGTGACCTTTCACGGCCTAGGAAGGTCTTCTATCGTGGATTAGTGGAGGGGCCCGCGAAGGATTCCCTACGTGATACGCTCGGCTTGTCGGAGGAGGAGTATCGCTCCTACTGGTCTTGGGCGCCAGCGGCGGATTACCTCAGTAACCCTGAGTTTTCGCTTACCTGGCGATTGGCTCGGAATCGGCTGCCTCTCAACGACAAGGCTTTCATATGGGGTTTGGCGGATTTGCCAGACTGTGAACGGTGTGGTCTTGGCTTAGAAGAAACGGCTCCGCACGCCTTCTACCATTGCCCCCGGGTCCGCCCCTTATGGGACCATGTCGGCGAGCTGACGGCTCGTCTCGCTCCCGAACAGCTTGGGTCCATTGATCGCGCATACGCGTGTGACAATGTGTCGCCCTCGTATTCCGGGGTGAAACGGATGGTGTTTCTGACGCTGCTGGCCACGGCTCGAATGGTGATTTGGACGACGCGAAAGGAGGAAGTCTTGCGGGGCAACCGTCTTTCTCATCAGCATCTAATCCAATTCTTTGAGCATCAGCTCAAGATGAAGATTAGATCTGATAGAAAACGATTGCATTCGACAGTCTTTGGCGAAAGGTGGGTAAAAGAGGCGAGCTTGGTTCGTGTGACCGGGGCTAGCCTTGATTTTCTCTTCTAGGTCAACCTATTGCACATCGGGGTGGCTTCCTGCGGGACCCTCCCCATGGTTAGGTTAGACAAGCTTAAGTGTACCTAGTTAATGTGAGTAAGTGTTGTTCCTGGCCTGTAACCCGGCTACTCTTTTGTTATGATCCAAGTCGAGATTCCCAACCTCCCCAGTTTGTTTTGGCCTCCTTTTATCTCGACTGGGTCAGCTTTATATTTTCCCATTCCCGCATAATATTTTATCCATTTTCCCACTCCCTTAGCGAGAGTTGCCTCTTGATTCTGTCCCTTGCGCAGAATACAGAGGCCTCTGTTTTTTGAGGGTTGGACGGTCCCCTACTAACATATATTATGTTTAGTTTGCATTTGTGTTACTTTTGAGTTATTTGTGGGTTCATCTCCCTCCCCTCTCATTCTATCATTATTAAAATTTTATGTATTTTATGTATTATCATCAAATTTTTATGGTGTGGGCCGCGTTTTTGTAGGTTCCCCTTGAGAGGATGTGGTATTATGGTGGTTGGAGGATTGTTTGGTGATGGACGAGTTCTTGTGGTGAATGGGTAAATTGTAATGTATGAATGGGTCGTGAGTCAGATTAGCTAGGTATAAGATAGTTAGTGTTGACCAGCCTCTACCCCTCCCCTTCATCGGCCACGTGCCACAATTGTAAATTCTTACAATAAATCATCTAGTCGTATATATATACACAAAGAACCGCAACATTAAGGACAAAGCAAAAAAAAAAAAAGATTATGTGTGACTTGTTTCGTCATTCAGAACTTCTTCGAACTAAAAGGATGTTTCTGTTGATGTAACTAATTTGTGGTGTATGTCGTATGATAAAAACTTCTGGACGTCTGTTCTGTCTCAAGATAACATCAAACGTTAATTTTCTTAAGACGTTACACGATAAACAGCAATAAATATCTGGCCTTTGTTCATAATTTATCAGTAGATGTTTTCCTTGGATTTTAGGATAGACATTCGCTATTTTCCCGATATATTTATGAGAACAGCGGTCCCTGAAATACTCTTATGATGCAAAATATTATTAATACCCGATAAATAAGGTGATGGTCTATTATGTACCCACAAAACAGCTCCTACCTGATCAAACATGGGTTTTACGAAAACCTCTAATGGTTTCCTCTGGGATCCTTAAATGAATGAAACTTCTGCAAAGCGTAATTTTTTCTAGTGTATTTTTATATTTTCATGTTTTAATTCCAGTTTGGGTGCCTACACCTGGGACCCCACAAGTGCTACCAACCCGGATCAGTTTGATTTGTGTTTTGTTAGAAATGAATTGATAATAAAAGGTCGATTTCTTCTCACTACGTAACGCCTGCTTGACGACTTGAACTCAAGCTTACGTGTGCCTGTATTTCATATGCTTGTAAAATCCGAGAATTTCTGGTTTGGTCTGTCTAACTCCTTATTCATTATAATGCCAAAATTTAATTTTCTTGTCTGATTTTGTTCCCCTCCCCGGCCAAGAAATGCATTGCTGGTAATTTTTTCTAGTGTATTTTTATATTTTCATGTTTTGATCTCAGTTTGGGTGCCTATACATAGGACCCCACAATTGCTACCAACCTGGGTCAGGGTGGACATGGGTATAACAGCAATTAACAGGTGGTTCCACGCTCTTTAAAATCTCCCGAACAAAAGTTCAATGTTATACCGAGGACCAAGAATTTCGGAAGTATTTTTCATTTTTTTCTGACCCGATTATTTTCTGACCATGGATTTTACGAAAACCTCTAAAATTTTTCTCTGGGATCGACAACCAAGATGTTATTGGCAAGTCCCTTAAATGAATGAAATTGCTACAAAACGAACTTGGCATAACCCAGTTCAATTCGTTTGAGATTTGATTGATACGATAGCCAGGGTAACATAGTGATGTATTCTCTTTTATAATATTGTTCACATAATATGAAGCCTAAGTATCAATCGAAGTAGAAGATTACTGAATCGGGATGTTGTATGTGTATATCGGGAGAAAGCAAGTATTGCCTATTATGAGGATATGTAGGATATATAATGGTTGACCCTCGACTTGAAGAGATTAAAATTGTAGAGATTTATGAAAGCATAATCCTGGGAATTCTTACTAACGGAATATCAAGGGGACGTAGATGAGTCGACTTGGTGCACGTGGACTGGCGGGTCTTAGCATTTAAGGTTTTCATGGGTGAAACCAGGGAATGTTATTCAACCAAACAACTGCCATGAAAATATCAGAGTAGCGTAGAGGCTAGCAACATTTCGTCTGTGGAGCAAGTGGTGGTAGAGTAGAAAACAGTTCATCATTTACAAGACCCTCGCAAACGCTTTTGAACGTGGTCGAGCCTGGAAAGTGAAGATTGGGTAGCTCCGGCTCGGATGTGACAGCAATTCCCCATTTTTGCCCTGATCTGGCTCTTGTCGAGATAGAGCATGGCAGGAGGAGTCAGATCCTTCCTGGAGCAGTGAGAAGGCCGACCATTTGTTTTCAGCATCTTTAGCGGTGGATCATCTGAAACCATTTCCTTACAAATTGTGCAAAGTGCATTATCCTGATAAAAGATGTCACCGCTTTCGCAAAAAAACTGTTGACATGAAATAGGGAACAAGGTTTTCAATAATGGTCAAGGTAGATAAGACAAAAGACCCTCCCACATGAATGCAAGAACACACTGTTTCCACCGAACTATTGTTTTCCCACAGTGAATTATAATGCGATCGTATCTCCTGGATAACGATGCATATACATCTTGACATCTACCTTATTAAAAAGTGAAACTCATTGAGGCAAGCAATTTTTCCCAATAATATAAAGCATTGAAACCGACTTTCAATGCTTGCGCGTCATCAAAGACGTTTTCGGTGGTAGATATTGATTAGCAGAAATCCTATAAAAAAAGTTTCCTATTACAGTCTCCGCCATTTTCATGGGATATTTAAAAATATACCTAAGCAAATTGTAAATGCCTTTCTGCGCCAACTCTGAACTTGGGATCAATTTCGAACTTGGGATCAATTTCGAACTTGGATCAATTCCGAATTGGGATCAGTTCCAACATTGGATCAAATTTAGAATGGGATCAATTCCGAACTTTGATGAATGCTGAACAGAGAACTGTTCTGAAATTGGATCAATTCTGAATTTGGAATCAACTGCGAACTTTGATCAATTCTGAACTAGGAACAATTATGAACGTGGATTAATTTTGAATTTTGGATCAATTCAGAAATTTCATAAATTCTGAACTGGTAACAAATCTGAATTTGGATCAAAATTAGACTGGGATCAATTGTGAACATGGATCAATTATTTGTTTGAAATTTGTTCTATTTTAAGGATATAGAATGCCATCGAACTTAGTGGTCATTGAAGAAATAAGGATGAGTAGATGCCGGTTCGGTGATGCCCATCATCCAATTATCTAGTCAACAACATTTCGCTTCAAACCCAAATAGAAAAAACTTTTATTTTATTAAATATTTTCATGCATGTGCTTTTGTAGGTTCTCCTTTGCAATTAATAGTCATTAACACACACACACACACATATATACACTCAAACACGCACACTTACACACACAAACACACACTTACACACACGAACACACACGAACACACACACGTACATGGACACCTACATAAAACGGGATTTAAGACAATGATTATGACAAAACCTGTTTGACTTGTGTTTTGTAAGAAATTAATTGATAATAAAAGGTCGATTTCTTCTCACTACGTAACGCCTGCTTGACGACTTGAACTCAAGCTTACGTGTGCCTGTATTTCATATGCTTGTAAAATCCGAGAATTTCTGGTTTGGTCTGTCTAACTATATCAACTCCTTATTCATTATAATGCCAAAATTTAATTTTCTTGCCTGATTTTGTTCCCCTCCCCGGCCAAGAAATGCATTGCTGGTAATTTTTTCTAGTGTATTTTTATATTTTCATGTTTTGATCTCAGTTTGGGTGCCTATACATAGGACCCCACAAGTGCTACCAACCTGGGTCAGGGTGGACCTGGGTACAACAGCAATTAACAGGTGGTTCCACGCTCCTTAAAATCTCCCGAACAAAAGCCTTGCTGTTGGATGTAGTTCAATGTTATACCGAGGACCAAGAATTTCGGAAGTATTTTTCATTTTTTTCTGACCCGATTATTTTCTGACCATGGATTTTACGAAAACCTCTAAAATTTTTCTCTGGGATCGACGACCAAGATGTTATTGGCAAGTCCCTTAAATGAATGAAATTGCTACAAAACGAACTTGGCATAACCCAGTCCAATGCGTTTGAGATTTGATGGATACGATAACCAGGGTAACATAGTGGTGTATTCTCTTTTATAATATTGTTCACATAATATGAAGCCTAAGTATCAATCGAAGTAGAAGATTACTGAATCGGGATGTTGTAAATGCATATAGGGAGGAAGCAAGTGTTGCTTATTATGAGGATATGTAGGATAGATAATGGTTATTTGTTTCGCACTTCAGAGATCGTATTCAAAGAAATCAGAAATCGATGAAATATTCGAATAATACAATCTGATTACAAGATTTTTTTAAAGCATTTCACTTCGAGCAAGTCGGGAGTTCCACTAGCATACAAGGGGTAACAGTGGGTAGAGAACAAGAGTAAAAAGGCGTTTTGGGGGAGAGGATAACGAGACGGGCGGGGATCAAGATGAAGGTATCAGAAGATGCCGATTGACATTACACTTGAATATTTGAAGATTATAGTTATCAGGGAAGCAAGTAAGAGGAAGAGAATTCAACAGACAGGAAGTGCGAGAGAAGAAGCTGTTGGGGTAAAAGAGATGGTTATATTTAACCGTTTCGACAGTGAAAGGGTCGGGCCGAGATACCAAACTAGTTTTGCTTAAATTCATGCAGTCTGGGAGCCAGCGAAAGCAACTCATCGGAACAGACAGAGGGAAGCCATGGCACGTCTGTGAGAAAGCGAGTGTAGACTAGATGCCAGATCAGGACCTATCACATTGCATATCCGTCTCTGGATTTTGTTGAGAACTTACAGTGGCGGCACCAGACCATATATGACAGCAATATTCCGTAAAAAGACGATAAATGAGGCTCAGCATTGAATGGTGCCTTTTGTTTTACACTTATGCATGCTAACAGGGACAGTTGCGGAGAAAATCAAGTAAGAGAAAGACATATATCATTTTTGCTATCTTAAATCTGATACTAGCCCAGCATTGCTGTGGGCGACAAAACCACACTGACAGATGAAATTTGTTAATTCAGGATTTTGATGTAGTCTCTGCTTAAGAGCTTGACGGAGCTGATCACGGTGCTTTAGTCTACTGTCTTCAAAAATATACAACACACACACACACACACATATATATATATATATATATATGAAGTCATAACATAATTTACCTCCTAGAATGCGCATTATGAGAGAAACAATATGTCGGCCCTTTCACTACAGAATTAATAATTATCGTAATCGAATTAAGTCGACTCCCTATGAAAAATTATTACCTGTAGAACAACATTTCGGCCTAGAAAAGCACGATTTTAAAACCCATGCCAAATTCACTATAATTGAGAGAATAGAAAAGTTCAGAGCAGATAACATTAGAAAGATTTTAGAGTCCCATGAAAATAAGTGGATACAACGTCTAAAAACAAAATATCCAGCCGGGCTAAACCATAAATTTAACAATATAGATAGTATTAATATATAACCGTACAAATCAAAACCTACCCACATTTCTCACCTACACAAGACAGACATACTTACGGAGGTGTTGAGGCCTCACACTTATACATACACTCACACGAATATACACACTTACACAAATCATATTCACTCACTCCCTAATGAGCCAAATGATAACACACCCACAGCAATACACCCGCTTACACATATCATACTCACTCACTCCCTAAGAACCAAATAACACACACACAAACACTAAACAGAGACACATCCCTTTTCAGGAATCAACAAAACTGTCAAACTGACCAAGGGAATTCAGAGCAGCATGAATCCATCTAGCTCTTATCTCAAATAAAAACACAAGGACTGTCCAAAATTCTTGTTAAAAAAAAATAAACAAAATAAAAAACAAATGAAAACTACAGACAAAAGTTCATTTTCTCCATCAAGACATTCATTTCTGTAGTTCACTGCTACCAGCAAGCAGATTTTTTTTCTCCTGATGATGGCCATTTTGGCCGAAACTAATCGAGGAATCTAAATGAAATAATGATAAAAACGAAAGAATATTAATCTACAATCCAGTGTGTCTGAAGATTTTAATTTTTAATATTTTTATTGCTCAATATATATATATATATATATATATATATATATGTGTGTGTGTGTGTGTGTGTGTGTGTGTGTGTATTTTGAGTAGAGGCAGCTGGACTGTCCTGGAAACAGTCCATCTCGGAAAAGGAAAACCCTGATTTAAAACCCCCTTTCCCTTGAGGTCATATCTAAACACGGAAAAGTCTATGGAAGTAAACCCAGACAAAAAAAAAGAAACAAAAAAACAGAGTGGAACCCTGAAGGCTATTTACTGTCAACACTGATAACTTTCCAGCAACTCCTGCAGCCAAGACGGTCCCAAATGTATTCCTTTGAATCTTGTCAGTACAAGACGGAATCGTCGACTGGAAGCTGTCGATGCTTGTGCAAGCGTTGAAGAAAATGATGAAGAAATTAATGACACTAAATTATGCAGTCTTTTCAAAAAACTGTAACTAAAGCCCGCACAACATAGTTGCTGTATAAATCATAGTAGGATTTGCTAGACGCCCAGATGACGGATGTGTTGACAGCCATCACACACACACACACACACACACACACACACATATATATATATATATATATATATATATATATATATATATATATATAGTGGATTGGGGCAGCAGATCATTATTTAAACATATATTGTTAAATAAAACAGTCAATGGCTGTCTATTATGTCTGACCAGGAGCCGTTCTAATGTTCGAATGTTTGTTTTAATTTCTGGTGAAAATAAAGACAAAAATTGTCCAACATTTGGATATTTTTCTTAACCCATTACCTGCCATGAGCCCCATTTGCGGATCTGTTAAAATTAAACTCACTACATATTATTCCTTGTATTTACATTGAATTGCTTACACACATTGCATTTGCAGAGGTATATTTTACAACACTTAGCCTTTAAAGTTTTTGTTATTAGCCGTAAGAAGATACTTTCTGTCGTAATTTTACATTTCACGAGTAGAAAAATAATGACTATTTTGAAAAGTATTTTTTATTATTTCTAATCAATATTATTTTTTGATGTTTTATACACATATATATTTGATGTTCTAGTTTCTATAAAAATGACAATGGTAACTACTGAAATTAAACATAAGGAATAAATAAACTCCTAAGACACCTGTCTGGGCCAAAAATGCGCATTTAAAAAAATTGGCAGTTAATGGGTTAAGTATAACCACCCTGAAAAAGGCTCATGTGAGACAGGAGGACAGGCCTAAATAAATATGTATGTGTGCGTGTGTGTTCGGTTTCGAAGCATGAGGATATAACAGCTTAGTTGATTGAGTTACGAAATTTTGTGCAATAATCTAAAGTGGCACTTAAGACCGGCTAGTGATTTACAAAAGAGGCCACATATGGAGCAAGAATGAGGATTGTGGGATGAAGTCATTGTTAGATTGGATGATCTTTTAGATCTTGCTCTCGCTTCTTGAAGACGATTTAGAGAAACAGATTTAAAACTGTTGAGTCCACTAAAATACGATCTACGTTCTACCCGCTCCAAGGCTAAGCGCTCAAGGCTGTTATGAGGTATATTGACAACTGACAAGTTGCTCTTCAGCAATTCTAATTACGACCAAGACACCACACTGGTTCTTGAAAATAACTGCGACTGTCATCACTAGGCTTCATTCGATGGAAACCATTTTTAACCACTGACCCGAGAAAATGACTATATACTGTTGACTGTTTTGATATTTCTTATGACATCCATAAGAAAGTCTTGATTTGACGAGTCTATTTAAAAACATGAGTCTAGTTCTTAGGTTAATGTTTTAGTTTTTGTAGACCAGTTTGCGATGTTGGGGGAAAATATCTCGAGTACGGTTCAATTTCTTGATCTCCTATACTAAATTTGTTATAACTTGTAGTGAGAACTAAATAATAAAAGCTCCCTTCTCCCACTGTCTTCAAATACGGAGAACTGGGGAAAAAGACAGAAAGCAATTCGCGAGCCTATGTGAAGTTTTCTTTGGACCAATGAAAACTTTGCCTTCAAAGAAATTAGCCGTTGAGCCAAGGAGAAAAGAAAGTAGTGAGCCTATGCGAAATTCTTTTTGATATAAAATGACGAAAAAATTAAATTAATGAGAGAAGAATGTCTAAAGTCATGTGAAAGGTTTCGTTTCTATTCACCGCGACCAGCGTTGAAGTTTTCGCCAGTGTAAAATACTTGTCAATTATATTATCGGCTTTTCACCAAATAGGAGACACAACAGGTAATTTTCTCTCTTCAATCCAAGAAAGGTAGGTATTTCAAACTTTCTCTCTTCGTCTACTTGGAAAATATTCAACGATTTTTAAATGTTTTTGCATATTATTTTATACCAGATTATTTAATATATTGTATGAATATTTCCTCTTCAAGACCATACATTAAAATTACGGACTTTAAGAATTCTGATTTATTTTCCTGAAATGAGCTGCAGATACTACTTGAAACGTGTAAATTTGTGAATAAATTCCTTATTTGGTTTTGTTAAAATTCCCCATGTATTTCCTTGTTATTATCACCCACCCTTAATCTTCTTGGCGTGGGTGAATCAACTATTCATTTTAACCCCCGAAGCCCTACCCCACTATGGGTCACAGAAGAAGGCCAGAGCGTACAACGACTGAAACGTTGTGTATATGAAGATGAAAATAACAGTCTAAATAATGTAAATGATGCAAGTAATTCATTGAAAGTACGGATTTTAAAAATTTCTGATTTATTTTCCTGAAACGAGCTACTGACACAACTTCAAGCGTGTAAATAAATTCCTTATTTGGTTTTGTTAAAATTCCCCACGTGTTTCCTTGTCATTATCACCCACCCTTAATCTTCTTGGCATGGGTAAATCAACTGTTCATTTTAAACCCTAAACCCCACGCCACTATAAATTAATCCATACGAATTTGTCGTGTTTAGTGTTTACATTTTCCAAATCCTCATTGATGTCTTGGGGGTCTTTTTGTCTGTTCACTGAGGGGGAAGTCGTCTTTTTCGAGGAACAGTTTCTGCATTATTAATCAGTCTTTATTGTAACAAGTTTAAGAAAGACGAAATATCTTGCAATTTGACGAACCATTTTTCTTTTTAATAAAACTGTCCTATTTTAGAAAGAGAAAAATTTTTTTTAATATATCAATCAAGATAGGTTTATAGCCATTTTTTTCCTTTCATATCTCCAAGTTCACCAAGAAATGTCACCAAGGGAGAAGCGTGGCATCTGAACAAGCTAATGGCTCATGCAAAAAAAAAAAAAATGTCCATCTGTAAATTACTTTTATACGCGAGGAATCTTTTTCCCCTAATCCGTAACATTAATTCCAGAAACCTTAGTAAATTCAATAAGGCTTAGTAAAAGGAACAGTAAATCCGACAGGCAATTTATCCAGTCCATAAGACGATCGGAATAATAACTATATTCATACGCCATAATTATAGAGATAATTTTGGAGAATAATAACTGGCCAGCTTAATAAGCTATTAATAGCCACGCCCCTTCCGGTCCTTAGAAAACAAATGGTTTGGGGCCAAGGAAAGACATTCTTTTAAAAACGGATATAATTTAATGGTTAGTTATGGCTGTATTATTAAATGGTAAAGAGTCTACATTATGAGACAGGTAGGAAAGCCCTACAGTCATAGGCAAATGCGCATGCGTGAATGAACGATATTAAATGAAAAGAAACCCTGACTCTGGTAAATAAAGAAACAAAAAAAATAAAAAATAATAATTTGGAAGAAAGATTTTTAAGCCGTTCCACCGCCCTATTTGTTAGTTTGGGACGATTAGTATTCGTCTTTGCGAATTTTAAAATAGTCATAGGTCTAGATAATTATATCCGATACATAAGCAAGAACGAATGTCCGCCCACCACAGTCACTATCGCAATTCTGATCTATTTCAGAGTTACGTATTTCGAGGCCAAGTAAAAGCTAGAAATTCAAATCCTGATTTCCAAGTCAAAAGCAGCAATAAAGATATTTTCCAGTTTTGTCTTGTGTCAGATTAAACTAAGCTAACTAACCAAAATATTTACTTTGGTTTACTTTAAGTTAAGCTAAATATTTACTTAGGTAAATTCATTGACAGATGACTATCTATCTATCTATCTATCTATCTATCTATCTATCTATCTATCTATCTATCTATCTATCTCTGTCTGTTCGTATCTATCTATCTATCTATCTATCTTATCAAGAATATTTAAAGTCTATGAAACTTATCTAAATTCGACCCAGAGTTTTGCGATGCTTCGCTCTTCAGAAAGCAGATAAGAATAATAAGATCTGGGAATGAATATTTTCGCAAAACATAGCACAAGGAACAACAATATATATTCACCAAAAAAGTGCGTGACCAATTCAGGTTTCCACCCGCTACTATATATATGTATATATATATATATATATATATATATATATATATATATATATATATATAACACATAAATACACATATATATATTTTTGTCTTATATATATATTATTTTGTATTATATATATATATATATATATATATATATATATATATATATATATATATATATAGAGAGAGAGAGAGAGAGAGAGAGAGAGATAGATAGATAGATAGATAGATAGATAGATAGATAGACAGACATAAGTATTTAATACAAAAGTAAGTAAATGTTGCGCATGGATTTTCATGCTGGTTTAAATAGGCTTTATATACATACGCACACACACACACACACACACACACACACACACACATATATATATATATATATATATAATACAAAATAAATGCACATATATGTTTTTGTATTATATATATATATATATATATATATATATACAATATAATATTTATATATCAAGAAATATAGTTTTTAAGGTGTGCTACATTTATGGGATAAAGTAATATCATAGATAGAGCGTATGTAAATATAAATATAAAAGTGAACATTGAAGTCAACACTCAGAGGCGACAAACTGTTTTCATGCTATAACGCAATCGTCGGCCTGACGATTACGTTATAACTTCTATATAAGTTCTTTAGTATTTTTGTTTTTATTTTTAAAAAACAGTGCTCGATACAAATTATAGCCTATTTTTAAATAAATAATTATATATATATATATATATATATATATATATATATATATATATATATATATATATGAGAAATTTATAAATCCATCTTCTCTCCCAAGCTATGGGTTAAATATAAGAACTTTTTTTTGTAAAAATCATTGTTATTCCCAAATATTGTTAATGCAATATTTACTCGGAAAAATAAAAGAATATTCTCACAACCATAACCATATTTCGCCTTTAATTACCACTCAGAGGGTTGATAATCCGTAAAAAAACAAAGTACGTGTCTGCGCGTTTATGATATAATTGTTTATATATCAAACTAACGGTGGATAACTAAATGTAAAAATGAGAAAAGCTTCGACGTTATTCGGAGTGACTTCTTCAGGATAATAATGATTTTATCGATGGATTCTCATACACGTCCCGACAGCAAGCGAAATACAACAAATAATGGCTACAATTCTGTATCGGGAAACGTTTAAGATGCAGGTACGCTTAAGTTTAAATTGATTTTTTTCAATTTATTCGCGTTCGATATATCGAGATGTGTAAGTTAATATATAAAGTTAAAATTAAGCGTCGTTTAGCAATTTTGTGAAAATCACGGAGAATATAAGAAATCAATCTGACTTACCTGAGATGTAAAGAAGGCTTCGGCTTTTGGGAAGCTAAACCCAAAACTTTTGATGGAAAATTCCTTTTTCAGTTCATCCCAGATCATATTGTCTCTATTTTTTTCCGATTGCTCTCTAAGCGTCGGCGCACTTGTTATCAACCAGGTAAGTAGCACTTGTAAAGGTCCCAGAATCCCAGAGAGAAGGAACTCTGCCAAACAAGTTCTCTCACTTTGACTGGTTCCAATGTCTCTTTAAGTTAACTTATTTAATGGAAACCTAGAAAAGCAAAAAGAAACATTGAAATTAATAAACTGAGAAGAATTTGATATTTTAATTAAAATCTCTCGCAAAATAAATTATTAAAAACTATTTATATGACTAAAGTATATTTAAGACGAACCGAATGAAGTGAAAACATCCGCTTGTAAAATGATTTCTTAATGTACAGGTGTTGTAATATTCAACGGCCCACTGAGAAGTATGTGGGGGGGGTCACAGATATCAACAAGCAACACGTTGCTACTGTGTGTCCTGTAGGAAGTAGTTTTTTTTATGTAAAGGGGGTTGTAAGTTCGATGTACAACAGGTATTGAATTCAGTTGTTTTTCTCTTAGACTAGTTGCCAATCAAGGCTGAAGAGCCTAGTACGCCCTAGTACGCCCTACTATTGATATATTTAATGAGTCCCATGACACATTATATCATTTTTCACAAAAAAAAAAAAAAAAAAATAGCGGTCGACAATGATATTTCTGGGATATAACACTTTTAAAGCAAGCAGGTTTTGTAATTAAAGTGCTTGAGCGCTTAGTATCAAGAGATAAATGATAGGAACACATAAAATTAAATATTCAACTTATCTGTTCCTATTTGGAATTTCACAGAGATTGCATCACTATTTACATTATTCGGACTATTGTTCTCAACTTTGTCGCCACAACGTTTCGGCCGTTGTACGCTCCGGCCTTCTTCAGGTGTTCGGAATGTCGAATTTAAACCTTTATTTCGCTCACTGGGGTAGACTGTTCTAGTTCCACGTACCATGTCTAATGGATGTCAGTTATCAGTTATCTCCTGTTAATTCCCCTCTCCAGGTTCTCCACATTAAAATAGACTTCATTTACAGAAAGTATTTTTTCTTAAAAGACGTTACGCTATTTTCCCTAAAACGGATATTGAATTTATAATTTAAAATTATTTAAAATTAGTTCTTTTTTAAAAACGGTATTGTAGGATGTAAACTTAATTGGGAATTGTTTGTTTCTATATATTAGATCATTTTTATATAATCGGAATTTCGATAGTTAATATATGTAACCGAAAAATGTCAGATTAGTTTGCTTCAGGCAGTAACGTCTTTAATCAAGAACGAAATGAAAATAGATTTATGCCAGAAGGTTTTTAAGAAAAACATCTAAAAATCAATTCAATTTTACGATTAAAAACGGATGAAGGGACAGAACCCCAGGAACCTCAAATCAGTGAAAATTCAATTTTAAAGTCCCCAAACTTGAAAAAAAAATTTTTATCGTCTGAATGATTTTTTATTGTTTTTATCGGGAAGAGAAAAGTATTTTTATTATTTTTTTTTACATTTTTAATCCTTCCGAGCACGACCGAAATTTTAGTTAAAAATTTTGTTTCTTTCAGAGTCAGTGAAATTTCTATAAAATCGATGATATCCGCCATTTTTGAGACTTTTGTAAACTAAAGTTTAATTCTCCGTTTAAAAACCTCATAAAAATCAATTATGCCTTTTTCAAAAGTTATTTGAGAAAAATTGAAAAAATTTAAAGTTTGAAACAAACATTACTTACTTTTCTAGCAGAAAAAAATTAGTTAAAAATATTACTCATTAAATTCACACTTTTTATTTTAAATAGACACATCATTCTTCTTTATTTATTAAATATGTATTAATTTATTAATAAATAAAATAAAATGTATTCATTATAATAGCGTTTTAAGTAATGTAGAATTAAAAATAAAGCCATTAATTTTTAGGACTCCATCGGACTAGTTTATTTATGTTGATGTAACGTACACATGTCCATGAAGGAAAGACGATGGTGCGCATGCGTAGTTGCATCAATGCAAACCTAGACTTAGTCTGATCAAGTCCTAAAAGATGAAACGCGTCAACGAAAACTTCTTCCACTGTGTGATACGTTTTCTCTCATAAACTGTTGTTGATAAATAAAAAATCATATATCGTTA
>OZ010600.1:94674890-94679890 GCA_963932145.1 Acanthosepion lycidas
TATACCCCCTCCCTAAAAAAAAAACAATTACTTTATTGATAATCTCTTTCCAGGTGACGAAACACATTACTCATAGTTTTCACACTTTTCCATTCATTTGCCTAATATATATATATATATATATATATATATATATATATATATATATATATATATATATATGTCTTATTAAAGTACAGTGTATGTATGTGTGTTTGTGCGTGTGTGTGTCCAAGTATCTCCTCCGCTCCCACTGGTCCGATTTCAATAATTCATAGCTCATTCAAAAGCCTTAGAAAAGTTAGGAGCAGGGAATGATTTTCCTTGAACTCAGATTCAGTGTTGCCAGATTATGTGAGATTAAAAATATATATTAATACATTATACTAGCCATTATCGCTGCTTTCATGGCTCAAGAGGAGTAACACTTATTTTCATTTTGTTTCCAAAAATCGCAGCTAGATTAAAATTTTAGCTAGCTTAAAATTTTAAGCTAGCTCCTATGGAGGACTCTTGGTTTGGCCATCATCACAATAGCTAGGGAGGAGTAGATGTGATAGGCAACAATGAACTACAGAAGAACTCAAAATTGATCGCTGCATTTAAGTAATGTATTAATATGCAAGCTTACCTTTTAAAAGTTCACGATAATTCTGCCACTACTTAATTTAAAGACGATTTGATGTACGTAGGTCCTTATTTTCCATACAATGATTTTTATTTCATGGGTAACAGAACAGGAGACAATTTATAAGACAAAATAATATAGTCTAATTATGGGAAAATGGATATTAGAATTAGTTATTATACATTCAACACTTGAAGAGTTAGAGAAACGTAATCGATAATTAAGTAAAAGCTATATTATGAAATATATTTGAATAAATCTCCCATGAATTCCGAGATTAAAATTCCTCAGACTTAGTTTATAGCAATTTGCACCTTGCGAGTTTAATATCTGTATTATATATTATCTCCTTATAGACACTATCACTCTTCAAGTTTAACTAATTTGCATATTGATTTTAAAAAAAGTTTATATCATTAATTAACGGTCCCTCATTACTGTTCTTTTATTTAAGGATTGTTTTAATTTTCATATCAAAAATCGTTTTGTTTAGGGATATCGTCTTATATAGGACAGAAAAGTGTTTGAAATTTGCATTTTACTCGGCCTTCAACAAGTTGGTTGGCATCTATTTGTAAAGCTTTCTTTAACTATAACAAGCCAATTTATGAATGAAATGTTCATTTTAAATTTTTGTTTCAAAGATTTCAAATAGTGAATATATCTTACTTTGCGAAGCCTGCTAGTATATATATATATAAGTCCAAGTCATAGTGGCCGAGGGTCTGTGGGTGTTGGCCTTGTTCAAAAACTTTGATCACGCCATATTGTGCAGTCACTCCCAGAATGTGTAACTCATGTCTTCTCAGTATAGTTGCAGTATAAACTTTGTTGGTTGAGCGGGCGTCTTTAATAGCTATTTTCTAGCCGCAGATGGGGTGGGGTTGGTCAGAAACAATGTAACAAAATGTATATTAAAACTCCAATGTAAATACTGAAATGGTGTGCATAGGCAATGAGATGAACCGAATGATAATCAGTTAGTTCTGAATATGGTGCTTGTGCGTTGTCGATGCCATTCAAAAGTCAGATGTTTCGGTGATATTGCCTTTGAGTGTCGGAAGGAAGGCCAGACTGAACACAAGTGAATTGCCTCAAGCCGCAGCTCATATTATAAACGATTACTGGCGTCGACTGCTGATGAGTAAAGAAGGAAATTCAATGAAGATCATTTTGAATTTCTTCATATCGTTTTCTCTTTCGAATGTTTTTTTTTTTCTTTCCTTTTTTAAAGCCGGGCTTTTTAACACGTAATTCCTTTCGTGAATGAGAGAATGGAGGTAGACACCTGAGAAGGCTTGGCTCATGAAGTCTCTCTCTTTTACCCAGACCCTGATCTTTTTCTCTTTTTTTATAAGCATGTAACACACACACACACACACACATATATATATATATATATATATATATATATATATTCCGCGTCTCGTATACACTAGTTAGTCGTTGCTTTGAAATTTTTCATGCAAGAAAAACAGACTATCATTATTGTTTCGTCCGTGTATTGTTTGATATATTGAAATGTAACTGTCATCTTTGATAATGGCTTATGTAAGCCAAATGCTTAGATTGGATTTAAACATGTATCAATATGGTGATTTCCTTTCGTCTTTCAATGATAATGTTATTAAGCTTATCAGACAATATGAAAGGAACTTACTTAAAATAAATAGACAAAACTTGCCTATATTATTTAATAAAACAGGCATTAATGAAAAATTGCTGCCTAAATATATATATATAAATATATATATATATGTGTGTGTGTGTGTGTGTGTGTGTGTGTGTGTGTGTGTGTGCGCGCAAAATAAAGCGATACCCACGTTTTAAATGAATTAAAAACACGAAAAATCTTTTTGAAGATTTTATTTTAGTTTTAATAGATTAAAATTTAATATTTCCAATATGCAAAATGCTTTGGTCTTTTTCAAACAGAATTTAAGCTGATTGTAATCCTTTTTTTTTCACTTTATAAGCAAAAAAATCTATAAATTCGTTCATATTGATAGATCTGTCATCACAAAATATGCACTCAACTTCGGAGATGGAAGCAGGTATCGAAAAAGATTGGATTTCATCTAATTTCATCTTCTCTTTTTCACCATGTCCTGCTTGTCTCTGCGTGCACGCGCAAATTCAGTTATATTAGACAAGAAACTTCGTTTACATAGCCAATTTCTCGAAACTTTTCAGTAGAAACAGAGTATATATATATATATATATATATATATATATATATATATATATATATATATATATATATATATATGTATGTATGTATGTATGTATTAAATATCCAATGTCGATAAAACTACTAGTTTCATGCAGTTAATGCGATCTTCAGGCAACAGTCAGAATTGACACCTGAAGATCGCATTAACAAAATGAAACTCGGACACGTGCTATGGACGTTGAATATTATGTATATTCATTAGCTGTTTCGTAACATTGAGCACTGCATTTATAACACACGAGCAATAAATATACTTACGCACGAGCAAGTACCTTATGTGTACGTACATTTTTATCCTGCCCATAATATATATATATATATATATATATATATATATATATATGTATGTATGTATGTATGTATATATATACACACGAATCTCCCAGCCTCTATTTAACTTGAAAGGGGCTGTTTAATCAATACAAGGGCTGACCAAAATTAACAATAAAAAAGACAAATGAAAACTACAGACAAAGTTCGCTTTCTTCAAAGATAAGCATTCCCTCCTGTGGTTCACAGCTACTAACAAGCAGGAATTTTTTTTTCTCCTGATGATGGCCATGCTGGCCGAAACTAGTCGAGGAACGTAATTTAAATAATAAAACTAAAAAGGTTTTAATATACTACCCAGTGTGTCTGAAATTTTATTTTTTTAAATATTTTTTATTGTTCAACACACACACACACACACACACACACACACACACACACACACGTGTAGGGTTGAGTATTTTTAGTGATGTTTTGGGGGTAAAATTCATCCTGCTTATCATTAACATGAATTTGTTTTTGATAGAAAACGTTGATATTATTGTTTCCATATGGTTTGGCCATTGTTACCCTTGTTTACATTTAGAAACAAATTTTGGAGTGTGTGTGTGTGTGTGTGTTTGTGTATGCGTTTTTGTGTGCGTTTGTGTATGTGTGTGTATATATGTTTGCGTATGTTTGAGCATGTGTGTGTCTGTGTTTGTGTATGTGTGTGTCTGTGTTTGCGTATGCTTGTGTGCGTGATGATATAGAATGGACATGAATAAAACAAAAAAATAAACTTTGGTAAATTTACCGATTCGGAATTTGAAAAAGTTAATATATATATATATATATATATATATAGTCTTAAGGTGTGCTATATTTACGGGATAAAGTGCTCAATATCAGAGATAGAGCGTGTGTAAATATAAAAGTGAACATAGAAGTCAACACTTAGAAGAATACTATGTTCACTTTTATATTTACACACGTTCTATCTCTGATATTGAGCACTTTATCCCATAAATATAGCACTCTTTAAGACTATATTTCTTCATATATATATATATATATATATATATATGTATACATATATATATATATATATATATGTATACATATATATATATATATGTATACATATATATATATATGTATACATATATATATATACATGTATACATATATATATATATGTATACATATATATATATATGTATACATATATATATATATATATGTATACATATATATATATATATATATATATATATATATATGTATACATATATATATATATATATATATATATATATGTATACATATATATCTATATATATATATTTATATATATGTATACATATATATATATATATATTTATATATATGTATACACATATATATATATATATATATATATATATATATATTAGGTTGGTGCAAAAATAATGACGTAATAATGTCGTTTTTTGACGTATTTTAACGTAAAAAAAACGACATTATTCCGTCATTATTTTTGCACCAACCTAATATATATATATAAGAAAACAGTGATGGAGTGCTACATGAGATCAATTAACGTTATATTATGATAATCATATACTATAAATTCTAATGTGTTGTAATAAAATATCATATACCGCAAATATTAAAGTTTTAAATTATAATCTATCCACGATAAGGCAGAATTTTTTTTATTTCTATTTTGAGGTACATCTATCTATCTATCTATCTATCTATCTATCTATCTATCTATCTATCTTGGCTGATTTATACTTTTTCTATCTATCTATCTATCTATCTATCTATCTATCTATCTATTTATCTATCTCAGTATGTTCATGTCTATCTATCTAAAATCTGAAGAAACATCAGGGTTTCTTCCCCCGTAGCTTAAATAACTGGTTT
>OZ010600.1:94684890-94807390 GCA_963932145.1 Acanthosepion lycidas
TATATTGAATAAAAAACAATCATATAACTAAGATTTGAAGTGGGTTTGTTTTAATTGTATATAATTGTTTAAAGTGCAGAAATGAAGACGTTTCATATCCTCGGAATTTAGCACGAACTGCTCGGAAGAAAAGTTGATCCTATGTGCATATGGGCACCTCCCATTCGTTTCTACTTCGTCCATTCAGGTGACATTTAGCTTTTGAGAATTCCAGTTTTGAAAAAATTCCCTGCGAGGCATTGCCTCAGTCCACCACATGATTGTGTGTGGATGTGTGTGCACGCACAGGCGTATCGGTACCATCCAGGAGCCAGATGCGAGAGGCCCCGACCACGGAAGAACAGGTCTCTTTTCCCCTACACGCGAGAAGAATAAGCAAATGTTTGTAGCAGTAGTTTTAGTAGTAGTAGTCGTAATAGTAGAAATTGGCACTCCTCGTACTAATCATTCGGGGTACGTCAATGTCTCGCCTCCTTTTTTTAGTTGCTTTTTTTTTTTTTTTTTTTGCTGTAATTGTCAGCAAGTAGATGAATGAACTTTTTCTTTTCTTTTTTTTTCCTTTCTGTTGATTTTCTCGTTCTATGCCAATTTAGTCCTTTTTTTTCTGTTGCTATTTTGAAGGAAGATATTTAAGTTGTAAAAATAAAAAGAAAAAGAAAAAGAATAGACGATCAGGTTTTGTTTTCTTTTTCCTAAGTGAGTTTCTCGATCGGTCGATCCTAACTTTTTTCACCCTGTATTTCCAAATCTGCTCGTGTAGCAGCAGTAACAGTAAAGACGACTCTGTTTTTTACATCCAACTTTCATGTTTTCCTGAAAGGGGAACTTGCCGATAACTTTTTGTTCTCCCTCTTCGACATCGCATGTTGACCAACAACAACAACAACAACAACACATAGTAGTAATTGCCACTTAGTAGTTGTAGTGGTACTCCTAGTTAAGGTGGTGATTCTATTGATTATAAACTTGCGAATACTATCATCACGGCTCCCCACCCCCAATTTTTTTTTTTTTTACCAATTATTGTAGTATTATGTTCATGTTTTTATTTTTAATAAAATACAATAAAGAATGAAACACAAGAAATAAAAGAAATGCTATCTAAACAAAGAGGTACTGGACATTTTAAATGTTGGCGGCCTTTCATAACTTTAAAGGCTTAATTCAAAATTTTTTGACACCCACCGCTAAAAAAATCATTCGTCTCTGCTACGGACCTGACAATACAGTTTTCAAGTAGCAAATATTTCATGGATGTATTTTGAAATGAATGAAATATCGCAAATTGTTTTCGTTGAAAAATTTTGCCTAACTTTTGGAAAAAAATAAAAACATTGGGTTGTAACTTGTACATCAAATGTTAAAATGAGTAGCGGGGTGGCTAAATCAGTTCTAAGCATTTTTGGTTGTCTTTTTTTTTTATCTAATTTTATCCTAAAATTAATACTTTTACTTAGATTTGAAATATTAAATTCCCTTACATTAACTTTTGAATACTTTTACTTACATAATGATAATAGTCATTCGTTTTTACTTACACAAATAAATGCTTTTTTTACACAACTACTTAATTGCATCTATTTTTTGTTTTAATGTTTAAATACTACATATTTTTAATTTTAATTTTTGCTTGTTTTTGTTTTCTGTTTAACAGGATTACAGACGTTTACTGCATATAAAACTAAGATAAAATTTTTAGAAGCTAATATTTAAAAAATAAATGGCGAGTAATCAATTTAACCGATAAAGAAAGGACTTGAGGCAAGAGAAATGTGGATCTACAGAAGGATGCTGAGAATACCATAGACTGAACATGTAGTCAATGAGGAAGGCTTATGGAAAATGAAAACGAAAAGGGCGCATTTACTTAGAATCAGAATAAAAAAAACAGTTGAAAATGTTAGGAGACATGATAAGACTTAGAAAAGAAGAAAAGAAGACTTGGAGAATATGACACTCATAGGAAAATGTACTAATGACGAAAATGGCTGATGAATTGTCCGAAAGCGCTTGGGACAATAATACATACGGTTAGTTTCTGCACACTCTTGCCAACCCCGCCTTAAAAAAACTGCCAGAATATAGAAAAACTAAATAAAAACTTATAAAATTTTCCTTCTACGTCACATATAATGAAACATATATAAAAGAAAGATTGCTACCCAAATCTAAATCTATGGCTTGAGGGATTCGGATGTTTAACCACACTGATGAGCTGTGATACAGCGAAACAGTCTGTCTGTGGATGACAATATATATATATATATATATATATATATATATATATATATTCGGTTGCATGGATTTTAGTTTGCAACCCCGAGTTTCACACTTTTGCATTTGTCCGATGATCGCAAAAGCGTGAAACCCGAGGTTACAAAGTACTATCCTTGCAACTGAATATGTTAGGTCTATCACGGATATTAAGCACTTTCAGTGTGTGTGTGTGTGTGTGTGTGTGTGTGTATATATATATATATATATATATATATATATATATATATATATATATATATATATATATATATATATATATATATATATATATATATATTCATACACGTTTCATTAAATAATATAGACAGGTGTTGTCTATTTATTTTATGTAAAAATTCTATTTTTATTTCCGGAGTAGGTTTTTTCTGTTTTCTTTTTGAATTTGTAGGTCTGATGAATTGGATCGTATTTACGATTCCAATGGAATAAATTATGACCATGGAATATTAGTGTTTAAGCCTTTTTATTATATATATATATATATATATATATAAGGTTGGTGCAAAAATAATGTCGTTTTCTCACATAGTAACATATGTGAGAAAACGACATTATTTTTGCACCAACCTAATATATATATATTAATTATGAAATGGACAAATATTTAAACACATTTAAGTAAATGCTCTGTTTTATAATAAACAGTATTAAACAACATTTACCGGCCTGAATGTACGAGAAATTTTCAAAGGAAATCTTTGTCCTCCGACAGGAATTGAACCTGTATCCTATACGGAACTGTCATATAGTCTGAGGTGCCTTAGCCGTTTCGGCCACAGAGGAAGCTACGTTTTGAAATCCAACACCCGTCTATTCACATATTATGAAACAAAGACTGAAAGGCATGAAACGGCGCATAAGATATGTAAGATTGTTTATGAGGAGACAGAGTAAAAGAAAGATAAAAGACAATTTACAGTCGGAAATATTTATGGATTACGTTTACGTATATGAAGTTAATCCATGTTTGTATAACAACTCTATAACCACATAAACAGGCAAGCAAGATTGAAAGGGATAAGGGTTAGAATGAGAAGACTCAGATGAAAGAAGAGCAGATAATTAAAAAAAAAAAATTTACATACACCGAAGTGTTTTCATTATGTTCTTCATTTTGGATTTTCTCTTTTTCATGTGGGGTCAAATCAAAAAATGCAGTTCTTGGGATGGGTTGAGTATTTCATAAAATATTCGAAATAGTCAGTTATGTGCCATGCAGGATACACGTTTAGGCGATCATGTATCTTTCAATGACGAAACAGGTTTTTTCCCCGCAGTAGGTTGCGTTGCCATTTCTTTCCGTGGTAGTCCAGTTGCCATCCAAAGCTATGAAAACCTTGCCTATCCCGCTATTTTACCCATAGCTTAGGGGAGAAGACGATTCATACCTTTCCCAAGGGTATAATGGATTTGACTGGAATTCGAACTCGGCACTCCGATTCCTCAATCCGAGCCGCTATCCCCTACTCCACCGGGCCTCCTCCTCATTCGAAATAAGTAAAGCATAAAACAGGCGTTAAGATCTGGGATTTAAATGACCAATTGATTGTTGAGGTACTCGTTAATTGCCCACCATGTTGCAGTTTCGACGGTTCAAGAGCAAAACTGATATTTTTACAAACATGGCAGCCTATGAATAAGTATTTAAGTCATATAAAGATTGGCGGGCGTTGTAAAAAAGAAAGAAAAAAAAATTCAGAAAAATTAAAGAGTAGCAATGAATGTGGATTTTCCAGTAGGAAAATATTTGACGAAGGTGACATTGCGAATGTCAACAAAGAAAAAAAGATACACAATAACGAAGCATTAATACCAATCGCCGCCACTTCGACATGGCTATAGGTTAATTACGACTGAGTCGTGAGTTCGATCCTCACTGTAATGCTTCATTCTTTCGGCGTTTTGTCATATCTCAGCTATATTTACAAATCACCTTTAAGGCTCATCATTAAAGGCGATATTATACATTTATTTCCCAGTAAATATACATTCATATTCCCAGAAAATATACGTTTATATTCGCAGTAAATATGCATTTATATTCGCAGTAAATATACGTTTATATTCCCAGTGAATATACATTTATATTGCCAGTAAATATACGTTTATATTCCCAGTAAATATACGTTTATATTGCCAGTAAATATACGTTTATATTCGCAGTAAATATACGTTTATATTCCCAGTGAATATACATTTATATTGCCAGTAAATATACGTTTATATTCCCAGTAAATATACATTTATATTGCCAGTAAATATACGTTTATATTCACAGTAAATATACGTTTATATTCGCGGTAAATATACGTTTATATTCCCAGTGAATATACATTTATTTTACCAATAAATATGCGTTAATATTCGTAGCAAATATACGTTTATATTCCTGGTAAGGCACACTGTCCTATTTTGGGACGGTGGGCGTTATTGGGTTTAAAACATTGTTTAAAGGCATGAAAGCAATCGCACTAACAATTTTGAGCAAACATTACAAAAATGAAACACCTAAGTTAGGAGAAGAAGTATCTGAAATCTGATTTCTCAACAGTATTTTTTACTGATGAACATTGAGCTACATTGGACGAACCTGATAGTTAAAACCCTCAATGTAAATAATCAAATATTGTTATTTAGAAAGTAGCCGTGGGGAGGTGGCGTAATATGTTGGGATCATTTTTAAGCAATAAACTTCCCTTTACGGTTGTGTTGTTGTGTAAACCTTGTGGGGGTTTCATTAAAATATCAACAAATTAAAATTAATAGATCAAATTGGTATAGAGATAAAAATGCTACATTATAATTACAACAAACTTGGCAAAAATGAATTCTTCTTTTAGGCGTCTAGACAAATTAGAAGTGAAAATCTGTACAGAAACTGGAATAATCCACTTCTCTACGTGGGAGATCATCTTCACGACCTCATATTCTTTGTATTACATAGTAATGTTTGCTTTTTTATTATCCTTCTCACTAATCAATCCGCCTTCCATTTACACAAGTTTCCTAGGCAGGTTACTCGATATTTTCCCTCTGTCCCTCGTGTCTTTAATATGTCCCGTGGGTGTCAAATTCTCCAAGCATTCTTTCCTCATTATATGTCCAAGAAATCTCAAATGTCCCTTTCTGATTCTAAGTATAAGTGTCCTTTTGTTTTCATTTTTCTTAAAGTTTCTTCATTACTCACAGTTTCAGTCCATGCTATTCTCTATATCCTTCTGTAGAGCCACATCGCTGTTGCCTTAAGAATCCTCTTCATCTATCTATCTATCTATCTATCTAATGAGAGAAAGATCGAGAGAGACAGAGAAATTCTGTATCTCAAAAACAAAGCACGCTTATATATTTTTATTCTGCCTACGAGGTCACTATCATTCATTGTCCTAAATTGGCCTGTGTGTCTGCGTGCGTGTGCACACGATCTTACGAGTGTGCGTGTGCGTGTGTGTGTGCATGTGCGTGTGTGTCTTTTGAATTTTGAATTACTATCCAAGCACGCGTGATTTCTTATGTAACCTAAACGCACCAATTTTTTTTATGTCGGGATTGTCATAAAAGATAATTTCAATGAATTGAATAAATAAAAAAAAGAATTCACCGCCCCGTTAAATATTCGCCTTTAAAACTTTTTTCTTCTTTGTTCATAATGACCAATTGTTGTCCTTTGGAAAAATGCACCGTCATGACTTGACAAAAAAAAAAAAAAAGACTGACACAAAAAACAATACCTTGTCCGGTGGCAAAATCTGCTGGTAGCGCCAGGGGTGGCAGTACCGCCTTAGCCACCGGAACTGTGTTACCTCCCTTGGTTGGCGGTTCACGAGGGCAGGGTATCGCTCGTGCTTTCGCACGTTGTATGTAGAGAATTGTTACTTTCTTCTCGCTTTCCTTTTGTAATGTATAGTAGGCTCATTGTCTATCTTCATCTATGTACCGTGTTTTTTCAGGACGAGGCCGATCGTGACTCTCCACAATCTCCTTTCACTTGTAGCCCTTAACAACTATTGTCTCTTTGCCCAAATTTCCGCCCCTCTTCCGCCACCACTTTACACAAAGTAGGTAACCCGTTGTTTTTCCCTGTCCTCCTTAACACTCGATATGATGTGAGTGTTAAATTCTCCAAGCTTTCCTTCCTGGTTATATGTTCAAGACATTCCAGCTGTCTATTTCTGTTTTTTTTTTGTTATCATTTTCATTAAGACTTCTTAGTTGCTTACGTGCACCGTCCAGGGAATTCTCAGCATCCTTCTGTAGAATCACATTTCTTTTGTGTCCAATTTTCTTTTTATCTGCTAGCATTTACTGCCTTACAAGTTGATTGATATTACATAATAGTTCATCAATGTTTTCTTTGTTTCTAAAGAAATCTTCCTGTCTTACCACAGCCAGTCAAGTGCCATTCGTGATAAACGCTTGGGAGATCATGTCTCTTTCGATTTATGACTGACTAGGCAGAGGATTTTCCCACGGTAGATTGCCGTTTCTTTCTGCGTTAGACTGGTTGCCAAGCAAGGCTATAGGACCGAGCCTGCTCTGCTAGTCAATCCATAGCTTGAGGGAGGGGGGAAAGATGGATTCATTCTTTTTCCTAGGGTATTGGCGCGTAAGTGAATGGAACGAATCCGACTAGAATCCGAACTCGACTCTCCGATTTTATCGTTCCATTGCACCAGCCGCATATCACGAATTCTGAAATCGTGAGTTCTGTATTCACTATCGTCCCGTGACAGTATAAGTTCAGTTTAGTAAACTATATACACACTAACTGAATCATAAAAGAAATAAAAGTCTACCAGGATTTATTATTCGTTAGTACTATCTTAAAAACATAAGATACACGGATGAAAGATGGCAGTTGCAGAAAGAAAACTGCTGGAATTCTTAAACAGGTACTAAAGGAAAGCGTGAAGAAAAGACTATCGGTTGGAAGAAGACAAAATATCTGGTCACCAGCCAAAGATCAAAATGCAAGCTATAAGATGAAGAAGTGGAAATTAAGCGTGTGCAAAAATGTAACTCCCTCGGGTGTTTTAACAGGCGGCGATTAATATGGCACCGCAATCCGAGGAAACGCTAGAATGACGAAAGATCCTTTCCAAAAGCTAAACAAACTTTAAAGAGAAAGACAAATTTCGTCAGGAACGAAGAAAAGAGTACTGATCTGCTACGTCATATAAACATTTCTATATGGTAGGGAATGCTGGACAATTTCAGCACAGATAAAGATGTGTCTTGAGACAACAGAGACGTGGATCTACAGAAGGATGCTGAGAATTCCATGGACAGAGCATACGAGCAATGAGGAAGTTTTAATGAAAATAGAAACAAAAAGGACACTTGTACTTAGATTCTGAAAGTGACGCTTGAAATGTTAGGGGAACCTAATGAGGAAATAGGGCTTGGAGAATTTGACACTCACAGGATATATTGATGTTAAGAGGAGAAGTAAGAAACGGAGAAAGTTACTTAATGCGCGTATGTAAATGGATGGCAGAACAGGGACTAGGTGAGATAGAATGGAGACTTGATTAGAACTACAAAGGATAGGAAGTTGCGGAGAGTCGTGATCGTCCACGTACTGAATTGACATGACATATAGATGAAGAAACTGAAGTTTACGCTGATAATGGGGTTAAAACGTCTTCCTTATTATCGATGATGATCGAGTTTTGTTAATGAAGCACATCCTAATTAGTTTCACGCCACATAACTTCTTTTACTGGGCGGGATGAAAATGAAATATTAATGATTTCATTTTCAATAACATTGGTCATGTACAGTGATTGTGTAAAATCAATTAGTAGCTTAAAAGATGAACAAACTATGTTTTATCTATTTTTGGTACAAAATTCAAAGAAGGGTCTCTGACATTTCGACTTCCTTCTGTCTTTTCTACAGATATTTTCATGGTAACCTACTCTGACGAGATACTTTCACTGGTTCCCCAACTGCATGAATATAAGCATGCTACTAGGTTTGGTATCTAGGTCCCACCGTTTTACTGTTGAACAAGTGACATGCAACCCCGCCACTTCTGCTCTCGTACTTCCCACCTGTGGAATTCCCGTCTGATTTTTTGCTTCCCTGATAACTACAGTCGTCAAAAATTTAAATGCAGTCGACGAAAATTAAACAAGCCGACCTTATTAAAAACGGATAAAACAGCAAAATCCGTAACTGGCGAAAAGATTAACATTTTAGGCGAGGAAATACTTACAGTAACACTAAATGGAGTTACCAAAAAGCTCAAATCCTACGTATTAAAAACTTCAGATAACTTATTTGAAACTGATTGGATGGAAAAATTCAATCTTTGGGATTGCCCAATGAGTACATTTTGTCGCAAGATACAATGTACAACGTCCAATTTGGTGAATCTAAAAAAGGAACTCAAACAACAATTTCCCCAGGTTTTTTCTGGCGTCCTTGGGAAATGTACGAAAATGAAAGCTAAGTTCAAGGTGAAGGACGGTGCACAACCGGTATTCAAAAAGAAACGGAATGTCCCTTTCACTGCCCTAGAACAAATCAATAAAGAGTTAGATAGACTCGAACAAGCAGATATTCTGTCAAAAACAGATTTCAGCGAGTGGGCAGTACCTACGATCTACGTACAAAAGAAGTCCAATCAAATACGAGTATGCGCAGATTTTTCTACAAGGTTAAACGATGCCTTGCAAGATCACCACTATTCTCTCCCAAGCCCTGAAGAAATTTTCAATAAACTCAATTGTGGAAAATGTTTTTCTAAAATTGACCTCGCATACCTTCAGATAGAGGTGGAAGAAGAAAGTTCCAAATTTCTCTGCATAAACACCCATAGAGGGTTGTACAAATACAACAGACTGGCTTTTGGAGTAAAGGTTGCGCCTGCAATTTTCCGGCAGGTCATGGACGCCATGCTGGGCGATCTTGACTACGCAACAGCCTATTTGGATGATATACTAGTTACTAGTAAAACTACGGCAGAGCACCGGAACCATATAATAAACGTATTCGAAAAGATACAAGAATACGTATTTAAGGTTAAGGAGGCAAAGTGTGACTTTTTCTTACCAGAGATTAAATACTTAGGTCACATCATAAATAAAGATGGTCGTCGGCCGGATCCAGAAAGAGCCAATGCGATCAGAAACATGCCGGCCCCAGATAACGTTCAAGCGTTACAAAGCTTGCTCGGCCTAGCTAACTTTTACCAAGGGTTCATTAACAACATGCAAAATTTGAGAGAGCCTCTCAACCAACTCTTAAAAAAGGACAAACCATGGTCATGGACTTCGGAATGCCAAGACACATTCGAGAAGATCAAGAAAACTCTTACTTCAGACCTCTCCCTCACCCATTACGACCCTAGTCTCGACATCATAGTCGCAAGTGATGCAAGCTCGTACGGCATTGGTGCTTGCATTTTACATAAACTGCCAGATGGTTCGCGAAAAGCTGTGACTAACGCATCAAGATCTCTACTTCCAGCTGAGAAACAATAAATCCCAAGAGGAAAAAGCATTAACAGTTTTATTTTTTTCTCTCCTTTCCAAAAGGAAAACTCTTGGAAGTGGGGTATTGTGAGACCGGAACTACCTACACAATAGACTCTTCCAGGTCTGTATTAAGTATGCGACACAACACCCTACACAGAGAGAGAGAGACAGAGAGACAGAGAGACAGAGAGAGCCGCGTACGACTACCAGTATTGGACACTAACATATGGTAAGCTCCGCTTACACTATCTCTGTAACCTGTTGTTAATATATCTTTCTTACATCTAATCCGTGTTCCGTGTTTTACTTCTGTGGGCCCAACTTTGGCCTTACATCAATATGAAATTGTTGATTCACGTAAGGCAAATAGAAAGAAATCTTATTCACAAAGATGTGAGTTTATAGTGAAGATTCTTGGAATCATTATTATGCAGTACTAATGTCTACTGAAACATGTGTACTCATTAAATTTAAAAATCTCGTTTGTTGTATTACTTATGTCGGATTTAAAATCTGTTTATTGTTTAAAAATTATTCTCTCTCTCTCTCTCTCTCTCTCCGTCTCTCTCTTATACACATTAATAATAACAATAATAACAATGATATGAATATAAGATCCATAGAAATTACTAGAATTCAGCATATTTTTAAAATGCGCCCGCAGTAAGTGCTCTATAGATAAATAGAGCAACAATAGTCACTCGTATTGAACCTGGGATTAAAAAAAAAAATGAGGGTTTGGACTTTAGTAAAACCGCAAAATTCAATTTAAATTTTTCGCTTTTTTTTTCTATTACACTTCCGCAGATTTCCAAAACATTATCTTACTTGGGTATTTGGTCTCCTATTTTTTTTTCATAGGCCACGAACCCCCTGCCCGCTACGCGCCTCTAACTAGATTCGACGAAGCTGCATAAATATCCGTGCAGCCCTGAAGTAATTCCCTGTAGGCTCCTTGGTTGGGATGTGCTTCCCATCTTTCTTGTAAGTTCCTCCCACAAATACATTCTTAACCAATTTCATCCTGTCCCACCATCCTGCCTTCTTTCGAATTGAACACGGTTCGGCGCATGCGCATCTGTTCACTCTCTCGGCTTTTCTCAACAACCCAACAATTCGTTTTTTGTTTCTTTGTTTTTTGTTTCTTTGTTTTTTGTTTTTTTTACATAAAAAACATTTTCTCCCGTCATTCTTTACCGAATTTCTTCGCTTTTAGCCCATAAAATGCTTTGTCATTCTTCGTTTTACTAATTCGTTCCAACAATTTTCGCTTTCTTTCTTTCTTTTTTCTTATTCTTTCTTTCTTTCTTTCTTTCTACACTGATCAACTCACTCACTCTATCCTTTTTTCTCTTTCTTTCTATGCTCGTTATTCTCTGTAATTTTTATCTCTTTTCTTTTTCTCTATTTTTTTTTTTTACTTTATCGGTGTCGTTTCTACTCTGGTCAATCCTGTCTTTTTTTTTTACTCTTTTTTCATTCTCATTTCTCTTTCTTTCTTTCTTTCTTTCTTTCTTTCTTTCTTTCTTATTCCTTCTTTCTTTTTCCTCTCTTCTTTCTTTCTTTCTTTCTTTCTTTCTTTCTTTCTTTCTTTCGTCCTTAGCTTGATTTATAACTTTTTCTTTCTTTCTTTCTTTCTTCCTTTCTTGCTTGCTTGTCTGTTTGTCTGTCAATCCTGTCTTTTTTTTACTCTATTTTATTCTCATTTCTCTTTCTTTCTTTCTTTCTTTCTTTCTTTCTTTCTTTCTTTCTTTCTTTCTTTCTTTCTTTCGTGCTTGCTTTGTTTGTTTGTTTGTCTGTTCTTTATTTCTTTGTTCATTTCACTTGATTTCTTTCTTCCTTTCTTCTTTCTTCATTTCTTTCCTTCTTTCTTTCTTTCTTTCTTTCTTTCTTTCTTTCTTTCTTTCTTCTCCCACCACTTTACTCCTTGCTTTCTCTTCTAATTTCAATTCACTAACCTTAGTTGCCGTTTTCGCTGGCCTTTCCCTTCCCCTACCGTACCTTCCCGTCCCACCCTTCAAACATTTTGCAGATAATTATTCCTTCTTTTTCTTTTATTACAGAACCAAAAATAAAAATAAAAAAAGACAGAATAGAATGAAAAAAAAAAAAAAAAAAATGATAGATTAATTAGACGTCAGATGAAAGAAGAATAGCAAAGCAGTGCTGATAAAATCCGACGTCGTCTTGGCGAAAGGAAACAGAAGATAAGGAAGAGAAAAAACACGAACTGAAAAATTTCAACAATAACGACATTTGTAAATAAATATTAATTCCGGGACATGAAAGCTCATGTGAGCATCGAAAGCCGTTGATCTTAAGATACGAAAAATATTCCGTAATGTTACAGAAATTGGCGAAGAATCATTTAAAAAAGAAAAAAAAAAGAAAAAAAGAATGAAGAACTATTTGACGTATACACTTAAAGATTTTACCGCAACATTAAAACTAATTGTTCATGTATATTTCAGTAAAAGTCATTACTTACATTATTTACATGACTGTTATCCTCATCTTTGTTGCAATATTCACAACGTTTCGGCCGTTGTACGCTCCGGCCTTTATGTCTATGTCTCTCTATATGTCTGTCTATAATATCTCTGAGATGAGGTATTATGATTACTTGCATTATTTACATTATTCGGACTGTTATCCTCACCTTCATTGCCATATTCACAACGTTTCGGCCGTTGGACGCTCCGGCCTTTATGTCTATGTCTCTCTATATATCTGTCTATATCTCTGAGATGAGGTATTATGATTACTTGCATTAATTACATTATTCGGACTGTTATCCTCATCTTCATTGACATATTCACAACGTTTCGGCCGTTGGACGCTCTGGTTTTCTTCAGGTGATTGGATCTCTGAGATGAGGTATTTTGATTACTTGCACGATTACGAGCCAGTTCTCTTCCGGGTGTTTCCGTTATTTCCCTTTAACTCAACTCTCCAAGTTTTTAGTTCAACAATACTGTGGCCTGGTATTGAACATACAACTCTTTGGGCCTGACCAACGTCTTTATCCATTAGGCTATGTGTCCTTGAGACATCCGGAAGAGGCATGGCACAAAGAACTCGGGCAATCTACCCAGGTGGAATAAATAAATGGTTCGACTTGAAATTCCAATCACCGGAAGAATGACGGAGCGTACACCGGCCGACACGTTGTGAATATGGCAATGAAAATGAGGATAACAGTTCGAATAATGTAAATAATGCAAGTAATCATAATACCTCATCTCAGAGATATAGACTGATATATAGAGAGACATAGACATAAAGGCCGGAGAGTACAATGGCTGAAACGTTGTGAATATGGCAATGAAGATGAGGATAACAGTCCGAATAATGTAAATAATTCAAGTAATCATAATACCTCATCTCAGAGATATAGACAGATATATAGAGAGACATAGACATAAAGGCCGGAGCGTACAACGGCCGACACGTTGTGAATATGGCAATGAAGATGGGGATAACAGTCTGAATAATGTAAATAATGCAAGTAATCATAATACCTCATCTCAGAGATATAGACAGATATATAGAGAGACATAGACATAAAGGCCGGAGCGTACAACGGCCGAAACGTTGTAAATATGGCAATGAAGATGAGGATAACAGTCCAAATAATGTAAATAATGCAATTAACCATAATACCTAATCTCAGAGATATAGACAGATATTCGAATAGTCATATTGTATTAACAATGGTAAATAGTAATGTTGCGATTACTGATGTGCGTTGTGGTGGATAACGACTCGCAATGAGAAATCGGAAAACTGAGTTCAAATTCCAGTCGAGTTTGTTAGTTCTCTTACGCATAAATACAGTTGAGAAAAGTACGAATCCATCTATTCTCCTTCCAGCTATGGTTTAAAAACCAGAACAGACTAGATTCTATAGCTTTCGTTGGCAACGAGTCTACTGCCAGAAAGAAATGGTAACCTTTTTTGTGATGTCAACGAATACTCGTTGTCACTTTCGTAATGCTCGTTGTAGTAGAGACTTTGTAATCGCTGATACAACTATAGTACGCCCTTGAACATTAATGGTGTCATATGCCTTCGAATAGCACTCGCACTAATAGTACTTGCTCCATAATACTAGCTCAGATAGTAACCTGTGTAGTGATCCGAATAGAGGAATAGTATAAAGGATAGAGTAGAGAATAGCTGTCCGTGTAGTAACAGAGGATAGACTAAAAATAGCGATTTGTATAGTAATAGAGGATAGACTAGAAATAGCGATCCGTATAGTAATAGAGGATAGACTAGAAATAGCGATCCGTATAGTAATAGAGGATAGACTAGAAATCGCGATCTATATAGAAATAAAGGACAGAGTAGAATTGGTGATCCGAATAGTAATAGAGGATGGAATATATATATATCGATCAATTAGACACACGCTACCTCTCATATATGCGTTTCCTCTATGGTCACGTGGTCTACTTAATTCAATAATGGGATCGCTTGTGTTTGCTCACTGGCGATCGATGTTCAAACTCAAGTGTCGGCAGCGAAACTTTATTCCTATATAACACTATTGCAGAGAAAGTCGTCTACCTAGTCAGTCATGAATCGAATTAGTCATGAGCCCGCAAACGTGTATCACGTATGCCACTTAGCTGAGTGAATAGTGAGATTAACCGTTTCTATGCTGAAAACACTCGGCATTCATTGATCGAAGTGTTAACGTTAGTGTCGGTTAAAATTTATAAAATCTTTCGCTTGAAACAGTTATTTTCTGCAGTAGATGCAGCAATTGATTTGATGTAGTCGCTTCACTTCAAGTCAGTTGAAAACGAGGCCAAGAAGTCTCAATGTTTTTCTCTCTAGGAGTCTACCATCAGCCATGCTGATAGCAGACAGGAATGTTTCTCTATGATGGGTAAATGAGAACAGTTTCGTTCTGGAGGCATTAAAATTTACAAGCCATTTCCTGCCCCAGTTAACCACTGGCTGGAGACCCTTTTCAAGAGCAGCGGCCAGGTTAACTTCGTCAGCTATGAAGGATTTTGCTACAGGAGTAAATGGTCGTGTCATCTGCATAAATGCCTACTCGGGAAGTGATGACATCAGAAAGATTACTGATGAAGAGGTAGGACCCAATATAGAACCTTTAGGAAAACCTGCGTTCGTGTGAAAGGATTTGGAAGCAAGCCTGCTAAAAGAAAATCTCATTTCACGATTTCTGAGGAACGATGGTATTAAGTCAAACAATCGTCACGTAATACCGTAGCCCTGGAGCTTAACTAGAAGATCGGCGTGCCAAACCCTGTCAAACACCCTTGAAATATTTAAAGCCACATTTCGAGCTTCGCCGTTATTATCAAGAGATTGATATACATATACAGCGATGGCACATCAGCATTAGACCTGGCAAAACGGAAGTTATATTCTTTGTCTGAGTGTTGGTCGTGAGACTTAAGATGCTTAACTAGTTCAACATTGATTAAGGCCTCGAATAGTTTGCCAAAAAGCTGTAAAAGACTAATAGAACGATAATTAGAGATTTTCCAGAGTTCTTAAAAACAAGAACTACAGCGGAGGACTTTCAACAAACTGGAAACAGGAAACAGCGAGGCAATAGTTTTAGAGTTTGGGGAGAACTGGAGCCAGCTCAGGAGCACATTTCTTTAGGCTAACGTCTGGGATCCGATCCCTTCCGCTTGTCTTATGGGAGCCTAATTTAGAAATGATGTCTGAGACCGATTTATGAGCCATATCGCTTAGTAGAGCCTCTGTCCTATTAGGGAAATCAAGTGTGGGTATTCCAAATGAGTCATGTGTTGAGTTGGAAGTGAATTTCCAAGTAAAGCATTTAACCTTATCTGCTGTAGATGTCAGGACTACGAACTGATTGAATGGGGGATAGATTGGGGATTTGCTGTTCAGCACACACTTAGAGAGCCGCCAATAAACTCTGGAACCGAACTTGTGAGATTCTATACGTTATTTCGCTCTATCAGCAAACAGTAAGTTCGCTTCTTTGAGGACACGCTTGCACTCGTTACGAGCAGAGACAAAGAGACGTCTGTTGCAATCAAAAGTGTAGCTCTCATACAGCCGGAAGAAATGATTCCTGTGGGCTTTAGCGGCCGAGCATGCAGGTGAGGACCAAGGAGATGATTGTGGTTTAACTTGGTATTTTCTTGCTGAAATGAAAGCATCGATGCCGGGTTTCATCCAGGGAGAAACCTCAGATGCATATTTTTGAACAGGATTATTAAAAACCTCATTGCAAAGGACGTCACGAAAGAAATCACGGGAGTAGTCCCAATCCAGAAAGATATTCTGTTGGTAGGAGGTTCTTGGCTGGTGGAGAAGCAGAAAGAGATATTTACAGACATTGCGTCTGAGTGGCCTTATTGCCTTGCTTCGAGTGAAACGATTTAATAATAATAATAATAATAATCCAAACTAAAAATAATTCCAAAATATTTTCTAATCATCATTTGCTGGTGGGTGTGTGGGGTTATCCTATACATAAAAAAAGAATGAATATACAGTAGACTCCCTGACAACCGGAGTAAGAACGCCTTCCGGATATGAGGAATTGGTTACAAAGTCAGGATATGAGGGATTCCGGATATGAGGAATTGGTTACAAAGTCCGGATATGAGGGATTCCGGATATGAGGAATTGGTTACAAAGTCCGGATATGAGGGATTCCGGATATGAGGAATTGGTTACAAAGTCCGGATATGAGGGATTCCGGATATGAGGAATTGGTTACAAAGTCCGGATATGAGGGATTCCGGATATGAGGAATTGGTTACAAAGTCCGGATATGAGGGATTCCGGATATGAGGAATTGGTTACAAAGTCCGGATATGAGGGATTCCGGATATGAGGAATTGGTTACAAAGTCAGGATATGAGGGATTCCGGATATGAGGAATTGGTTACAAAGTCCGGATATGAGGGATTCCGGATATGAGGAATTGGTTACAAAGTCCGGGTATCAGGGGTTATATTTAGATTAAAATAAAAGAACTGAAATCAGGTTTAACATTTATTTTCAATGTTTTATAGTAAACAAAAGAAGCTAATGGAGAGTGAAATATAACGGAATTGATTTTAAGGAAAAAAGAAATAAATTATGTAATGTTAATGAAAATTCATTAAATTAAATATGCCACGTATGCAAAACAAATAATGTAACGAGGATTTTTTTAATCACTGTTTCATGATGATTCTTTCTCTTCTAATGTCATTCTCAACTTTTTCCGCATTTTCCGTTTTGCTTTTGTTCTTGTGATTTTTTAAACGAAAGACACTTTTTAACTCTGCATGCGTTACTACAATCGTCATAGCTGAATGCTGGCTTTCTTTCCGTAAAACTGACAACTTTTTCAACAGTTTTTTTCAATTTCAGTCCAGGTTTCACCACAATCATGTTTTTATTTCCTTGTTCATTGTGACAGTGTGGACACTGGAGAATCGTTTCTTTGGAAGATTTTATATCATACAATATTGACTTTTCTATGTTGAACTCAGCCATTAGCTACAATGAACTTTCACCGACGTCTAGTCTTTTTAAAATTTCCACTTTTTGCGATAACTCCAAAATTGTTCTTTTCCTCTTATTCCCATCATCTTTTACACCAATACAAGCCATTAGGATGAAATAAGCATAAGCAATTATCCAAAGTAAATTTCCTGAAAAACAGAAATTTCAAATTAGTTACATATCACCCAAATAATTCAAATATACACGTCAAGATCATGTCCGGATATGAGGGATTCCGGATATAAGGGATTCCGGATATAAGAGATTCTACTGCATCAGTCATCGCTTCAGAGGCACTATAATAAATGACTGTGTGTGAAATTGCAACAATGAATATCTTTATTTACCATAATGCGAGCGAAAAGAAAAAGAGTGTAAAGACTTGCTAAAAATATTCTCTTGAATTTCTGAAGAATTTGGTGAGGAAAAGGTTCATACAAAAGTGCCGATTTAATCTCGTTGTTAACGTGGAGAAAATAGTCGAGGGAGACAGCGAAGTTCAGAAGTTGTTAAATGTTCTGATCTTTCCTGTGTTGATAGGGCAATCGCAGCAATCAAGCGTCTGGTGTTGAATGAAGTTGTGCAGGAAAACTCAAATCAGTGATTCATAATTAAAAGGAAACGAAAATAATTTTATATCTTCTATACGTATTGTTAGAACGTGCATTGTCGCGCCATAGATATCGACTCGGAACGAAAAATAGGCATGAATCTATGTCTTCTCCACCAGCTATGGATTAAATAGAAGAACAGAGTCCTATAGACTTGATTGTTAATCAGAAGGAAACGACAGCCTACTGCGGGAATATCTCCTGCCTGGTCAGTATCACGTCTAGTATTTAACTGAATAGTCAGTCAGTCAGTCAGTTATGTGCCATGCGTGACACATACTTAGTCGATCATGTATCTTTCGATACATGACTGACGAGGCACATTTTTCCCGCAGTAGGTTGCCATTACTTTCTGCAGTAGACCAGTTTCCACCCAAGGCTATAGAACCCGGTCTGTGCTGCTATTTACCCATAGCTAAGGGAGGGAGGAGAATGGGGTTCATATATTTCTCAAGGGTATTATCACGTAAGTGAATGTAATTTAATACATTTTTAAAGAAACTAACAATGGTTTGCATCTTATTTTTCAGATAAAGTAGAAAAATTGACAGAGTTGACTGTTTTTACGATGTATGAGGGTCAGGCAACTCAGTTCCAAGGAACTTTAAAGGAATCATGCTTTATATCCTTATATATATATATATATATATATATATATATATATATATATATATAATGCCTTTCTACTTGAGGAACATAGGGTCGCAACTTATCTTTGTTATAAGATCTTTTTGTGTAGTTCAATTTACATTACATGAATCATTCATACAAAAAAAAAAGATATAGAAGTTAATGATTTAACATTGAACTGCACCACATACTTGACATTAAAATAACTGATCCGACGTGAAACTTTCGGATAATAACTGTGACATTCCTGTATTTATTGAACAATTTAGTTCATGCCACATTGACTGAAAAACCTACCAGTACAAAAGAATTCTCCTATTACCATATTAGTACAAAAACGCACAATCTTAAAATTTAAAAATTCAACCTCAGCGTTGCGACCGCACGCTCCAAAACATTTCTTACAATTAACAATAACACATTTCTAAAAACATTTTTTCGGGTCACATCTATATTTTCGTTGTCCTGTTATTACCGAGAAGTAAAAAACAAAAACAAATCCGTTTTCATACTTGATGATGTCTGTAGGAACAGACGAAAGCTTGCAAAAAAATAAAAAAAGACCTTATGCAACTTGAATTTATAAACAGTGATCATAACATTCAACTACAGGTTCGAGGTTAATGTACTTTATTAAATTTGTTTGCGAAGATGTATTCTTGCCATTTAAATCATTAACTTCTATATCTGTTTTTGTATGAATGATTCATGTAATGTAAATTGAACTGTACCACATACTTGATATATATATATATATATATATATATATATATATATATATATATATATATATATATATATAAGTGTTACTTTCGATATGCGTCGGTTGTTTGTTTCTGGTTTAGTGAGTGCAACACTCTTAGTGTATACTAAAACTAGCTTTTGTTCGGTAGGTTTTACGGTAAAAGTCAACAAGCATGTGCAATCAATCGTCACCCAAATCATTGCCCAAGAACAAGTCGAAGAAAATTACCCGGAAGCCGTGCTTAAAGAAATTCGAAAGGGAAAACAGATTCTTGTAAGTCATCCATCCAGAATTGATAGATATGTTGTTGCTTTACTTTGTTTGAGCAACAGAAGGAGGGTAAATGAAGTGAATTCTATCTCCACGGGGTGCGCCGATTTGTTGGCCCTGTGTCAGACAAGAAATGTTTAGTAAGTAGTAAGGCATTTACAATAAACATCACATCGATCCGCACAAGCCTTACAGTAGGGCTTTATGAAGGTCTGGCACAAGGCTTCATTAATAAAGCGCCCAGAAAGAATTGAACTCACTAACATTATTTTTAAATACTTTCATTGTTTATCAATGTTTTGCCGTTAGCGCTCTGGATATTTGAAAATCGAAGCTAGTCTGACACAAGGCCACAAAAAATGAGTACTTAGTGAGAATCAAAAACATGAGGAATAGTCAGCACCATTCTGCGACAGAAGTCTTTAGATATTTACAAAAGTTAGTTTAATCTGTCACAATACAAGTCTGGTACAAGAGAACATTGTTTGATTCTAAAAGAATCACTTGTTTATACTTTCTCAGTGCTTGGAACTTTACATATAAGCAAAAAGTAAATTAGCAGCGTCTGCCGTTAGCTTAAGGATTATCGACACAAAAAATGGTATCAGCGTGCCAAATTCAAATTCTAATAGAGTCTGTTTCATTTGCACTAATATCTTTGGAGGAGGCATAAATCAGTTTTCCCTTAGCTATGGGTAAAATAACAAAGCAGACTGTGCTCTTTTGCCCTGGTAGGGGAACCAACCTAGAAATGGAAATCTTAATTTAAAAAAAAAAATCCTCAAGTTAGATGGGTTCCGCCATGATCACTTGCCACACACACAGACATACACACACAGACACACAGCTTTTTATAATGTTTATCTGATACTAATTGTTGAGATGTTGTTTCCGCGCGAGTGTATTGAAATAAGGACAAACACATACGTAGGGGAAAATACTGGTATATTCGAAGAGGTATTTACAACAGAGAGATTAGTAGTCAAACGAACGCCGGTTAATCAGTCACAATAAGAAAGAATATAAAGTCCAACAGTATCTTCCGGTAGAGAGACGGAAGTGTGATGGTCACCTGATCTTCCCAGAATTCTATAGAACTGTCCTATTAGTAGTAGAGAGATCAGTCCATTCTGATGAGAAGGTGGGTGCGCCCCAACACTAATCAAGAGAGTTATTTTTCCAAGGAAAATACCAATGCTAAATTAGTTCTGACATAAATAGAAAAGATGGTTGGAAACGAAGATTATTGGTATAATAACGATAGATAATGACCACACTTAGACTTGAAGAGGTTGTAGTTTTCAGGAAAGTATCCACGCCGGAGTCTCTTCTACAAAGTAGAACATCTTGGCTTTACATTTTCTTGACACATTTGGGATTAAGAGGAAATGAAGGTGATTCGACTTCATGGAAGTGTCCAAGAGGGTCCAAGCTGTAAAGATTTGAACTGGTGGAACTAAAGAATGAAGCGCTCATCTGAACATTTGACAGGGAAATAAAGATAGAGTGCGATAGGAAGAAATGAGTAGGATTAGACTTCGTGTCTTGTCCGAGCTGTAAAGGTCTGAACGGGTGGAACTAAAGAATGGAGCGCTCATCTAAACATTTGACATGGAAAAAGCAATACAGGGCGACAGGAAGAAATAAGTAGGATTCGACTTCGTTTGCGTGTCCGAGCTGTAAAGGTCTGAACGGGTGGAACTAAAGAATGGAGCGCTCATTTGAACATTTGCCATCGAACAGAGGAGTAACGATCTGGCAACGTTGCGTCTGCCGTTCCCTCACAATGCCACATAAACGATTTTGAAGTCTATCAAGGCTGGAAAGTGCCGCCACAATAATACACCGACAATCTTCATGGCACACAGGATTCATGAGCTAAGCAGGAAAGATACAATAGTAAATCCCTGAGTAAGAATCGAACACCGAAGGAGCAATTTACGAGAGCCGTTTGCTAACCATTGCTCTACAAGTGGTGTCCTATTATTGATGTTTTGTTGAAAGAAATAGTTTTGGTCAAAGGCCACAAATCGTAGAAAAGCCAAGGAAAACTGCCTGCGATGTTATGTAAAACTAATCTCCACATTTGCTTGACAGAAGGCAGACGATAAAGACACCGAGGTTTTTTTTTTTTTTTGCGATGGATTCGTAGAGAGCAATATGTCATTATTACTAGACTAAAATAACATCCTTTTGTTCTCCTATTTGACTGTTATGGAAGTTTAAGATAGGCACAACGTTTCGGTCAAGTACCATTTAGTCATCGTCAGATGTTCGTTATCATTGGGAACACGTCGAAGTATATTAATAATTCACATCTCAAAAATCAAACAAAAATTATTACAAAAAACGGCACGAACCCACCATATATCGAAACAATCTGAGTTTTTATTTAAAGGCTTCAAAATACACCAGTGATTTTCTTTTGGTTATAAGCGTTGGTTAGTCCTCTAATGGTCAAAATTTTAATATGTTCTGGTTATGCAAGAACAAATAAGAGCCAGAATCACAGGGACAAAAATAACATACTAGTAAGAAAATAATAATAAAAACCTGAAGATGACCGGTGCTTAGTTGGCTGAAACGTCGTGCCTATCAAAATAGTAGGTTAGGTCACAAATCTTTTTCGATTTCTTTCAACTTTATGCTTCAAAATTAAAGCATAGTTATACTTTATTTAATTATATATTCGCCGTTATTTTCAATAAATTGTCATTTAACAATCAGTTCGTGGATTCATTTTGAGTAAAATTCCTCAGGTTTTGCGCTGAAAAGGTTTTCGACGAACTCTTGAATCTACTTGTTTTCATTAGAGAAGGCATACAGATGAACATATAAGGATGGAAAAGTCATTTGGTTGCGATGAAGCCATGTGGGTCAGATGGTGCGGTGGGTAGTGACAAAAGCCAGTTTTTAGTTAACCCCTTAGAGTCAAGACATGCCGGTGTACGCCATTTGCTATGTAAACTGCAATGAAGATAGATATGACAAACCTACAGTAGAAGGGCATAGAGTACATGGAAGACACCCCTGGCAGACCCTTTTCCCGGTCTGAAATATTAAAAGTAAATCTCTCTCGCTTTTCACATCTTTCACACTGATGTTGTATACATATGTAATAGATTCTCTTCAAGATAAGTATTCATATATCTGTATCAAAAAACTCACGTTTATCATTTCTTTCTTTGAGCGTTTCTGTTCCGTCCGTGTATTAAGTTATCCCTATATCATGGCTATATTAATGCCCATAATGGGGGAAAGCAAAATGGAGATATACCTTTCTTTCATAGCACTTCCATTCGATATTCTGTACGCTGAGATGACCGCAACGCAGAGTAGGTCGCCTTGAACTGTGCTCTTGCAGGCGTGACTTTAAGTTCACAGAGACTGATCCAGATAAGTAGGAACAACTTGCATGTAACCACAGCAAGTGGCGACCGGCTGTTCGAGGAGGCATCAAGAGAAGCGACGAAGTGCCTAAGCCATCAGATTGTTGATCGAAGGCAGCGCAAAGGCAGCAAAAGTTAAAAATGTTCACTCTCCACAGACCAAACAAGATTGTCATTTCTGAATCAGATTGCTCAGCCATTCTAGATCTTGCTCTCGGCAAGACTGATTCTAACAAAAAAGGGGCGCCACCATTATCTTACGAGATAGCCAGTTGTCAATTTTTGTAATAATAAAAATAGTCTCCCAAAATTACCAAAGTCTGATGAAAGTATTTGATAGGAAAAAAACAAAATGAATATATTTTGTATTTGACACAGATCAAAACATCGAAATGAAAATATATTGTTTTATCGATAACAATTTGAGACTTTCTGTCTTGGCCATTGTAAAAAAAAGAAGGATTTAATGAATATTTTAAAGGCATTACTGTTGCAAACAACAATTCTTTCTTTCTTTCTTTCTTTTTCCTTTCTTTCTTCCTTATCTTTTCCTTTCTTTCTTTCTTCCTTCCTTTTTCCTTTCTTTCTCTTTCCTTTCTTTCTTTTTCTTTTCTTTTCTTTTTCCTTTCTTTCTTTCTTTTTCTTTTCTTTTCTTTTTCCTTCCTTTCTTTCTTTTTCTTTTCTTTTCTTTTTCCTTCCTTTCTTTGTTTCTTTGTTTCTTTCTTTCTTTCTTTTTCTTTTCTTTTTTCCTTTCTTTCTCTTTTCATTTCTTTCTTTCTTTCTTTTTGTTAATCTTCTGAGACGCGCAAAAATAGTTTCCTCATTGGGGAGAGATGGAAATTAGACGATCGGAAAGAGAGAATTTGGTTAAAAATGAAAAATCATTTGAGATGATCTTATTCTTGGAAACCATTTATAAGAACGGAAAAATTCAAAAATTTTAAGGAGCCCAAGGGTTTCATTTTGAAAAATTTGGGGATAAAATATATTCGTATCCAAATTTGGGGATAAAATATATTCGTATCAAAATAAGAAATCTCATGGATACGAAGTAATCTTTTTGGAACAATTTTATTGAAATGAAGTCATTTGTATTGAAATCCATAATCATGTGAGAAAGGCAGGTTTTCTTTTCCCGAAAATAAATACAAATCAACAACTTGGCCTGCTTACAGAGCTATGAAGCCTAGTCCACACCATTGTGAAATGTAGCCGTTGACTCTGCAGAAGTTGCATCAGACCCCTTGAGAAGTTTTGTTATTAATCCAAATGGGTGTCGAGCCATTCTGCTTTGCGTTTTGTTTGGATACACTGCAGGATAGACTTAAAATAACACATCAAACACACAAAATATAATAAAAATACAACACAAAAAATCAGGACGTGTTGTACTGTACGATACGTCAATGTTCGTTTGATAAATGCACTAATCACTAGTTAGTTTATAATTCAAATCCCAGGGAGAGACATTACACCGTGCTTTGAAAATGTATATATAAATCAAGAGCAGGTAAGTTAAGATGAATAAGTACGTCTACAGCAGCAGAGGTGCAAAAAAGAAGTGTATACTATACAATATTTATTTAATTTGATTGAAACATCTATCTATCTATCTATCTATCTATCTATCTATCTATCTATCCAATTCTGTTCATCTCACTCCCCCTAATTCTCTCTCTCTCCCCCTCTATCTATCTATCTATCTATCTATCTATCTATCTATCTATCTATCTATCTATCTATCAGTCTGTCCATATCTATCTATCTCAGTCTTGTGATATATATCTATGTATCTAGGCAGTCTGTTCATTATCTATCTATCTATCTATCTATCTATCTATCTATCTCAGTCTGTCCATATCTATCTATCTATCTATCTATCTATCTATCTATCTCATTCTGTTCATATCTATCTATCTATCTATGTCAGATTGTTCATATATATCAGATTTTCTTTTCGTGGAAGGGATTTATTATTTCACAGATGAAATAAAGGGTTCAGTTCGGAATTTCCTGCAGATCAACAGGATCAATATACACCTGATGAAGACCAAAACGCACAACGGCCGAAACGCTGTGATACCAGCAATAAATTTGAGGAGAACTGTCCGCTTGTAAATAGTTCAAATAAGGGTCTCGTTTTATATCTCATTAAATCTATCGCAAAGTGGGATGTGAAAAAGAACTTGCATAGCAAATTTCATCATTTTGCTATATTTACCGCTTGGAAAGCACCCACACAACGAGCAACACACAGAGACACTAGCACTGACCTATGTTCTTTTTATTGATTATTCCGTTTACCAGGACTGATCATCCCTTTGCAGGTTATTTAAAGCCAGAAAATATTTTTGGATCGTAAGAATTTTTTGAGATAATAATGATTTTACAAGTACTACTAATTTACCCATAGCTGGGGGAGAAGAGGTGGATTCATGACATTTTCCAAAGATATTTGCGCAATTGATATCGAATTTGAACTGTAACTGGGCTCTCCGATTAACAATTCCGAGCCATTATCCATTACACCACCCGCACATCCAAACTTACACCACCTGGTATTCGCCAGCGCTCACTCGTCTAGGTGCTAACCACACTCGACGTCTAGGTACTAAGCAGGCTCTAACTTCAGTTATTGGACGGGAACCGGTGTTTCAACGTGATACGGCCATAAAATCTATTTGCACGTGCACACAGTTTTTTTTTTAAATTTATGTGATTATAGTGTACACGTCAAGAATGCCGGCCTTTAAGATCCGATTTCGTCGGAAACTAATATAAACTCATTTAACCGTGGTGAGTTTCTTTAAAGATGCACTCGTAAAACGCGTGCTCCAATTTCGTTCTTCATTATCTAGAATATTCAAGATTTATGGATGGCAGGCTGAAAGTTTCCGTTTTTATTCCCACTGAAATCTCGACTGGATCTAAACTTCTTTTTTTTTTCATCCATTGCATTAAAACTTGCTCCTTTGAAGATTTGCACTTTTTACTGCAAACACTTTTTCAATGTTTTACATGCGATGGACAACTACAGAATAATAACGGAGAGTTACACACGCGCTTGGTTAACGAGCAGATTACCTCATGCCACGGATGCCGTTCAATCAATGGAATCGTTCGAATTATAATTCATTGGGTGATTTCTGATGTGTCTACTGACACTTTTATCAATTAATATCATCATATCTATCTATCTATCTATCTATCTATCTATCTATCTATCTATCTATCTATCTATCTCGTTCTTTTCATTATCTATCTATCTATCTAGCTATCTATCTATCTATCTATCTATCTCGTTCTTTTCATTATCTATCTATCTCGTTCTTTTCATTATCTATCTATCTATCTATCTATCTATCTATCTATCTATCTCGTTCTTTTCATTATCTATCTATCTATCTATCTCGTTCTTTTCATTATCTATCTATCTATCTATCTATCTATCTATCTATCTATCTATCTATCTATCTATCTTATTCTGTTCATTGTCTATCTTTTTTATTTTATTTAATTTTACTTGTATATGAGGAGTTGCTCCGAGAAATCTTATTAGCGACATATCTACGCTCTCCGACAGGAATCTATTAAAAAATAACGTTTAAAGTGAGAAAAAATCTGTCGAATTAATAAAACCAAATCCATTCTAAAATTATCTTTGTTTACGTTTTCATACGAACCTGTGCAGATATGAAAATCCTCGAGTGATTCTATAACAGAAAAAAATTCGCTTGAAAGAGCGAAATTTGGAGACGCTTAACCAACAGAGAGACGCAGGTTCGATTCCTGCTAGAAAGCGCAATTTTTTTTAATAATATTTCTCGAACATTCAGGCCGGTAGACGAAAAACAAGTCAATATACTCTTTAATAAATAAAAGGAGCGTCTACTCAAATACGAGTATCCAGTAAAAATAAGGTTTAAAATGATAAAAATCTATCTGATTAATAAAACAATCATTCTTATATATACCTGGTGTAACATCAAAATTGTCCAAATCGTGTCACAGAATAGGATAATTGTCCTTCACACAAAATTTTTAATAACTCCAAAAAACCCTAAACTAATTGAGTTTCTTTTTTCCAGGTTTTCAGATAAGACGTTTAGCCATCTTGACACCATTTTCACTTTATTCAGACTTTGACTTTATAATTGGACAGTTTTTACACACACTTTGTCCAGAAAAGAAAGCTCTTAAATAAAATAAAAAGCTTAACTGTAGTACCTTGACTGTCGTTTTTAATGAAACATGCATATATATATATATATATATATATATATATATATATATATATATATATATATTAATCCAACCTAGAGTTGAATTTCTTCCATGCTTCAAGGAATGAATATTGGACAAAGATTGCGATGTTTGCGCACCATCCAAGTTTCTCATTTCGCCGACAATAATTGTGCTACCAAGCATCGATTCCCGCCAAAATGTCACGTCAATTTCTCCGTAGCTGCAAGGCATGTTCTCCAAATCGACGGAAACATATTTTATTAGCGTGTTGCATGCCCGAATAGATAACTTCATCTCTTCACTCAATTATGAAGCAATCGTTTTAATCAGTAAAGGGCAATGAAAAACTCCGAGCAAAAAAAAAAAAAAAAAAAAATACCCTGAAGGTCCCTTTGTAGTCATCTTCATTCTCAATGATCCTCATGAGGGGCGTCTCTCTTGTTTGGCTGGGCGTCTTTTCGCTTCACTGCTCCAATGAATGGGTCGACGTTTTTTTGTATAATATTGCAGGAAGCTTCCTATTCAATATTAGAGAATATTTAGAAAGGTTTTACAAAGACAAAAAAAGGACCTATGAACCTGCTTCTGTATAATGTAAATTTTGAGTAATCTTAACTTCATCTGGCTCAAGGTTACAACTATTAAAGGATTAAAAGTAAACGGTACCAGCAAACAGCCGGCAAAATTAACGCGTTAAGGCACCTGATAAAATGTTTGCTTTTGCAGGGTTTATTAAGTTTCGTATAATAGATATTTTGTAATAGGACATTCACTTTTAGAGTTCAGAGTGCACGTGTTTATGTAAATGGACTCCAGAATTTTAATTTTTTGCTTAATATTATCTTGTAAAATCACTAATGCATTTTCGACTAATATCTGTCTAAACTTGAATGTGGACATGTGTGTTCCTTTAAATGTTCTGAGATTGAACTATAATTGTTCAAGTGAAACGTAAGCCTTCTCGTCATCGTCGTTGTTATAAAACCAACATACGTATTAATATTTTTATCAGAGATGCAATCACCCAGTGGACGTTTAAATTGACATACGATGTTGGTGCTTTGTAAGACGCTAGTTGATGGAGAAGAGTTGTTTCGGACAACTATTTTGGTTGTATTAAATTTAGTATAGAATATAATTTTATTTTATTTTTTTTACTTTGATCAGTGGGGGATACATTAGTGTTTATAAGTCTTTTTAGAATTTTTTTCCTCCTGTTTATAATTAGGATGCATTTGATTACAGTGATAGTAGTTTGATATGTTTACAGTTATTTTCAGAACGTTTATAGTCATTTTTATTTATGTTAATATTCACAATAGCTTGTCTTATTTGTTCATCAATGAAGTAATTACGAAAGTTATTATTAATGAGGGTTTGTTTAATATTTTTTAATTCAATATAGAAAATCTTTCTTGTTGAAGAATTTGAATTTGCATGGTTCATTAAGTTTTGTATAATAGCTATTTTGTAATAGGGCATTCATTTTTATAATAATATATGTACTACCCCTTACATAGAGTTGCAAACTGTCCACACGCACGACGTCACTTGTCTATCTTATATATACGTATATAAATATCCTTCACTTCTGTTATGGAGAGGCGTTCAACTCTCACATTTCTTGTAAAAATGGAGAATTAGACGTCAGACTGTATTCGTCTTGGTGGCCTATAACAATGCAAATGGTTTGAGTTTCTATCGGTTGTCTAAAGTCATTACTGCCATTCATTTTCAAAATGAGTCAGAAAAATTCATTTTCCGTTTTTATGAAACACTAGCTTCTAAATATTTTATATTAATCTTATATGCGGAAACAGTCTAAAGGTTTTCTTAAAACAATGTGTATTAATGAAAAGCCTAAGAAAAAGGGGACAAATTGTATTTAAAATTTGAACAAAAATGCTTACGGAAGATTGATTTATTTGCTTTTTATGGATTATCAAACCTTTGTGGGTTATTTAAAGCCGAAAAATTTGAGAGGTGAACCCCTAGCCATAACAAGGATATATATGATAGGCAAGTAATGGTTACAGGTTACGTAAAAATGCTTCCTCTACTGAGGAGGGCTGATTGGCTTTTCAATTCTTAAAACCCTTTATTTTGCAATCAACACCATCACTTGACACGACACCAGAAGTGTTGAAACAAATTTGCAAAGTTTTTGGATATCGGAATTTTATTCCAGCTGTATCAACCCTATATATATATATATATATATATATATATATATATATATATATATATATGTTACTCTATAATCTCTTTCTCACAGATGCAACACTGTAAGCGTATTTCCATGGCAAATATTCCGATGAGCTCAAATCTTCAGTTCAACAAATTCAGACCTTTACTACTAGAACCCAAAATTCTAGTTGGCGTGATTAGAGTCCTTCTGTTGTGTACCGTTTAAGCATTCATGGCTCTCCACAACATCCTTGTTTTTCTAACATTTGAAACTTTACTATTACTGTGCGTACTGATGTTTTTGCTATTCTTCTTGCTCTCTGTTCTGCTATTCATTTACACAAACTCGTTAGGATGGGAAGTTGTGGAGAGCTATGATCGTCAACGTCCTGAAGAAGGCTCTCATGACAAGCTAGGAAAGTTTTCAAAATAGTTGCTAAACGGTCACGATGCAGGGATAATTAGTTTCATGACTTTTTGAAAGGGCAATATGAATACAAATATTTTTTTTTACTGCAATTTGAACGCAGTTTCCTCTGTTCCATTTTGGTAACGCTTCGCCCCTACCACGACATATTCACAAAGTAGATTTTTAATGTTCGCAAAATCGAATAATGAGGAAATCATCTCATTTCCAAAGCAAAAAAAAGCCATTCTGATAGAAATTAAGTTTTAGAAAAACGGAATTAAACCTTTACTTGCATGAATCTAGCTTTTGTATGTCTTTGATAAGTTTTGTTGTTTTCTTTATCAGCCAGAGCAAAAATTACTGTCCGTATTGGCAGATAACGGATCAGCAAAAAAACGAACCCAAGATCTTAATTGCTGTGTACTAGCAACGGAAACAATTCGTAAGTGTCGTTCTTAAAAAGGCTTTGATTCGATATCAAATCCTTTAAAGTCGGACTTTTATTTAAGAAATTACTTACACGTCCTTAAACAGCTAATCACACATCGAGTAGATTGCAGAGGCGATTAGCCAATGTAATTTGAAGAAGTAATTACTGCATACAATAAAATTGGAGACGTTGAATTTTGCGGAAGAATGATTTCAAGAGGCTACAATATCTTGCCAAAGAGGCTCTGTTTAACATAAGTGTGGCATAAGGCTAAATTTGCCAAGGAGTAATTTTGGAAAATTTATTAATCTTTCAAGTGAAGAGGATTGAGCGACAATTCAAACCTCCAAGCAGGTAGATATTTGTAAAATTTACATTAATCTGACACAAGAGAGTAATGGCGAACCACTCAGTGCGGTTCAATTAAATATGGCGCACGGGTACAAGTGAGGATTAGTTTATTAATCATTACACATCAGCTGGTCAAATATACACAGTAAACTCTCTCTCTCTTCCCCACCACGCACATGCATATATATATATATATATATATATATATATATATATATATAGTTAATGCTGTTCATATATTTCTATCTATCCATCTGGAGGCGTATCGGGGGAACAGTTCACAGAAGGTCTAGCTCAAATATCAGCATCTGTTTATGAATTTCTGGGACTTTTTTACCATTTTTACCAGTGCTCATATTGCAATTTTTGCTGTTATGATTACTTTTTTTTACCAGACTTCATATTGCAATTTTGGCTCTTATTATTGCTTTTCTCTGGCACTCCTTGTTACTGGTTCCCATATTGTATTCATTTCTATGCTTGGTCGGCTCAGGAGATTTTTGTGGCCTAGCATAGAAATTCATACATAGATCTTCTTAAGGACACGTGGCACAGTGGATAAAGGCGTTGGTTAGATCCAGTGACAGGACACAAATTTTTGTGAGTTCAATACCTGGTTAAGGCAGCGGAGAACGTGGAGAGGTGAATTAACAGGAGATAATTGATAATTGATATCCATTAGACATGGCACGTGGAATTAGAACAATCTACCCCAGCGAGCGAAATAAACAGTTCAGTTCAGCATTCCAACGACCTGAAGAAGGCCGAAGCGTACAAGGACCGAAACGTTGTGATAAATATGGCGACAAAGATGAGGACAATATTCCGAATAATGTAAATAGTGTACATAATACCTCATCTCAGAAATATAGAAATATATCACATGACATATATATATATATATATATATATATATATATATATATATATATATATATATATCGTATGAGATAACGATACATATTTTTTATAAATGAAGAACAGTATTGACGAAATTGTCAGACAAAATGGAAAAAAGATTATTTTTGACGCGTTTCATCGGTTAGGACTTCATCAGGACAACCCAGTTCGATTAAGTTCTAACTTTGTTACGACTACACATGCGCAGGAACGAGAGACGCTGGTAATATCAATTTTTTTTTTTCAAATAAGTTTTACAATCTCGCCAACTTCATTTATATTTGTTTTTCTTTACATCATATTTGCTTTTAAATTTGTGAAAAAAGAAAATCTGCCGCACACATTCACACACACACACACACACACTTATATATAAGACTAAAGACACACACACACACAAAACACGCGCGCACACACACACATATATATATAAATAAATATATATATGACTAAAGACACACACAGACAAACAGACGGACATACACACACAGAATATATAAATATATATATATATATATATGACTAAAGACACACACACACATATATAAATATATATATATGACTAAAGACACACACGCACACAAGCACATGCACACACAAACACACACACATATATATATAAATATATATGACTAAAGACACACACAAAAGACACGCATACACAAACACACACGCACACTCACATATATATATATAAATATATATATGACTAAAGACATACACAAGCACACACACACACACACACACACACACACATACACATATATATATATATATATATATATATATATATATATATATATGTGTGTGTGTGTGTATATATATATGACTAAAGACACGCACACACATATATATATATTATAGTAATTATTAGATAGGAGTAACGGTTATCTTTGAAATTATCCAAAAAGTAATAAAGTGGAAATAATCGTGAACGAGAATGCGGTTTTATTTGGTTGCTTTTGCTGCTATACCTGGTCAGTAGGATTTTGTTAACTTTTATCTCATCATTTATTAGAAATTGCTTCAGGAATCTTGTATTAGGTTGGTGCAAAAACAATGACGTAATAATGTCGTTTTTTGACGTTAAAAATACGTCAAAAAACGACATTATTACGTCATTATTTTTGCACCAACCTAATATTTATTCATTTATTCTTGGTTATTATTCTTAAAATGACTTAATGTTCCTTATTATGCGGGTCGCCTTAAAGTTTCTTCATTTCTCTATTATTTATTTATTTAATTTGTTTATTTAATTATTATTTTATTTACTTTTTCTATTGTGCGGTTATTTATATATTGATTTAATATATTGGCTTTGTTTATAGTCTATTACATGATCTTCGTTTTATATACAGGATATGTTTGCATTTTCTTGGTAATATTTTACAAGTTATTTGTTTCAAGTTCTCGATTTTTAAGCAACAGTAAAAATTTGTATTTGTGTCTTCATCTTGAGATAAGGTTTGATCGTTTATTTAGTGATTTGTGTTTGTCTGGGAAGGTGATTATAGCTGTTTTCTCCCCCAGGCAAAGTTTACCGTTTTTGAATATACTTTTGTAGGCTGGTGCCGTTTTCCTCACTTTCCATGATTTTGTTGGTATATTTTTTTTAAGTTCCCGTATATATTTAGAAAGGGTTGTGATGTTCGCGTATTTACCATTCGTAAAGGATGTTTTGTGTGCGCTGTTTCTCTGTTACCAGAGTCATTTAGTTACTGCTACTTATATTTTTCTTCGTTATCTGCTGTTTTTTTTATCGTGGCTTCTCGTTGGAAAAGAGCTTCACTATAGTTAATTTAAATAATTACTGTTATCTAAGAGAGGTAAATTTAATCTATGATTGTAATTTTTTTTTTAAATTATAATTTAAGTATTTTAAAACATAGCTGTTATAGATATACGTATTTATAATTATAACGGAGCGCGTTCCGTGCGCAATTACAAAACAATTCACAACTGTCAATTACATTAATATTTGTCGTAGCAAAGATGAAGATGATCTTGGGTGAGATTGAAAGTACTTGGCAAAATAAGTTAAATGAAAATAAACGAACGGCACCTTCCTGTATGTATTTAATGTCAACATAAGGAAGTTGATCCGATAATTCGAAAGGATTAAAATTAAAATAAATAAACGTAATACATCCAGATTATTCAACTAAACATACTTGAATAAAAATATGCTGCCTATATATATATATATATATATATATATATATATATATATATATATATATATATATATATATATATATATATATATATTTAAAGGTTAGGGTAGTGGGTAACAACACACAACTTTATATTAATACTTATATTACTGAACAACATATAGTTTTGGATTACTTGCACTCCTGAAGCTGATCTTGGAAGAAGATCGAAAGTACTTGGGAAATGAAAATAAAATAAATTAAAACGATATAACACTTTTTCTCCCCCTTTAGCATCAATACACGGAAGGTTATTTGTGAGTATGAACGGATTTTGTTATAAATTAGCAGACCTAATGTCTGTAATTTATTTAATTAGACATGCCTAAAAGAAAATTTGCTGCCTAAACACACACACACACACACACACACACACACATATATATATATATATATATATATATATATATATATATATATATATATATATATATATATAAATATCGGCAGCATATTTTCATACAAACATGTTTCACTGAATAATATAAACATATTGTATCTACTTATTATTATAGTGATCCTGTTGTCTAATCAATTCCTTGATGGTAACATGAATTTCATCAAGGAAGGCGCCCTAGTTTTTGTTAACCTAAATTCTTTCGATCTTTTCCAATGTTATCTTCAGGGGTGAATTACAAAAACAAACTTATTATAACTGCGATAAAATCTGTTAACCTAACTTCTTTCGATCTTTTCCAATGTTATCTTCAGGGGTGAATTACAAAAACAAACTTATTATAACTGCGATAAAATCTGTTAACCTAACTTCTTTCGATCTTTTCCAATGTTATCTTCAGGGGTGAATTACAAAAACAAACTTATTGTAACTGCGATAAAATCTTTTAACCTAACTTCTTTCGATCTTTCCAATGTTATCTTCAGGGGTGAATTACAAAAACAAACTTATTGTAACTGCGATAAAATCTGCATTCTGTTGTGATGGTGATTTTTAAAAACGCGCCCCGTAACTATTTTAAAATTTTAAATTCAACCTTTGTTGTTATGGAATCTTTTGCAAAACATGCGTTTCCATATAAGGAAGCCAACCAGAAATTGGTAGAAATGTAAAATGGCATTAAATGTTACAAGCAAACATTTACGAACACATTTTTGTCCATCTTCACAATACAGGAAAATACTTGTTGAACACACCAATATACTACAGCACGGAAATAATAAACAAAAGCTTCAAATTCTCGAGGCTATGTCAAAATCTACCAACCAACACCCAATAGAATTTATTATGAATATAGCAACAACATATTAAACTGTCTAATGGCGAAATGGTTAAGATTTTAGTGTGCAGGGAAGCATCCACACGGGAGCCGGCTCCCCAGAGTAGAAGTTCTCGGGAAAAGTGTGTCAACAGTAAAATGATGAGACCTAGTTGCCAATCTAGTAATGCGCTTAAATTTATGAGGTCGAGCTGCCAAATAGGAAAGCTCATCAGAACAACTGAAAAAGTACTGATTTGCCATCAGAAGTTTCAGATTACATATATACATATATAAAGGGCAGTTGTCTGTATGAGTGTCTGTCTGTTCGTGTGTAATTCACGACAAAATAAATATATATACAGACTCATTACAATCCAAGCCAGCTTTTTGTACAAAAATTATCATCGTATGATTTGTATTTACGAAGATGTCTCAAAATTAAAATGCATTAGAATGCATTCGAAATTCTCAGAATTAAAAAGTAAAAACAAATGGTGATAATTCTCATTCAAGATTGTTATTACTGTTCATTTTTACTTATTAATTCTGTTGATACTTACGAAAACGCTATACATGTAGGTATTTTTTGAAATTTCTATTCTCTTGAATTTATTTTCAGATATTTATATATATATATATCAAGGCGTAACATGATTAAAGACGTCTGTTTACAAGTTGATATAATGGTTCAATTCGACAACGAAATAAACAAATTGCAATTCCAAACTTGAAGATCCCGGGGCAGAAAAAAAGTCGAAATCATGAATCGCAGGTTCAACGTCACAAATCCTAACCCACGTTAATGGGGTCACAAATCCCGACGCAATCCGATGGTCGAGACAGAATAAATAAAAACGACTTCCCTTAATTTGAGAACACCTACCGTTTTTAGCTACGGAACAATTTATTCATTGGGCAACAGGTGGGAGAGGACATATAATATTAACATATCCGAGATGCATTTATGGCAACAGCTGCCACAGACTTGTTTCTATTTTTATTGTTATCCTGTTTTCGGCATATCGTACAGAACACATATTCCCTTTCTCTCAGGAAGTGATTTTCTCCTTCGCCACACTTTCACTCTCAGTATATCCCCTTGCGTTTAGTGTCGTTATCGACTTGCTTGGGATTAAATGATTGCAAAATGTCGATGACACCGTGTTGATGGCAGGCTCAGAGAAAAACTACAGGAACTCCTAGAGAAGGCCGTAAAGGAAAGCGGGAAGAAAGGACTAAGCATCAATTGTTAGAAGTCAGAATGGATGATTGTCAGTGAAGTAAATGCGCCCAAGACGCGAGCTCCAAACTGAAAATGTCAAAATCAAGCAAGTAGAGAAATTTAATTATCTGGGAAATGTTGAACAGACGACGGATAATATGGTACTGAAATCCAAAGAAATAGAGAAAGATCCCTACCAAAAGTTAAATTTATTAAGTTTTCAGAAGAAATTTTTGGTCAGAAATAAGAAAACGCGCTAACACGCCATACAGTATTAGTTCTCATATGTTACAGTGAATGCCGGACAATTTTCTCCCAGGAGACTTGAGACAACGGGAGAATGCTAAGAATAACATAGAGGGGGCATGTAAGCGAAGATTAAGGTTTAAAAATGGAAAAAAGAAACATTTAGAATCAGAAAAAGTTAGTTAAAATTTCTGGTAAGCATACTGAGGAAAGAGGGTTTGGAGAATTTGACACTCACAGGATATATTGAAAGCAAGAGGGATAGATGGAATGGCGAATAACATACCTAACAAGCGTGTATAAACGAATGATTGTATAATGATTAGGATGGATATTAAAAATACAAACATTATTAAGAGCTACAAAGAATAGAAAGCTGTGGAGAGACATGACCGCTCACGTCCTGAATGGTTATGGTACACAAAAGAAGAAGATTTGGTACACTATTTACATTATTTGAACTATTGTCCTCATCTTTGTTGCCATATTTAGTTGTACGCTTCGGCCTTCATCAGGTGGTTGGAATGTCGGATTAAACACTTTATTTCGCTCACTGGGGTAGACTGTTCTAGTTCCACGTGCCACGTTTAATAGATGTCAGTTATCTCCTGTTAATTCCCCTCTCTAAGTTCTCCACTGCCTTAACCAGGTATTGAACTCACACACTTTGAGTTCTATCACTGGATCTAACTAACGCCTTTATCCACTGTGCCATGTGTCCTTGAGGCACAGTTTTTGTAATTTGCAGGAAGTTTTCTGTAATAGCTTTTGTAAACGTTTTTTTTCTTTTTAGAAAGGAACAATGGTGGCTTTTCAAAGTTACCAAAATCCTGCTTCCTTCTTCTTTATATAATCAGAAATCCACATCTGAAAATAATAAAAGAAATAAGAACTGAAAATCTTCAATTGCAGAATTAATTCCAAATGCTGTTTGCTTCAATGCACTTAACGACTCGTTTTTCGAAATGGGTAGCTCACCCTCTCCACCTCAGTTCCCAAGAATTTGTACACAAGAAACGACAATTCACCTATTATAAAGACGGCGAATATTGTGCATAGGAATCATTACGCTGTTAATCCCACCCAACCATGTATAGAGATTTTCCAAGCCTAGCTTAGATGTGGCACAAGGCCGAAAGTATGGAGCACCCAGTGAGGATCGAACTCACCATTCAGTCGAAATTGTTCTAGCGAGACAGGCTTGCTAACATTTTACACCACGCAGAAGTGCCGAGTGATTTTCTAAGAGTAGCTTTGATGTGGCACAAGGCCGAAAGCTTAGAGCACCCAGTGAGTCTCGAACTCACTATTCAGTCGTAATTGTTCTAGCGAGACAAGCTTGTTAACCATTACTCCGCCTCGAGGAGCCCTACCCAACCCTGTATATACGATCTGTGTCTGAAATATACGGTACAAACAATGTGTAATTCAACATGATTATTGCTATTCAAATAAAACATGAGCCCTCTTCGACCTGGGGGAATGGTTCGCAAGTTTGTCTTGCTAAATGAATTGCGACTAATTATTGAGTTCGTCCCTCGCTGGTTTTCATACTTTTGGCCTTGTGCCACAGCGAAGCGACTCTTGGTTTGTTTTACATCATATCAACCACAATGGGTTATTAAATGCCGACAAAATCTTTACCGCTGGTAATATTTTTTCCAAAAAAATGTATTGTTGGTAATTTTTTCTTAAAAAATTCATTGCTGGTAATATTTTTTTTACAAAAATGTATTGCTGGTATTAAAACCTATTTTTACACTTTGATAGTGTTTTAACCCCAGTTTGGTGGTTAAATATTTTCCCATAATTGGGGCCCTAACAGGTGCTACCACTCCGGGTCAGGGTGGACCTGGGAACACCAGCAATTAAGAGGTGGTTCCATGCTTCTCAAAACCTCCTGAACAGAGGCCTTGATGTCGGATGTAGTTTATCGTCTTACCCAGAACGGCTACTCTTGGTAAATCGCTGTATTACCACCACGATTATGCAACCCCACCCCATTCTCAATCACAATGGCCCATCGGTGCACGAGAGCCTTCATACTCTCTACATCATATTAAAACATGTGTTTCCGTATGATCACCGAAGTTAAGCAACGTCGAGCCTGGCCATTTATCTAGATGGGTGACCGCTTGGGAATACCAGGGGATGTAAGCTTGGATGTTCGGGAGGGGTAATCGATAATGGCACGGACTTTTTGATCGGAAAGCCGAGTTCTGGGTTCGTTATATTCTCTTAAGCGCAAATATCCATTGGGAAAGTTAGGAATCGACCTTCTCTTCCGCAGCTATGAGTTAATAAGAAAGACTGGGGCCACTAAACCATTATTATCTAAAAAAATATTCTTACACACTAAGATATTTTCTGGCTTTAAATAACCTGCAAAAAGTTGAAAAGACGTAAAAACGAATCCATCGATCAATGAAATACTGATTAGATACACAGGCATGTCTTTTAGATTTATTTATATTGTCTGGAATATAAATGTACAGAAACGACCGTGGTCACAAAGTGAGGGATCATTTTACATATTTATTGTAATATAAAACTGATCCACTATTTTTTTTACCCACATTATAATTTGTTGTTTGTTTATAAAGTTCTGATTAAGTGATGAATCCACCTGTACTCCCCAGCTATGGGTTAATTAGTAAGATTTTTATCACTAAACTATTATTATCTAAAATAACCTATAAAAGGGTTGATAAGCCCTAAAGCAAATAAATCAATCAACCAGAATTAAGATCTACTGGAGACACTGATGCACATTTCCAAAAACATTATATTGTAGTCAATCGGAAATCAGACGCCATTAAGGGATAAGACATCGTGTTTGGAACGTGGCGTTTACAGTGACCAACAAAGTCGATTTTTCTCGCTCAAAAGTACGTCGGTATTTCTTTGCTAGTACATTGCATACCAAAACATCGATTTTGTTTTCTTTCTTCTGTGTTGGAAGTTAAGCATCATTCTTTACGTTCACTGTCAAATGGGTGACTTTAAGCATTCCCTGATAGAGGAGGAATGGCAGTTCTTGTCTGTCCCAGAGCCTGCGCGGGTATCCGTGTATCCACCCGTTCCTGAAACAGGCACAACACATTAAGGAATATTAATAGAAATTGGTAAAGAAAATGGCCTGAAAAGTAAAAAAAAAAATTGAAAGAAAAATATTCACAACAAAGAACCTTTGTTAATCTTTAACTAAACTGGCTTTCTATAAAATTCAAAGGCTCACCCAACATAGGAAAATACTGGTTGTAACTCTGACGATCCCCAACTGAATGGAGCGTGGAATTGTGGCAATGTCTTTATAAGATCAAAAAGACGTTAAATCAGTTGCACTGCCCCCCCCCCCCAGATGCCCTGTATTCCTTTGTATCATGTCATTATGGGCGAGTTGGGGGTCTATCGTTACTATATACATACATACATACATACATACATACATATATATATATATATATATATATATATATATATATATATATATTTGGATGAATGTTTCATTAAATAATATAGACAAGTTTATGCCAACGGCTTCCCATACTTAATACTTCTCATTTTCATTCTTGCGTGGTCATGTGTGACGTCACGACCTGCGATGCGATTTTCGCTTCCGCGTTGTCGTTGCTATGTAACAAAAACAGACTATCATTATTGTTTCGTCCGTGTATTGGTTGATATATTGAAATGTAATTGTCATCTTTGATAATGGCTTATGTAAGACGAAAGCTTAGATAGGATTAAAACATGTATCAATATGGTGATTTCCTTTCGTCCTTCAATGATAATGTTATTAAGTTTATCAGACAATATGAAAGAAACTTACTTAAAATAAATAGACCCAACTTGTCCATATTATTTAATGAAACATGCATCAATGAAAAATTGCTACCTAAATATACACAATATATATATATATATATATATATATATATATAGTAAACACTGAGTGTCGACCGTATGTTTCATGCTTGAACGCAATGATCAAGCCATGTCCACTATTTATATATACACTGGTCAATGGTGCATTATGGGTCAGTCAGTCAGTTATGTACCATGAGTGATACACTGTTATTTTTATCCTAAAGGCTAGGCTATTACAATAGATCTTAGAACACATAATTTGGCATATATAATATTTCAAATTATTGTGGAGGCTATTGAGTAAATATAATTATCGGCCAGAATACGGTTATTGTAGTTACAAATATATATATATATATATATATATATATATATATATATATATATATTGTACTAATAAATATCGCATAACTTAAAACAATATTTCTATCATATATATATATATATATATATATATATATATATATATATATATATATATATATATATATTGTACTAATAAATATTGTATAAGTATATTTCTCTCATATATATATATATACACTGCGTGCCAAATTATATCGAGATAACTTTTTTTCGAATATTTCAAAAACCGTCCAATTCACACAAAATTTTCACACAACGTTGGCAATACTGACCTGCGCAATCACTGAATTTTTCTTACTGATCTGCGCAATGTAAACAAACTGGCGCCATATTTGTTATCAGCACAGTGATTTGAGAGTGCCAAATTATTATAAAAGTGTAAGAATTTAGTGAAAAGATGGGCCGTAAAAGCAGTTTAAGTGATGCTGAAAAGAAAACTATCACCTCAGAACTTTCAAAAGGTAAATCTACCCTAGATATATATATATCGCATAACTTAAAACTATATTCCTATCATTATATATCTCTCTATATATATATATTGTATTAATAAACATCGCATAACTTAAAACTATATTTCTATCATATATATATATATATATATATATGTGTGTGTGTGTGTGTGTGTGTGTGTATGAAGAAAAATATACAGAAAAAAACAAACAAAAATCTTAATATGAAATTATGCTGTATTAATGTTAATATAATGTCAACGTCGGACGTTTCGGTCTAATAGACCATCATCAGGACATATTCATAAAACGTAATTAACATTAATACAGCATAATTGCATATTAAGATTTTTGTTTGTTTTTTCTGTATATTTTTCTTCATACTGTCGGATCTATATCCATATATTTGCTTATATATATATATATATATATATATATATATATATATATATATATATAATGACCGGTTTCTATTCTGCTAGGATGGCTTTCATCTCCCTGCTCAGTCACCGTTGTGTTTGTTCAACACTTAGAGAGGCTGCTTACCCACATGTGTCTCCCCAGTTTCATTCCCAAGGCTTGGGTAAACCAGTGGTATAGTTTTCCGGTACTTTCCAAAGGTATCTTATAACTTCCCATGACGTTAACATCAAGAAGTCACCTTCCTGCCAAATCGACCCTGGCGAGTTTCGAACCCGTGTGTAATGGTTGGAAAACGAATGTTCTAACTACTTAGCTTTTTGGGGTTTAAATGCGCTTTTTTAATCAATATTGTTGGATAATTAAATGAGGGGTACTCCCCTCCCCCGTAACAGAGGGAAGCGTTGGGTAATGGTGTGATATTATCTACTATCACGTTTCCGGCTGATTACCACCACCCTCTCGCAAGTATTTTCAAGAAATTGGGACTGAAAATAAACTATGATCTAGCATTGGAATAAAAGTAGTGATTGGACATACCCTGTAATTAGTAAATACTAAACACTTCAAATAGCTTGGTGTATGGATCACTCATAAGAAACTTAGTACAGGAGATATGGGAATTTCTCGGGGTAGTTTCGCCCAAAACTGTAAACTGCTATGAAACCAAAATATTAACCTAAAAACTCAATTCATATTCTTTCATCGTCTTGTTAGATCGAGATTTTCATATGGATGCGATGCATGGCACCAAATTCGTCAGGAAATGTCGAAACAGTCAGCTATGTAACACCACTTTCTCAGATCAAAGCTTCGACAGAATAAAGTACATAGATATACGATCCATCGCTGAAGATGCAGGTAAAATGATCAGCTCCCTCTACCTTTCCGGTTAGTACCTGACTTTTCATGATATCCTTTATAAGAGCCAGATCAGGACGAAAATGGAGTACCATTGTCATATTTGGGCGGGAGCTGTCCAGTCCTCCCTTTCCAGTCTTGATAAAGTTCAAACGCGTCTCTGAGTCCTTGCTGGAGACAAATTATTTTCCACCCTTTCTCCCACAGGGGTGACGTGGCGAGGCTTTACTGTTCTATCGCTACTTCCATGGAAAGTGCTCGGACGAGCTACATTCTTTGGTTCCACCAGGGCCTAGCCTCCACGGCTAGGACCCGCTATGTCACTTTACACTGTAGCAAAACATCCACATTCTCTCTGGTGACAAGTAAGTTCCACTCGAATAGCTTCTTCTCACGAACCACTGCTCTGTCTGTGGAAGAGAACCGCAAGAGGATGTTTCCCCGATGGCGCTACACAATCACAAAGAATTATACCAGATAACAGAAAGTAGGTCTCTTGAGGATTTTCAACAGTGGTAACAACTGAAATGGATAGCACATGCAGTTTCTGGGACACGGAATGGGAAAGGGGGGCTTGGAGAATCTGATATTCACGAATAGAGGGAAAGAGTATCAAGGGAAAGCAACGCATAACACCTGGCGGGCTTAAGCAAGTGGATGACAGAACGGGGCCTGGGGCAAGTAGCAAAGGGACACAACTTAGTGAGAGCTACAAGGGATAGGAGGACATGGAGGGCCATGATCGCCTACGTCCTGAAGTAGTATTTTCCGGTGGTATTAGTGGTCTGTGTTTGAGTGAAAGAAAATAAATCTATATTAAATGCTGACTTACATGACAAATAGGACCTTCTCATCTGGAAAGCTGATGCAATACAATCTTTCTAACGTTTCCCTCTTTGTAAGCTAAACACAGTAAATACAACAGAGCAATCTGATAAACTATTTTGGATTGAAACACGAAGCCATCAAGTTAGTGGATTTCACGTTCTCTCATTGAATGAAACGTCAAAATCTAATATTGAGCAGCTTCGACCCGTTATTTCGTCAAAACGTGACTTTGTCAAAACAATGAAGAAACGGCCTTGCCCTCAATGCAAAGTAAAAAGTCATTCTTTCCTAAATTTCTTCTCCTCTAAGCATCTCTTTTAATTCGGCGAAATAATGTGAATAAAATATCCCACGTGCCTCGCCAGATGGCGTTGTTTTTCTCGGTCTTCATTCAACCATGAATATTTACAAATGTCCATTGCAGCCTTCTTGTAATCTTGTTTGTGTGGGGCAGGCGACAATTATATATTTCTCGTTTCTATCCGATAACCCTTAAGGACTTTTTTTAGATGACGTCACCAGCACGGAATAAAATTCATAACCAATCAAAAAGCTGAAGCCTTCAAAACAATTTTGGTTCGTAATTAACTTACTGGACAATTTTTTTCTCTTTACTGAAACAAGAGCAGGATTTTTATTCTAAAGGAAACTCAGTAAAAGGACAGTCTTGTTCATTCATTTTCACCAATTTATACACGTTCCCATATTGCATTATTTACTAATATAATTGCAATCATATCTAAAAGATGGAAATGCGGAGAAGGAAGATATTGTTCCGCCAATTCTTCAAGTAAGGAAGATCTTCTTACCTTGAAAGTCAACATTCAAAATCTTTAACTAGGCTCGAACATCGCTGAAATATTTACTAAGGTTAGGCGAGTAGAGCAAAGGATCACTTGAAAATAGAAGCAAGAAGATTATATTGCGCCAGTCTTAAAATATTCAGAAATTTTTATCACTTTAAACGTTATTTTTATTGGATACTCATATTTGAGTAGGGGCTCTTTTTATTTATTCTGTCCTGGGTATGACGATAAACTACATCCGCGTCCAGGGTACGATGATAAACAACGTCCAACAGCAAGACCTCTGATCAGGAGGCTTTGAGGAGCGTGGAAACACCTCTTAATTGCTGGCGTCCCCAGGTCCACCCTGACCCGGGGTGGTAGCACCTGTTAGGGTCCTAGCTATGAGCAAATAGTTGACACCCAAACTTGTGTAAAAATAGTTTTAATACCAGAAATATTTGTAATAAAAAAATATTACCAGTTATAATTTTTGAAGGAAAAATTATTATCAGTAATACTTTAAAAAAAAGTACTAACAATACAAGCATCTATACATTCTTTGAAAAAAATATGACAAGCTATGGATTTCTTCAAGGAAAAATATTCCCAGAAATATATTTTTGAAGAAAAACATATTACCAGGAATAAAAATTTTGTCGGCATTAAATAACCCATTGAGGTTGATATACCGTAAAACAAAATAAACCAAACTAAAGCAAACCATTTATTTATTAAACAGTATATTTATTTATTTTCGTCTACCGGCCTGAATATTTGACAAATCTTATTAAAAAAATATACACTGTCTAGCTAGATTAGAAACTGCATACCTCTGAACAGAGGGAACCGTCGTTGATCTGAGGGGGATTTAGCCGACTCGGCCACGGAGTAGCTTCGCCGATCAAGCAACGTTCAATGAGTAAACAAGCTGAGATAGAGAAATAATAAAAGTATAACATATTTTACAAGTATACGAGTGTTTTTCTTTGATTGTGTAACTAGCTAGCAAATGCACGTTCAAAAAATTAGCAATGAAAAAAGTCATGGTACCCAATGAGGATTGAAATCATTATGTACACTATTTACATTATTGGGACTATTGTCATCATATTTGTCGCCATACTTATTACAACGTTTCGGCCGTTGTACACTCCGGCCTTTTTCAGGTGGTTGGAATGTCGAACTGAATCCTTTATTTCGCTCACTGGGGTAGACTGTTCTAGGACCACGTGCCAGGTCTAATGAATGTCAGTTATCAGTTATTTCCTGCTAATTCCCCTCAAGGACACATGGCACAATGCATAAAGTCGTTGGTTAGATCCAGTGACAGGACCCAAAGAGTGTGAGTTCAATACCTGGTTAAGGCGATGGAGAACTTGGAGAGGGGAATTAACAGGAGATCACTGATAGCTGACATCCATTAAAAACATGGCACGTGGAACTAGAACAGTCTACCCCAGTAAGCGAAATAAAGGGTTCAGTTCAAAATTCCAACTACCTGAAGAAGGCCGGAGGGTACAACGTCCGAAACGTTGTGATAAATATGGCGACAAAGATGAGGACAATAGTCCGAATAATGTAAATAGTGTACATAATACCTCATCTCAGAAATATAGACATATACTGAAAGGCCGAAACGTTGTGATAAATATAGCGACAAAGATGAGGACAATAGTCCGAATAATGTAAATAATGTACATAATACCTCATCTCAGAAATATAGACAGATACTGAAAGGCCGAAACGTTGTAATAAATATGGCGACAAAGATGAGGACAATAGTCTGAATAATGTAAATAGTGTACATAATAACTCATCTCAGAAATATAGACAGATACTGAAATCATTATATTATCGAATTGGAGTGCGAGACGAGTTTCCCAGTTACGTAAGGCACTCTATTTAAGAGTTAGGAATGACAGGAAGTTGTGGAGAGTGATGATTGGCTACCTTCTGAATGGATATGACAAAAAGAATAAATGTTCCTGGAAATAAATCCCAGGAGTAAATGACCATCAGTTACCGCAAAGCAAAGTAGTGGAGAAAGCACAACTATGTGTCAAATATGAGGGTAGACTAGGGGTCTCTAGTCTTGAGTGGTAACTATCAAAGTGAAAAACATTTTTAGTTCACGTTCTGGAATTCAAAATAGCCGACGATAAACCACTCCATTATCATTCCTAAGAAGATATGGTAATTCCAAAGGAAAAGGAAAGTGTGGAAGCTCGTGATCATTCAAAAATTGGAAAGGATCATCGAATGACAACACATATAGATAAAAATGTTTCTAGGTCAAAAATCATTTTGTTATCGCCTAGTAAGTGAAAAATCATTTGTTATCGCCTAGTAAGTACTTACCGTTTAGCAATGAAGATCAAAATTCATATGAATGATCATTATTTGCTAAGTTTGATCCGTGATGAAGTGAGCAAGAATCCATGTTTCTTAATTCCGTCAGATTTTATGGGAATATCGGTCATCAGGATCGCCATTGATGAAGTGATGCTGCTCAGAATTGTCGTTACGGTTCACTGATCGTCAAATTGGCGAGAAATTCTAAACAGGATATGAGAAAATTTAATGGGCCGAGTCATCATAAAAAAAAAGGCTTCAAAAGAATTTTTGGGTTCAGCCCAATTGAAAATCTTCAAGATTAGAAGATGTAACGATAAACTATATATATATATATATATATGTTTGTGTGTGCGTGTGTGTTTGATTAAGGAAATTGAAAATAATGCTATATATATATATATATATATATATATATATATATATATAAAAGTGGACATAGAATTCAACACTCAGAGGCGACAGATTGTTTTCATGATGGCCGCAATCGTCAGGCCGCCTGACGATTGCGTCCAACATGAAACAGCCTGTCGCCTCTGAATGTTGAATTCAATGTTCACTTTTATATTTATATTTGCATACGCTCTGTCTCTGATATTGAGCACTTTATTCCAGAAATATAAAACTATATTTATATATATATAGAAAGAAAGAGGCAACCGGACGTCTAGCCACACTGATGAGCTGTGATACAGCGAAACAGTCTGTGAATGATAATATATATATATATATATATATATAGATAGATAGATAGATAGATAGATCGATTACAATACCAAGATTTGCACTAATAGTTTCTTTTTTTACAACTCATTTCGTAAAAAAAAGTTCTCCAAAACTTATTTAGTTACCTTCGTTTAAAACATTTCAACGGTCAAGCAGTTGACAAGCGTTCATCACTGCATTTGTAAGAAATTTAACTTTCAGAAAACACAACAACTTTTGTTTGATAATAATGAATACTACAATAGACAATACACTGATGATGATACTGATATGTCGAAAGTACTTGGAAATAAAAGAAATATCTATCATCACGGTGATTTTCTCTCGTCCTTCAATAATGACACCAAAAAGCTTATCCGTGAGTATGAAATGATCTTATCGAAAATAAGTAGACAGAACATGTCTAAACTATTCAACGAAACATGTCTTAATGAAAACATGCTTCCGATATATATATATATATATATATATATATATATATGAGTACTCCCAAATATTCGATAAAAATGGCCATGCATGATGAAAAAATGCCTCAAACTTAATAAGCTTTAACGTCAAAATCTTTATATTATTATTAGGTTGGTGCAAAAATAATGTCGTTTTCTCACATATTTTACAATGTGAGAAAACGACGTCATTTTTGCACCAACCTAATACTTAGAGAAAAGATCAAAGGATTTTTATTATGAAATTATAATTAAAATCCTATTTAGGATCTTCTTTTTTCTTGTGTCAACGGGTGACCATAAATGAATACTGAAAATTTGAGCCTCTTTTTTGCGGTGAAAAACGCAATTGATTTTGAAATTCCTTCAAAAATCAAATAATTGTTGGATTTTAATGAAAGTTGCAGGACACAAATGCATGAAGTTATTTTAGAAATGTTTCTTTTTTAGAAAATCTTGGTAAAAATTTTCATTTTATATTTTAACCTACCGACTTATTTAATTCTATGAATTTTCGAGAAATTAATTTTTGTATTCATTAGTTATAAACAGAGATTTTTGGAGAATTCAAATCAATAATTTTTTTCTAAAACAGAGTCCCCAGTTGCGGAAGACCTGCGCTGAATCACAAAATAAAAAGTCGAATAAGACTAATACATTATTTAAAGAGAAAACTTTTAATTGCTTTTATGAATAAGATATATTATGAACAGAATTGTCTTATGAAAATTTTTTTTTTTTTTAATGATTAATTAATTTTTGCAAGAATTGTTTTCATTAAAAAATATGAATGTATGAATGTAAGCGCAGAACTTGATTGGTGGTAAGGTCCCATCAATTTACAGTCAATTTGACTAGATGTGCCGTAAGTTCTATGCTAACGGTTCCTTCTCTCGCACTTCTCGATTGTGAATCTCTCTTCCGCTTCCATGCTTTCCAGCAAACTTTGAACTTCAAAAATTTAAATTCAATCGTCATCTTCCGTTTTCTTTTTGATTCCCCTTCTTTTATTGTTCTCGCTCCTTAACAAATGTTTCTATTTGTTCTTATTCTTTCATACTCAGTGTCTTAGTGGCTTTATTGCCTTGCTTGGTGTGAAATGATTAAAAATGTTATTACATTAACAATATAGACACTAAGAAAATATTCCCCTACAAGTAACTGGCTCAAAGTGTAACCCTCAAAATAAATGTCCAGTGTATTAATTAACAATAAATTGAATTTAGGCAAAAATGGCACCGGGGTGGGGGATGTGAACAAAGCAAAACTAATATTGCATTCTACTTCATTACAGTAATTCAACTAAATGCCACTCACCAAAACTTACTGCCTTTCCCGAGTCCATCTAGGTCAGGAGTTAATGTGACAGAGTTTTATGGAGGATGTGTGACTGGGCGTCAACAATTCGCCTCTCCCCACTTCAATAGAAAATATTAGGGACAGAGTGGAGAGAGTAAATAGTCCTTGCTGAATTGTCCTCTGCATTTGACTTGATTATTTGTGCTGACCGTAGTGCAGAGGGTGGGGTTTAGAATATAAACATGCCGCCTTCCTCTGAAAGCTTCACCCTTTTCTTTCATTATTTGAGAAGAAATCGTTAAACATTTGCTGCTTCGTCAGAAAGGCTAGCGACTATTTTGACGAACATCTTAAATTATTCACGGTAACGACATGGCAATTAAATATGGATGATTCATAGTAAAAGAGACAGCCGTACATTTACAAGAGGAATGGATTCGCTAGCATCCAAGACGCACTTTAATGTAGTTATTTTATTTTGTTTTTTATTCTACTCACCAGAACTCATTTTGACGCATGGATAGAAACAGCTTCAGGTTTCGATGATCGAATTCGTGTCTAGTCTACAATACTAGCGCTTTGGGCGTAGTTTAAGCTTAACTACTGTTTACCGGGCATAAGGCTTGAAGAAAAAACGATGACTTGAATAAACAGTTTTATTTAAGGACCTCCATAAATACGCGATCCCTAATGAATTTGTAAAAATGAAAAAAAACTTTCTTGAAGCTTTTATTTTAGCTTTAATTTCAATTTCAATTTACTATTTACAATAATCGAAATACTTTGCTGTATTTCATTTTATAATAACGTAAACATTTTGACGATAAACTTTAAGACAAGATGGTGATAATGCCACTAAGACGCAAGAGGTTACTGGGAGTGAAAGAGAATGAGAAGACTTTAGTGAAGAGAAAGGACAATAAAAGAATAGATTTCAGGAAGACAGAAGATGGCGATAATGCCACTAAGATGCAAGAGGTTACTGCGAGAACTCATTGCAACAATTGTCATGAAAATATATATAGAAAGGACAGAGGGAAGCCACGCACGTCAGAAGAGAATGTGACAGAAGTCGAGATGCTAGATCATGACCGATAACATTATATACCCTTTGTATTTTTTCTAGAATCTCGTGATATATAGCAGGGACACCAGACCAGATATGGCAGAAATACTCAACGAACAAGATGGATTCTGATGAGAAAAATTGTCTTCTGTTACATTGTGAACACTTTCTTTCTAGCGGCAGACATAGCAATTGATTTGATATAATTGAAAGCGTACAATAATAGGAAACACTTACAATGCTGATAATTATGCTATCTATCTATCTATCTATCTATCTATCTATCTATCTATCTCCAGTCTTTTCATCTATCTATCTATTTATCTATCTATCTATCTATCTAAGCCTGTTTCTATCTATTGATATCGATCAAATAATCACTATATATCGATTATTTCTATATGGTTCAATGATGACAGACGGGTGAAAATACAACACAAGTTCTCTCTTACGGCTCGACATAAGATCGACTATTTCCTATGGTTTGTGTTTTTTTTTTTTTCTGACCGGATCTCCGGTCGCTAAACCATATATCTTTTCTCGCTTGCCTCCCGAGGGCAGGCCAATCGACTCATCGTGCAAACATCGGTAATTAAGTGCACCAACATAGCACAAGGAAGACACTTATCTTCTTATTTCCGGTCGATAAATGATCCGGACTTCCTGATTGAATATTGATAGTCATTGGGAGGTTTAATCAATAAAACCACTGTTTAGCGATATATATATATATATATATATATATATATATATATATATATATATATATATATGTTCTTTACTCTTTTTATAAAGATAGGTTCAGGTAAATCATCTTCTGGATATAGCTCTCCACAACTTTCTCTTTTAGTAATTTTTCTCTTTGCTAAGCCCTCCGACTCTTTTCACAGTGCGTTCCTACATTGTCGTCATGCTTACGAACTACCTTTATATTCTTGCCCTTAATTTACCCGGTGAGCAGGGCCAGTGCAAGAATCTCATGCTGCCTATTCTATGACACAGCCCCTTCTAAATCTTGGATACAGGGACTCCTTACTCTGCTAGATCTTGGTTTTCATGGGGTGCTATTCATATAAAATACACATTTTATTGTAAACTAATTATGTACAACAATGGATCATATGCAATATAGGTAAAAAAATTCAACTAGAAAAATTGAAAATAAATCCAATATATTTAAATCCAAATAAGAGACCTGTCATAATAGATCATTCCATCTTAAATAAATCAACAATGATTTGTGGCAATACTTAACATCAGCTTGAAATCTTTCTTGTTAAAAGATGAATAGTTTTAGCACATTCAACATTATGGTTCAACAATAGTGAATTTTATTTCGTTTTTTTTTTCGGGATTTAGCATAAGCAAAAGAAATTCACGGAATTGGATAAGAAAATCCGCGAAAATTTTTTATCCTTTAATAGTCAGTTTTGCTTAGTTTAATTTGTAACCTATATAAATGTAGGTAGAAAAAAAGCAAATATTATTAAGATAGCAAGAAGCACACAGCATCGTGCCGGGTCCCTAATCAGGCTCCACCCCACTTGGGGGGTTGTTCGGGGTAGTACCCACTTGCCTTGTCGGTGAGGGATAAGTTTTCCAAGCCCTATTTCTTCATGTGATCAAGTAATTTCAGCTGTCTGTCTGGTTTTGTGTAGAAGTGTTCTTTTTTTTTCTGGCATCTTTTACAAGACTTCCTCGTTGCTTACTCGCTTCGTTCATGGAATTCTCAGTATCCTTCTGTAGAAGCACATCTCCGCTACTTCTAATGTATTTCCTCATCCGTGGGGAAATTGTCCAGCATTCACTGCCATATAAGAGGTTGGATATCACATAGGAATCTAGCACTCTTTTCAACTATTTAACTATATTGTATCGATTTATATTTTCAGTAACTCATTTATCTGCTTTGGGCTTGCTTAATGGTTGAGACAGTTGCCTTTTCTCTCTCTCTCTCTCTCTCTCTCTCTCTCTCTCTCTCTCGATATATATATATATATATATATATATATATATATATATATATATATATATATATATATATATTTTACCTATACTCGGGCAGTGTGAAAAAAAAAAGATAATGCAATTTGTAAATTAAAAATATTAGACAAATTAATATCAGGAGAAAAATCAATAAAAAAGAAAAGACCAATAACATCCGTTCTGCTTGAAAATAATCAATCAGCACTGCAATGTCTTGCCAAAAGAAGAAAAAAACACCGACAGAGTTACCTAACTTGATACGTAAAAGTGCTCAATACAATAAGCAGAGCAAAATTAGAATACGTCAAGAGCCAGGAGGCACAGTGAAGTAACGGATAGCTCGGATTAAGAATTCGGAGAGCCGAGTTCGAATTCCAGTCGAATCCATTACCTTCACTTATGTGCTAATACCCGGGTTCCATAACCTTGGATGGCAACTGGTCTACGGCAGAAAGAAATGGCAACCTACTGCGGGAAAAAAACTGCCTCGTCCGTCATGTATCGAAAGATACATGATCGCCTGAGCGTGTATCACGAATGGCACATAACTGACTGATTTATTTTCAAGTCGAATCCATTACATTCTATTACGGGCTAATACCCCTGGGAAAGGTATGAATACTCTTTTTCTCCCCACCAGCTATGGGTAAATAGCAGGACAGATCGGGTTTTATAGCCTTGGATGGCAACTGGTCTACCACAGAAAGAAATGGCAACCTACTGCGGAAAAAATAATCTGCCTCGTCAGTCATGTATCGATAGATACATGATCGCCTAAGTGTGTATCACGAATGGCACATAATTAACTGAAAGAGCCAGAACCTATCTACTTATGTTTCGACTAACGGATCAACCGGTTAATTCTAAAGAGGGTTGGGCCAAACGACATTTTATTGATATTGATTTCTGCTGGCCGTTTTATCATTAATATTTCGTCTGAAACAGCCCTCTTTAATATATATATATATATATATATATATATATATATATATATATATATATATATATATAGTGTAACCCGGATATAAGAGAAACCCGGATATACGAGAAACCCCGGATATAAAAGACTTCTTCTCCGGTCCCGACCACTCTCTTATATCCGGGTTACATTGTACATATAATGTTGATGCAACTGTTCTCAGTGATATATTTTGAAGTGTCATTGGAGTTTCCAAATCTGTTCATGGCTTGTGCGTGCGTACTCTGTAAGTATTATGAGGACTTTCAAAAAAGTACATTTTAAAAGAAAAGGGTGTCCCCACAAAATTGACATCATTTAAAAGGTGAATATCTCAGTAACTACATGGCCCAAGCAAACGAAATTAAATAGGCTTCATTTTGAACAATAAAAGATTTATTTATCAACATTCGAACATGATATTTAAAGAGATGGAGATTTTATAACCGATTTCACAAAACTTCACAAATATTCAATATGCTCCCCACCTGTGACATGACACACGTCAAGTCGTTAGTTCAGCTTCTGCCAAACACGCTGTAGCAACATTCTTCAGCGCCAAAGTGTCGTACGATGAATCTGTGTTTCCATAGATACTCATACAGACTTTCTACGTTAGGTCCACAGCCTCACTACGCTAGGGCCACAGCCACACAAGTGATTACCGAACCTGATTAACGATATCTTCCGATAATGGTGGTTGTCCAAACACCTTTGACCTGCACCGAAAACCTTTTGTGCCATGTTTGCTTTCAAGTTGATGTATTTTTCTTGAATTTTCTCGAAAATGCCCGCTGCACACTCTTGTTTGACTGTCTTCGAGTATATTCGAATACACAAAATGATTTTTCATTTAAAGTCAACATCATTCTTCATCTTGAAAAAAAAAATAAACATTCAACTTAGTTTTTACACACTTTGTTAACAGCTGTGATCATCTGGGCGACAATTAGCTATGCTATTGGGCGGCAAATTGATGTTAATTTTGGGAGACACTCTGTATATATCAATATATAGGAAAATATAAAAAGATTGGGACAGGAGTGCACGAATAAGGTCTGTAAAGTGATCGATCGAAAATATAACAAAAAGGGAATAACAAAAAGTTAGTATTGTTTGCAAAAAAGTTATCATTGAAGGTGGGAAACGGTAATTGGTAATAAGGAATTGAGAGCCTGAAGCTTGGGGTAGTCATTCAAGAGAGATGCAAGAATGTATTTCAGAAGTTACAAAAGTCATAATTAAAAAAGGTTTAAAAAAAAAAGATATAACCTTCCCCAACAACAACAACAAAAAGTAGTATGAAAACATGCAACGTTGCAGACACCGTAGAAATTAATCAGTTAACACAAGTTAAGATACAGTGAAAGACAAGGAATCTTTTCTGTGCAGGGAAGTCGACATTTTGGGCTATGGCTCACCGTCATTATTCCGTGAAACGGCGAAAGAAATGATTCCGTATCTTAGACGGAAAGTGCTTCCACATACTGCGGATATTCCAGAAGTATTAAATTAAAGTTATCACTTGTTCTATGCAGCACACACCATGTGCGAACAGCGGGAATTGAAGAAACCGTTCAATAAAAAAGGGGAATCGTTCTTTTGTGAGGCAGTACACACTACTGATGAAAAGTAGCGAAACGATACAGAAAATAATGGAAAAAACTTTGATGAATGAAGAGGGATTCTATGAAATTATTGAAATAATAAGAATTGTGGATGATAACAAAAAATTATCATGAACGTCTTACTGATGTATATGTCGATTTCAACAACTGTTCGTAGAATTCATTCATAGTTTCACTACGTTAGGGCCCCAACCTCACTACACTATGATCACAGCCTCACTACGCTAGGAACACAGCCTAATGACGCTAAGACCATAACCTCACTGCGCCTGGCCACAAATTAACTACGTTAGGGCCACAACCTCACTACACTATAATCACAGCGTCACTACGCTAGGACCACAGCCTCATGACGCTAAGACCATAACCTCACTGCGCTAGGTCACAATTTCACTAGATTAGGGCCACAACCTCACTACACTATGATCACAGACTCACTACGCTAGGGCCACAGCCTCATGACGCTAAGACAATAACCTCACTGCGTTATTGAGAAATAAAGTTACAAACATGCTCCACTTTTAGTCCCCCCCAGCTCTTGCTTAGAACCCCCTTTACAGCCTCGACCCTCCTTGCTACGTCGCCAGGGTTGAATCAGCGTTATTCTATTTGTCTTCCATATAAAAAAAAAAAAAAAAACGAAGTTCGACGCACACAGATTCTTCCAAAGACTCCATTTCTTTTGGTACAGACTCCGGCGTGGATGCTTTTCCAAGCCTCTGTAAGTCCAGAATCAAGCGTTATATCTACTCCATATCATCAGAATGTTTATTTTCTACTTCCTCCTCTTGCCTCCATACCACTAAACCCAGTAACTCTCTATTCTGAGTGGTTAATATTAGTAATATATATGTATTTTTACCAAAATTACGTAACTCTACTATTATTTCAGATCGACTTTTACACAAGTCTATATGGTTTATGTATGCATGTATATATGTAAGTATGTATGCATGTAGGTTTCTTGGCTGATTTGGTTTAGCGGCATATCAACCTCTTTGGGTTACTTAATGCCAAAATCTAAATATTTTCATCGCAATTGTATGCCTTTAACTATAAATAGAATGTATTGTTGGTCATTTTGCTATTTTGGTAATAGTTGGTAATTCTTCTAGAAAATATATTGCTGGCCATTTGACTATAAGTATGTATTGTTTGTATTTTTACTATAAATACTAATTGTTGGTATTTTTTATGTAAAAATATATTGCTAATATCTTTACTATAAAAATGAATTTTTATACTTTCAGTTTTTTGTCTGGGGGTTCATTATTTGCTCATAGTTGCCCCCCGCCACCTAACAGGTGCTACCTCAACAATTAAGAGGTGGTTCCACGCTTCCCAAAACCACCAATCTTCCGATCAGCGGCCGTGATGCCGGATGTACTTTGTCGTCATACCCAGGACTGTATAAGTATGTATTATATTCCCCGGTAAATTCAGCAGTTCTTTTTCGTTTTTATGTGAAAAGACGACCGGATTCAAACAAAACTCTCTTATCTCTGCGTGGCCTCTTCTGATCTCGTTTTCGTCCGACCGTTGCCACGCGTAAAAAAATAAAATAATAATAATAATAAAAAAAAACAAAACATGCAAACATCGTTAATCCTTTCGTGGTTGCCGGAGCGAAACAGCCATTTAAAGGAAGTCTTCTTTCTGTCGCCTTCAAGGTAAAATGGCTCGCAGTTACTTTCACTTATTGTTCAATGGAAAAAAACTGAATAGAGTCAATGATTCGCAATTCCATATTCACTTGTTGCGCGTCGGCAAACCGTAGATATTTCTTGTCAATCAAGACAAGAGTTTTGTTCTTACCTTTGATATAATCTGTACTTATCGACATCAGATCAGAAAAATGTAATGCAGTTTCTATGATTGATCACACACACTTATTCTCTTCAGGAATGGTAAAACTATTTTCATTAAATATTCAGACGTATATTACTTGTTCTATATTAGTCTGCTTCCCGGGTTTTCTCGACATGAAGTCAACCTGGAAGTTTGCTTCACTCTACTGTGTTAGAAACTATCTTACATATGTATAAGTCTACTGTTCCACCTTATTTCGAATATTGCTGTCATATCTGGTCTGGTGCTTCTGCTATGTACACAGAGATTCTTGATAAAACACAAAGAAGAATCTGCAATGTTATCGGTCCTGTCCTGGCATCTTGGTTTCTGTCAATTTTCCACCGCCGTAATGTATCTTGCTTGGGACTTTTCGCCAAATATGTTAAATAATAGTTTAGCAGGCTATTATTTTTTAAAGGAAGTTTATCTCTGCGCGGACTTCCTCAGGTTGACCATAAAGGTCAGATGGAAGACAAAATACGGAAGTCGAGTTTGATTGGCTGAATGAGAGTGGGAATGATAGAGATATAAAAAAGGTTTTCAACGAGTTTAGTCTTAAACGCTGAACAATGTAGACGTATTTCCTTTCGTGTTTGGAACTGCTCCCCAGTGGAGTGAGAGAGCGTCTCCACAGGCTAGTTAGAAAATATGCAACATGTTGACGTTATTAATAAATAGCTAGCTTAAAATTCCCTGTGTATGGACTCAAAACAACTAGCGATCACCGGCTGAGAGAGAGAAGAATGCAACTTTATAATCGAATTGACTCCATCGATCAAGAGCTCACCAGTTCGAGTGGGGTATACAGCAAATGCTTTCATGGTAATTGTTCTGATACGCATTCGTCTATGGTACCACAACTTTATAAATTTAAGCGTACTACGAAATTGACGGCAAGGTCTCGTCATTTTACAGTTGAAACGGCAAGATGGAACCGTAAGTTCTATGCTAATAGTTTCTTCTCTCACACTACACACTTGCTTCCTAATCAATTTGATCATCAAAAATTTAAGTGCAATATCAATCATTATCTTGTGTCTTCTTAATTCCAGTTCTTTTATTGTCCTCTCTCCTTAATAGTAGTTTTTCTCATATTCTCTAACACTCAGTAACCCAATGCGCCCTAGTGGCTTTATTGCCTTTGATCTTCAAAAAATTAAGTGAAACGTTAATCGTTATCTTCTGTCTTCTTAATTCTTGTTCTTTTATTTCCCTCTCTCCTTAATAGTAGTTTTACTCATATTCTCTAACACTCAGTAACCCCTTGCGTCCTAGTGGCTTTATTGCCTTTGATCTTCAAAAATTTATGTGAAACGTTAATCGTTATCTTCTGTTTTCTTAATTCCTGTTGTTTTACTGTTCTTTCTCCTTAATAATAATTTCTTTTTCTAATATTCTCTCACCCTCAGTAATCCCTTGTGTCTTAGTGGCTTTATTGCCTTTCTTGGGAACAAATTATAAAAGAAATGATTAGTCCGCTTCCCGATTTTTCTCTGCTTGAACATCTGCGATAAATTATTAAAATATCGCTATTTTTGTATGAATTGTTTGGACGGGTATCTTTATCTTTGTTGCTTAGATCTCAGCGAGCAGTTTTTTTTTTTTTGTTCGCGCTTTCTATAAGTCTTTCTGAAAATGTGAAAATGTATATTGACATTTTCTCATAACTTTTATCCAGAACGTTATCTCTTAGACTGCAAAATTTTTGCCGATATAATTTATGGCTGGACTCACTGGTGTTTCAAGATTAGAAATATTACGGTTGATGCATTCTATGGACTTCCTTGGATGCGTATTGCATCCAGTGAAATGTTCAGAGTTCTCAACAAAATGCATTTATAGGGTTCATAACATTTTCTTACTTATAAATTTGTTTCAATTTGAAGAATTCACAAATTTTATGACGAATTGTGTCTAGAGTTTGTAAAGTTCAGTATAGCACTTTGCCGCTAGAGTAGGGTTCACCAGCATTCTTATTAATTAATTGAAGAATGGACTACACGATTTGTCTTTCTTCCTTTCCTTTCATGAAATTCGACAGTTATACTTATTTTGCTAGAAACAAAGATAATAATGTTCATCTGCTATGCACAAATTAATTGCAACAACTACTTTAGTTCCCTTTCTTTCCCCTTATGGTCAGTTTTAGACACACTGGGGTGACAGAATGTAATTGATTTCTATTTTTTCCTCAGATTAGGTTATTTTCAGTGCTGTGCAGTCATATGAATCTATTTTCGCGGGGGATGATGAAATTTGTTTGGCCTTGAAAACTATCGCATCATCCATGATTGCATCAGATTTTTATCACGCCTAGAAACTATTGTCTCGACTGTCGATTGGTTGTCCTACGGACATTGTCTGCAATGGACGTTAGCCCAAAGAAGCATACGAAACTTGTAACGCTGCACGAACACACTGGCAAGCCTTATCAGTGAGCAAATCAAAGCACTGATACCGAAACTCTCCTATTTTAAATCTAATCGAGAATCTGTGGCCAATCTGCAAGGAATGACATTATGGAATGGACATACGATGTGCTAATATGTGCAGTGGGTCAAGTTTGATTGGGAAAATACGACAAAAATGAAATAATAAAGGAATTATTCGTTTTGTTACAATTAATTTGCACAAGTATATATATATATATATATATATATATATATATATATATATATATTCGTTGTGAAATCTTAACATACAATTCGAGGATTGTTCAATTCGACGGTTGTTCGATTCGAGGGTTTAATATATATGATAGTATATTTATTCAAATCTATTTATAGTAAAAAGGCAAACATTGCTAAGAGCTAGAAAGGATAGGAAGTAGTGGAGAGCCATGATCAGTCGACTTAACGAGCTAGTGCAAATGGATGGCGGATACTGGGTGGAGGACAGTAAGGAGATAAAAACTGATAAGAGTTACGAGTAATAGGATGTTGAGGAGAGCCATGATCACCCATGAAGGAACAAGGCACATGAATGAGTTCGATTGTGTATGTGATTCAAGCAATATTGAAACTCTCTATGGATGGAAATTGGAGAACCCGATAAGGAAGGGTTGAGAAACAGAAATTTTTCTTTAGAACCAAAGAAAGTCGTATTAGATTACTATGTGATGTCTATCCTCTTATATGACAGCGAATGCAGGAAAATCTCTCTACATATGAGGAGAAAACTGGAGGCAACAGAACTGTGATTCTACAGAAGGATACTGAGAATTCTATGGATGGAGCGAATAAGCAACGAGAAAGTCTTAAAGAAAATGGTAACGAAAAGAACATTTAGGCCCAGAATCAGGAAAATCCAGCTGAAATTCCTTGAACACATAATGAGGAAAGAAAGATTGGAAAACTTAACACTCACAGACAGTGCCCGGTTTACATATAGGCTAGTATATACTGCAGAGGAGGGGCTTCTTTGAACTAATTTAAAACAATTTACAGGATTTGGGTCCCTCCAACTGATGTGGGTCTTTCAAATTCGATGGCTCTCTATTTAATATTTTTATACATACGGGGGCGAACATAGGTAATGTAGGGAACGCAAATTTTATTAGCCGACATGTTCATAGGGAATATTGTGGTCAAGAGTGATAGGGGAAATGGTGGCGAGCCACTAACTGGAGGAGTTTGTGTGAATGAATAGTGGAACGCGTTTGGCGGAGGTGGCCTTAGCAAAGAGAAAATAACTACTAAGAGCTATACGAGATAGGAAGTTGTGGAGAGCTATGGTCGCTCATGCCCTGAAGGGACACTACACATAGAAGAAAAAAAAATGACGAATGATATTCGAAATACTTATAAAATTCGAATAAAGTAAAAATCGGCCCCTAAACAGCATTAAATTTAATCCTGACGTTATTTCAAATGCCCGAAAATGTCTTTGAGCCCTCATCACAGCTTTACCGCTGGTATAGAAAAATAACTTAATCAGCCACCGGTTGAACAGTGTGTAAACACTTGTAACTATTTTTATATCTACCATGAAACATTACATACCAATTATTTGCGAATTTTGACTCGGGAGTTCAGACGGAAGGATTAAAATTGTTCAGAAACGTAGGGCTTAAAGGGTTAAATGTAATTAAATTATTTAAATTAGGCACCTCCGTTAGGTCACGTAAAAAAGCAGCATATCACGATGAAAAAATGCTCATAAATCAACGAAAACAAGGTTTTGTCTCAATTTGTTGTTATTAATTGAAAGCTAAAGCATTAAATTTATTACTTACAGTAACATATTCTAGTGTCTTTCAGATAAAAATTATATAGATTGGAATGTCAAATATATGCTTGATTTTTGTTTAATTTTCTTAAAAGCGGCCATTTTCTTAAATTTTAAGAAATTTGTAAACAAAAACAAAATTTTGATTTTAAAATTCTTCCTAAAATAAATTTATATATTTTTGACACGCTATTTGAGTAAAATTAGAAAATTTAAAGTTAAATTAATCTGATATGAAACAAACAGTACTTACTTATAGCATAAAAATTTGTATCCAAACATTTCTTAACGATGTGTCTGAATTTATCAAAGAAATCGATTGTGACGAGGTGATGACAGATTACTATGGATGATCAAAATTGACAATTTTTGCAAAGTAATCGAACGCGTTTTTTCGTTTTTGACTAGTACTTTTTAAATATTAACATTTTTATTCAGCAATTTCCATACATTTCCATACGTAGAAATTATGAACGTTTTTTTCAGTAAAACTTTTTTTTTTTAATTATTTTGAAAATATTTTGGGTCAAACGACTGTTATGTGCTTTTCAAATTACGATTCGTAAATTTACTTTTTCATTAACGTTATCATTGCATTACGTGCTTAAAAGCAATAAAGAATTTTAAATGATTTTTGAAGTGTTAAGAAGTTAATGAAAAAAAATTTTAAAAATGGAAAAAAAAATTTGTAAAAAATACATTATTCATCGAAAAAATTTTATTTCTTCACAAAATAATGTCCTTAATATATGTATTTACAAAAACAGGTGAAAGCTTCTCTAATTAATTAATGTCATACTTTTTTACATTTCGTTTTATAATTCAGAGCAGATTTTCTATGAAACCAGTAACTGTTTTACAAAAAAACAAAAAACAAAAAAAACTGGTGATTTACTTTCTATAAAGAGTCCTGTTTATAACTAATAAAACAAATCCCGCGCGTAAAGATTTAATTTCACGAAATTTCATGAAAATATGTGTGGGTGGAAACATGTTTAAAAAAATCTCTTTTTAACAAGATTTTCTAAAAAAAATTTAAAAAATAATTTCATTCATTTCTGAATAAGTCCTGAAAGTTTCATTAAAAACCGACAATTATTTGATTTTTGCAAGAATTTCCTAATTAACGTGTGTTTTCCTCGGGAAAAGCGCAAAATAAAACAAACGTTTTTTTTTTATCTTATCGTGCTGTCGTAAAAAAAATACAAAATTTTTAACCAAAATTTTCTACATGCTAGAAAGGAGTAAAAAATTTCAAAAAATATTAAAAAAATACTTTGGTCTTTCCTCTTCATAACAACATAAACATATTGAGACAAAACTTTGTTTTCATTGATTTATGGACCTTCATTCATCGTGATATGCTGCTTTTTTTACGTGACCTAATGGAGTTACCTAATTTAAATGCTTTTCAATGTGAATGATTCCAAGCAAATTTTCATTGAGTTTATATTTTACAATAGGTACCAACATGAGATCGCTGGAAAAGGAGCATAGCAGGATAATAACGGACTCATACTTGATGAAAATAATTTTTTATCGTTTAAATGTTTATGTTATTATCAAGAGGAAAGATCAAAGTATTTTTTAATTATTTTTTTACACTTTTTAATAATTTCTAGCACGTCCAAAACTTTCGTTAAAAATCTTCAAATTTTGATCAGCAAAATTGACAGAAAATCGATTCATAGTCATTTTTTAAACTTTTGTTTATAATAGTAAAAGTGTCCGTTTAAAATTCTTTTGAAAAATCGATTATGATTTTTTTTAAAAATTGATTTAAGAAAATTGGAAATTATAAAGTTCATTTAATTTATTTTGAAACAAACATTACTTACTTACTGCTCTGAAAAAATGTACTTTAAAATGGGAGAAAGCCGGTCTTAACAGCGGTGTTGATTACAAGTGACATGTGCGTGATGAAATCACGCATTGACATCTTACGGGAGGAAAAATTATAGTACGGAAAGTCACAAGTGACAGTTTAGCTTTATGTAAACAACTTATTTACCTTGTTATTTTTAAGTAGGCATAGCATGATAAAAACGGCCTTAAACTTGACGAAAGCGGAATTTTATTGTCAAAAAGTTTATGTTACTACCAACGCAAACAAAGTGACGGATATTGTTTTCATAATGCTTCCGGTCTTCCGTATATTTGAATTAAGCTATTTTTGGGCACAGAAAACCCATCTTATATTAGATTTTTTATCCTTTTGCAGATTGCTGATTGTAACCAGTTTTATTTTATAATCTGTTATGATATTTATCTACTTAATAACACCATTGACTAAACTGTACATCATTTTCATTAATTTTAGAATATCTAACAACTTTAATGTAAAAAAAAATAAAATAATTTAAGAAATAAAAAATAATTGTTGTAAAAATTTATTTTTCATCGAAAACGTTTTTGCTTTCAGACAATATTATCCATATCCATAAAAACATGTAAAAGCAACTAAAAGCTTTTAAAATTAAATAATATCTTTGTTTTATTGAGTTTTGTATGTTACAATTCAGGGCTGATTTTAAGGTAGAAGGGTGTCAACAAAAAAAAAAAAAAAAAATGATTTGCTTTTGTGCTTTTAACTGATTAATCACTAAAAATGTACACATTTGAATTTCAACAGTTTTCATAAAATTAGTTATGGTGAGGGTAATAAATATTTAAAAAAAATATTTATAATAATTTGCATCATTTATGAATAGTTTCTGAAAGTTTCATTAAAATCCGACAATTATTTTTATTTTTGCAAGATTTTCAAAATTAATGACTGCTATAAAAAAAAATGGACACAAAAATCCGCCATGCTATTTAGTAGGACATTCGCTTATGACGAGAAACGAAATTTTTCAATCAAAAGTTAGAATGCTTTAATAAAGACAGAAAAATTTTGAAAAATAATTAAAAATTACTTTGTTCTTTCCTCTTAATAAAAACATCAACATTTCGACGATAAAATTTTGTTTTCGTCCAGTTTAGGGACGTTATTATCCTGCTATGCTCATCTTCCCGCGATCTCGTGTTGGTACCCATACAAGTCTGGCTGACAACAAACTACATCCGCGTCCTTGGTATGATGATAAACTACATCCAACAGCAAGGTCTCTGATCGGGAGGTTTTGAGGACCACCTCTTAATTGTTGGTGTTCCCAAGTCCACTCTGACTCGGGGTGGTAGCACCTGTTAGGTTCCCAGCTATGGGCAAATAGTTAAGCCCCCAAAAGGGGTACAAACATTATGAAAGTATAAAAATAGGTTTTAATACCAGCAATACATGTTTGGAAAAAATTTTACTAGTAATAGATTTTTGAAAAAAAATATTACCAGCAATAAACATCTTGCTGACATTAAATAACTCATTGAGTTTGATATGCCGTAAAACAAAAACAAAAACAAAAACGAGAAAAAAAAAAAAGAAAAAAAAAAAAGAAAAAAAAAAAAAAGAAAAAAAGACCAAACAAGTTTGGTACTCGTCATGAAGGCAAGATAACCAAAATTTAAATGCAAATTGTTTGTCCGTTTGAAATATTATCTACAGTTTAAATCCAGAAGGAGTCATAAAAATGATTTCAAAGAGACACACATTTGGGCTTAGACTCTTTGTCTGTTAGCCAAGGAGTGTTACCAGACAGAAAGGGAAATTAGCCTTCACAATACAAATGACCTTTTCAATTTCATTCAAACTGTGTACATTTCTCAGTGCATATCTGTATTTTAAACAACATTTAGAAAAAAATTCGAATAATTTCTGAAAAGTTTAATAAAATATTATAATTATTTGATTGTTTTTAGAGTTTGAAAAATTGAGTATTATTTTGTCTCCAACTTTATATTATTACTTAGCCCAGAATAGGGTTTGATTTGGTTTGCTCTGCTTTGCTTTGCTTTACGGCATATCAACCTCAATGGATCATTTAATGCCGACAACATTTTTTTTTCTTGGTAATATTTTTGCTTTGTCAAAAATCTATTTCTGGTAATTTTTTTTCTCAAGAATGTATTTCTGGTAATATTATTTTTAAAAAAAAAAGTATTGCTGGTACTAGTACCAGCAATACTTTTTTTTTAAAAAAAATTTTAAAAAAATTTAATTCTGGTAATAATTTTTTCACAAAGTATTTCTGGTATTAAAACCTAGTTTTACACTTTCATATTGCTTTTTACCTCAGTTTCGGGGTTAACTATTTGCCCATAGCTGGGACCCTAACAGGTGCTACCACCCAGGGTCAGTGGAATACCAGAAATTAAGAGGTGGTTCCACGCTCCTCAAAAACTCCTGATCAGAGGCCTTGCTGCTGGACGTAGTTTATCGTCATACACAGGACGCGGATGTAGTTAATCGTCATACCCTGGGCGTGGATGTAGTGTATCGTCATACCCTGGGCGTGGATGTAGTGTATCGTCATACCCAGGACGGCCCAGAATAGGGATTGTCCAGACTGAGTGGGAGGGGAATTTATTTTATTTTTTCTAATGGTTTATTTCAAACTCAAAATTATTTATTTGCTTAATCAGTTAAATTGCTTGTTTTTTTTTTTTGTTTTTTGTTTTGTGTGTGTGTGTGTGTGTGTGTGTGCATCATTTAAATTACTCAAGCACACACATCATTCACAACATAGATATACATTGTTTAAGATTAGGTTTCGAGTCTCTTCTAAAATTTACCTCAACTCTTTTGAACAGGAGTAGAGTTTTATTCCATTGTTTACTCTTCACGATTGGGTTTCCGGTTCCTTCTAAACTCTAAAGTGTATTTCAACTCTATACTTCTAACGTTTCCGCCTAAACTCTGAATTTTATTTTATTTTTTCATTTTTTTTTGTTAACAATGGGAATAGCTAAGTTGGCCTATCGCCCGGTTTATGCCTCTCCCCTGTTTTTTTTTAACAGTAGAAGTTTATCCTTTGTTTCATGTTTAAGATTAGGTAAAAATGGCAAAAGGGAAAAAAAATATAGATGAATATCTCACAATGAGTTTATTAAAATCTTGGATACAATACATAATGGAAAAACATGAGAAGTTTGTCAAATTAAAAAGAATATTCAGCTAAAGCTCCCCACTCCCATGAGATTTTACTTTTTAGGAGATTACGTCTGAATACTGAAAAACTTGGGAAAAAACAATTATAGGTCCACTTGATGAAACCGAAAAAAATACAAAAAAAAAAAACAAAACAATAAAACATTAATTATTTCAGAGGTTATCAGACAACGATAGTCAGACTGGTGCCAGTAAAATTTAAAATCTTGTCTGATGCGTTTTCAATCTTTTAATACTCAAGTGTGAAGTCTCTGAGAGGCGTCATATAGACATTTAGCAAAAATAGGTGTGAACAGAAATTCAAAAGGTTTGCTGAGGGAATAGGCGAAGTGAACTCTAGAATATTTACTTCGTTTACCATAATTTACCAATAAAATAATTAAATTAGACTTCGAGAGTCAATACGAAAACTGTGAATGGGATTCCTAAACTTCCCCTTTGCGATTTTTCCGATTCCCCGATTCCGATTAATCGTCCCAACACTAATATTAATATATATATATATATATATATATATATATATATATATATATATATATATATATATATATATATATATATATATGTATGCATATGTATGTATATATATATATATATATGTATGCATATGTATGTATGTATGTATGTATGTATATACATATATATATATATATATATATATATATATCTATATGTATACACTAATACACTTATTTTATATATATATATAAAAACACTAATACACTTATTATATATATATATATATATATATATATATATATATATATATATATATATATATATATATACACATCTAATCCTAATGTCAGCTATCAATTATGAAATTAATTATAGTCATCAAATTCACTTAAAAACGCTACGATTTGTGCTTTTACTGCAATTAGGAGTAGGAACCTAGCGCTCCCAATGAAACTTAGCCCCTATTTAAAACAAGAGAAGGAGCCTAGCCCCCCCCCCCACTAGAGCAAATATCTATTTAAAAATATTTATTTTAAAATATTGAGGGAGTGGAGTTAGCCCTATTTTAAACTAGAGGGATGGGAGCTTAGACCCATCCTTCTCGAACGGTCATAATTATCTGTTGTCGAATTGCCATTTTTTCCTATTTGTACACTTTTGCCATTTTTACCGACGCCATTTTTACCGTTGCCATTTTTACCGTTGCCATTTTTACCGAGCACCAATAACTCTGATGAGAGAGAGAGAGGCACTATTTCTGTGTCCGATTACTCAAAGCAAATGCCATTCTAGCTATGTTATAAAAAGTAGGGTAAACTGGGATCTCTCTAGTCGCCAGTCATACATATAAAGAGTGTTTCATTAAGAAGGATCAAAGTCAGCAGTAAATAATTCAGTGTTATTGGTGAAAATTTATTTATTTCTCTATTGGATCATGTTATTTATATAATGGCAATTATGTGGAAAAATAATATCGCCCAAAAGTCCGCCAAGGCTTCGGCGGCACACCTCCACTCTATGGTCAAAATTTTTGATGACGTCTCTGCATAATTGCTCCTCGATCTCACCAGTATGCTTTATAATCTCATCCTTCAGCTGTTGAACTGTTGTTGGCGTGTTGGCAAAGACCTTACTTTTGAGATGACCCCAAAGGAAGAAATCTAAAGGCGTCAACTCGCACGATCATGGAGGCCAATTGACTTGATGATGCAACCTGGGAACTTCTCATTGCATTCCTGTTTGAACGTCCATTTCCTTAATAGGCCTCGATAACTGTAACACGTTGCTTGATTGTTAATCTTTCGATGTCTGAAACTGCCCAAAACTCAAGTTGTTAAAATAAATCTGAAAAAAAAAAGAAAAAAAAATATCATTAAACGCAAGGAAAACTGAATTGAGAAAGCAACGGGAGAGCACATTAATATATTTCCTAAGAATTCATGGTAATCTTCAGATAATAAAGAAAAAAAGAAAGCGTGGAGAATAATGATCATCTACGTTTTTAAGACATTTAAAAAATATTGAATGGAAGGAGTGAATTTTCATCGATCGAATGCAAAACAAAAATCTTAATGAAGATATTTATTTATAATTGAATTTCATTCTACACGAGTTATACTATTCATCACACTCGTGACCATCAGACTAGGATCAATCTGTAGTATCTGTTCACCTAATTTCTAATTGTAATATTAACCGTTTCCTTACACAGAGCAATTCAGAATTTATTGACCGAGCAGCCAGTGCTTCTCGAGTTACGCTTTTCTTTACACTTTAGGCCATCTGAATAAGATCAAAGTGTATTATCTGTTTTCTTAATCTCTAAATTCTCTTAATATGTTCAGATTTATTTTTTTTTCTTTTGAATTGTGAACAGAAATTTTCAGCACCCCCTCGTATACTTGCAAAATAAAAAGTAGATTTTTTTTACCTAAATGAATATATTGTTTTATTAAATTAAACGCAAATTTTTGAAATTCATAATCTGGAGGACTCTTTTCATACATTACTATCAATTAAGCACACCATATTACGACATTTATATCTTTTTTGATTTTAAGAAATCATGTGATACGAGCATATTTTTATTTGGTTTCCGTAGGTTGGGGGCTTAATTTACAATGAATTTAAATAGCAAACTGGTCCCTTTTATTAACTTTTATACAATTAAAAAAAAATGCTACTTGTGGTCCGGAATGCTTACTCTGTGGTAAGATATTCACTAACCGCCCCACGCCGTCGGATGCGGCACAAGACCAAGTTTATTGTCAGGTATCTGAGCGTGTAGGCTCGGCCCAAAATTCCATGTAGTCCCCGTAAAAAACGGAGTCGGGTAGCTGTCTCTAGAGACGAAACTCTGCCCTGTTTGACCAGTACACTTCCGAAGTAATCTATGGTAATATGAAAAGTAAATTATAAAAAATGATTTTTTCTGTTTGCACTGACAACTTCACTGGAACAGCTTCCGGTTGTGACTATATAATTTTCCACGAAATTTCTATCAATTTTTGTTGGTGTTGTGTTTTTATACTGTGAGCTTTCCGCATTTTAAGTGCATAAAAAGTCCGCAACTCTTATTAAAAAAAGAAGAAAAGTCTTTTCCATTTTATGACTGCTGGCTTTTTCACTTGTTAAAAAAAAAAAAAAACGTCCTGGGCACAAAGGAAACCGTACCTATTTCATGTCGTTTTTCATTGGATATAGAATCATTTATTTTTCTTTCTCGTTGCGTCTGACCATCAAATGAACAAATTTAATCGTTGTGGCTTTTTTGTACCTCCCAAATCACATTGGAAACTCAGAAACCATTTGCTGACACCGTCTTTTGCTGTCAGTTTAGCTGAGAATTATTTCACACCTTTGTGCCAAAAAGTGTATGGAGTCCGCTCGGCGGCCGTTCGTAAAGTCTACTTCAATTAAACACTTTCCGCTCCAGAAACTCTTAGAAACGAAGACACAAAATCCTTTTAAATTGAGCCATAAAAGAAATGGCGATAATAAATTGTCTGTACAACAACAACAGAAGTAAATAATAATGATGATGATGGTAGTAATAATAATAATAATAATAATACTATTCAAAATGCAATGAATGCATTGAATTTTCAAAGGGTAACATTGTTTCGTATGGAAATAACTTTATAGAAGAATAGTACAGGATTAGTGGAGGAGAAAGGGAAGAAGTGGGAAACTGGGAAATAGAAAAGCATGTGGAAGAAGAGGAGGGGAAGACAAAGAAGAAGAAGAAGAAGAAGACGAAAGAATCGAAAGGAAGACGAAAAACGCGAGACATCGAGGAAGAAGATTACGAATAATAAACATGGGAGAAAGAAGGAAGAAGTTAAGAAAATATAAGACGGGGGAAAAAAGAAGAAAAAAGAAGAAAAGGAAGACGAGAAAGGAAATATTGAATAAAAAGACGATTAGAAGAAAAGGAAGAAAGGACAGAGGAAAAGAAAAGAGAAAGGCTATATGGCGAGGAGGAAGAAAAGAAAGAGGAAAATAAAGAAGAAGAAAGAAGAAGAAGAAGCACGACAACAACAACAAAAACAGCAACAACAACAACAACAACAAACAACAAAAAAGAACAACAACAGCATTGTGGGAGAACAAATGTCTCAATAAATTAAAAAGGAAAATGGAAAGACAAGAAGAGGAGAACAAGAAGGAAAAGAGAAAGAGCAGAAGACGAAGAGGAATAAAGTGGAAGAAGAGAAGCAGGGTAGTAGAAAACAATGAAGAAAAAGAGGAAGAGAAAAATAAAAAGGGGAGAGAAGAGAAAAGTTAGAGTAGGAGGAAGAGAAAAAAAAAAGAAAAGGCGGAGGAAGAGAAAAAGGAAAGAGAAGAAAAGAATTAGAGTACGAGGAGGAGGAGTAGAAGCCAAAGAAAAAAGGCGAAGGAAGAGAAAAAAGAAAAAAAAAGAGAGAGTAGAGAAGAGTAGGAGGAGGAGTAGAAGTCAAAGAAAAAAAAACAGAAGAAGAGAAAAACGAATAAAAGAAAGAGAAGATAATAATTAGAGTAGTAGGAGGAGTAGAAATTAAAGAAAAAAGAAAAGGCGGAGAAAGAGAAAAAAGAAAGAGACGGGAAGAATTTGCGTTGGAGGAGGAGTAAAAAACAAAGAAAAAAGTAAAAAGTGGTAGAAAGGGAAGAGTAGTAGTAAGAGGAGTGGAATAGAAAGAGGGAAAGGAAAATGAGGAGGAAAAGAAGAAGTGATAGGAAAATCAAACAACTGGTGAAGTCCATAAAAGAAAATCTTTCTTTCAGCCATTTGCTAAATTTATCGGCTCTGCTTAGCGTTTCACGTGTTCATGGGATGACCATAAAATGGCGCCCACTTCTGAATTACGGTAACAAGTCACAGTTGTCATTGGCCGTTCCGCCAACAGAAACGAGGAATTTTTATCCTTGTCCTAATATTTTCCCTGGTATTCCCAATCGAGATAAAAATGGCGGTTGAAATAGTTGTCCAGCTTCAGTGCAGTTTATCACAAGGACTAAAAAGGCAACAGATATCTCAGCATATTTGGAAATCAGGTCAACGATTATTTGGCAAATAAAATCATACAAATAATTTATTGACAAATGTAGAGCTGGTATCAGGAACACGTTTCTTGTAGTACTTCGACGGGGGTGCTGAAAATTATTATTCACATGTGTGATGGCGCTCTGCTCCGATAGGTGGCAGGTAAGCCTCCGTGAAAGTGTGATTGTAGTATACCCACAGACTAAATACACAGAAATATATATATATATATATATATATATATATATATATATATATATATATATAGTAAAGGTAACAAATCCGTCGGTATATAATTCAAGTGGACCCTACTAATATAAAATATTAAAACTAATCAACAAAAACTTTTTTAATATATATATATATATATATATATATATATATATATATATACACGTTTCATTAAATAATATAGACAAGTGTTGTCTATTTATTTTATTTATTTATTGTCTATTTATTTTATTTATTTATTTTATTTATCTTATCGTTGCTTAGAAATCATCTATGCAAACAATGACAGACTATCATCACTGTCGTGTCCGTATATTGTTTAATATGTTGTAATTGACATCTTTGATAATGGCTTATGTAAGACGAAAGCTTAGATTGTATTAAAAAAATATGGATCAATATTGTGAATTTCTTTCTTCTTTCAACGATAATGTTATTAAACTTATCAGACGTTACGAAAAAAAATTACATAAAATAGACAACTATATATGCATATATATATATATATATATATATATATATATATATATATATATATATAGAGTGAGAGAGAGAGAGAGAGAGAGAGGGTGTCCATAAAGTTCGTATTCGTGTGCACTTTAAAAAAATTAACTTTCTTTGTATTTGCGATAGAAATAATCTGTAAAAAATGTTATAATGTTTAATGTACCTAGTTTTAAGTATAGCTAAAATAACTAATGTGATTTCAGGCATTACTGTAAATCAGTTGGCAAATGTTTTCCGTGAACTGCAAAATCGTATTACCCTTTGTATTGCTAATGATGGAGGACATGTGGAAGCTTAAATAAAATTTCAATAAAACCTTAAAAAATATAGATTTACTTCTTTCTAATCCATTTTACAAATTATTTCTATCGCAAATACAAATAAAGTTATAAATTTTTAAAGTGCACACGAACTTTATGGACACCCTGTATATATATATATATATATATCGAATCTATGTACGCCCTATCGAGAATTTATGTACCCCCAAATCTATGATACGCACCACCCTCTCTACATCTTTTCATAAGGTAGTATTCGTATAAAACACAAATTTTATTGTAACTTAATTATATACAATGATGCAATATAGGTGAAAAATTCAACTAGAAAAATTTAAAATAAATACAATGTATTTAAAAAACAAATTAGAGACCTGCCATAATAGATCATTCCATCTTAAATAAATCATTAATGTTTTGCAGCAATTTTTAACATCAACTTGAGATTTTTATTGTTAAAAAGTTGAATAATTTTAACACATTCTGCATTATGGATTAATTAATCTTATATATATATATATATATATATATATATATATATATATATATATATATATATATATATATATATATAATTTTTTTTTTTTGCATAAGCAAGGCAAATTCACTGATTTGAACGGAAATAAAAGACCCCAGAATGACGTCAAAATCCGCGGAAGTTTTTCATCTTTTAATAGTCAGATGGGCTTAGTTCAATTCGTAACGTAGATAAATGTTAGTAGAAAAAAAAAATCAAATGTTGATAAGATAGCGTGGATCAGAAAACGGTGCCCGGAGTCCCCAGTCAGGCTTGGGTAGTACCCACCGGCCTGCCTTTACCGTCCAAGAAAGTATCTGATTCCTCATACCATTCTCTATCTTTAAAAGAGTCAGCTCAGACCCAAAATAATATTGCCGCTATATTTCGAATGGATCAGCCCAATCGTCACTTTCGGGTCTTCATAGAGTTTAAAAGCGTCTACGCTGCCATGTGGGTGCTGAATTATCCATGCCCTTCAACCTCCTTCACAAACACGAAATGTCGCAAGTCTGTCGCTATTTTATTGGCAAATGTTCACACGTGCTACATTCTTTAATTTTGCCAACTGAAACCTTTACGTCTATGACCCCGACCACGCAAAGTCGGACTGCTTCTTCCCATGAACTGCTACTTTGTGGAACAGACTCCTGAGAGGATGCTTCCCCAGTCATTATAAGCTTAACCTCTTCAAGTCTACAGTCAACCGTTATCTACTTTTAACAATCTCATTCATTAACCATCTACGGCTTTGTGCTACATCTAAGCTTTGCTTAGAAAATCGAGGCACCTCGACGTGGTGTAATGGTTAACAAGCTTCCCTCGGTTGATCAATTACGACTAAATAGTGAGTTTGGGTCTCACTAGGTGCTCCATACTTTCGGCCTTGTGCCACATCTAAGCTGTGCTTAGAAAATCGAGGCATCTCGACGTGGTGTAATGGTTAACAAGCTTGCCTCGCTAGATCAATTACAACTGAATAGTGAGTTCGGTCCTCACTAGGTGCCCCATGCTAGATCAATTACGCTTACAAAATCCCCATTAACTCTCTACCTTGAGTGGCTCCTGTGTCTTGTATTGGGTGAACAATAGTTAAAATTTGGTCACCTCCTTGAGATGGTGAGATTAGATCACCAGTCTCATAATTTGAACTCTAATGTTGTCTCCACCCGTCCACTAATCTAAAATATTAACACATTATTTAAGCCTTTTTATTACAAAAAGAATTTCACCATAGAATGACGACGGAAAGAATCTGTTTCTTAATCTTGGCTGCATTGTTTCGGTCGGCATAGGGCCCCAAATTGCAGTGATTTTGGTAACCTGATCCGACCGGATAACCAATCGGTCAAACAAAATAAGATCAGAGAATGGGAAATAGACAAGCCAGCCGTAGCAGTCAACGAGTGCAAGCCAGAATTTTGACACACCTAATTAGAAAAGATGCCAGCATATTGCCCACGTTTTCTGTGAATTATCTGATTTAACGGGGGTGGGCACCCATAGATAGCATCAGCCGCCCACGTTTCACTTAACAGCCGTCTTTCATTATCCCTGCAGTGAAATTCTTCAAGGAGAAAGGACAAGTGATTGTTGGGTTAGTGTCATTCTTAGGGTTTGTGTATTTATTTAAGGAGAGTTAGAAATTGTACATTTTAAGGTTTAGGTCTCTAAATCCAGTTGTTGGATCAAACTCGACTTAAAGAATAAACACATTTCTGAGAAACAATCAAGAGATCATTCAAAGGAATTAGCAGTGAATGGCAAAGGCCAAAGGATTCTAGCCAAGAGTCTATCTATCTATCTATCTATCTATCTATCTATCTATCTATCTATCTATCTATCTATCTATTACTAGAATATCGGGCGACATTTAAGCTAGCTCCTGCAGAGGGTCCTTGATTGGGCCTTCATCAAAATAGGTAGGTAGGCGTAGATGCGATAGGCAACAATAAACTACAGAACTCAAAATCTATCTATCTATCTATCTATCTATCTATCTATCTATCTATCTATCTATCTATCTATCTATCGCAGTCTATTATATCTATCTATCTATCTATCTATCTATCTATCTATCTATCTTTTCGTATGGTCTCTCGATTCTTTCTTTCTTTCTTAAATTATTCATTATCTATCTGCCTCAGTCTGATCACATGTTTATCTTTTTCTGACAGTCTGTTCATATCTATGTGTGTATGTATGTATGTATCTATCTGCCTCAGTTTATCTATCTATCTATCTATCTATCTATCTATCTATCTATCTATCTATCTATCTGTTTATGTACACATCTATCTATCTACATATATACCGGGTGTAACAGCATAATTATCCATTCCACAAAATGTTTGATATCTAAAAAAACACTTAAATAATTGAGTTTCTTTTTTGCAGGTTTTCAGATAAGACGTTTAGCCATCTTGACACCATTTGTCGTAAGAATCACTGAAAAACCATTTTGGTTATTCAGCTAAAAAGAGAACAGGCTAAAATCATTTTGTGTCAGCCCCACTATGTCTTCCCAACTGAGCAATGGTAAGAGGAAAAAGATCATTCAGGCCTTCAGTAATGGTACCAACATTTATACTCTGACTTCTATCTTCAAAGTCCATTCAAGAACCATCAAGAGAGCGGTGAATAAGTTTAAAAAAGAGGGAACAGGAGAGAAGAAAACTGAATCAGGAGGTCACAACAGCAAGAGGGTCATCATTTCAACTTAGAACTAAACAAATCAATTAGAAAAGATCGAACACAATCCATAAGACATTTGGCAAGTGAGAGAGGAGTGTCACTTATGAGAGTCCAAAGTGGTGTGAAAAAAGACTTGAAATTGAAATTATACGTGATACCTGGGCGAAGATCATCTTGAATAAGCTGGAAAACGACCCTGGAATATATATATATATATATATATATATATATATATTTGCACTATATTTCAATCTTTCATGAGCTATCGACCCTTAGCTATGATTAATTAATGATGAACATGTCATTTTTGTTTATGATCAATTTCAGCACGATTCTTTTGTTAACTTTGTTATATTCCTCAAAGTAGAGTCCCATAGTGTTTTAAAAACGTCGGATAATTCCAGGAAGATATCTTTAATCATTTCTAAATCTACACGATTTGGACAATTTTGCTGTTACACCATATATATATATATATATATATATATATATATATATATATATATATATATATATATATATATATATATATATATATATATATATATATATATCAGTCGATCTGTTTATATCTATTTATCTATCTTCCTTATACTGTCTTTCGTATTTTCTGTCGATTTTTTCTTTTTCTTTCTTTCTCAATATGTTCACTATCTATCTATTTATCTATCTATCTATCTATCTATCTCATTCTGTTCATTATCTATCTATCTATCTATCTATCTATCTATCTATCTATCTATCTATCTATCTATGTCTGTTCATATCTATCTATCTATCTATCTATCTATCTATCTATCTATCTATGTTCATTATGCTCTCATTTCTTTCTTTCTTTCTTTCTTTCTTTCTTTCTTTCTTTCTTTCTTTCTTTCTTTCTTACACACAGATGTACCCCGAGACGAATTGAAATGTACTCCTTATTTCCCGCCACACCCGATACACTGAATTTTCTTTTCTATGTCCTTTTAATCAAAGTTAATGAAACAAAAGAATCCACACCCTAACCCTAACCCCTTTGAATAAATAAATCAATTAAGTAAAAGAAATTCATTTTCGTTACATCCCTCAGTGACATCCTCAGTGACGTCCGGATTTCTATGGTTTTTCCCTCCATTCCACGCCCCCACTTCTCCCCGCCTTCGTACTGGATACACATTTGATATGTTCAGAGCTTTCTTCCTAACTGTGGCCCCGCATTGAATTCTGCTCACTGAAATATTTCTTTTAACGACATTTTATTGAGAGCTAAGATATCATTATTTAAATCCGGACCCTGATAAGAATCAAATTGCAACCTGCTTCAAATATTTTAGCTGTTCGCTTCCCACCCCCAAACCGCCGATGTTTGCTGTGGGTGGGGGACATTTTGTTTGTTCTGATGTTGGAAACTCAGTTGAATGTTTTTCGTTGTTATTTCCACCGTGGCTAAATGGATAAGACGTGTCTATTTCAGGGGGGTGGGGGGTGGAAGAAAACAAAAAAAAAACAAAAACAAAACGAACCAATCAGATTTCTAGTTCCGTAAGTGTTGGCCAATGATTTTGCATTTTATCAAACCATTTTGAATAAAATTATTGTTGCGACTTCCATTCCAAAGCCAGTACTTCAATCGTAAACGGCCACTCTTCCAGATCTTCTTCCATTAATACAGGTATCCCCCAGGCCTCTATTCTTTGACCGACTTTATTCCTCATTTTCACCTTACTGAAGTCACCAGTTTTCAACTCGCTATCTATGCTGATGACATATCTATTTCCTCCTGTTTTAATAGCATGTCTGATCAGTTTGATAAGTTTTCTGTTCCTCTCATCTTCACATAGTTTGAGGTGGAAACATCTTCTGCTGATAAATCCGACTGTTTTTGCCTGTAAATTTTCTCTATGAATGTGACATCATTCGTCTGATAGTCCTTAAGAAATGGCAAAGTGTCTTCCGTTCTCTTTAAATTGCATAACAAATGCCTCAATGCTTCTTAATTTCCTGCTTATTGGAAATCCTCATCTGTTGTTCCTGTCTTTAAGAATTCAGGCGAATCATCCGATTCTACAACTATCGGCCTATTAGCCTTCTACCTACAAGAGGCCATAATCAATGCTGAATTAGTTGAGCATCTCACATCGCTGGACCTTTTTTCAAATAAGCAATATGACTTTTGTTTCTGTAGGTAAACTGCTGATGTTTTAACGGTTATTGCAGAAAGAGTCTATCAAGCTTTAGATAAGAATGGTGAATCTCTGATTATTGCTTTGGACATCTTGAAAACGTTCGACAGGGTCTGGCATAACAATCTTCTTCACAAGTTCCAAAGTTATGGTGTGCCCGGAGGAATTTTTTGAACTGATTCAATCTTTCTTATCAAATCGCGGAATGAAAGTTGTCTTGAACGGCCACTCTTCTCGATCTTTTTGTATCTTTTTGTATTAATGCAGGTGTCTCCCAGGGATCTATTTTTAGACATACGTTGTTCTTTATTTTCAAATAACTTTCCTATTGGTCATCAGTTCTGAACTTGGTATCTATATTCTGATGACACAACTATTTACGCCTGTCTTGATAGTAAATCTGACCAGTTCTATAAGGTTAAATTGGCAGCTGATCTCAAAAATTACCTACAATCTGTTGTTAACTGGAGCAAGAAATGGCTTGTTAATTTTAACGCCCCCAAAAGAAAACTGCTCTCTTTTAAGAGAGAACCTTTTTGCCTTACAACAGCATGGCTGATGCTAACCTCGGGAGGGGTTCATTGGTGCAATGAGTCACTCGGGCTAATGTTTTTCTGTTGACATGAAGTGGAAAGATTCTATCGAATCAATTGCTAGGTCTGCTACAAAGAAGTTTTCTTTATTATGTTGTGTTAAAGAATTCTTCTCACCAGAATCTATCAATTTATAAGTCTACCATTCGTCCTTGCTTTGAATATTGCAGTTACATTTGGTCTGATGTTTCTGCTGTGAATTTAGAGATTCTTGAGAAAATACACGATAAAAAAATTACAAGATGATGTTCCCTATGATAATCTGTTATTTTAAAATGCTGTAAAAATAAAATAAAATAGTTGTATGAAAAAATAACCCAACAAAAAAATAAGACTAATTTGAATGCAGATTCAATCCAAAACTTAAAAATGGTAAAATTTAAATGTAGATCTTTATCGACAATTTGGGGGAGAGAGATTGCCAGAGATAATCCCAAATTGTTAATCCGGCGGCCCTAAATGATCCTCTTATCCCTTTTAATGTCTCAAGCGATTCGTATCGGCTTTGCTCTTTCTTTGGATTTCTTTATGGGTAAAGATTTAAAAAAAAAAAATTTTAAATCCGATTTAAATAAAAAAAATCACAATTTTTTCTTAATTTAAAAAAATCTAAAAAATCAACAATCCTTGTTATTAGTAGAATTGGTGAACTTTGAAAGTTCAAGGTTAAAATATTGTTTTTATTTGATTAAAGGTTTGTACTAATTTCTCTATTTTGACCTTCATCCTTCCAACGTTGTCAAAACTTTTGAGATGAACTTTAGCCTTTAATCCATGAAGCACTTCAACTGGTAATAATATTTAAATTGTTGAGAAGGTAGCGAGGGCAACAAAGCACTGACCAGGGAACCCAACTCAGGCATGGGTCCCACTTCAGTCGGGAGTTTCAGGAGTAGTACGTAACTCTTCACCTAATGGGGAGTATAATTGAACTGTAACAAAGGTCCGCTCAGTGTAGTTGCAGTATAAACAGGAGGTTAGCTCTGTGGGTGCCGGAGAAACAAATTATGGGCCCCTCAGCAGATGGGTATGCTCGGAAGCGTGAGAAATTACATTGATTTGCTGTGTGCCTTCACAAAAATGTCAGGGAGCGATTTTAAACTGCATCAGATATCAGGAACAGGACACCCTTATAAAATATTATGAAGAGGTCATCTTTATGAAATTTTATGAACAGGACCACCTTATAAAATATTATCAACAGGACCACCTTATAAAATATGAACAGAAAACCCTTTTAAAATATCACGAACAGGACACACGTGTACAATATTATCAACAGGATCACCTTATAAAATATTATGAACAGGAAACCCTTATAAAATATTATGAACAGCGTTTTATAATAAGTAAGATTATGGAGAGGATCCCTTTATAAAATATTATAAACAGGACCCCTTATAAAATATTATGAACAGGGCCCCCTTATAAAATATTGCGAACAGGACCCCCATATAAAATATAAAAAATACCCCCCCGACCTTCATAAAATAATAAAAACGTGATATTTTTCGATTCTTAGAAATCTCACATCTTGAGGAAGGCTTAATGAATGCTGATTTCCAAAAAATTATTTTCAAAAACATTTTCAATATTTTTTTGACGAATGATTTAATCAGTGGTGAGAATTTAATATTCAATGATAGCTGCGGGGTTCTTCTCATCTTCATTTTGAATTGCTAATATTCAATGTTTAAAAACATTTTTTTTTCATGATTTATTCTAATAAACATAGCCTACAATAGTTATCAATATCTATAAGTTACAGTGGTGTATGGCCCTGTGGCCTAATGGAGAAGGCGTCTGCCTCCGGAGCAGAAGATTGTGAGTTCGAGTCTCATCGGGGTCGTTATTACTTTTAACATAAATTACCCACTTATAAAAATCGCCTCTCCGTCGCATTGTGATCAATGCTATTAGTCATAATTTGAATCGATCTTGCTGTAAGTATTTTACTTTGTTACAGACCAATCCAAGCCATTTTCATGTTGTTTTTGGCCTGGCGCAGCACGAAGATTATTTGATGGTTACCATCAACGCAAATCAATTGTTCGAGCTCGGATGTCGATGACAGGTATTTGAAGTCCCCGTTGGCACAGCAAAATCTTTTCAGACCTAAAATAAACACTGAATGAGATGCCCACATTTGTGACCCTGACCAGGCTAAGCGCAGTTAATATAATTTGGGGCCTGCTTCATCCTTCTACGGAATTCTTACTGTCACAAAATGTCATTTATTCGAGCTCAGGTAAAAACAAAGATTACGATGGCAGCTATTTTAAGTCCCTCGTGTTGCAACACAATCATTTCAGTTCTAAAATTGAATTACTTCTCCAAAATTGTGACCTTATGTCAGACTAAACAGAGCCGGCTTACGGCCATATCATGTTGAAACAGCGGTTCCCGAACGGTCACCTAAGTTAAGCAACGCCGAGTCTGGTCAGTACCTAGATAGGTGACTGTGCTGTAAACTTGGATGTGCGGGTGGTGTAAAGGATAATGGCTCGGAATTGTTAATCAGAGAGCCGAGTTCTAATTCCAGTTGGGTTTGTTATATTCAATTACGCGCAAATATCCTTACGAAAGGTATGAATAAACCTCTTCTCCCCCAGCTATGGGTTAATTAGTAAGACTTGTATCACTAAATCATTATTATTTCAAAAAAAATTCTTACAATCTAAAAATATTTTCTGGCTTTAAATAACCTGCAAAGGGTTGATAAGCCGTAAAATAGAATCAATGAATAAACTAAACGGAGCTCATGTCGAATTTAGTCATTGTTTAAAACACACAGGGTATGTTAGTGATTTTTTTAATTATTATTAAACGGTCTTCATATGTGCATAGGTGGTGTAATGGTTAACGAGCTTCTCCCGCAGAGCTATTTGCTCTCGAAGTTACTTTGTTTCTAAAGCGTACTTTATTAATATGGCCTTGTAACAGCAGAAATTAAATTTGAAACAGTCGCTTTTTAATAGTTGAAAAGTCAGTTCTATTAAAAACAAGCATTTTCTTCTCACAAATATGAACGTATTTAAATTTCACAAAGGAATTGCAGCATAAAAATCGGTTGAAAAGGCTATTTCATCTTCAGGGTAGACGTCTAAATGGCTCCTTTCTGTCGTTAGGATTCAAACAACTAAAGAGGAAGAGAACCGGCATCTTGTGGTGGACTTCATCACATTAATTTAACTTTAGATTAGGAAACAGGGCTGACCCAGAAAAGGATAAGGAAAAGACATTGTTACACATAAAATATGTATTTAACAAGATGTACAATATCAAACAACGATGTGAAAGTAAGCATACATTTAAATAAGAAAAGGTTGAATAAAACAAGAGTTGTCTCCCTTTAACTGTATTTTTAGTATTCCAAAGTTCACCGGAAGAATGTTTATGAGAGTTTCTTATAATGACTGTTCTCAGAAGATTTTGCTGTGTAAGAAAAGATTATGTGTTAAACTGTCGTGGATTCATTTGGCAGCTGAAGATTAGCTAAGAAAAATTCTTGCTTATATAAGTGACTATAGGCTCCAGATCACTGCGCGGGAAAAGTTACTATTCACGTGCAGACGATCTGATTGGTCAGTATTGACCAATCAGCGAGCGAGATTCGGGAAGACTTAAGAAAGCTTCTTTTGATCCGTTTCTCCCAAAAGTGCACAAAACCGACTACATGAAAATAGAGCGATTACAAAATTGTCGCATTGCTGCGATTTCTAAATTGTCTATAATAACGTAGTGGTGATTAATTAACTAATGAATGCTTGGCGTTGTATGTGATTTGTATTTGTGTATGTATTTATGTATGTATGTATGTATGTATGTATGTATGTGTGTGCGATATAGATCAGCACACTCTGCTCGTTTACCGAAATTTAAACGAACTTTGACCTTTTATTCTTTATTATGACCTCACAGAAAAAAAAGAAAGAAATACGACGGCGGGGTATGATGAAAAGTTCTCAGCTAGACCAAGACGAGACTCCGAAAATAAAATCTGATGGTTGGTGGTCATTTGGTGAATTTTTCATAAGTGTATTTCCAGCACCCATCTTAGTTATGATGAGTAACTAGGGATTAGTTAAGAAGATATATATTTTCGAAGATTAGATTGGATTTTGTCTCAGCTTTTGATACAGAATCACGCTTTAGCAACAAGGAAACCATAACGGTGCAAACGTTATGAAAGATTTAAAATGTTCAACATAGATTATTCTGATCAGTGTGATAATGATAAGCTCGCCTAGAGCCCGATTCACACTCCTCTCCGGTTTTTTGAACAAAAGATGACTTGTTTCTTGTTTAAGATGGGGTTTCGAGTTCCTTTTAAAGTCTACTTCATTTCTATGTTTCTAACGTCTCCGATTGATCTCTTAAATGTTATTCGCTAATTAAATCTTGATCTCTTCAAGTCGAGAGTTAGTTATCTTTCCTGCATTGCTATAAGAACTTCACTTCTTGTCTTTCTTGCACTCATACAGCATCACACAGTAACCCTCTACTTTGAGTGTCTCTTGAGCCTTGTATTTCGTGAACATCAGTATTCCTTTTTAAATCATCAAGCTCATTCGGTGATCATGAGATTATCACGCTAACAATGGGTTATCTCGCTCGATGCGATAACATTGGATTATCTGATCCCTGCGATTATTTGATATCAAGATTAATTATCAGTTAAAAATCTGAAGTTCTAAGGGGGGAAAAGATTCATGCCTTTTTCAAAGTATTAATTAAATTTAACAGCCTCAACCGAAATTTGAACCTGGTTTACCGAGTTCATTTTTCGTGCTGATAGACGTCGCGTCTCAGATCCCAGCAGATCAGTCAGTTAAGTATTCGTCTCTCTCTATCTCTCTCTCTCTCTGTTATATATATATATATATATATATATATATATATATATATATATATATATATATATATATTATAATTTTCTCATATAGACAAAACTATTTTACTCACTTCAAAGATGCAACTTGGTTTCAGTGCATTTCAAATGCACTTCGACAGGTGAGAACCGAAAATTGTTATGAACAATTCTGCTTGTAGGCAAGCCGTATGTGAAGCGTCACTTTCTTTTTTTCATTTGTTTGAGAAGCAAAATATACATAAGCACTATTGTTTCACCCCGTCACCTATTTTTTTATGTATATTTTTCGATTCTCACCCTGCGAAGTGCAGTTGAAATGCACTGAAACGAAGTTGCATCTTTGTAGTGAGTAAAATGGTTTTGTCTATATGATAAAATTATAATAAATAAATAATTATCGCTCTACTATCGGTACCGAGTCCTTTTGGATTAATGCTGTGAACGTTGGAATTTATATATTATTTTCGTTCTCATCGCATCGGGTATATATATATATATATATATATATATATATATATATATATATATATATATATATATATATATATATATATATATTATTCTGTTCATATCTATCTATCTATCTATCTATATCTATCTATCTCAGTATGTTAAAATCCGTCTATCTATCTATCTATCTATCTATCTATCTATCTATCTCGGTGTGTTCATATCTATCTATGTTATGACAAGAGAAATAAAAAAAATCTGCTTCTGTGTGTATGTGTATGTGTGTGTGTGTGTGTACGTGTGTAAAATATTTAAATGTTAACAGGTGGATATTTTTTCTTTATTTCTTGCATAATTTCACCGTGATAAAATAAAGTCATCACAACTACTGGCCAAAATATAAAAGGAAACTTTGCTACGATGGTGGAAGATCGATTTTTGTGGCATATACAATCGAATCGTATTATCTCAACGGCTCTTCCTCGTTCACAATCACGACTTCAGTAACTTACTAGGGTCGTAGTAAGGATTTTGAAATTCAGAGTTGTCCTTCTGAACAAAGCTAAAGACTTTGCTTTGCTGTTTAATCCATAGGAGGAGGAAAATCCAACGGCATTACAGCGAAGTGAACTAAATAAATTCGGTGGGGATTTGCATCTCGGTATTTTTTATTTAACTTTTTTTTATGCGCCGATAAGCTTTATGCTACCCGCACATTCCGGGATGGGAAAAAAAAACCTACTTTTTTCCTTTTCTTTTATAAAATACTTATCATCATTTCCTGTATATTTCTGTATCGTATGCGGTTTGGGCGAATAAGACAAACAAAAAGCGTACCTCAGAAATCGTTAGGCTCCTCATTTATCTACAAGGTACGTGATGGAAATAAATTCTTTTTTTTTTTTTCATACTGTAATAAATTATCAACATCCCCAAAGTGCTTGTCGCATTCCGGGAGTCGAAAATGAAGATATGGGAAATTTCAACTCAGGGTGGCTGACTTTATTATCTGGAAATATACGCAGACACACAGACAGACACAGACACACATAACACAACACCACACCACATCAGAGAAGCAGACTATTTATTGGCCTTGTTATAACAGAAAAGAAGCTTTTCGTAGTAAAAAATGTCATGTATATAAACAGACCTAAATACATACATACAGATAGATAGATAGATAGATAGATAGATAGATAGATATGAAGAGACGGAGATAGATAGATAGATAGATAGATAGACAGACAGACAGACAGATAGACAGACAGATAAATAGATAGACAGATAGATAGATAGATATGAAGAGACTGAGATAGATACATAGATAGATAGATATGAACAGACTGAGATAGATAGATAGATAGATAGATATGAACAGACTGAGATAGATAGATAGATAGATAGATAGATAGAAACGAACGGACAGTCAGAAAAAGATAAACATGTGAACAGACTGAAGCAGATAGATAGATGAAAAGACTGGAGATAGATAGATAGATAGATATGAACAGGATGACATAGATAGATAGATAGATAGATAGATAGATAGATATGAACAGGATGACATAGATAGATAGATAGATAGATAGATAGATAGATAGATAGATAGATAGATAGATAGATATGAACAGGATGACATAGATAGATAGATAGATAGATAGATAGATAGATAACAGAATGTGCTATTTAAATGTTTCTGTGTTTTAAACGGACTCTAGCCTGGTGGGTATTTCAAATTTGAAATTTTGAGTCTACCGTCAGCCATTGTTTTGCCGAATATGAATATGATAGTTTTTTTTACTAATGCACTAAATTAATCGGACCCTGATGAGTGCCGTTACATAAAACTCTGAGGTTAATTCAATGGGTAAGTTCTTTGGATATTTTGTAATAAATTTATAGATTATTGTTATCGATTGACCACTTCTCTGAGGAAAAAGTATTTTAAATTCTAGTAATTTTAATTATTTTGATAGGTGTCATTGTTACATACACACAAACACGCACAAACACGCACACACACTGCTTGCGTTAAATGCTTCCTTATCAGCAAACCACTGAAAAAACAATAATTCTGGCCCCAAAAGCAGCCTTTCGAACTGTATCCTTGGAAACAGTAAATTATGAATTTATATGTGCGTTTAAAACTCAGTAAATTTAAAAATAAGTTATTCCAAAATTTGCTTGAAGATGAAATGGTACTTTTAATTTAATTGTATAATTGAATTTGAAGTTTATGATATATATATATATATATATATATATATATATATATATATATATATATGTAGGTAAGTAGGTAGGTTATAAAACGTTTGGCAATCCGTATGGATAATTCCAACGAATTATTGTCCTCATCTCAGAAATATAGACATATACTGAAAGGCCGAAACGTTGTAATAAATATGGCGACAAAGATGAGGACAATAGTCCGAATAATGTAAATAGTGTACATAATACCTCATCTCAGAAATATAGACAGATACTGAAGGGCCGAAACGTTGTAATAAATATGGCGACAAAGATGAGGACAATAGTCCGAATAATGTAAATAGTGTACATAATACCTCATCTCAGAAATATAGATAGATACTGAAAGGCCGAAACGTTGTAATAAATATGGCAACAAAGATCAGGACAATAGTCCGAATAATGTAAATACTGTACATAATACCTCATCTCAGAAATATAGACAGATACTGAAAGGTCGAAACGTTGTAATAAATATGGTGACAAAGATGAGGACAATAGTCCGAATAATGTAAATAGTGTACATAATACCTCATCTCAGAAATATAGATAGATACTGAAAGGCCGAAACGTTGTAATAAATATGGCAACAAAGATCAGGACAATAGTCCGAATAATGTAAATACTGTACATAATACCTCATCTCAGAAATATAGACAGATACTGAAAGGCCGAAACGTTGTAATAAATATGGTGACAAAGATGAGGACAATAGTCCGAATAATGTAAATAGTGTACATAATACCTCATCTCAGAAATATAGACAGATACTGAAAGGCCGAAACGTTGTAATAAATATGGCGACAAAGATGAGGACAATAGTCCGAAGAATGTAAATAGTGTACATAATACCTCATCTCAGAAATATAGACAGATACTGAAAGGCCGAAACGTTGTAATAAATATGGCGACAAAGATGAGGACAATAGTCCGAATAATGTAAATAGTGTACATAATACCTCATCTCAGAAATATCGAGAGTTACTCTCAGATTCCTGTTTCGAAAACTGATGATTCCGATGAATCTTGTGATTTGGAAGTGTATTTTGGACGAGATGGCCGCTGTCTGTCGTTATTTTTACCTGTTTCCACATTTCTCGCAATAGCGGAGCTAACTGCAATGTATGAAACTAACTTTTTGGGTTATATCTCGGCAACTCTCGCTCTCACAACGTGAAGTTACGATGGTTTACCTCTTCTCAGCTGATAAATTACACTGCATTCCCATATTAAGTTTGAATCTTCAAAATTGAAACTATTTTTAATATTTTTAATAATTGAACTTCAAACACATAATACCAATAATGAAACATATTTAGAGGTGTTTCCTTATCTGACAATGCATAAGGAGTGCCAAGAGTGACTCTGATTCCGTTGTTGCAAAATAGAAAACTCTAAAATAATTTTGAATCAGCCTTTTCACACTTGGTGTGCCCTATAAACTCGATATTACAAGAAAAAATGCTATTTCATATGGAATATACCCAAACACTGTACAATGTTTTATTTCATCACAAAAACTATTTATATTAATAAAATTGACCGTAAAAGTCGGCTTTCAAACATAATTTTGTAAGTGATCTTAAACTTTTGGGGGATGTGATTGTATACAGAAGAAATTCCAATAACCAACAATTACTATTCTTAAAAGAGTGCTCAATACAGAGTAGAGCAGATATAATTATTCATTTAAAAATTATAACATAAATATGTTATAAAAACACTACAAAAATAGCCATTTTGTTTCAACACTTTTGGTGTCTTATCAAGTGATGGTGTTGAATGTAAAATAAATGGTTTATTTCATTTATTTATTTCACATTCAACATCATCACTTGATAAGACACCGAAACAAAATGGCTATTTTTGTAGCGTTTTTATAACATATTTATGTTATAATTTTTAAATAAATAATATATATATATATATATATAAGCCGACTTTATACATATATATATATATATATATATATATATAAAGTCGGCTTTGAAACATAATTTTGTAAGTGATCTTAAACTTTTGGAGGGTAGTGTGTGTGTGTGTGTGTGTGTACACACACACACACACACACACACACACACATATATATATATATATATATATATATATATATATATATAAAGATAGAGATTATGGTTGTTCCAACGAGAGAAAAGTGTATATTTTTAAGATATTGTATATTTTAAAGAGTAGAGAAAAGCCACAAACGTTTTTGCATATAATGTGGATTATTTTAAATATATATTATTATTTATTTTCCATATAAGAAAAGAAAGAAGGAAAGAGACAGAGAGGAAGATATTTGAGAAGAATTAAGATATAAAGAAAACAAAATAATAAATTTTTCAATAGAAAAATAAGTCTATATATAAAGAAAAGTTCCATATATTCAGTTTAGAAAAACAGACAATGTTTATTCAATGAAACCGCCCTCAACTCTCGGCCTTGTAATCGACAACATGTCGGGATCAGGTGGTTTTCATTCATGCTTTCCGTCACGTTCACAATGCCAGCCCTTCTACCATTTCTTGGTATTGTCGCACCACCAGTTGATTTCCTCCTCGACAGCGACTCTGACGTAATAGTCCAAGAAATTCAAAATCAGGGGAGCGCAGAGGCCAAATCTTGTGGGGAGACAATCCGTGAATAAAAATTCTTGGATCCGAGGTCATTTTAGTCAAAACATTTTGAAAAGGAGCGGAAACGCGAGCCGAAGCACGTGCGGGGACCGTTCCAGTACAATACCTGTCCGTCTTGATTGATACCTCATTTTAGGCGGTGGCATTGACACCGAGGCACTGAGGGAAGAAGTGGCGTAACACTATTTAGCTTTCATTGCACACGTCTTCCAGTACCGTTACAGACTATGCGAACATCGGGAGCATCACCGTGGTGTCTGCAGAGAATTACTTGCATTTCATCCTTTTAAGAAACTGACTATTTCTAATTGACCGGAGTTAGCAGCTAATCTCAACAAAACGACTTACCTTTTCATTTCCGGCGTTAGATTGGAACATGCCATGGTACTACCATTGAAATGTTTGAAAAAGAAATAAAGTATTTATATTTGACGTATGCCGCGCAAAATTATGTTCGGTAAAATAAAAAAATATCAAAGATATAAGGATAAAATAAAAGGAAGAAAATGAAAGAAAAATTAAAAGTAAAGAAAAAAAAGAAAGAAAGAAAGAAAGAAAGAAAAAGTAAGAGAAAACAGAACATAAATAATTAAATAAAAAAGAAAGAAAGAAAGAAAGAAAGAAAAAAGAAGTAAAGAGAGAAGAAACTAAGAAAAATAAAAATAAAATAAAATATCATAATTAAAAAAGAATCGGAAAGAAGAAGAAGAAGAAGAAGAAGAGGAGGAGGAGGAGGAGGAGGAGGAGGAACAACAACAACAATAACAGCAACAACAATAACAGCAACAACAATAACAGCAACAACAATAACAACAAGACGCGGTCAATGTAAAAGAAAGTTGATTATTTTGGGAAGAAACGATTATGTCCAGCTGCTAAGAAATTTCAAATTTCAAATCAACAAATCCTCCATTGACAATTCACATTGCCACTGTTCTTCCCCTCACCACCCCCTCCACCCCCCTCCAACGTCTAGTTTATTTATTTCCAAATCCAAACGACATGATCCTTAATCCGATACCCGGACCTGTGTATGATATTCCAGCCTCTGCTATATTTACGGGACGTTTTCTTTGGCTGTCATTAACTTCTGTTAAGAAATGGAACGAAGGAAAATGAAAAGAAAAAAAAAAAAAAAAACAATGGCGGCTTTAATTGAAAGACCAAATGCCTTTTCGGTTTGCGAAAAAATATTCAGTTTTTACTTTCGTAACCTGATTAATTATTCGTAGTAGAGAAGAGGAAATAATTTCCCAATTCATTGAGGGTCAACAAATACTACGACTGGGCAGATCATCAACCAGGCAGCCGAGAGGTGTCCATCTGTCGATAACAGAATCAACGAACTAAATGCCAAACAAGGCATTTGAATAACTGAGTAATAGAGTAAGTGCGAGTTCAAACACTGGGTCGGGCAGTGTGCACTTAGACTGAATGGAAAGGGAGCGAGAAATAACTTAACAGTACTCAAAGACGAGATTTCTTTAGACATGGCCAAGTGGAACGTGTCTACACCGGGAGATAAATAAAAAAAAAAACGGAAAAGGTAAAGACTGTGGGAAATGAAAATATCAGAAAGAAAGAAAGAAGTGAAAAAAAAAAAAAAAGCGAAATGAAGAAAGAAAGAAATGAAGCGAAATGTAGAAAGAAAAAAAGAAACAAAGCGAAATGTAGAAAGAAAGAAAGAAAGAAATGAAGCGAAATGAAGAAAGAAAGAAAGAAATGAAGCGAAATGAAGAAAGAAAGAAAGAAATGAAGCGAAATGAGGAAAAAAGAAAGAAATGAAGCGAAATGAAGAAAGAAAGAAATGAAGCGAAATGAAGAAAAAAGAAATGAAGCGAAATGAAGAAAAAAGAAATGAATCGAAATGAAGAAAAAAGAAATGAATCGAAATGAAGAAAAAAGAAATGAAGGGAAATGAAGAAAAAAGAAATGAAGCGAAATGAAGAAAAAAGAAATGAAGCGAAATGAAGAAAGAAAGAAATGAAGCGAAATGAAGAAAGAAAGAAAGAAATGAAGCGAAATGAGGAAAAAAGAAATGAAGCGAAATGAAGAAAAAAGAAATGAAGCGAAATGAAGAAAGAAAGAAATGAAGCGAAATGAAGAAAGAAAGAAATGAAGCGAAATGAAGAAAAAAGAAATGAAGCGAAATGAAGAAAAAAGAAATGAAGTGAAATGAAGAAAAAAGAAATGAAGCGAAATGAAGAAAGAAAGAAATGAAGCGAAATGAAGAAAAAAGAAATGAAGCGAAATGAAGAAAAAAGAAATGAAGCGAAATGAAGAAAGAAAGAAATGAAGCGAAATGAAGAAAGAAAGAAAGAAATGAAGCGAAATGAGGAAAAAAGAAATGAAGCGAAATGAAGAAAGAAAGAAATGAAGCGAAATGAAGAAAAAAGAAATGAAGCGAAATGAAGAAAGAAAGAAATGAAGCGAAATGAAGAAAAAAGAAATGAAGCGAAATGAAGAAAGAAAGAAAGAAAGGAAGCGAAATGAAGAAAGAAAGAAATGAAGCGAAATGAAGAAAGAAAGAAATGAAGCGAAATGAAGAAAAAAGAAATGAAGCGAAATGAAGAAAGAAAGAAATGAAGCGAAATGAAGAAAAAAGAAATGAAGCGAAATGAAGAAAGAAAGAAATGAAGCGAAATGAAGAAAGAAAGAAAGAAATGAAGCGAAATGAGGAAAAAAGAAATGAAGGGAAATGAAGAAAAAAGAAATGAAGCGAAATGAGGAAAAAAGAAATGAAGCGAAATGAAGAAAAAAGAAATGAAGCGAAATGAAGAAAAAAGAAATGAAGCGAAATGAAGAAAAAAGAAATGAAGCGAAATGAAGAAAGAAAGAAATGAAGCGAAATGAAGAAAAAAGAAATGAAGCGAAATGAGGAAAAAAGAAATGAAGCGAAATGAAGAAAGAAAGAAATGAAGCGAAATGAAGAAAAAAGAAATGAAGCGAAATGAGGAAAAAAGAAATGAAGCGAAATGAAGAAAAAAGAAATGAAGCGAAATGAAGAAAAAAGAAATGAATCGAAATGAAGAAAAAAGAAATGAAGCGAAATGAAGAAAAAAGAAATGAATCGAAATGAAGAAAAAAGAAATGAAGCGAAATGAAGAAAAAAGAAATGAAGCGAAATGAAGAAAAAAGAAATGAAGCTAAATGAAGAAAGAAAGAAATGAAGCGAAATGAAGAAAAAAGAAATGAAGTGAAATGAGGAAAAAAGAAATGAAGCGAAATGAAGAAAGAAAGAAATGAAGCGAAATGAAGAAAAAAGAAATGAAGCGAAATGAAGAAAAAAGAAATGAAGCGAAATGAAGAAAAAAGAAATGAAGGGAAATGAAGAAAAAAGAAATGAATCGAAATGAAGAAAAAAGAAATGAATCGAAATGAAGAAAAAAGAAATGAATCGAAATGAAGAAAAAAGAAATGAAGCGAAATGAAGAAAAAAGAAATGAAGCGAAATGAAGAAAGAAAGAAATGAAGCGAAATGAAGAAAAAAGAAATGAATCGAAATGAGGAAAAAAGAAATGAAGCGAAATGAAGAAAGAAAGAAATGAAGCGAAATGAAGAAAAAAGAAATGAAGCGAAATGAAGAAAAAAGAAATGAATCGAAATGAAGAAAAAAGAAATGAAGCGAAATGAAGAAAAAAGAAATGAAGCGAAATGAAGAAAAAAGAAATGAATCGAAATGAAGAAAAAAGAAATGAATCGAAATGAAGAAAAAAGAAATGAAGCGAAATGAAGAAAGAAAGAAATGAAGCGAAATGAAGAAAGAAAGAAATGAAGCGAAATGAAGAAAAAAGAAATGAAGCGAAATGAAGAAAAAAGAAATGAAGCGAAATGAGGAAAAAAGAAATGAAGCGAAATGAAGAAAGAAAGAAATGAAGCGAAATGAAGAAAAAAGAAATGAAGCGAAATGAAGAAAAAAGAAATGAATCGAAATGAAGAAAAAAGAAATGAAGCGAAATGAAGAAAAAAGAAATGAAGCGAAATGAAGAAAAAAGAAATGAATCGAAATGAAGAAAAAAGAAATGAATCGAAATGAAGAAAAAAGAAATGAAGCGAAATGAAGAAAAAAGAAATGAAGCGAAATGAAGAAAGAAGGAAATGAAGCGAAATGAAGAAAGAAAGAAATGAAGCGAAATGAAGAAAGAAAGAAATGAAGCGAAATGAAGAAAAAAGAAATGTAGCGAAATGAAGAAAGAAAGAAAGAAATGAAGCGAAATGAGGAAAAAAGAAATGAAGCGAAATGAAGAAAGAAAGAAAGAAATGAAGCGAAATGAGGAAAAAAGAAATGAAGCGAAATGAAGAAAGAAAGAAATGAAGCGAAATGAAGAAAAAAGAAATGAAGAAAGAAATGAAGAAAAAAGAAATGAATCGAAATGAAGAAAAAAGAAATGAAGCGAAATGAAGAAAAAAGAAATGAATCGAAATGAAGAAAAAAGAAATGAATCGAAATGAAGAAAAAAGAAATGAAGCGAAATGAAGAAAAAAGAAATGAAGCGAAATGAAGAAAGAAAGAAATGAAGCGAAATGAAGAAAAAAGAAATGAAGCGAAATGAAGAAAGAAAGAAATGAAGCGAAATGAGGAAAAAAGAAATGAAGCGAAATGAAGAAAGAAAGAAAGAAATGAAGCGAAATGAGGAAAAAAGAAATGAAGCGAAATGAAGAAAGAAAGAAATGAAGCGAAATGAAGAAAAAAGAAATGAAGAAAGAAATGAAGCGAAATGAAGAAAAAAGAAATGAAGCGAAATGAAGAAAGAAAGAAATGAAGCGAAATGAAGAAAAAAGAAATGAATCGAAATGAAGAAAAAAGAAATGAATCGAAATGAAGAAAAAAGAAATGAAGCGAAATGAAGAAAGAAAGAAATGAAGCGAAATGAAGAAAGAAAGAAATGAAGCGAAATGAAGAAAGAAAGAAATGAAGCGAAATGAAGAAAGAAAGAAATGAAGCGAAATGAAGAAAAAAGAAATGTAGCGAAATGAAGAAAGAAAGAAAGAAATGAAGCGAAATGAGGAAAAAAGAAATGAAGCGAAATGAAGAAAGAAAGAAAGAAATGAAGCGAAATGAGGAAAAAAGAAATGAAGCGAAATGAAGAAAGAAAGAAATGAAGCGAAATGAAAAAAAAAGAAATGAAGAAAGAAATGAAGCGAAATGAAGAAAAAAGAAATGAAGCGAAATGAAGAAAAAAAGAAATGAAGCGAAATGAAGAAAGAAAGAAATGAAGCGAAATGAAGAAATGAATCGAAATGAAGAAAAAAGAAATGAAGCGAAATGAAGAAAAAAGAAATGAATCGAAATGAAGAAAAAAGAAATGAAGCGTAATGAAGAAAAAAGAAATGAAGCGAAATGAAGAAAGAAAGAAATGAAGCGAAATGAAGAAAGAAAGAAATGAAGCGAAATGAAAAAAGAAAGAAATGAAGCGAAATGAAGAAAAAAGAAATGTAGCGAAATGAAGAAAGAAAGAAAGAAATGAAGCGAAATGAGGAAAAAACAAATGAAGCGAAATGAAGAAAGAAAGAAATGAAGCGAAATGAAGAAAAAAGAAATGAAGAAAGAAATGAAGCGAAATGAAGAAAAAAGAAATGAAGCGAAATGAAGAAAAAAGAAATGAATCGAAATGAAGAAAAAAGAAATGAAGGGTAATGAAGAAAAAAGAAATGAAGCGAAATGAAGAAAAAAGAAATGAAGCAAAATGAAGAAAGAAAGAAATGAAGCGAAATGAAGAAAGAAAGAAATGAAGCGAAATGAAGAAAAAAGAAATGTAGCGAAATGAAGAAAGAAAGAAAGAAATGAAGCGAAATGAGGAAAAAAGAAATGAAGCGAAATGAAGAAAGAAATGAAGCGAAATGAAGAAAAAAGAAATGAAGAAAGAAATGAAGCGAAATGAAGAAAAAAGAAATGAAGCGAAATGAAGAAAAAGAAATGAAGAAAAAAGAAATGAAGCGAAATGAAGAAAGAAAGAAATGAAGCGAAATGAAGAAAAAAGAAATGAAGCGAAATGAGGAAAAAAGAAATGAAGCGAAATGAAGAAAGAAAGAAATGAAGCGAAATGAAGAAAAAAGAAATGAAGCGAAATGAGGAAAAAAGAAATGAAGCGAAATGAAGAAAAAAGAAATGAAGCGAAATGAAGAAAAAAGAAATGAATCGAAATGAAGAAAAAAGAAATGAATCGAAATGAAGAAAAAAGAAATGAAGCGAAATGAAGAAAAAAGAAATGAAGCGAAATGAAGAAAAAAGAAATGAAGCGAAATGAAGAAAGAAAGAAATGAAGCGAAATGAAGAAAAAAGAAATGAAGCGAAATGAGGAAAAAAGAAATGAAGCGAAATGAAGAAAAAAGAAATGAAGCGAAATGAAGAAAAAAGAAATGAATCGAAATGAAGAAAAAAGAAATGAAGCGAAATGAAGAAAAAAGAAATGAAGCGAAATGAAGAAAAAAGAAATGAATCGAAATGAAGAAAAAAGAAATGAATCGAAATGAAGAAAAAAGAAATGAAGCGAAATGAAGAAAAAAGAAATGAAGCGAAATGAAGAAAGAAGGAAATGAAGCGAAATGAAGAAAGAAAGAAATGAAGCGAAATGAAGAAAGAAAGAAATGAAGCGAAATGAAGAAAAAAGAAATGTAGCGAAATGAAGAAAGAAAGAAAGAAATGAAGCGAAATGAGGAAAAAAGAAATGAAGCGAAATAAAGAAAGAAAGAAAGAAATGAAGCGAAATGAGGAAAAAAGAAATGAAGCGAAATGAAGAAAGAAATGAAGCGAAATGAAGAAAAAAGAAATGAAGAAAGAAATGAAGCGAAATGAAGAAAAAAGAAATGAAGCGAAATGAAGAAAGAAAGAAATGAAGCGAAATGAAGAAAAAAGAAATGAATCGAAATGAAGAAAAAAGAAATGAATCGAAATGAAGAAAAAAGAAATGAAGCGAAATGAAGAAAGAAAGAAATGAAGCGAAATGAAGAAAGAAAGAAATGAAGCGAAATGAAGAAAGAAAGAAATGAAGCGAAATGAAGAAAAAAGAAATGAAGCGAAATGAAGAAAGAAAGAAATGAAGCGAAATGAAGAAAAAAGAAATGAAGCGAAATGAAGAAAGAAAGAAATGAAGCGCAATGAAGAAAGAAAGAAATGAAGCGAAATGAAGAAAAAAGAAATGAAGCGAAATGAAGAAAGAAAGAAATGAAGCGAAATGAAGAAAAAAGAAATGAAGCGAAATGAAGAAAGAAAGAAAGAAATGAAGCGAAATGAAGAAAGAAAGAAATGAAGCAAAATGAAGAAAAAAGAAATGAAGCGAAATGAAGAAAGAAAGAAATGAAGCGAAATGAAGAAAAAAGAAATGAAGCGAAATGAAGAAAGAAAGAAAGAAATGAAGCGAAATGAGGAAAAAAGAAATGAAGGGAAATGAAGAAAAAAGAAATGAAGCGAAATGAGGAAAAAAGAAATGAAGCGAAATGAAGAAAAAAAGAAATGAAGCGAAATGAAGAAAAAAGAAATGAAGCGAAATGAAGAAAGAAAGAAATGAAGCGAAATGAAGAAAAAAGAAATGAAGCGAAATGAAGAAAGAAAGAAATGAAGCGAAATGAAGAAAAAAGAAATGAAGCGAAACGAGGAAAAAAGAAATGAAGCGAAATGAAGAAAGAAAGAAATGAAGCGAAATGAAGAAAAAAGAAATGAAGCGAAATGATGAAAAAAGAAATGAATCGAAATGAAGAAAAAAGAAATGAAGCGAAATGAAGAAAAAAGAAATGAAGCGAAATGAAGAAAGAAAGAAATGAAGCTAAATGAAGAAAGAAAGAAATGAAGCGAAATGAAGAAAAAAGAAATGAAGTGAAATGAGGAAAAAAGAAATGAAGCGAAATGAAGAAAGAAAGAAATGAAGCGAAATGAAGAAAAAAGAAATGAAGCGAAATGAAGAAAAAAGAAATGAAGCGAAATGAAGAAAAAAGAAATGAAGCGAAATGAAGAAAAAAGAAATGAAGGGAAATGAAGAAAAAAGAAATGAATCGAAATGAAGAAAAAAGAAATGAATCGAAATGAAGAAAAAAGAAATGAATCGAAATGAAGAAAAAAGAAATGAAGCGAAATGAAGAAAAAAGAAATGAAGCGAAATGAAGAAAGAAAGAAATGAAGCGAAATGAAGAAAAAAGAAATGTAGCGAAATGAAGAAAGAAAGAAAGAAATGAAGCGAAATGAGGAAAAAAGAAATGAATCGAAATGATGAAAAAAGAAATGAATCGAAATGAAGAAAAAAGAAATGAAGCGAAATGAAGAAAGAAAGAAATGAAGCGAAATGAAGAAAGAAAGAAATGAAGCGAAATGAAGAAAGAAAGAAATGAAGCGAAATGAAGAAAGAAAGAAATGAAGCGAAATGAAGAAAAAAGAAATGTAGCGAAATGAAGAAAGAAAGAAAGAAATGAAGCGAAATGAGGAAAAAAGAAATGAAGCGAAATGAAGAAAGAAAGAAAGAAATGAAGCGAAATGAGGAAAAAAGAAATGAAGCGAAATGAAGAAAGAAAGAAATGAAGCGAAATGAAAAAAAAAGAAATGAAGAAAGAAATGAAGCGAAATGAAGAAAAAAGAAATGAAGCGAAATGAAGAAAAAAAGAAATGAAGCGAAATGAAGAAAGAAAGAAATGAAGCGAAATGAAGAAATGAATCGAAATGAAGAAAAAAGAAATGAAGCGAAATGAAGAAAAAAGAAATGAATCGAAATGAAGAAAAAAGAAATGAAGCGTAATGAAGAAAAAAGAAATGAAGCGAAATGAAGAAAGAAAGAAATGAAGCGAAATGAAGAAAGAAAGAAATGAAGCGAAATGAAAAAAGAAAGAAATGAAGCGAAATGAAGAAAAAAGAAATGTAGCGAAATGAAGAAAGAAAGAAAGAAATGAAGCGAAATGAGGAAAAAACAAATGAAGCGAAATGAAGAAAGAAAGAAATGAAGCGAAATGAAGAAAAAAGAAATGAAGAAAGAAATGAAGCGAAATGAAGAAAAAAGAAATGAAGCGAAATGAAGAAAAAAGAAATGAATCGAAATGAAGAAAAAAGAAATGAAGGGTAATGAAGAAAAAAGAAATGAAGCGAAATGAAGAAAAAAGAAATGAAGCAAAATGAAGAAAGAAAGAAATGAAGCGAAATGAAGAAAGAAAGAAATGAAGCGAAATGAAGAAAAAAGAAATGTAGCGAAATGAAGAAAGAAAGAAAGAAATGAAGCGAAATGAGGAAAAAAGAAATGAAGCGAAATGAAGAAAGAAATGAAGCGAAATGAAGAAAAAAGAAATGAAGAAAGAAATGAAGCGAAATGAAGAAAAAAGAAATGAAGCGAAATGAAGAAAAAGAAATGAAGAAAAAAGAAATGAAGCGAAATGAAGAAAGAAAGAAATGAAGCGAAATGAAGAAAAAAGAAATGAAGCGAAATGAGGAAAAAAGAAATGAAGCGAAATGAAGAAAGAAAGAAATGAAGCGAAATGAAGAAAAAAGAAATGAAGCGAAATGAGGAAAAAAGAAATGAAGCGAAATGAAGAAAAAAGAAATGAAGCGAAATGAAGAAAAAAGAAATGAATCGAAATGAAGAAAAAAGAAATGAAGCGAAATGAAGAAAAAAGAAATGAATCGAAATGAAGAAAAAAGAAATGAAGCGAAATGAAGAAAAAAGAAATGAAGCGAAATGAAGAAAAAAGAAATGAAGCGAAATGAAGAAAGAAAGAAATGAAGCGAAATGAAGAAAAAAGAAATGAAGCGAAATGAGGAAAAAAGAAATGAAGCGAAATGAAGAAAAAAGAAATGAAGCGAAATGAAGAAAAAAGAAATGAATCGAAATGAAGAAAAAAGAAATGAAGCGAAATGAAGAAAAAAGAAATGAAGCGAAATGAAGAAAAAAGAAATGAATCGAAATGAAGAAAAAAGAAATGAATCGAAATGAAGAAAAAAGAAATGAAGCGAAATGAAGAAAAAAGAAATGAAGCGAAATGAAGAAAGAAGGAAATGAAGCGAAATGAAGAAAGAAAGAAATGAAGCGAAATGAAGAAAGAAAGAAATGAAGCGAAATGAAGAAAAAAGAAATGTAGCGAAATGAAGAAAGAAAGAAAGAAATGAAGCGAAATGAGGAAAAAAGAAATGAAGCGAAATAAAGAAAGAAAGAAAGAAATGAAGCGAAATGAGGAAAAAAGAAATGAAGCGAAATGAAGAAAGAAATGAAGCGAAATGAAGAAAAAAGAAATGAAGAAAGAAATGAAGCGAAATGAAGAAAAAAGAAATGAAGCGAAATGAAGAAAGAAAGAAATGAAGCGAAATGAAGAAAAAAGAAATGAATCGAAATGAAGAAAAAAGAAATGAATCGAAATGAAGAAAAAAGAAATGAAGCGAAATGAAGAAAGAAAGAAATGAAGCGAAATGAAGAAAGAAAGAAATGAAGCGAAATGAAGAAAGAAAGAAATGAAGCGAAATGAAGAAAAAAGAAATGAAGCGAAATGAAGAAAGAAAGAAATGAAGCGAAATGAAGAAAAAAGAAATGAAGCGAAATGAAGAAAGAAAGAAATGAAGCGCAATGAAGAAAGAAAGAAATGAAGCGAAATGAAGAAAAAAGAAATGAAGCGAAATGAAGAAAGAAAGAAATGAAGCGAAATGAAGAAAAAAGAAATGAAGCGAAATGAAGAAAGAAAGAAAGAAATGAAGCGAAATGAAGAAAGAAAGAAATGAAGCAAAATGAAGAAAAAAGAAATGAAGCGAAATGAAGAAAGAAAGAAATGAAGCGAAATGAAGAAAAAAGAAATGAAGCGAAATGAAGAAAGAAAGAAAGAAATGAAGCGAAATGAGGAAAAAAGAAATGAAGGGAAATGAAGAAAAAAGAAATGAAGCGAAATGAGGAAAAAAGAAATGAAGCGAAATGAAGAAAAAAAGAAATGAAGCGAAATGAAGAAAAAAGAAATGAAGCGAAATGAAGAAAGAAAGAAATGAAGCGAAATGAAGAAAAAAGAAATGAAGCGAAATGAAGAAAGAAAGAAATGAAGCGAAATGAAGAAAAAAGAAATGAAGCGAAATGAGGAAAAAAGAAATGAAGCGAAATGAAGAAAGAAAGAAATGAAGCGAAATGAAGAAAAAAGAAATGAAGCGAAATGATGAAAAAAGAAATGAATCGAAATGAAGAAAAAAGAAATGAAGCGAAATGAAGAAAAAAGAAATGAAGCGAAATGAAGAAAGAAAGAAATGAAGCTAAATGAAGAAAGAAAGAAATGAAGCGAAATGAAGAAAAAAGAAATGAAGTGAAATGAGGAAAAAAGAAATGAAGCGAAATGAAGAAAGAAAGAAATGAAGCGAAATGAAGAAAAAAGAAATGAAGCGAAATGAAGAAAAAAGAAATGAAGCGAAATGAAGAAAAAAGAAATGAAGCGAAATGAAGAAAAAAGAAATGAAGGGAAATGAAGAAAAAAGAAATGAATCGAAATGAAGAAAAAAGAAATGAATCGAAATGAAGAAAAAAGAAATGAATCGAAATGAAGAAAAAAGAAATGAAGCGAAATGAAGAAAAAAGAAATGAAGCGAAATGAAGAAAGAAAGAAATGAAGCGAAATGAAGAAAAAAGAAATGTAGCGAAATGAAGAAAGAAAGAAAGAAATGAAGCGAAATGAGGAAAAAAGAAATGAATCGAAATGATGAAAAAAGAAATGAATCGAAATGAAGAAAAAAGAAATGAAGCGAAATGAAGAAAGAAAGAAATGAAGCGAAATGAAGAAAGAAAGAAATGAAGCGAAATGAAGAAAGAAAGAAATGAAGCGAAATGAAGAAAGAAAGAAATGAAGCGAAATGAAGAAAAAAGAAATGTAGCGAAATGAAGAAAGAAAGAAAGAAATGAAGCGAAATGAGGAAAAAAGAAATGAAGCGAAATGAAGAAAGAAAGAAAGAAATGAAGCGAAATGAGGAAAAAAGAAATGAAGCGAAATGAAGAAAGAAAGAAATGAAGCGAAATGAAGAAAAAAGAAATGAAGAAAGAAATGAAGCGAAATGAAGAAAAAAGAAATGAAGCGAAATGAAGAAAAAAGAAATGAATCGAAATGAAGAAAAAAGAAATGAAGGGAAATGAAGAAAAAAGAAATGAAGCGAAATGAAGAAAAAAGAAATGAAGCAAAATGAAGAAAGAAAGAAATGAAGCGAAATGAAGAAAGAAAGAAATGAAGCGAAATGAAGAAAAAAGAAATGTAGCGAAATGAAGAAAGAAAGAAAGAAATGAAGCGAAATGAGGAAAAAAGAAATGAAGCGAAATGAAGAAAGAAATGAAGCGAAATGAAGAAAAAAGAAATGAAGAAAGAAATGAAGCGAAATGAAGAAAAAAGAAATGAAGGGAAATGAAGAAAAAAGAAATGAATCGAAATGAAGAAAAAAGAAATGAAGCGAAATGAAGAAAAAAGAAATGAATCTAAATGAAGAAAAAAGAAATGAAGCGAAATGAAGAAAAAAGAAATGAAGCGAAATGAAGAAAGAAAGAAATGAAGCGAAATGAAGAAAGAAAGAAAGAAATGAAGCGAAATGAAGAAAAAAGAAATGAAGCGAAATGAAGAAAAAAGACATGAAGCGAAATGAAGAAAGAAAGAAAGAAAGAAATGAAACGAGATATAGAAAGGAAGAAATGAAGCGAAAGGAAGCAAGAAAGAAATGAATGGAAAGGAAGAAAGAAGAAAAAAATGAAGCGAAATGTAGAAAGAAAGAAATGAAGCGAAATAAAGAAAGAAAGAAAAAAAAAAGTAATGAATCGAAATGAAAGAAAGCAGCGAAATGTAGAAAGAAAGAATGAAATGGAGCGAAATGAAAAAAGAAAGAAATGAAGCGAAATGAAGAAAGAAAGAAATGAAACGAAATATGAAATGAAGAAAAGCAGAAAGAAAGGAACATAAAGAAAAAAAAAAGAAAGAAAAAACAAATAAAGCTAATACGAAACTAATAAAATATCTTACCATTTTATTTCCGGCGTTAGATTGGAACTTGATATGATACTGCCATTTAAATATTTGAAAAAGAAATAAATATTTATATTTGGCATATGCCGCGTAACATTACGTTCGGGAAACAAAAAAAATATAAAAGATAAAAAAAGGAAGAAAATGGAAGACAAATTAAAACTAAAGGAAAATAAAAAAAGAATGGAAAGGAAGAAAAAAGTAAGAGAAAAGGGAACATAAATAATATATTAAGGGTTCAGTTTTAAATTTCCTGCGACGGGGGAGGGTACCCGAATGGACAAATTGAGGGGTGGAATGGTCGAAACGCTGTGGTAACAACAATAAAAATGAGTACAAATGTAAATAATCTAATTAATGATTACATCCACCAAATTCTCTATTTGTCTCCGAGCAGACGCTGACCTTTCCCCTATCGTGATTGATGGGCGTCCTGTCAAAGAGACTTCTTGACTTGAACGACTATTGGGGCTCTAGATTAACCCAGACCTCAAGACGGAACTCAGTTAATCGGATTTATTGCGAAAGGTGCTGGAAAAATGGTCAGTTCATCGTACCACTCCAGTAAGTATCTGACTCTCCCCTGCTATACACGACCTTTACAAAAGTCAGATCAAACCAAAAAATGGAGTATTGATGCTATATCTGGAGCTACCTGCACATTTGACTGACTTGATAGAATTCAAAAGCATCTACGCCGACTTATGGGCGATAAATTATCCCTCCTCCCAATAAACTGCTCGAATTTCCACTTGAACAGTTTTTTTCCCAAGAGCTTCTGCTTTGTGGAACAAGCAGTAGGATGGATGCTTTCACGATCACTATAATCTTGACCACCTCAAGTCTAAGATTAAGCGTTTCTTTAATACTTAACCTCATGACCAGCACCTGTCTTTCTTACGTTCATACAGCACCATACAGTAACCCTCTATCTTGAGTGACACTTGGGCCTTGTATGAGGTGAACATTAGTATATAAAAAAATCTTACTTGAGAAGGATATAAATCTATTCCCCCTGTTACACATTATTGACGTCACAGTAGTTGATAGAGAAATGGACAGAAAAATAAGCACTTCATTAAATGACTCACAAAACTTAGTAAGAAGATTTGCTTTGCTTTACGGCATAGCAACACCTCAATGGGTTATTTAATGACGACAAGATATTTATTTCTGGTAATATTTTTCCAAAAACGTATTGCTGGTAATAATTTTTCCTCAAAAAATTTATTGCTTGTATTGAAACCTATTTTTACACTTAAATATTGATTTGACCCCAGTTTGGGGGTTAACTATTTGCCCTTAGCTGGGACCCTAACAGGTGGTACCATCTCGGGTTAGGGTGAACCTGGGAACACCAGCAATTAAGATGTGGTTCCACGTTCCTCAAAACATCCTGACTAAAGACCTTGCTGTTGGACGTAGTTTATCGTCATACCCAGGACGCTAGTAAGTAGGGAGTAAGAAAAAAGCTTCTACACCCATTGTCAGCCTTAACAGGAGCTGATCTTTATATTAAGCTTGTCAAGTAAATATTGAAGGTTACAAATTCTTAGTGTTTGTCTATATTTCTGAGATGAGGTATTATGCACATTATTTACATTATTCGGACTATTCTCCTCATCTTTGTCGCCATATTTATTACAACGTTTCAGCCTTTCAGTATCTGTCTATATTTCTGAGATGAGGTATTATGTACACTATTTACATTTTTCGGACTGTTGTCCTCATCTTTGTCGCCATATTTATCACAACGTTTCGGCCATTGTACGCTCTAGCCTTCTTCAGGTGGTTGGAATGTCGAACCGAACCCTTTATTTTGCTCACTGGGGTAGACTGTTCTAGTTCCACGTGCCATGTCCTCAAGGACACATGGCACAGTGGATAAAGGAGATAACTGATAACTGACACCCATTAGACATGGCACGTGGAACTAGAACAGTCTACCCCAGTGAGCGAAATAAAGGGTTCAGTTCGACATTCCAACCACCTGAAGAATATTCGACACAACAGAAAGCTCTTCAAACTTGTCATACAGGAAGAAAATGAGTAGCTAGCGACACTGATGTTCGAGCGTGACACTCTGAATTTATGAATATATATTTTCCGTTAGGTGTATAAATAGCGGTGTCAGGCTACTGACTGTAGTGATTATTCAGTGAAACTATCCAGTCGAATTAGTGTGAATTATTGTGCGTTGATGATTTGGGTTTTGATTTAGGATTTACCGAATACTGAGCCGTGCTACTAACAAGGTATTCATTGAGATGGTTAATTATCTTTGGTTGACTTTGACTTCTTTGTTCTTGTTAAGTATTTATTTGTGGTTGTCATTAAATACTGTTTTATCTTAACATTGAAGTCTTGAGTTATACTTAATTGTTAACAGCCACCGTACGTCACAAAAAACTTTCAAAAATAAAAGAGTGAAATATACGAACTTAACGAAACGCGATAGACTATAATATTTACAAATTCTATCACAAGTGCAACTGAAAAAATTATTTAAGCTTAACATAAAATTTGTTACAAGTACTTGTAAAACAAAAAGAAATACAAAAATATAATGACAACCTAAAACCTGGATCATAGATTCACATAGGAGAGACTTCAAGGGATTTAAATAAAAGACTTTATGAACACAGAAGATATTGTTTATAAAACAACACACTCAGACAAACAGATAGATGAAAGCTCACAATGAATTTACACACAAATATATAAGCGTTTGAGCAACTGAAGGTGAAAGAAAGACCTTGAAGAAAGATGAATCCCCGAATGAATTAGGAATCAATCTTTCTTCAAAGTGTTTCTTTTCTTTTGAAACTTCTGAATTTATTAGGTTGGTGCAAAAGTAATGACGTAATAATGTCGTTTTTTGACGTATTTTTTAACGTCAAAAAACGACATTATTACGTCATTATTTTTGCACCAACCTAATAAAAAGAAATTACTTTTTTTTAACCTGCAATGTTCTCTTACGACCATTTTTATACGATGCAAAATTCATAGTTGCGAAAAAAACATTACAAATTAATTTTAAGACATGTTTACGTTTTGATTAACTGGCTCCACGCCGTTAGACTTCATTTAGGGCCAGAATGCAGCATAATAATAGATAGGTTCGATTATCGCCCGGTTTACTATCCTCCCCGGTCTACAGGAGTAGAAGTTTATCCCCTGTTTTCTGTTTAAGATAAGGTTTCCGCACAAATATGTAAGCGTTCGAACAACTGAAATAGACCGTGTTTAGGGGCAGCAATACTTGAAATGAGTCTTAGTAGCATTGTCGCCTTTCTTTGGGGTGAATTGATTAAAAAAAAAGAATTTGATCAAATTCCCAACTATCGCATATTTTGTGGGGGAAAAGGTTCGCCTATCGTCCGGTTCACTATCCTCCCTCTTCTTTTGAAGATCAGTAGAGGTTTATCCTTTGTTTCCTGTTTGGGATTGGGTTTTAGGTTCTTATTCTCTTTCATTCTTAGTAGCTCCTTGCTTCTTAGTGGCATTACTGCCTTGCTTGGGATGAAATGATTAAGAATATATTTGGTTGTAGAAGAAATCGTTTTTGAGACGATCGAACGGAAGATCAGGAATCAGCCAAAAGGGAGTCAGTCGAACCAAATGATATCTGAAAAGAAATTCCGGAATTAGAATAAAAACAAAAAGATATTCTCCAAAGTTATATCTTTGTTGAAAAAAAAACAAACCTAGCATCACTTGGGAATTGAAACAGTTGCTAGCCGTGTGTCAAGAGGTCATTCCGTCCCTTAATTCTGTTTTGACAACCTCGCCTCGGGTGTCGAAACGTAAAGAGAATCCAAAATATTTCCTACTATCTTCCTCAGCTGTTCGAGTTACCGCCTTGACCAAGTAGACCACCATGAAGAAAAAGCCAATAATCTTTGCAGAAAACAGAATAAAGGCCAAGTAACAGCAAGCAATAATATTTCTCTTTCTTTTACTAACCATTAATTCCTAAAACGGGTTGAGCATATTGAGTCAAATGAACGGATCAAATTCGATATATTTGAGCTTCACTGCCCAAGTCCGATTCACAACTGGAAAAAATGACACCTAAAATGGGTTGAACACACTGAGTCAAATGAACGGATCAATTTCGATTTATTTGAACTTCACTATCCAGGTCTACTTTACAAGTCGAAAATTTGATCCCTAAAACAGGTTGAACACATTGAGTCAAATGAACGGATCAAATTCGATATATTTGAGCTTCACTGCCCAAGTCCGCTTCACAACTGGAAAAAAAATGACCTCTAAAACCGGTTGAACACACTTAGTCAAATGAACGGATCAATTTCGATTTATTTGAACTTCACCATCGAAGTTTACTTTACATGTGGAAAATCTGATCCTTAAAACAGTTTGAACACATTGAGTCAAATGAACAGATCATATTCGATTTATTTGAGCTTCACTACCCAAGTTCCATTTACAACTGGAAAATTTGATCCCTAAAACGGTTTGAGAACTTTGAGCCAAATGAACGGATCAAATTCGATATATCTGAGCCTCACGGCCCAAGTCCGTTTCACAACTGGAAAAAAATTATCCTTAAAACGGGTTGAACACATTGAGTCAAATGAACGGATCAAATTCGATATATTTGAACTTCACTACCCAAGTCCGTTTCACTACTGGAAAAAAAGTATCAGTCCGTGAAACAGTGGGTTGAGGTTGATGACTCGGTGAGGTTCATAGATACACATGATGATTTTGATATAAAAATGTTCTGGATATTCCATCACTCAGCAGATAAGACATGTGAAGACACAATGTGCGCAGAGTGAGCAGTCAATAGTCGAAAATATAGACAGTGCTCGAGTTTATACGCAAACGAAGAGCAAGAAGAAAATACTAAAGATAATTATTTAGATGCAAAAGAATGCTGTCAATAGAATTATATTCTGTCATTTAAAAGGTTATCATTTCTGTTCTAATGAAATAAAAACGCACGTTCGCAGGTAGAAACAGAAGAAAAATACGGAAAAGAAAATGTAACTATTTACATTGTTCCTGTTGTATTCATTGTCATTACCATATTCATGACGTTTCGACCGTTGTACGCTTCGGTCTTTGTCAGATGATATACGTTGGAATTTCGAATCGAACCCCTTATTTAGTACACCGGGGTAGATTGTTCTAATTACACGTACAATTGCATCGTCCACCGCGATGAAAGTTGGCTCTCTGTGCCGCGCCAGGAAATTTTTCTTCCCGGAATCGATACATCAAATATACAAATCAACCATTCGCCCTTGCATGGAGTATTGCTGCCATATATGGTCTGGTGCACCTTCTGTTTACCTCGGAGTTCTTGACAAGATCCAAAGGCGGATATGTAATATAATTGGCCCTGATCTGGCATCTCGTCTACAGTCACTCTCTCACAGACGGACAGTCGCCTCTCTCTGTCTTTTTTTACAAATACTTTCATGGTAACTGCTCCGAGTAGCTGCATTCGCTGGTTCCCAGACTTCATGAATTCAAGCGCCCTACGAGGCTGGCATCCCGCTCTCACGCTTTCACTGTAGAAACTTTTAAATGTAGCCCTCTTCTACTCCAATAGCTTCATATCTCGCACCTCTCGCCTGTGGAACACTCTTCCCTATTACTGTTTCCCTGAGAGCTATAATCTCCAACTATTCAAATGTAATGTCAATCGACATCTCCAGTTACCTTGATCTATCCACTTATCTTCTCCTCATCTTTTCTTCTATCACGCCTATCTGCTCTCGCTCCAAATCTTCTGCAACCCCCTAGTGGCTTCCCGCCTTGCTCGGGGTGTAATGCTTTAAAAAAAAATCTCTTTTTTTGTGTGTGGGGGGAGTATCCTAGTTTCAGTTATTTTATTTTAGTAACTCTACTGTCCACGTTTTTGTTACTTTGGCTGTGACCGGGTATTGAACTCACGACTCTTTGAGCCAAGTCACTTTTTGGATCACTCAACCTACGAAGAAAATGTAGATTAGAAATATACTCCTTTCGGATGATGAAAGTTGGTCGCCATTGAAGTAGGGTCCCGCTTGCGTACAAACCTTAGGTTTTAACTGACCTCACGCCTTTAAGTGAAATAGTGTGATGCAGCCTGGAGAGACGGACTCGTGGAATTAGACTCTTATATATTTTTTCCTTCAGATCCCAAAAGAGCAAGAAACGAAGACAAAAACGAATTGTCTACATTCACTTTTTTGTTTATTTGCTTGGTTAATTTAACGTCACATCAACACTTGTTGCTTTATTTAGTGTCCAATTTAAGTGTGAAATGTAATAGGTAGGTAGACATATTCGATTTACACTGCGTAAAATAGGATTGACATAGGTCCGTTATAGACTAATGTCAAAAATGTAGATATAAATCATAAAAAAGTAGATATAGATCCTAATTATACTAATGAAAAAAAGGTAGACATAGTTATTGATTGCACTGTTATAAATATGTTAGACATAGGCACCATTTACTCTTGCCAAAATGTTCGACATCTTTTTGATACATACGTTTGGTTTGTATTAATCTAAAAAATCGATATAGGTCAGGTTTACACTAATGTCAAAAAAGTAGACATATGTCCGGTTTAAACGAGTCAAGAATGTAGACATAGGTCTGGTTTACACTAGGCTCATAAAGGTAGATATGGGTTCAGTTTACACTCGGGTCAAAATGTTAGATATAAGTCTGCTTTACCGGAAGTCTGCAAGTATCATGTTTTCTTTAGCTATCTTTAATGGGTGCAGGCGGTAGATTCTAAAATCTACCAGAGAGAAACTTTTTGTGTTGTCTGTGATTAATTAAAGCTTTATTTCGAAAAAAAAAACAAAACAATCTTTCTTCATCTGTAATTCTTTATAAATGTATTAGATAGTAGGAAGGTTGCGAAAAAACTTTGGAATTTTGTAAGCCGGTAACAAATAGTGAGTGGAGTGTCTATGGTAGATCAATTTACGCTTTCCACAGTCTGATGTCTACAGCCTGATGTTTGGCGTGATGCTATTTGCGTAGCATGGACAATGAATACCCTTCACTTTTGTCGCATGCCGCGAAGGTTATGAAAAAAAAAAACAAAAAAAAAAAAACATTGATAGTGAGCTTGTGTTCTTCGTTTAAGAAAGAAATACAGAAATTTAAATTGAGAAAGAAATCTCCTATAAAGACTTCAAAGCAACTTTAAATTCATATATTCTAAACAAGTAGCAAGAATTATGGAACTACGACACAAACAATAAACTTTACCCAATTAAACTCATCGTAAGAGAATGGCATCGCAGACTTTCTCGGAAGGAAGTAATCGTCCTACCAAAATCAGATTAGGACATACCCATATCACTCACTCATTTCTCCTAAAAATGAACATCCTATATATATATATATATATATATATATATATATATATACAGTATTTACATTATTCGGACTATTGTCCTCATCTTTGTCGCCATATTTATCACAACGCTTCCTCAATATATATATATATATATATATATATATATATATATATATATATATATATATATATATCAAATATGTGGTGCAGTTCAATTTGTATTACAATGAATCATTTATGCAAAGAGTAGATTAGTAAAGTTAATGGTACAAAATGGCGAAATCCGTTCGCAAACAAAATTTTAAAGGTGCATTAAGTTACAAATCACTCGTTGAATGTTATGATCTTTGTTTTTAAAAATTATTAATCTGCATAAGGTCTTTCTTTAATACGCAAGTACTTTCAACTGTACATTCAGTCATCTTCAGGCATGGAAATTATTTTGTTTTTTGAGGAAAAAATTAAATGCGAATCGAAATATATTTTCTTTGAAATGTGTTATTGTTAACGGATACAAACTTTTGCAGCGTGCGTATTAAAGAAAGACCTTATACAGATTATAGTTTTTAAAAACAAGGATCATAACATTCAACGAGTGATTTGTATGTTAATGCACCTTTAAAATTTTGTTTGCGAAGTGATTTCGCCATTTTATATCATTAACTTTACTAATCTACTTTTTGTGTGAACGATTCGTTGTAATACAAATTGAACTGCACCACATATTTTATATATATATATATATATATATATATATGAGAGTGTGTGTGTGTGTCTGGAGAGAATGTGTTTTTTAACAAAAAGCGCCTTTTCTGTTACGACATGAGAAATGAAAAATCTTTGAATGTGTGTGTGTGTGTGACGAATAAATGTTAAAGAGTTCTCAGTCTACCCAACTTCCCAAAATCTGATCAACTGTTCAAGCATCAGGATTTTTCGGTGGAAAAGCTATCAACACACCATGGTCAATTTCATAGGAATCAACACACTATGGTCAATTTCACGCATCAATGCCATCCTTAGACTAAGTTTGAAGATGACATTGAAGCGTGAAATTGAGTCACTAGTGATGATACTATCTACATTTATAACTAACGCCTTTATCCACTGTGCCATGTGTTCTTGAGGCGTTTGTTAGATCCAGTGACAGGACCCAGAGAGTTGTGAGTTCAATACCCGTTTAAGTTAGTGGAGAACTTGGAGAGGTTTATTAACAGGAGATAACTGATAACTGACATCCATTAAACATGGAACATGGAACTAGAAAAGTCTACCCCAGTGAGCGAAATAAAGGGTTCAGTTCGACATTCCAACCACTTGAGGAAGGCCGGAGCTTACAACGGCCGAAACATTGTAATAAATATGGCGACAAAGATGAGGACAATAGTCCGAATAATGTACATATTGTATGTAATATATATTTTCAAGCGAGGCTTAGTTTTATATGATGTCATTTCTATTCAAATAAATTAAGCGGGTCCATTGCCATCAGTCGAAATAGTTCAGTTGGTTGAACTTTCATCTGAGAATGGGAAAGCTAGTTCCGAGAGATCGTTTTAATTTCTGTTTGTGACGCCCTCATTAAACGATATGCCCGAAAAATTATAATCTTCTACTTGGAGATGATAATTAAGTCGTATGTAAAACGTGGCATTTTAATTTGCCACTCTTAAGCACACAAGGAAGTCTTTTGAATCGGCAATTTTGTTAATCTTATCTTCGGTGACTCGTATACAAACTCAGTGTCAGAATTCTTTGAATGTGGAAGACATAAAACGACATGATCAATTCGTTTATACAACACCAAATAAATCTGTTTCATTCCGACCAAGAAGATTTATATTCGCTACATTAAACTTCATTTCCTTCCTTCCTGTCCTTCCATATTTTCCCAATTATCTGCTGATTAATTTGAACCCCTATTTCCTTTTTGTTGTCTTTTGCGGCTCGACCAAGCGGTATTGATTATTTGGGGATAAAATTTAACATTCCCAAGGAGATGATTCAGTTACCAAATAAACGAAACGCCAAGAATAAAATAAATGAAAGACATGGAATTAAAAAATGGTAAAGAAAAATACATTCATCTTGTCAAAGAATCATGCAAACAGAATATTCCCTGAGTTTAGGGAATTAGACACTAGCGATAAAACCGCTTTTTATTCATCTGCTAACCTATTATCATTCTTCTTCTTCTTCTTCTTCTTCTTCTTCTTCTTCTTCTTCTTCTTCTTCTTCTTCTTCTTCCTGCTTTCTTCTGCAACTTTTTCTTCTTCTCCTTCTCCTCCTCCTCCTCCTCCTCCTCCTCATTATTATTGTTATTATTACTACTACTACTACTACTACTACTTGCTTCTCTTTTCCCGCCATTGATATCGTATGGTTCCTGTCGGAATTTTGTCTGACGGGGCGTTTTAATCATTATATATGTTTCTTTTCAGTAATTTCCACGTCTTTGTTTTTTTTTTACAGTCTTTACCCACCAGCCTTTACCCACCAGCCTTTACCCACCAGTCATTACCCACCAGCCTTTACCCACCAGCCTTTACCCACCAGCCTTTACCCACCAGCCTTTACCCACCAGCATTCCTCTTGTGTCTGTTAATTTTTTTTTTTTTTTTTTTGTATTTGAGACTAATTTGGAATTTATAATATTTTAAATTTATACAGACACCCAAAGAAGTCCGTGTGGTATAAGGACTGAAACGCAACAACAAAACAGAAAAAAAAGAAATTAGTCCATAGAATTAGTTTAATACAATGGTATCAACTGGTTTCCCTTGGGACCAAAAGAAAGATAGGTATCTTCAGCATATTTCTAAAGAATTAAAAAAAAAAAAACTATTGGTTGATATCAAGAGCAACATGTTTGAGGAATTTTGCTGGATGGTGTCGCTAAGCTGCCAGAGAAGCGTATTTGACATCAGTAACCAGAAACGGTTTTAAAAACTTTGTTTAACATCATTTTGGATAAAATTATTGTTCACGTAAAGATTTAAAACAACAGATAGTTCAGATTTGTCGAATTGTTGAGCCCGAGGCCTTTTCATGTTGATGGAAAGCAATTTCCGGTGGAAGCTTGTTGATCTTTGGCTATCTGTAGAAGCACGCTGGATTTGAATGGATTGAAATGCGAGCTGAAACCAGTTTAATACTGCAGATCTTAAAAAGCAGGCGTCAAACATCCGAGAAATAGCAGACATAATAGTGTATCTTGAACTAAACCAAGGTCTGACGGAAGTAACAAAATTACTACGTTTAATTCTACTCATACCTGTTACATCTGCTTCCTTTGAGAGATCATTTTCTTCATTTGAAGTAAGTAAATAATTATATAAGGTTTTCTCAAAGTGAAGCGAGATTGAGTAGTTTTGTCTTCATTTCCATGAACAAAAGACCTTTTGAAGAACATAGCGAAGAAAACAGCGACTTACCTCGTCAAATCAAGCGACAGCGCGTCGCGTGTATCTTACAACGGAAAATGTGGCGAAAAAGAAATTACTTACCCAAAAAAGGGCACGTATTCCGCATGACATGTTGAAGACGAAATATTTAAATTAAAAAAACAAGTCCGTCGCATGAGTCGCTATACAAGTATTTTGATATGCAAAAATTGGGCGTCCTCTCCCAGTTGTTGACGAATGGAAAAAATGCTCGGCGGATAAATACGAAAAGTGATGTATTTTGGCTACGGCGCTCGTCGGAGAGTGAGTTATTTTTTCTGACTGGTTACGTGCATTGGGATTTGTGAGATAGTACCTACGAATCGAGTTTTTCGGCATTTCTTTCTACTTTCGAAATCCGAGTCTGAAATTACAGTGATTTATTCTCTACGTTGTGGAAGTAATCTGCGACAAATATTTCGTTTGCTTTCAGAACGCTTACAAAGAATTTGAAGGTAGAGCGTGGCGCTGATACAGTTTATCACAAAGTGATCGATGAAATGAAGAACTGCACTGATTCATAAACAGATTTTAAAAATCTTGTAAATTCGTAGGTTTCTCTCGTAACAAAAATCAATCATTATCGGCATGATAGTGCTTGTGGTAGGAGACAATAAGTCCAGTGGAGCGGGTATCATTTTAGAGGGTGTGGCCTGTTGGATGAAGGGCATTTTCTCACATTAATCAAATTCACTGATGGGGGCGAAAAATTTTCTAAGGTGGCGAAGTAAGAGTTACGGGTTTCACGTCTTTTGCAGCGAGTTGTATACGCTTTTCGATAAATAATTAATGGCTTCTGGAACATTTTCCCGGCAAACGATATTTGGCCGGCTCATGTGAGTTCGGGGCAAAAATAAAACACAAAAAACATGGAATTTAAACAATTACTGCATTTGTATTAACAAAAAACAAAAACAAAAAAAAATACATTAATGTTTCCACAGCAGAAAGTAAAGGAAGAGAATATTAAAAACTTAGCTATTAAGAAGATGCTTATTCGTGTGTGTGTGCGCGCGCTTGTGTGTGTGTGAGTGTCTGATACGAGCGTGTGTGATACACACGTGTGGGTATGCGCGCGTGTGTGAGAGTCCAGTCGTTGTTGCACCGGGGTAACGAACGCAACTCAGCGGAGTCACCTTACCTACGTTCTACTACATTTTGGATCAAGAGGAAGAGAAAAGAAGACGAATGATTTTTTGTTTTTTTTATAGACTTAAACAGCGCCGCCTACTAGACGTTTGGTGATGCCAAGTGGGATAATCCACAGGCTACACTGTCCCACATTCTGCCATGATGATTAGCCTGCAACATTCACTGCATACTCAGGTGTCGAAATCATCCTAAGCCAATTTTATGTGTTTGTCTATATATATATATATATATATATATATATATATATATATATATATATATATATGTGTGTGTGTGTGTGTGTGTGTCTGTGTGTGTGCGTGCGTGTGTGTGTGTAGAAATATACATAATATGTTACATTGATTGCACAACTAAGAGTTACCTATGTTTATCTATTTGGTTATATATATATATATATATATATATATATATATATATATATATATATAGATAGATAGATAGACATGTTTATATATAGATATGTTTATCTATTTGGTTATATATATATATATATATATATATATATATATATATGTATATATATATATATATATATATATATATATATATATATATATATATATATATATATAGCAAAATAGATAAATATAAGAAACTGAGTTGTCCAATCAATGTAAGATATTTTATATATATATATATATATATATATATATATATATATATATATATATATATATATATCTTACATCGATTGCACAACTCAGTTACTTATATCTGTCTATTTGGTTATATATATATATATATATATATATATATATATATATATATATGTATATATATATATATATATATATATATATATATATATATAAATATAAGCACCTACATCGATGTTGTAAATGGTTTTTGTTGGTTGGAATAAAGTGACAGCAAGTTTCTTCAAATTACCAGCACTCTTCTCGATGGTATCAATAATGTCATCACTGCCGAGATCTGCAATGTCAAGATTCTCATCTGCATATCTTCTTACGAGTGTCTTTGAAACAGCACCCAGTACTCCAGTTATTTCAGGTACGACAGGGAACTACATTGTTCACATCTGTTAGTTGGCACAAGTTATTAAAAATTCTGGAACAAGTTCTTAAAATTTATTTATTTTAATATTTTTTTACCCTCTTCCCGTTTTCGCCTTCATTTCTCGAGGATGTTTTTTTTTTCCTTTTTAACGCAATCTGGTTTCCTCGCTTACGGCCATCCCTACAAACAACATATGCACGTCATCTGTTACGCAGTGTGTTGCAAAGATCAAATCCGCATAGTAGTAATCGCAGAAATATTCCTATGCAGATGTTCGTCCGAGAATAAGAGGAAAAGCCACAAATCTTCTCTCAGTCCGTTGACTCTTTGTCAAAACGAAAATGTTTTTTTTCCGACATGATTTCTGACAGGCCGAGACGATAAGAGTTCGCTTGTCCCCAATGCGTCACTCTTTCGATTCCAAACGGGCATCTGATTATAATATCTGTCTCCAGACACATTTGAAGACTTCCAGACAGCCACGTACTCGTCACAATCCGAGCTACACATGTGATTGTAATATCATTGCTGACACTTTCGACAAGTCCGACAAAAGAATCTGCATGATATTCCTAAAAGCCCCGAGGAATCAAGATTCGTAGCCGCGCCTCTATTTAAGACCGTCTAAACCAAAGGAACCTCACGTGAAAGTGCTTTTGCGGATTTGCATTAACGACAGCATTTAAATAAATAAAAACAGTGACGCTAGTTGTTGACTCTGTCAGGGACTTCCATGTTGTCCCCTTATTTCTTTGTTTTACAAAGGCTTTTGAATTGTTTTTCTTCCTGCAAATATTATTCCACAGCTCTAAAGCCAGACATTTGCAGACCTGACCAAAGAGGACAGATATAGCGGTCACCTTATTAAACAGAAATATTCCAGAGATTCGGTTTATTTAACAAACAAGAATGGGTTTTCCTTTTGTCCACTTCTCTCCTGCATTCTCCACAGACACACACACGCGCGCGCGCACGCGCGCAAGCAAAAATCTCAAGCAAAATATACATATATATTTATTCAAGAATGTTGAGTTAAATGATTTAGACGCATTATATACATTTATTTTAGTTTTAATCCTTTCCACGAATTAATTTCTTAGTGGCTGTAGAAAATTGATTTAGAAAAAAATCCAAATTTTTCTATCAAATAATATTTATTTTCCCAAATACTTTCAATCTCATCTGAGGCCATCTTCAGGATTTGCATTTCTATCCGCACGCAGACGGTTTGCTTCCAGTATAAGTTCTGGATGGTCCTAATCTCCTTCCCGAATAAATCAAGCTTACCTAGCAGTTCAAGTAGTTCTTTATACAACTGCTTTTGCATTTGTATTGCTCTTTCAGTTCTCATTCTTTTAATCCATCTTCTTCCTTTTGTTTTGAATGAAACGAAATTATGTGTAGTATTTCAAATTATTTTCACTCTTGAAGGTTATTTTCTTAAAAAGAAACTAAGTAACGATATGACGACTGAAGAATTTATGCCACTAACGACCTGGTGTTTGAAATGTAGATGCTTTTCTTTTCTTTTTGTTTTTCTCTTTTAATCATTTCCCCCCAAGCAAGGCGATAAATCCACTAAGACGCAAGGGGGTTACTGAAAGTAAAAGACAATAAAAGAACACGAAGTATTATGTACGCTATTTACATCAGTCGGACTATTGTCCTCATCTTTGTTGCCATATTTATTACAACGTTTCGCTCGTTGTACGCTCCCGACTTTTTCAGGTGGTTGGAGTGTCGAACTGAACCCTTTATCTCATTCGCTGGGGGAGATTGTTCTAGTTCCACATATAATGGATGTCAGTGATTTCCTATTAAATCTCTGCCTTAAACAGGTATTGAACTCACATTCGCTGGGGTAGATTGTTCTAGTTCCACATATAATGGATGTCAGTGATTTCCTATTAATTCTCTGCCTTAAACAGGTATTGAACTCACACTGTCACTGGATCTAACCCAACACCTTTATCCACTGTGCCATGTGTCCTTAATCTGATTTGTGAATGAATTTCTGGGACTTATAAACTTAATATCTTCAGCAATCATTTTTTTACCAGTGCTCATATTGCAATTTTTGCTGTTATAATTGCTTTTTTTTTTTTTTAGCATAGCTCATATTGCAATTTTTGTTATTATCGCTTTTCTCTGGCACTCCTTATTACTGGTTCCCATATTGTATTCATTTCTATGCTTGGTCGGCTCAGCAGATTTTTGTGGCCTAGCATATGTGCTGATTCCTTAAGTTTTCCAATGATGTTCTTTGTCTATGATTTCAACCTGATCCTACAGATGGCAGTGAGGTCCCTTTTCTCTCCATATGTGGTCAGCCACGCCTGATTTTTTCACTTCGCCTCGTGTTACAGATTTTTGGTGTTCTTCAAGCTTTACCTTAAGGAGGCGGCCTGTCTCCCTTTTATATTTCTTTCCGCAGCTGCACGGGATGGTGTATACACAGTCTTTAGTTATGTTCTCCTCTATGGAGGTGGGTCTCACTCGGGAGAGATATCTGCGAAGTGTCGTTCAGCTTTTGAAGCTTGTCCTGATCTTATATGGACCGCAGATCCTTTGTATTTTCTCCGATAACCCCTTCACATACTCTCAGGAAGACCGAAAATGGCGATTGATGTTGCATTTAAATCCTTGAAGATCGTAGATGACAGGGAAACAAGAAATCAAAAGAGAGTTCCACAGACGAGAAGTGTGAGAAAAGAATCTATCAGAATCCAGCTTACGGTTACATCTAGCTATTTCAACAGTAAAACTATGAGACCTAATAGCCAATCCAGTCGAGCGTTCAAATTCATGCAGCCGAGGTACCAAAGCGGAAATCTTATTAGAACAATTGTAATTAAAGCAATTAAAGCAAAGACACAGGGAAAACATGTCAGGGTGGTGGGAAAGTGACTGAAGCCGAGATGTCAGGTCCAGACCTATAATATTACAGATCCTTCTTTGGATTTTGTAATAAAACTCGAGATATATAACAGGAGTACCAGACCTGATGTGGCAGTAATATTCAATGTACGAACTAATGGCATCGTGTTCAATTGCTATGGTGGTGGAAAGGGTCGGTAAAAGGGTCTCGTATCCCCTCACCCAATCTATGATATGCCCCGAGTCTATCATACGCCCCCCCCACTCTACTACATCTCAATTTTCATAAGGTAGAATTCATATAAAGTACACATTTTATTGTAACCTAATTATGTACAATAATGGATCATATGCAATATAGGTGAACAATTCAACTAGAAAAATTGAAAATAAATCCAATGTATTTAAATCCAAATTAGAGACCTGTCATAATAGATCATTCCAGCTTAAATAAATTAACAATCTTTTGCGGCAATTTTTAACATCAACTTGAGATTTTTCTTGTTAAAAGTTGAATAATTTACACATTCAATATTATGGATAAAAAAAAATAATGAATTTTATATAGTGTTTTTTTTTTCGAGACTTGAGCAAATCTGCGAAAATTTTTCATCTTTTAATAGCCAATTGTACTTAGCTTAATTTATAACGTTTATAAGTCTAGCTAGAAAGAAAAAGTAAATGTTGATAAAGATAGCTAGGGTCACAAAGAACTACCCGAGGCCCCCAGTCAGGCCTGACCTTCCTGGTCAGGCGGTTCGGGAATAGTACGCACCGACCCTGGGGTGGTAGTGGAATAGCTTTTAAAAGTACATATTTATATACGGCTTTTTTATGCCTGCTTTTTTTGTAAACTATATTTGCATGCCAATGAGATTTTCACAATATTTTATTTTTTGCAAAACATACATTTCCTCTCGTCCCACTCTCTTTTAATTCGGTCAATATTTTAACAAATTTATTAACGTTTCTTTTCTATATCTTTCTTGCTTAAAAACACAGTAAGTGTATACGTGTATAAGTAAGTGTTTAAGTGTATAAGTCGGCCAGAAGTTTTTTTTCTAATGTGTTGATGTTTAATCTACTGTTGACCTTCTACTGACACATGACACACTGTAATCTGACCAAATAGCAAGCCTAACCTCCTATTGCATCTAAGGATGTCGGACAAGGGAGGCTGAACCCTAAACCCAATGAGTTCAGCGAGTGAGTAACATTGCAGTATTATTTAAAGTTGTCATTTTATTATCGATGGACCTCGCATATGAGTGACGTGTCTCGCTTCTCAGTGATGGGGCACTGTAGCAAAATCAATCATTCGATTATTTTCGACTTTTCACGCCCACCCGATAACACTCGTCGATTGGAGTGGGTAATTTATCTTTTACACATGGGAATGGCGGTACCATGCGCTTTGCTTCCTTTGACTTCTGATCCCAGAATGATTTTTGTTGAAGGAACATTAACAAAGAATTAATTCCGAATTTCTTGTACAAGATAGTTTGCCATTATTTCTTTTTGACTCCCTTCTTTACGTGCCGTGCCCCTCGGGACGTAGGCGATCATGGCTCTTTACAATTTCCTATCCCTTGCAGCACTAAATAAATTATTTTCTTTATTTCTAAACCCTGTTCTGACATTCATTTATTCAAACTCGTTAAGTATGTTATACACTGTTTCCCTCTTGCTCTCAATCTGTCCTGTGAGTATCAGATTTTCCAAGCCGTCTTTCCTCATATGTCCCAGTCTCTTTCTGATGTTAAGTATGAGATTTCTTTTTGTTTCCATTTTCTTTTTGACTATTATTATTATTATTGATCTGATTTATCTGTTTTTTTAGACAAGTCGCTAATTTTACATTTGAAAACCGCTAAGCATACAGCATGAATTGAAAATAAAGAATGTGACGAAATTTAAACAGGTTTGGCAACAAGTCTAGCATGGACGACAACTTACCGATTATGCTACAAAGGTACCTGCTAGGGTCCCAACTATAGGCAAATAGTGAATCCCCAAACAGTATGAAAGTAATAAATACATTTTTATAGTAAAAATACCAGCAATACATTTTTTTTATGAAAAAATTACCAGTGATACATATTTATAATAAAGTTACCGACAATACATTTTTAAGACAGAATTACCAACAATAAATTTTTATTGCAAAATGATCAACAATATGTTTTATCTGCAGTTGAAGCCATAATACTGCGTTCAAAATATTTAGATTTCGGTATTAAAAAAAACCCATAAAATTCATTCGGATGTGGTAGGTCGAAAACATGCCCAGCAGTCATTGATTTCGTTTCGTGGGCAAACTGATTTCTAAATTTCACCCAAACACGTGGCGCGCGCGCGCGTACACACACACACACACACACATGCATGCAGCTATGGCCAATGTAAATAATGCAAGTAATCATAATACCTCATCTCAGAGATATATACATAGACATAAAGGCCGGAGCATACAACGGCCGAAACGTTGTGAATATGGCAATGAAGATGAGGATAACAGTCCGAATAATGTAAATAATGCAAGTAATCATAATATCTCATCTCACAGATATAGACAGAGATATAGAGAGACATAGACATAAAGGCCGAAACGTTGTGAATATGGCAATGAAGATGAGGATAACAGTCCGAATAATGTAAATAATGTAAGTAATCATAATACCTCATCTCTGGGATATAGGATATATATAATATGGGATATTAAAAGAAACTCTCTCTCTCTCTCTTTGTTAATTCATTAGGATGCAGTAGATAGAAAACATGCCCAGTAGTCAATGATTTCTTTCCCTGGGCAAACTGATTTCTAAATTTCACACAATTACGTGGTGCGCGCGCGAGCACACATACACACACGCGCATGCATGTGTACACACTACCGCTAAGAAGATGTTTTTTCTTTATTTTGTGCTATCTGTATATACGTAAATATATTCTTTTTCTCTTCTTTTTCGAAGTACGTTTCTTATGTAAATGTGCATCCAGCATTCCTCCATATTTATGAATTAGTTTTTCTTGAAAAGGATGAAATCATTTCATTTTGAAATACAACAAACCCGTCCATTACCATCCTGGAGCCTTACTCTTGCCACAGAAACTAAAGCCCTGTATGATTTGAAGCAGTGTCAGCGGCAAAAATTAAGACATACGCCTATTTTGCCGATAAGGAGAAACGAATACGTGAGCTTTCTTCAAAAGAATATACATATAGACACGATAGGGTAGGAAGAGTAATTCAATAGAAACTGTGCAAACAGTTTGGAATTGGCAATTCACATCGTGAAGAGATAAAACAGAAGCTGTTTTGGGAAGAAATGCTGTAGGGATTTGATATCACAGTATTCGGATAAGAAATCGCAAATATCCCGATTAATCGTAGGCGGAACATAGAGGGAAATAAAAAAAAAAAATCAATATATATTTCCAGAGAATTGAAAAAGAAATAAAAAAATATGGAGGTACATCATGCAGTCACGGAACCTATGACAGCTAATAATCCAAATTTTTCTTCTCATAAAAGGCCTAAGTGCCACTCAAAGTAGAGGGTTATTACGGATGTTGAAATGCGTATAATGAGGGAGCAAGGTTTAAATATTATGAGGATAGATAACGGTTGAACTTCTACTTGAAGTGGTTAAGATTGTAGTGATTAGAGAAGTATCCCCTCGGGAGCCCTGTTCAGCTTTGCAGCAGTTCCGAGAAACTTATTCCTTATCGAAAAATATAAAAGTAATGAGTATCAATGACTCAGTGGCATGTACAGGTTCTAGTTATGAAGGTTTGGACAAATGTAATCAAGGAATAGAGTTTGTGCTAACATCTACCATGAAAATAGCGAATGAAGTAGCGAGAGGCTAGCGGTGTTTCATCCGTGGGAGGGGTTGAAGGTTGAAAAAAATTAATTGCCTACAGAGCTGCGCTTTACGATTAATAATGTCCCAATTCTATTGCCATATGGCGAGACTGATTCCTTTGAAGTTAAAGCAGAAGTTCGACAAAATGACATACTTGCTCCTTTTCTGTTTATAGTTGTTCTCGACTACGTTCTACGTATTTCTCTCGACAACATGGAGGAAAAAGGACTTCTTTTGAAACCTCGCCAGAGTAGTCGGTACCCACCACAATACCCTGACTGACCTTGACTTTGCCGACGATCTTGTATTAATTTCTCAATGTATCAAGGACGCAGAATCCTTGCTACAATCATTCGAGCAAGCAGCGAACCAGGTAGATCTCTGTTGCAACGTAAGAGTGAATATATCACAACCTCCCCATAAACCCTCCGAGTTGAAGTCACTTAAAAGTTCAAACCTTTCGAACATTGATTGAACCAGTCCAGCTGTATGGATCAAAAACTTGAACATTATCTGTTCATCTTGAAAGACGACTGGATGGAACATTTACAAATCTACTTAGAAAAATCCAGAACCTCAGTTGGAGATCCCATGCAATACTTAGCATAATATACGGAGACTTTCTCAGACACCATAGCTCGAGACTCAGGGTTAGACATTGGGAATCCGGGGACAGCAATAGAAGACCGAACATTGTGGAAAGGGATTGTCAATTGTGTTCTGACCAACCATAAGGAGGTTGAAGAATGATGATCATTATGGAGTCTTAGTATCCCATAAGACCTGACTTTATCTGAAGAAAGACTTATGAAAGGTGTTTTTTTTAAGATTGTGCCAATACGTAAACAAACCATGGAGATCGTATACAAAGATTGTAAGCCGTAAAAAGACTTTTTCTAATAATACTATGGTCATTATTTGCTTATCTCGAAAGACGACTGGATGGAACATTTACAAATCTATTTAGAAAAATCCAGAACTTCAGTTGGAGATCCCATACAATACTTAGCATAATCTACGGAAAACTAAGACCAATTTCTCTTATAAATAAAAACAATTACGGTTTGCCGGCCACTGCCACCGAGCAGACAGGGAAATCGTCTCGTCCTTACTTCTATGGCATTCTTCTGGAAGTGTCTTTTCACGAAAATTGACTTTCCCAGACACCAAAGCTCGGAACTCAGGGTTGGACATTGTGTATCTGGGGACAGCAATACAGGATCGAATAGTGTGGAAAATAATTGTCAATGGAATTCCGATCAACCATGGGGAGGTCGAAGGATGATGAGGATGAATAACGTCCCAATGGTTCACCTTATGGAACGATTGATCCAAAATTGTTCTGCAACCAGAGAAATCATTTTGCACGACGTAAAAATGTGTATGACATTCAATACTGACCAAATACTGATTTTGAGAAGTGAGTCATAATTTTTCAGCGCCTTCTCGTAAACACTAATAGATTAGCTATTTTGAAAATATAACATTTCAAGTGGTAAGTTTTATTTGCATTTGAAGCTCCGATTTTTTCTGCCTTTGATAAAATGTTTTCCATTTAGGTAAGATGAATTAATGAGGGTCATGTGACTGCCTATTCACGCCAGTTGCTCTGTAAGCAACACAGAAACAACCCACAAGACTGCCCACGATAGTTAAGCGAGCAGAGGAAACCACATGGTCTCACCAGGCACATAAAGAACACTACCAGCCTCCTCGTCTTCACTTCAGAAAATATTGCAAGTAAGACCCTCTCGTTTGTTTCACCACTTTTCAAACTGCTTGTTGCATACATACAGGGGGCCGACACAATTTTTGGAACACTTTGAAAAGTGTGCTTAAATGTGTTTTTTGCTGCCGAGAGATTTTGTGTTGATGAGTAGGTAGTTCAGCAGTAACTGTCCATTAATGGTATGAACATTGATTGATGGGTTTGTCTTTGGTTTCATGTTTTCTTTATTTTTACTTCAACTTAGGCGACAATTTTTTTTCCGACATGACACAAATTCCGGGTTTTTTAATGATTTAGTCGTCGAACGTCTACAATATGCAAATTTTCTGCAGGTAAATTGTACCCTGACCATTATATTTTAGTATCTTTACCATTCACTGCGAAAACGTATTAAAATCCTGAAGAAGAATGCATTCAAAGAAGTCATCAGTTTCG
>OZ010600.1:94812390-94859890 GCA_963932145.1 Acanthosepion lycidas
AAACCTCGCAAGATGAGCCATGTTTTGTATTAAGTGTAAAGAACATTACCTCATCCAGTAAATTTTTTTCCTGTATAACTTTGCCTTGCTATTTGCAAAAAGTCATACCCACATTCAGTTTTATCGATTTTTCTGCCAAACTCGGTGGAGAATAGGGCTGGAAATTGAAAAGTTTGTGTTGTCTAGATAAATTTGCAACATGTATGTACAATTACATCGAAATCTATCGAATGTAGACGTGCATAAATAACATACACACAGACAGACATCTTCTGTTTTATAGATATAGGGAAGATTATAATATGTGGTCGTATTATACTCAAGGATTTAGTTTATTCCGTTTTTAGTTTCAGAAACATGGGATTGTATTGTGCATTAGAAAATACGATAATTTTTCCCTCACTGGACGCGTTTTAGAAAAAGATTGTTCTAAATTTTTCAATTCTTTTTTTCAATGATATAAACTTGATAAAAATTTATTAAACCTTTTTACATCTCCATGTGGCCAATGGGATTTATTCAGTCGCTTTTTAACCAACCAGTCTCTAGAGAAGTACGAATATATTCATTTTTATTCACAAATTAAGTCCGTGAATTTTTATGAAAAACCCCTACTTCATCTAGATAAACAATTCTCTACACCTGATTCCTCATTTCCACGATTACGAAAAAATACTGCCAGTCTTTGGATTTCCATATTTGGTCTTCTTCCAATTTAGGGATGCGTCATTAGGTTTGCTTCTTAGTAATTTAATTTAAGGTTCTTTAGGGAATTGTTGCCAAGAACATCTGGAGCATGCAGCTTTTGGAAAGAAGGCTCAAGGATTCCCACGCCGGGATCAGCGATTGTTGATCGATGTCTGCCTGTAAGAATTGATTAAAATTCTGCCATAAATCTTATGGAAAGACAACGAAGCCAATTCTGAATCATTTCTTCTTTCGTCTTGGATTCAGCCATCTATCGATATAACTAGCGATATATATATATATATATATATATATATATATATATATATATATATATATATATATATATATATATATATATATGAATAAATTACAAAACGGATATATGAACACAAAAAGTATCATATATCTAACAATTTATCAAATGTATTAGTCATAAATAGAAATATGTTCAACCACAATTTTGATCTAAAGAATGGCACGATGATAAAAAGAGACAAAATGACTGAATTAGGCGGGAAATTCTTAAAAGTGTCGCTGTCGAATCTTACCAAAATAAAAAAAAAACTGCACCCCGGAATTTTTTCAAATATCGCTGTCCCTGAAATAATTATTCCTTTCCGAAGCCGACATACAAGGTTATAAACATCTTTAAAAATGAAAAGAAAACAGTTGAATTCATAACCCGTTATTTAAAATATATGACGCATAAATTAATATCAAACTAAAATACTATAAAAAGCATTAATTAGATGATAAAAAGAATTCAACAAAATTCTCCGACATTTTTTAATTTCCTTTCGGCTGGAGCTTCAGATTACGCCGACTACACCTCTGCAGAGGGGTACCCTCCCAATGAGGCGTCCTGGTTATGACGATAAACTACATCCGATTAGGAGCCCTTGAAGAGTGTACAACCACCTCTTAATTGCTGTAGTTCCTAAGTTCATTCTTGACCCGTGGTGGCATCACCTGTTAGGGTCCCAGCTATGGGCATATGAAAGTGTAAACATTTTTAATAAGTTTTTATAACAGCAAATATATTTTTTGAAAACATTATTGCCAGAAATACATTTCGAAAAAAATACCAGCAATACATTTTCGAAAAAAAAATATTACCAGCAATATATTATTACCATCAGTATATTATTACCATCAGTATATTATTACCAGCAATATATTATTACCATCAGTATATTATTACCAGCAATATATTATTACCATCAGTATATTATTACCATCAGTATATTATTACCAGCAATATATTATTACCATCAGTATATTATTACCAGCAATATATTATTACCATCAGTATATTATTACTATCAGTATATTTTTGAAGAAAAAAAAGTATTACTAGCAATACATTATTATCAACAGTACATTTTTGAAAGGAAAAAGTATTGCCAGCAATAAAAACCTTGTCGGCATTAAATAACTCATTGATTTTGATATGCTGTTAAACAAAAGAAACCAAAGCAAGCTGATTTCGTTTTATTAGACATTAAATTATGTCACTTAGCATCCTCCATAATTTACCTAAACTTTTCAGTTAGCCTAATGAATATTCTTGAATGTTCGTAAGTATAAACATGAAAAAAAATTTAACACTTTTCTTTCGTTTGGAAATACTTATTGCAAAATAAAATCTTTACATTTGCCTTGATAAAGTCGATCAGAGGACGAAACGCGTCGGCTATGATAAGTTTCCGTTTTTTACACTATTTACATTATTCGGACGATTGTCCTCATCTTTGTCGCCATATTTATTACAATGTTTCGGCCGTTGTATGCTCCGGCCTTCTTGTAACAGAAAGAGGTACACACAAACACCCTCACATGAAGGCACACACGCAAATATAACTTTTATCGACTGGAAGTGGAAATGGTGTTTATATATCAAAGTACAATTTGGGTTAAGATGTGTGTTTACCGATGAGAAATACGATCTCAGATCAGGAGGCGATGTTTTAAACCTGGGTCACTAGTAAACAATGGGGATGGGCGAGATACTTGGTTTTCTTTAACAGTATTTGTTTTGATCAAAAGGTCGAATCAATGTTTAGATATCCCAAAGTATAATTTTAGTGAAGCGAGAATAACTCGTGATTGAGATAAGTTAAATAATTGGAGAATAGGTTTACATGTCAAGGGATAGTTTTTGGCACTCGTTGTAGCTGCGTGCCGGGCCGAGGGTCAGTTGTGATCAGCTAATCCTTTTTCTATATTAACTCGAGATTTTGCTAATAAAGCAGAGTCGGGCAAAGAGACTGTCATCGAGAGAGTCACGAGACTATCGTTGTAGTGAGTCGAGAGATTTGCGGGAGAATTTTGGAAGGAGAGAGAGAAGACTAACCCCTGTTCTGAGAAGTCTGTATGAGACGGGACTATTAGTCATAAACCTACCCCAGGCGATTCAATACGCGTTTATCAGACACAAACCCTCTCTCTGTTGGGAATTCGCTGGATGCATTTTTTTCTTTTTCTTTTTCTTTTCTCATTTATGTTAAATTTTTTTATTCTCCCTGTAATCTCTGTTCTGATGTTCTTCTTATATAGAAAGAGACAGTCTGAGATACATAATGAGGAAAGAAGGATTGGAAAATCTGATACTCACAGGACAGAGGTCAAGAGGGACAGAGGAAAACATGCTCAGTGAGCTTGTGTAAATGGATGGCGGAACAGGGTTTACGAGAAATAACATAAAGACAAAGTTTTTTAAGAGCTACAAGAGTCAGGACGTTGTGGAGGGCCATATCGCGGTACATAAAGAAGGACATTTCAAGCGTTATCAGTGTTATGTTCTCAATGTTTTTGCCTTCTTCAGATTTCTCTTCTCGTCGTAACCTTGGAATTTCAAACTTTGCCCTTTATTGAATTTCCAGGGGTAGGTTATTATCATTTGGCTTTTCACAATAAGGGGAGATAACTCGTATACGTTAGGGGAGAGAACTCGTGCCAGTTAATACTTATCAGTCATATTCTCGTATCTTCCACTGAATAAAAATACATGACTTTATATCAGGAAGAGACAATTGAGGTTTCTGGAGCATAAAATGAGGAAGGAGTGCTTGGAGAATCCGATACTCACAGGACAGATTAAAAGGCAAGCGGGACAGAGGAAAACAACGCATGATATTTTTAGTGAGTTTGAGTAAATGGATGGCGGAATAGGGCTTAGGAGAATTAACAGAAAGGCTTAGTTTATTAAGAGCTACAAGAGACAGGAAGTTGTGGAGAGCCATGATCACCTACGTCCTGAGGGGACAAGGAAGAAAAAGTTTATTTTATTTTCTAATATTTTTTACAAAAATATATTCTACGTGTGGGTATGTGTGTGCGAGCGTGTGTTTGTGTAGAGCAGAATAGTTTTAAATTCTTTCAGGTTTTACCGGTGCCCGTCTCTCGAAGAAAATGCCAAACGTTCGAAGGGCAGAGAATGAAAACAAACCCATGATGAAAGACATTCCAATGTCGCCATTTTCAATCCACGGATTCTTCACGCTCGAGTCAGAAGACATCGCGTAAATGATCCATTACTTTAGATTTCAGATAACCAGTCTCTGCGCTCCTCATTCTGACTTTAGTTATGAAGAAAAAAAAAGACAAGAGACAATGCTTTGATAAAGTCCCCCCAGAGGAAGAAACGAGTCGGCTAAGTAGAGTTTTTCCTCTGGTCGCTTTGTTTCTTATTCATTTCGTCTCTTCTACACAAACTTCATCTGAGAATATTCACACACACACACACACACACACACACACACACACAAATTGTCCAAATCCTGTAACAGCAAAATTGTCCATTTGTTACATCAATCTCTGAACCGTTGTATCTTAGAAATGATTAAAGATATCTTACTGGAATTCCCCCGAGGCTTTTATAACAGTATTGGACTCTATTTTGAGAATAATAAGAATGTAGAAATCTATCATAAACGAAAATGACATGTTCATTATTAATTAATTATAGCTAAGAATCGGGAGCTCATTAGGGATTGAAATAAAGTTCATATATATATATATATATATATATATATATATATATATATATATATATATATTATTCCAGGAACATTTTACCAAATTATTCAAAATGATCTTCGCTCCCTCTAATCTTCTAACTTTCTGTCCTGGGGTAACACGATGCCTCACAGATTTCACGTTTGATTTAATTTTTAAGTCGTTTTTCACTGCTCTTTGGACTGTCATAGTTGAATCTCCTTTCTGGCGTGCCAAACGTCTTATGGATTGAGTTGGATCTTTTCTAATTGATCTCTTTAGCTCTAAGTTGAATTGATCAGTGTGTGTAGCAAAATGCCGATGTCGTCACCTTTAAGTGACTTCATTTCTAATTCCAGCATTCTAAAAACACCTGACTTTGTCACACATGTTGCCATGAATATTTACAATTTGCCATTCAACAGTCGAAAATACTTGAATTTATAGAGAACATTAGAGAACATAATCACGATACGAGGTCAGTAAAGATGAACAGTTTAATATTATTATTCCGAGGTTTAAAACTCCTCACTCGGAAGTTGAGAAACTATATAAAATGTTAGACACATATTGTCGGCGCTATTCAAAAAAACTTCATGAAATAGACACACACACACGCACTCACAGACATATACATGGTGTCCATAAAGTTCATGTGCACTTTAAAAAATTTATATCTTTATTTTTATTTGTGATAGAAATAATTTGTAAAAAGGATTAGAAAGAAGTAAATCTATATTTTTTAAGGTTTTATTGAAATAGTTAAGTTTGCACATGTCCTCCATCATTAGCAATACAAAGGGTAATACGATTTAGCAGTTCACGGAAAACATTTGCCAAATGATTTACAGTAATACCTGAAATCACAGTTATTTTAGCAATACTTAAAACTAGGTACATTAAACTTTATAACATTTTTTACAGATAATTTCTATCGCAAATACAAATAAAGTTATACATTTTTAAAGTGCACACGAACTTTATGGACACCCTGTATATATATATATATATATATATATATATATATATATATATATATATATATATGTGTGTGTGTGTGTGTGCGTCTGTGTGTGTAATGGGAGTGTGAGAGAGAATAAGTGACATCGAAATTCAGTTGATTGATCGTCTACATTGTCAGAAAGAGAGAGAGAGAGAGAGCAATGTTTTCCAAATACCAAAGAGATGAAACCCTTAATAAGGATACAAAGTGAGAATATTCTGGGTGGTAGACACGTTGAGTTAATTATCGTCGGTGTCACACCCAAAATAATTTTAAAAGAAACAAAATGAAACTGAACGAAAGCAGAGAAAATGCAATGAATGGTGGGACAGACGAGTTTATTGTAGAGTTATTAGTTTTGTAGGAATGGCCTCCCTATTACTCTTGATGATTGAAAAGAAACAAATGCTTCCTTGGCCTAACTGATATATTTAATCAAAATATTTCCCTTCATTATCGATAACATGATCCTGTCTGTGTCATGCGAGACAATATTTCTCTCCAGAATCTATCATACAGGGTGCCGACACTATTTTTCAGACACTTTATTTTCTCAAGTTTTAGGTAGCACAGGCAGTCTGTACTGTTTTAGTGCAATGGCAATAACATTTAAAAACTGTTTCAATACTACAAATGGAAAAGCAGAATTCAAATTAGAAGTATTTTTATTTTTTTTACAAATTTTCACATTACACAGGCGACAGTATTTTTCAGACATTGCAGAAACAATGCTAATAGCAGCACCATTTTTTTCAATGACTTCTATCAGTCTATCTTCATAATGTTCGTACATATTGATAATAATGTCTCTTCGTGTTTCTAGCAGTCTATTTTTAGCATCTTGTATGCGCTGCCACAATTCAGCCTCTCTGGTTATTTCTGGCCCGTCGTAAACAAGCTCTGCAAGCATTTCCCATATGTTTTCAATTAAATTTCAGTCTGGACTTCTTACAGGCCATTCCAGAGTAGTTATATTTGCTTCACACATCAAATTTTTCACTGATTTGGCCACATGGATGCTGCAGTTATCTTGCTGCAAAATAAATTTACTTCCCATTTCTTTTTCTATGAGTGGTAGGGCTCTCTTTTCCAAAAGTTCTCTGTAGCTCAAGTTATTTTGACGTCCTTTTAACCACTCGAGCCACAAGTTTCCATTCGGAAATACCATACCCCAAAGCATGACTCCTCCTCCTCCCATCTGTCTCTTGTTGAGAATAACAGGTTCACCTTTTCTCGACCATGTACACCACCCGTCAGGTCCATCGAACTTAAAATGTTTTTCATCAGTAAATATCATGTTCTTGAAGTCGACATGGTTAGTTATCCATCTTTTGGCGCTTCCCAGCCTTGCCTCCTTGTGTTTTCTCGTTAGTGTAATTCTTTTCTTGATTTTAGCATATTTAAGTCCAATTTCGTGTAGCTTTCTTTGTACATTGACATCAAGTTCACACTTTCTTCGCTGTCACCTTTTCTCCTAATTCTTCAACAATCAGCAATCGCTTGTGTCTTTGTAGCTTTACTGCATCCGGTAAAACCGATTAAAAAATGCTAAAAAAATCTTTCATATATAATGTCATAATCTTTTACCGGCCTTGTATTGCCGTATAAGAAAACACAGCCCGGTTAACCAATTATTATTAATAATATTTTTCCTGCAAATGTTGGTGCAATGCTCCCAATAAACAGCAATATTTTTCTGTGATATTTGGTTTAGTTCTGGGTTCTCGATAGACAAAACCCACTTCGTATCGCATCCAATCCAATATATAATTATTGCAGGTTCAATCCTGGTCTCGGGATGGAGTCCGATTTTTCGTGCGTACTAAAGATTGCCGTTTTCGTTGGGTATGATTCAAAGAAAAAAGTACACTTTTTATCGCTGGCGATGATTCTACTGCGAGAAGGTTCGGTAGCATGTTTCATCAGCAATGACGAGCAGAGAGCAACTCTTTTATTAAAATAAGAAGCAGTCAAATGATGAGAAAGTTATCTATTTTAGTATGTTCATATCTATCTATCTATCTATCTATCTATCTATCTATCTATCTCATTCCGTTCTTAACTATCTAATGTCAGTTTTTTTATATCGCTCTTAGTCTGTTAATCTCTCATCGCTCTCTGTTCATAGACAAATATGAACATATATGTATATATATATATATAGAGAGAGAGAGAGAAGAAAGGGATATATAAGTCTGATATGATCAAAGAATCTCTACTCCATCTTAAAATGAGATAAAAGCTATCTCTCTCTCTCTCTCTCCCTCTCTCTCTCTCTCTCTATATATATATATATATATATATATATATATATATATATATATATATATATATGTCAGTCTGTTCTACTATCTATCGATATAAGTGTTCATATCTATCTATCTATCTATCTCAGCCTATTCCTATTTATCTCATTCTGCTTTTATCTATTTATCTAATGTCAGTTTTTTTTTATATCGCTCTTAGGCTGTTAATCTCTCATCGCTCTCTGTTTATAGATAAATATGAACACACACATATATATATATATATATATATATATATATATATATATATATAAATATAAAAGTGAACATAGAAGTCAACACTTAGAGGCGACAGGATGTTTCATGCTATATGCAATGGTCAGGCCACGAGGCCTGACGATTGCATATCGTCAGGCACACGTGGCCTGATGATTGCATATAGCATGAAACAGACTGTCGCCTCCAAGTGCTGACTTCTATGTTCACTTTTATATTTACACACGCTCTATCTCTGATATTGAGCACTTTATCCCATAAATATAGCACACCTTAAGACTATATTTCTTCATATATATGTGTGTGTGTGTGTGTGTGTGTGTGTATATAAATATAAATTCATGAATCATTCATACAAAAAACAAATATAGAGGTTAATGATTTAAATTTTGTATGAATGATTTATGAGTTTATAAATCATAATTGCACCTTTTAATTGAAATATATATATATATATATATATATATATATATATATATATATATATATATATATATATATATATATATATATATATATAGACAGAGAGAGAGAGAGAGAGAGAAGAGATATAGAGGTTGATAGATCTCATATGATCAAAAAACTCTTATTTTTCCCCATCTAGAAGTGAGACAGAAGCTATCTATCTATCTATCTATCTATCTATCTATCTATCTCAGCATAAACCTACTACCATAAAAAGGACGTACCTTTACTGCATTCTACATGATCCCCCCTGCGTTCAAATAGATGTTTGTGTATATTTACTTATGTGTGAAAGCAATGTGCGCCTGTAAAATCTTTTAACTCATCGAAATTCTATGTTCACAAAAATACGCCCTAAAAATCCGTGAAAGTGACACTTGTAAATGTTGTGTAAACAAGTCGGCTTACATAAAAGCCTTTTCAAATGATCCCCGAATAAATCTATAAAATTGTGTTTAAGATGCGAAAAAATCAAAGTAGACATTCTTCATTATTCTTCTACAAATATATTAGCCTCACTTCCTTTATACTAATGCATTCTGTTTACAGTTTTACAATTTTTCTTCGTCTAACAATTATTATTTCGTCATTTTCCTATTTCCGCTCTGTCTCTCACCTAAGCATGTTATTTTCTTAAACCTTAAGCCAAGCCGCAAAAATTGTATTAGCTGTTGAAGTATGTCTTCTTTGGTGCTCACTCTTTAAATGGCTGCCATTATTTTTGGACTACAGTTATGGGTTTTCCGGTCTGTCAGTTTCTTAAATAATACATCAAGCATAATTATTAGCCGGAGACTCGACGCCATATTGTCGTAGTTCCCACGCGGCCGAACGGTTGCAGACGATAGTTTTCCATGAACTCAATAACCGTGAAAATAGGGTTTATCCTTCTTTATTCCCCAACAAAAACGACTCCCATCTGTCAAAAAGTGCAAAAAATAAAAAATAAAATAAAGCCCCAGATTTATTGATTTTTAAATGTGTACATAGTGTTAATATTTAACACATCGACGATTACGCGGTAATTTGAATGAGTGCAAAAGAGAGCAAACTAAATATTTGATAAAAAGATTAGCTTTTGGGAAACTCTACAGTTTTTAACTACACACACACACACACACACACACACACACACACATATATATATATATATATATATATATATATATATATATATATATAGAGAGAGAGAGATAGATAGATAGGTAGATAGATAGATATAGAGATAGATAGATAGATAGATAGATAATATTAGTGGTAAATATACACATACATTTGTAGGTCTGATGAATTGGATCGTATTTACGATTCCAGTGGAATAAATTATGACCATGGAATATTAGTGTTTAAGCCTTTTTATTATATATATATATATATATATATATATATATATATATATATATATATATATATATATATATATAATTATTTTTTAAAAATATGATTCCTTTAGGCTCTATTTTTGTATCGAGCACTGTTTTTTTTAAATAAAAATAAAAATACTAAAGAACTTCGGATTATTTACCTGACGAGTTCTTTCCTATTTTCTACATATTTGCACACACACACATATATATGTTTATTATTATTATATTATTATTTTTATTATAAGAGATTATAATAAAAACACGTTGAAATCGCCGCACAAAAGCTTTCATGTTTCAATACCTTGATTGTACTTCTTCAGGCGATGGTAAGTAAATGGGGACTAAATTATTTTTAAGAAAATTTAAAAACAAAGTGTTACTTCTTTCCAAAAGTTAAAGCGGGCGGTATAAGGCCAGAATTAAAACTAAACTTGTGGGTATGTCTTGGTTAACCAATTAAATGTCAGACCTACGCTAAATAGAAGAGTAAGCTCAGAGGGTAGAGGTGGGTAATTTATTTTTAATGCCATGATAAACCGGAAGATAGATAAGCCTTCATTGGCATTTGCGGACTTACACACACACACACACACACACACACACACACACATATATATATATATATATATATATACAGAGAGAGAGAGATATGTGTGTGTTCAATATATGTAGATAGATTGCAGAAGCATAAATGATACTTACTATATTTGAATGACTAGAGATTCCCTACCCCACCCCTTAAAACATATCTTTCATGTTTTGCATATGGCGTCGAAGTATCGTAGAAGACACAGTGGGGCTGACACAAAATGATTTTAACTTGTTCACTTACTAGCTGCATAACTCAAGGATTTTTCAATGATTCTTATGACAAATGGTGTCAAGATGGCTAAACTTTTTTTTTTTTAGATATTAGACATTATGTGAGATGGACAATTATGCTGTTACACCCAGGACTTCATAGCAGACGTCATAGAACTGCATCATGAAATTACCAACCGCGTCTGCTATTCCGCGACCGTTATCGTCGCATAGCAAGCTTCCATGTCGACATAACAGAATATCATCTTTGATGTTGAATATCTTTGTTTAAATGTCCATCTAACTACGCTGATAATGGCTCATGTGTGCCATATCAAGGAACAGCTTATTAAAAAAATATCCAAATGTTGGACAATTTTTGTCTTTTTATTTCATCCGAAATTAAAGCAACCAAGTTTAGAATGGCTCATGATCAAACATAATAGACATTCATTATTTGTTATATTTAACAATATATGTTTAAATAATGATCAGCTGCCCTAGTACTCTAAATTCACAGATATGTATATATGTGTGTGTGTGTCTTACGTCGAAAAAGACTAATATAGTACTTCTGTTCAATTTCTTTTTTCGTTTTTTTTTCCTACTGTGAGTATAAGTGTTCTCCTTTCAGGACATGAATGGACATCAAAATTATTCAGAGCATTTGCTGGCGATGGACGCTTTCGGTTGAAATGTTTAGAATTATTTTTTTGCTTTTCTTATACTGCTAAAATAAAATGTCTTGCAGTCGGTATAAACGTTGCTGGGGGCAGAGATTTGTTTTAATTATGAATAAAGCTACTTTCAGTAACTCATCAAATGTCCCTTGTCAGGCTTGTTCAACAAAACATGTATTCTAGAGAGACTGCGCCCAAATATCCAACCACACACACACACGCACCCACCCTATATATATATATATATATATATATATATATATATATATATATATATATATATATATATATATATATATATATATATATACGATATCATCTAATATACTGTGATGTTTAGCAAGGTAGTGTTTCACATCATTAATTTTGTTAGAGTCAATTTGATCTGCACTGGGCGACTTATACTAGTTTTTGTGACACATTTATGTTAATCTGAGTTCATAACTACACACAAACATATATATATATATATATATATATATATATATATATATATATATATATATATATATATATATATATATATATGTATGCGTACATACGTATATATACATATATTTTAAGACATTTTTATGTTTATACATGCTTTTTATAGATACAAATATTTAAGTAAATGCTCTCATTATAATAAACAGTATTAAACAACATTTACCGGCCTGAATATCCGAGAATTTTTCATAGAAAATATTCGTCCTCCGATAAGGAATTGAACCTGTATCCGATACGGAACCGTCATTTAGCCTGACGTGCTTTAACCGATTGAGCCACAGAGGATCGTTCGGTCAGAAAGGTCGATTTTACTGTCTTTAAACTACAAAAGGCATAACACACACACACACACACACACACACACACACACACACACACACACATATATATATATATATATATATATATATATATATATATCAAGTATGTGATGCAGTTCAACTTACATTACCTGAATCATTCATACAAAAACAGATATGGAAGTTAATGATATAAATGGCGAGAATCCATCTTCGCAAACAAATTTAATAAATTACATTAACCCCGAACCTGTAGATGAATGTTATGACCTCTGTTTATAAATTCCAGTTGCATAAGGTTTTTTTTTAGTTTTTTACAAGCTTTCATCTGTGCATACAGACATCATCAGGTATGGAAATAGATTTCTTTTTTACATCCCGGTAATAACAGGACAACGAAAATATAGATGTAATCCGAAAAAATGTTTTTAGAAATGTGTTATTGTTAATTGTAAAAAAAGTTTTGGAGCATGCGGTCGCAACGCTGAGGTTGAATTTTTGAATTTTAAGATTGTGTGGTTTTGTACTAATATGGTAATAGGAGAATTCTTTTGTACTGGTAGGTTTTTGCAGTCAATGTGGCATGAACTAAATTGTTCAATAAATACAGGAATGTCACAGTTATTATCCGAAAGTTGCACGTCGGATCAGTTGTTTTAATATCAAGTATGTGGTGCAGTTCAATTTAGATTATATGAATCAGTCATACATAAAACAGATATTGAAGTTAATGATATAAATGGCGAGAATGCATCTTCGCAAACAAATTTAAAAAATTACATTAACCCCGAACCTGTAGATGAATGTTATGATCCCTGTTTATAAATTCCAGTTGCATAAGGTCTTTTTTTAAATATTTTTACAAGCTTTCATCTGTGCAAACCTGATGATGTCTGTATTCTGTCGGTGAGGAATTCCCATTTCTCTTTATTTCTCAGTCCGTTTGACGAAGGACACAAATGTGTACGAAAATTCCAGGCTTAAAACCTTTTTTCCGCGCTTCATTTGTGTGATATTGTTAATAATTAATATTTAATAACTGTTCTTCGTACTGATATATTGGTACCCTTTCGTTTGTCGTTGTTTCATTAACTAACCTATCTATTATATATATATATATATATATATATATATATATATATATATATATATATATATATATAAAAGTGAACATAGAAGTCAACACTTAGAGGCGACAGTCTGTTTCATGCTAGACGCAATTGTCAGGTGGCTTGACGATTGCATATAGCATGAAACAGACTGTCGCCTCTAAGTGTTGACTTCTATGTTCACTTTTATATTTACACACGCTCTATCTCTGATATTGAGCACTTTATCCCATAAATATAGCACACCTTAAGACTATATTTCTTCATATATATATATATATATATATTGATGCATGTTTCATTAAATCAAGTTTTGCAGTAATTGTCTGAACGCGACTCAGTTTCGGACTGCCTCTGACTCGACTCTTGACTCGACTTGAACTACTAACTCCCTGCCTACTCCTGAGGCGTAGTATTTATTAATTATGGAATAGTCCATTATTATCATTATTATGGGTAAGATCCCATAACACACACACACACACACACACACGCACACACACACACACATATATATATATATATATATATATATATATTCAAGTGCTAAAAATGACTGACAAAGAACTGTGGTTACTTTCCTTTTTGGTTGCCGGCTCATGTAATTTAATAATTGTGTTATTTGGGCTGACATTTCTCTCCTATATGAGTTTCGTAGAAAATAACTGCTCAGAACTGTCCAAATACACAATTATCATATTACATTATCCGGCAGACAACAATGAATGTAACCGCTGTGCTATGTCGATCATTTTTAACGAAACTTGTATAAAATGGGGATTGCTGCTCGAATACACAATTATATATATATATATATATATATATATATATATATATATATATATATATATATAAACATGATAAAAAATAGTCATAATATATATATATATATATATATACATGTGTGTGTGTGTGTGTGTGTGTGTGTGTTTTAATAAATTATCTTTAATAAACTGCATTGATGGCATTTTCCTTTTGAATAAACTTTGGATGTTTACACAAGTTTTCATTCTTGTTTCTTTTGCTGCTTGGTTGACTTCTGTTGTTAATGCGATTCTGATGTTAACTTTGTCAGCAAGGAAACGTTTTTCAGGCAGCAAGATAAACATTAATTTTAGAATGCGAAAATGACAAAAAATAGACACCTCTTCATCATAGGACGCCTGATAAAGCCGCCAATATAGATATGCTATTAACGTATTTATGCGGGTAAACATTACCAATTAGATGTACAAATGTATCCCCCCTATAGAACGACAATCACTATCCATTCTATCTGACTGAACAGACCCCGTTAAAATTAGCTTCAAAATTAGGACTTCAAAAGTCGCATGTTACGCGAGTATATACTATTTTTTTTTTTTTTAACTAGTGTTCACCTAATATATGGACCAATAGTCCTTAAACGTGGTTGAAAGTAGACAGAAGTTGATCTGATGGTTAAGTTGTAGAGATCTGCGAAACATATCTTGCGAGTCTGTTTTGCAAAATGGCGGATTCTCGGAAGAAGCTGTGCGAATGTAACATTCTTATTAATGAAATATGACGAGAATGAAGATGATTTAACTCTGCGGATGCGGACTGGCGTGTCCTAGCTGTAAATAAGTAATAATCAACTTTTCTAATATCATCTTCTTTTATGCGCTGTGTCCTTTTAGGGCATGGGGGCCATGGCTCTTCACATTTTCCTGATTCTTTTAGCACTTCACCATCCGTCTTGTTCCACATTCTATTCAAACAAACTCATTAGATAGGTGACTCGATGGTCCCCTTTAACACGCTTTTCTTCGATGAATCCTATGAGTGTTAAATTTTCCATGCCTTCTTTCCTTTTCTTCTATGTGCGCAGTTCACGAGATTCGCAGTATCTGTCTGTAGGAACACATCTCCGTAGATTTTAGTCTCTTCTTCATCTGTAAGGAAATTGTCCAATATTCACTCCTGTATAGTTCAGCTATGTTTTCTCTACGTCTCAGCCGCTTTTCTTTTATCTTAATACTTTGACTAGTTTCTGGTAGGCATCTTTCGCTATTCTGACTCTCCTTTGGATTTCAGTGTCACATTTTTCGTCGTCTGCTATTACACTACCTGTTGCATAACCCTTCTTCGTTCTGGAGGTCTCTTTTGCTTGACGGAATTGATTCTGTAACAGAGCTGCATTCTTCTCTCTCGGCCGGGTTGTCGCTAGTTTGTTCTTTTAGTTCGGAGATAAGATGAGAACTTCAACAAAAGGGGACTTAAAATTATCTATTTTATTAACACGTCGATGTGTACATTTTCAACTAGCCAGTGGGGGCGCGCTATCACCTCCACTGGCGAGCAAGTATCCCGCACACGAAATTAACGCGTCTGCATTCTTCGACGTGTAAAACTTAACTCGCTGAAATAACTTTCTCTCTAAATTTCTTACGCTGATTTTAACCAACCAAAAAGGAGTTCCTTTGTTTGGTATCTGTCCATATTTCTGAGATGAGGTATTATGTACATCATTTACATGCTTCGGACTATTGTCCTCATCTTTGTGGCCATATTTATTACAACGTTTCGGCCGGTGTACGCTCTGGCTTTCGTTTAGTTGGAATATCGAACTTAACCCTGTATTTCGCTCACTGAGGTAGACTGTTCTAGTTCCTCAAGGACACATGGCACAGTGGATTAAAGGCGTTGGTTAGATCCAGTGACAGGACCCAAAAAGTGTGAGTTCAATACACGGTAAAGGCAGTGGACAACTTTTAGAGGGAAATTAACATGGCACGTGGAACTAGAACAGTCTACCCCAGCGAGCGAAATAAAGGGTTCAGTTTGACATTCCAACCACCTGAAGAAGGCAGGAGCGTACAACGGCCGAAACGTTGTAATAAATATGGCCACAAAGTTGAAGACAATAGTCCGAATAATGTAAATAGTGTACATAATACCTCATCTCAGAAATATAGACAGATACTGAAAGGCCGAAACGATGTGATAAAGATGGCGACAAAGATGAGGACAATAGTCCGAATAATGTAAATAATGTTCCTTTGTTTTGTCGACTATTTGACCTCAAAGATCAAAATGAGAAAGTAAGAAGAAAGTACAATTCTAGACTATTATTAAACATTTCTTACCTAACCTTAAAAAAATCCATTTATGAATTTTATTTCATAAAACAAAATTTCATAGTTTATCGTCTTATCCATGGCGGCTCCCGACCGGCTGATCACTAGTTGTTTGGTTCAGAGGTAAAATCAGAACTTCAACAAAATAGATTTAAATATTATCTGTTAATCATGTCAACATGTACATTTCTCACTAGCCAGTGGGGTCGCTCTATCATCTACACTGGGGATCAAGTTCCCCGGGACAATAAATAACCCCGTCTAATGTGCATGACGAGTAAAAACTTACTCCCTGAAAACACTTTCTATCTCTATATACAACGCAGTTAAATTAAAATACTTTGTTGTATACCCCCTTCTTCTGGGAAGATCTTTTTTGTTCTGCAACAAAGCGTTTTTTTGTTTTTGTTTTTGTTTTTAGTTCGGCAGGCAAAATGAGAACTTCAGCAAAACGGAATTTAAACTTATCTATTTTATTAAACACGTCGACGTGTACATATTTAACGAGATAGTGGGGTTGCTCTATCACCCCCCACTCGCGAACAAGTTCCCCGAACACGAAATTAACACGTCTGCATTCTGCGATGTGTAAAACTTAACTCACTGAAATAACACTCTATTACTCTAACCATCCTACGCTAATTTTAATCAACCAAAAAAGACTTCCTTTGTTTTGTCTACCATTTGACCTCAAAGGTCAAATGAGAAAGTGAGAGGAAAATAAAATTCTTTAAAAAATAATAGTCTTCTAGAGTATTATTAAACATTTCTTACCTAACCTTAAAAAATCAATTAATGAATTTTATTTCAGCTACATTTTATTTAACATAACCAGATGGTTACATTTTTGTATCTGACCGATTCTGAAGTCTCTGATTCGAAGCTCACATCTTTGTCTATACTTTTTGCTAACGACCATAGATACTGTTTGTTTTTATTGTTACTCATCAGTTTTTATTTCTCGCTACTTGTCTATTACGCAATCAACAGTGCCATACCCCTATCTCCTCAAAGATGAAAAGACAGAAATGTACTCTACAGAAAGATGCTGAGGATACCATGGACCGAATATGTGAACAACGGCGAAATTTTGGAGAAACTGGAAACAACACGAAAACATAATTAACATCAGGAAGAGGCTGTTGAAATTTCTGCGGTACATAATGAGGAAGGAGGGTTTGGAATATCTGATACTCACAGGACAGATTGAAGGAAAGTGTGACAGTTGAAAGCAGCGTGTAACATCCTTGATAGGCTTGAGTAAATGGATGGTAGAACAAGTTTTGGGAGAAAGAAGAAAAAGACAAAACTTGTTAAGAGCTACAAAAGACAGGAACATGTGGAGGGCCATGTACTGAAGGGACACGGCACATAAAATAAGAAGTATTTATTTTCAAATTTTTAGTTTTATTGTTCACCTATATTGTATATGATCCATTAATTTACATAATTAGGTTACAATAAAATTTGTATTTTATATGAATACTAACTTATAAAAATTGAAATGTAGTAGAGTGGGGGGGGCTATCATAGATTTGGGGGATATCATAGATTCTGGCGTCTAAAACGCTAAACAGGCAATCTACCCAGGACACATCACTTAAAAGGCGTGTCTATGATGAATTTTTTCAATTCATAACTTGTATATAGAAATAATCTTGAGGTATATATTTTAATATAAGAACAGGGAGATATGGAGAGCCATGATCGCCTACTTCCTGGCGGGACACGGCGCATAAAAGAAGAAGGTCTTTTGGTTCTCTTGGGATGGTATCTTTGTATAAAGAGTCAAGTGCCATATTTGATATACACTTGGGTGGCCATGTCTTTTTCGATTCATAACTGTCTTGGCCGAAAATTTATCCTGTTTGTTTCTACGGTAGACTGGTCACCAATCAAGGATACAGAACCTAGTCTGTATTGCTATTTAACTCATAGCTAGGGGAACATATGAATTCCTATCTTTCTCAAGGCTAACGAACCCGACTGGAATTCGAACTCGGAATTTGTAGCGTACTTATTCCGATCGCGGGGCCTAGACAGAGTCGCTCGTCGTTATTTTTCATCACAACCTCCCCGTGCCGGGAGTGGGTAATTTGCGTCCCTGCTGCCTTCCTTGGATGTGGTAGCCGTTTCGCATGCTCCCTCTCCGGAATCAAACCCCGATTCCCCTTTACCCGTAGTAACCACGGTAGGCACTTAGCCGACCGTCGACAGTTGATAGGGCGGACACTCGAGAGACTCCAATATAGATCACAGTCTATGTTAAATAAAACTGGTGGTAATATACAACCTTGGCTTACTTCAATTTTTATTTTTGTGTTATCCCGTAAGTCGTTTGCTATCCGCATGCAGTTGGTTTGTGCCCAGTAAATAATGCTGCGAATAATTTTAGTCGGGCTATCCTAGCAATTCAAATAGGTCTTTGTGTCGTAGCATCTAATACCTTTGTGTGATCTCTGAATAATATGTATAGGTCTTTCTGCATTATTATTATTCGCTCTGACAGCTTTCTGACCATGAAATCAACATTTTTTGTTCCAACATCTTCAAAAAAAAAAAGAAAAAAAAGTGCGTTGTTCTAACCCTATTTCTTGTTTAATTCACCCACGAGTTCATTGGAATTCATAGTTATGTGGCTCATTAAGCTGACTGATAGATTCCTTATTCGATTGAGTTTGGCTTTTGGCACGTAATAAGAAAGAAGGACTTGGAGAATCTGGTACTCACAGGGAGGGTAGAGGGAAAGAGAGAAAGGGAAAGCAACACGTGTCATACTTGGCGGGTTTAAGCAATTGGATGACAGAACGTGGTCTGGGTAAGGTGGCAGAGGGACAAAACTTATTGAGAGCTGAAAGAGAGAGGAAGATGTGGAGGGTCATAATCGACTATGTTCTGAAGGTACAAGGCACATAAAAGAAGAGTCACATGGCAGACTGAGGGAAAGAGGAACAGAGGAAAGCAGAATGTAACATACTTGATGGTCTATAGAAAATGGATGGTAGAACAGATTTTGGGAGAAAAAACAAATAGACAAAACTTATTAAGAGCTACAAGGGACAGGAAAGTGTGGAGGGCCATGATCGCCTATGTTCTGAAGGTACAAGGCACTTAAAAGAAGACGACTCACATGACAGATTGAGGGAAAGAGGAACAGAGGAAAGCAGCATGTAACATACTTGATTGTCTTTAGCAAATTGATGGTAGAACAGGGTTTGGGAGAAATAACAAACAGACAAAACTTATTAAGAGCTACAAGGGACAGGAAAGTGTGGAGGGTCATGATCGACTATGTTCTGAAGGTACAAGGCACAGAAAAGAAGACTTACTTGACAGATTGAGGGAAAGAGAGACGTGGGAAAGCAACGCGTGTCATACTTTGTGGGTTTAAGCAAGTGCATGAAAACACGTTTTGGGAGATGTAGGAAAGGGACAAAACCTATTGAGAGCTGCAAGAGATAGAGGTAAGTGGAGAGCCATGACTGCCTACGTCCTGAAGGGACAAGGCACACACAAGAAGAACAAGATAAATTATACTGAGGTCATCTGTTATCTTGCTGCTGGCGTATATTTTGTTTATTGTTTTCATAATTTTGTTCATTCCGAAATCGTCTGTTTTCTATTACAATCCCATCTTGTCCTGTTTCTTTGTTTCTCTGCATCTGACATTAGATTTTAATATTGCACGTCTTTCCGTGTTTTTATATACAGAAGGTTTCGCATTTTGTAGTCGTGCAAAAGTTTTCTAATGCATTAATTCCATCTGTCTCTGTTATGAGAGTTCTCATTTTAGATTTAATACATCAGACACCATCCGAGGAGTAAATATTCTACCCTGTTAATTCTTTTAAAAAAAAATTATACAGTCCTCCCACGTCTATGTTCCGCAGCGTTTCTTTCTCTGCAAACTTTTCGTTAAGGCATTCATTCTTAACATGCTTAAATTTCATTCTAATGATTTTTGTTCAGCATTCTATACACTGTGCATTTCCTTGGCATTGTTTGCTGTCCCTTTTTCATCAACTCGAGAATTTCCTCTGTCATCCACTTCTTTTTTGTTATTCTTTTGCGATGATATTGTAAACTCATGTCACCAGAGCTTCCTTTAATCATAGATCAGAAATAATCACCTTTTTCTGACATTGAGCTCTGTAGCTATGGATTCAACCTGTTCGGTGATGACACGGCATCACTGGTCGGGGAGGTCTTCATAAAATTAAGTTAGCGGCCAAGGTTGATGTTCTCGCGTTTAAATAAACGACCATATGTCCGTGGACAAGGTAAGTCCTGGGGAATATCGGTTGTGGTTCGGCCTGGAGAGGGATGATTTCCGCTAGGGCAACTTCCGCAAAAAGTGCTTTACATAGATGTACCTTTCAATCTAAATATGTGATAGGAATTGGTCAGGTGCTCAGCTACGCAGTGACCCTACGACCACGCTTGGTCAAAGGAATGATAATGATATTGAGTTTTTGGAGTACAAGGCCACGAGTGTAGAGCACCGAGGGAGAATTAAACTGACTACATTAAAAGTAAGAAAGACTGGCTTGCTATGTAAACCACGTACATTTTGATGTTTTATAAAATCTTAAACACCGTCTTGCATCTGTCATCCATGATAACAAAATTTAAGCCCTCCCCACTGTCCTCTGCCAAGTGCGTTTGAGGTAAAATACACCCAGATTTCAATCTCCAAGGTTATTTGAAGCGGCTATCAATCATTTGTTGCAGGTACAGACATTTAGCATTGTATTCACTGGAAATGTACGAAGTTTAGGTGACGAATCGGGTGGATGGGAGTAAAGTACCCGGGTTGAGGCTAAGATTGAGACTAATTGCTTAGGTTGTATGATATTTGATAAGGTAGATATGTCGGGTAGATATGGAAAGCTTCAATGCCAGACAGAAAACGTTTGCCTCGAGGGGAAAAGGGTACAACCTTTGGGTCTGTAAATCGGGAATTGGTCTCAGTTTGGACTGATAGCGATCGGAAACTGAAATAAATATTTGGGCCTGACATATACGAAATAAGCATATATATATATATATATATATATATATATATATATATATATATATATATATATATATATATATATATTTTTCGCCTAGTACTTTCGAAGGATACTCCATTAATTTTGTTATTGTTCTGTGTGTAGTTACGTAACTAGTTTTTACTTCCATCGTTCTTACGTTTGATGGAATCAATTTCAATTCATTCAACGTGACGTCATATAAACGGTCAAGCTGAAATTTTTATGTGTGTGTGTGTGTATATTTTTTCTTTTTTTACCCCCGCTTTCAATATAAGTTCCGTTAAGGAGAAAGACATCTTATTCAATGTTAGGCACTTTTCTCCTATTAAAATTTATTGAATAAGGTGTATTTCTCCTTAGGGGAACTTATATTGAAGGGGGTTAAAAAAAACAAGAAAAACAAACGCATCAAAAGTTTTAAATTGATTCCATCAAAGGTCAGAACACAAGAATTAAAAATCAGTTGCGTAATTAAACACAGGGCACTATATATATATATATATATATATATATATATATATATATATATATATATATATATATATATATGCGATACTTATTGGAAAGTACTCAATATCAGTGATAGAGCTGAAATATTCAGTTGTATGGATATGAGTTTGCGACCCTGGGTTTCACGCTGTTGCGATCATCAGACAAAAAATTGATGATGATTATGATGATGGCGTATTTGCAACACCGGTTACACTTACGTTCAGGGTATTACGATAAACTACATTAAATAAGGTCTTTGATCAGGAGGTTTTGAGGAGCGTGGAACCATCTCTTAATTGTTGTTGTTCCCAGGTCCACCCTGACCCGGGGTGGCAGCACCTGTTAGGGTCCCAGCTATGGGCATATACTTAACTCCCAAACTCGAGTCAAAACTATGAAAGTGTAAAAATAGGTTTTAATACCACTAATAAATTTAGGAAGAAAAATCATTACCAGTAATACATTTTTGAAAAAAATATTAGCAACAATACATTTTTGAAGAAAGAATGTTGCCAGTAATAAAGATCTTGTCGGCATTAAATAACCCATTTAGGTGTTGATATGCCGTAAAAAAATAAACCGGATACACTTGTCTGCGATTAACAGAGTACACGCTTTAAGAGGTTTTGCGTTCTTGACTTACAAAGCAAAAAAATGTGCAGAGCCCAGTTTGGGAAAATTGTTGATTTTCTAATATGTGACATGACAGGCCTCGGTAGACGCGCATGCGCGTTGCACACACTCATATATTTATACATATTACAAAACGAACGCCCGGAAAAGTCAAATAATTTCAGATGAGAAAAGAATGTTAATCGTGTTTACTTCTGTAAAAGTTGATTTTCGATAACTACATTGTTTATAAACACATTGACAAACTTTTCGTTTTTGGTGGGGAATGTCTACGAAGGATTTGATGGAGCGGTGACATCTGACACTCGTTCTAAATACAAAACAAATAAAGTGGAATGTCCCTTCTCTTCAATATCCTTCTCTCGCACACATGTAGAATACGCACCTGCTATATAGTGTGATGGTTAACGCGTCAATCCCGCTGACAGTTTCATCGTGTTCATTTCTTACCAGATGCTCTCACTTATATGATCTTCTATTAGATTAAATTCAGGTTACTAACATCTACATCTATCGCAATTATCCGTGTATAATATACACTCGTGTATAGCACAAGCATTATTAACTTTAGCCTTCGAAATTCTGTATAATACGCACTGACGATATAACATTTTTCGCAGTTAATTTAAACTAAATTTAACTTTTGTTCGTCCTTTTTTAACGGTTGATATCAGCTAAATATAAGAATTTTTATACTTAACATTGTGTCTAAAAACACAAACTTTATGCAGTATTTAGAAAAAAAGGACATGCTTGTTCACACAAAAATGCAACAAGCTCTTTCTTTACTGTTATTCATCCAATACAATACTCAAGGTAGAAGGTTTAATGAATGAGGGTTTTGCAAGCTATTACTTTCTATGAATATATATATATATATATATATATATATATATATATATTTAAAAAGAGGAAAACAAATTATTTTTCTAACAAATGGATCAGAGAGGCTTGCCATATCCCACCTGTGAGAGAGAGAGAAGTTGGAGGGTGAAGAATAATTTGTCACCCACAACGACTCGGACAACGTTTATTAAGCTCTATTGAAACTGGAAAATGAGGACTTGACAGCTCCAGCCTAAATATGGTGATTTTCTAAACGTAGCTTAGATATGAGACTAGGCCGAAAGTATGGGGCACGCAGTGAGGATCGAACTCACTAATCAGTCCTAAGTGTTCTAGCAAGAATAAGCTTACTAACAATTACACTTAAGTATGACAACAGTACACCATTTTCAGAATGATTTGCCTTCGTGTAAAGGTAGATGACAGTAGGAGGAGTCAGGTACTTACTGGTGCGGTATGTTTACCTGGCACATGTCAGAGGGTATCCACTAGACGAGGCTCGTCTCGGGAAACTGACTCCGTTTTTACGTGGTCTATAGGGAATTTTTGCCCGAGCCTACGGACTAGAATACCCCACTTTAAACTCGGCCTTGTGCCACATCTTGCTGCATAAGAGTTCCATTTGACGTCAGATGTGAATTTAAGGCCTAATAGGGTCTGAAGGCAGAGTGCTTCCCCGAGAGGACATCCTTCATCGTGACTAGCGGTAGTTCGGTGTCCGATCGGGAAAGAAAAGAAGAAGAATGTTTTCGCTTATCGTGTTTGCCAAGTTTGAAATAATTTGGTGTGGCCAATAGGAATAAAACTCACTGTCGATCCGAAGAACAATGGTTAGTAAAGCCAGTTCTTCATTTTTTTACGGCTGTTAAAGGCTCAAGAGCCATTCATGGTAGAGAATTACAGAACGAGGCGTAATACAGGAATCAAAGCAGCGAAACTTCTTAATACAGAGATATCATGACTAAAACACTGAGACAATCACTCTCGATTGTGAAGACTAAAGGAACGACGAGAAGAACAGTGGATTACGGTTCGAAGATAAGCTGATATATTTCTAATCAATATTTTTAAATCCGACTTGCGTGCCTGTCTATATTTCTGGCATGAGGTATTATGTACACTATTTACATTATTCGGACTATTGTCTTCATCTTTGTCGCCATATTTATTACAACATTTCGGCCTTTCAGTATCTGTCTATATTTCTGAGATGAGGTATTATGTACACTATTTACATTATTCGGACTATTATCCTCATCTTTGTAGGCATATTTATTACAATGTTTCGGCCTTTCAGTATCTGTCTATATTTCTGAGATGAGGTATTATGTACACTATTTACATTATTCGGACTATTTTCCTCATTTTGTCGCCATATTTATTACAATGTTTTGTCGTTATACGCTCCGGCCTTCTTCAGATGGTTGCAATGTCACACTGAACCCTTTATTTCACTCACTGGGGTAGACTGTTCTAGTTCCACGTGCCATGTCTAATGGATGTCAGTTGTCAGTTATCTCCTGTTAATTCCCCTCTCCAAGTTCTCCACCGCCTTAACCAGGTATTGAACTCACACTCTTTTTGTGTCCTGTCACTAGATCTAACTAACGCCTTTATCCACTGTGTCATGTGTCCTTGAGATCCAGTGACAGGACCCAAAGAGTGTGAGTTCAATACCCGGTTAAGGCAGTGGAGAACTTTCAGAGGGAAATTAGCAGGAGATAACTGATAACTGACATCCATCAAACATGGTACGTGGAACTAGAACAGTCCACCCCAGTGAGTCGAAATAAAATCCGAATAATGCAAATAGTGCTTGAGTATCGTCATAATGTTTTGCAGTAGGTCTAGTCTGGTAAACATTGCTACACGGTAGTTTGGTTTACGACAGATCAAGCGCAAAAAATGTATTGTTGGTAATATTTTTTCAAAAATATTTTAAGGCATATCAAACTCAATGGGTTATTTAATGGCGACTAGATTCTTATTGCTGTTAAAAAAAATTTCCAAAAATGTATTGTTGGTAATAATTTTTCCACAAAAGTATTCCTGGTATCAAAATCTATTTTTATACTTTCATAGTATTTAGACCACTTTTGCGGGGATTAACCATTTGCCCATAGCTGGGACCGTAACAGGTACTACTACCCCGGGTCAGGGTGGACCTGCGAACGCTAGCAATTAAGAGGTGGTTCCATGCTCCTCAAAACCTCCTCATCAGAGGCCTTGCTGTCTAATGTAGTTTATCATTATACCGAGGACGGGCTACACGGTAGTGTGACCCATTTAAGGTGTTGTTATGCAATTGTAATATAAAAATAAAGGAATAAGATTTGAATCAATTCATGAAATTTTCGTTTATGGTGCGTATTTTGTCAAGTTTTCGTGCTTGAATCAGAAATATTAACCCAAAATAGACAACAAAAAGAAAGTGGCGCCCGGCAGGAATCTGCCTTTTCCTGTCAAGCGGAGATGACAAGTGAGAAATAGGCAATCAATCAAGCACTAAATATGACAAAATGGTCGCTTGATTCGCAGTCATCGCAGTCATCGTCTTGACATTTTTGATAGCATCACCAGAAAGCGCTATGATACATAGCAGAGCCGGGCGGGAAGGGATGCATCGGAAGAAAGGTCCGAAAAGGGAGATAACCGCTGACTCACATGAGGAAGGCAGAAGGGGAACCTGAGCGAATGAGAAGCAGACAGCCAAGACGTTGGGGAGGCAGGAAGACAAAGAGGGCCCGGGGGAAGGTCATCACGAGGCGAGATAATGTGAAGTGCGATTAGGAGTATGCAAATAAGCTGACTCAAACAATTATGTACGGATGCCGGCTAATGCGATGCACATGACGAGTGGCAAAGGCAGAACGTGCGACAATTTCTCGGGGTAAAAGGACGCGACAGAATGTAGGTGTGCTCACTTTAGGCACGTGCAGTACAAGACGTGGGATACCCTGGATTTACAATCTTTCGTATACGAGACCCGGGCGAATTTTAACTACGAGCTTCTCTTAGAGCGATGAAATGTCTGTCTGTCTGTCTGTCTATCTGTCTGTCTGTCTAGATAGATAGTTTGGTCAATGGCGTCGCCAGGGTCAGCAGTACATACACTAATTTTATATCTCGTGTATGATGCGACCCCCTTAAAATTAGCTTCAAAGTTAGGTCTTCAAAAGTCGCATGGTACGCGAGTATATCCTGTAGGTAGGTAGATATATATATATATATATATATATATATATATATATATATATATATATATGTATATATATATATATATATATAGATAGATAGATAGATAGATAGATAGATATGAAGAGGCAGAGATAGATAGATAGATAGATATGAAGAGGCATAGATAGATAGATAGATAGATAGATAGATAGATAGATAGATAGATAGATAGATTGGTCAACGGCGTCACCAGGGCCAGCAGTACATACACTAATTTAAATCTCATGTATGATGCGACCCCCTTAAAATTAGCTTCAAAATTAGGTCTTCAAAAGTCGCATGGTACACGAGTATATGCGGTATATAAATATTTGGACATCTGCTATACAGCACTAGTTTAATGAACGGGCCCTTGTTCCCTTCAGCATTAAGGACTTCGGGAAAATCATGAATTCATCTCCCAAAACCACCACTAAAACCACCACTACCCCACCACCACCACTAACAAGCTATAGGTTTAATACCAGTGTAGATCCGGTTTTCTAGTCTTGGGTAAAAGCCTATTTACAGGAATGACTACTCTAAATTGAAAGCGGTGGAGAATTAATATGGAACCATTCCATTCTCCTCCCGCAAATGGGAGTCAGAGAAATAAGTTTTAAATATCTACATAGATTGGGGTCTAGAACAACGTGTTCAGCGGGTAAGTCTTCAAAACTGTACATACTGCATATATGTCCCAGTAAAGTAAGCCCTGAGCCAGACTAGGTTAAATAAATCACTAAACATGATTACGTCCTGATGTGTGCGCCCTATTGTAATGATATAAACAAGGTTCGATCATTGATTTTTAATTTTTTTTTTAGTGAAAATCAAATCATACCGGGAAATAAAAATTTAAAAAAAAAAAAAAGGACGCTCTGAACGGCCCTCGTATGTTTTGTTATTTGATGACATACAATGAAATTAAAATTTGCCATTTCGGCAAATTTATTTTTAATTCAGTAGAGACAAAAATAAAAATAGCAAAAAATAGTTCAAATTTAACAATATTCAAAAAATCGATTTTGAAACATAAAGGATAAAGTGTGGGTTAATGAACATTTCACAGCGGAAAAGACGGCCTCCTCCTTGAAGTGAAGGTTGATGGGTATGTATATGGATGTGTGTGTAGTGGTGACGGGTTGTGGATTACGTGTCTGGGTGCAGTTTAAACAAAGGGAGTGAACTATAAAAACAGCTGCACTGTGCAAACGGCGTGAATTGGATTGTTTTCTGATAGCAAGCAGTTACCTCCCTTTCATTAGAGAAGCCAACCTGTCAGTTGAAAAGCAGTTTAGCCAGCTGGTTCGTTCGGTCAGAAAACGGATCGAAGAGTCGTGGTTCGATCGCCCGTTTCTAAGCTGCTTAAAAAAAGAAAAAAAAAAAAACGAAAAAAATCACACACCTATGAGTACAACATATAAATAAATTTGGGAGATTCATCCATATATATGAATAAAAAAATAAAATTGCTGATCTGAAGTAGGGAATTTTTTTCATAAAATTAGAAAAATATATTCTTTCATTATGCTTTTACAGATATTTATTTTCCAACCCTGCGCGCGCACACACACACACACACACACACATACATACACACGCACACACACACGCACACACACGCGCACGCACACACACACACACACACACACGCGCACACACGCACACACGCACGCACACACACACGCACACACACACACGCAGGCACGCACGCACGCACACACACACACACACAAGCACACACACACACATTCACAAGTATAAATGAGCACATAACGCATATCTTCCTATTTTCAAATGTAGATTGATTGTTGGAGAGTAGCAGGGTCGGTGCAAGGGTCTTATGCCCCACTCCCAATCTATGATACGACACTCCCCCACTTTACTACACTTCAATTTTTATAGTATTTATATAAAATACAAATTTTTGTTGTAACCTAAATTATGTACAATAATGGATCATATGCAAGATAGGTGAACAATTCAACTAGAAAAACAGAAAATAAATAAAATGTATTTATTAGGTTGGTGCAAAAATAATGTCGTTTTCTCACATAGTAACATATGTGAGAAAACGACACTATTTTTGCACCAACCTAATACATACAAATCATAGTAAATAAGTCAAAAATGTTTTGCAGCAACTTTTTAGCATCAACTTAAGATTTTTCTTGTTAAAAAGTGGAAGAATTTTAACACATTATGGATAAAAAAAATAATTAAATTTTTACGGCGTTTTTTTCGAGACTTGAGTAAAACGAATTCATGTATTTTCCCCTGAATAAAAAAAGACCTCAGAATTTTTCGTCCTTTCAGAGTCAGTTTTGCTTGACTTATTTTGTAATGTATCTAAAAACTTAAGTAGAAAAAAGCAAATGTCGATGAATTACTGAGGGTCAAAAAACTCGCTTTCAAGCTTTGAGGATGAAATGATGCTTATATATCTTCCTCTGTATTTCTGTCATTACCTACATTGGAGTTTCAAATAGACAAGCCCGGACGTTTATTCGTTCTTTTTTTTTTTTTTTTTCGAGAAGAATCCAGCCGGGACATCCTTATTTTAACCAAACCCAGTTATTAAACATTCAAAAATACCCCTGCCGTCTTTTGATGTATGCAGAGAGAATTCGAGGCTAAAGCAGATTATTGCTATCGATTTATTTTAAACGAAAGTGCATCTTATCTTGTCTCTTCATATCTATCTATCTATCTATCTATATATTTCTCATCATATCTATCTCTATCTATGTCTGTTCATATCTCTCTCTCTTTCTCTCTCTCTATATATATATGTCTATTTACATCTATCTATCTCTGTCTGTTCATATCTTTCTCTCTTTCTCTCTCTATAAATACCTTTCCCAAAGGTATTAGCACGTAAGTGAATGCAATGGATACGACTGGAATTCGAACTCGGCTCTCCGATTCCTCAATTCGAACCGCTATCCATTACTCCACCGTGCGAGGTACCAAAGAACAAAGATCAGTCGACATGGAAATATTTATGGTAAAGATGCTGGAAAATTACGCTACGGTGGTGAGAAAGTGATTGATGTCGAAATGCTAAGTCAGGACCGATAAAATTGCAGATTCTTCATTGCATTTCGTCAAGAATTTCTAGATACATAGCAGAAGCAACAGACCGGATGCACGAACGAATGGTAGATTTAGAAATGTTCAAGACAGATTCTGGCGAGAAAGATTGTCTAGCACCACACAAGTGAATCAACTTTCTTAGCTACAGACTTAGTATCAGTGAATGACGTTAGACCGAGAAATTGCAATGAGTTCCTCTCCATCAAGTTCAACATCGGACAACATCAGACAGAGAGTACCTTTTTTGCAGGATACTTGTAGTACCAAAGCAATGCGGACTTCTAAAGTGATTGAAGGTCTGATTCCAATTTGCTTAATGTAGGACTTTAACTTCGGTTGAATAAACCTAAATCCACAATGATAAATGGGATATTAGTGAACCGGACATTTCACATTCTGGCAATTTGAATTCAGAAGTCGCTGTATTTTTTAACTTTGCCAGATTCTTTGAGCTTGATATTATGTTAATCGGGAATAGTAACTGTTATTATTATTATTATTATTATTATTATTATTATTATTATTATTATTATTATTTTCTTTGATTTCTAGCGTTTACACATTTCTTTCCGGGTCCCGCCCAGGGACCTAAGGTTAGAAATGGCATCATGACACTTTCCACAGACAATAAAAAAAAAAATATATATATATATTTTACATAGATAAAGCCCTTCGTAAAGTGTGGACTGTACTTGTCAGAACAATTTTTTGTATCTCTTTGAGGCCTGTACTTCCAGGAATCCCCTCAGTTAGTCTACTGGAATCTTTTCCAACCAATCTGAGGGTTCCAACTACAACAGGGATTCTTGATGTTACCATGGGCCACATTTTTGAGATTTCTATTTCAAGGTCCTTTCGATTTCAAGGTGCCATATCAATAAGAAGGCACTGTTTTTGTTTGTGGTCTTAAATAACAATGTCTGGGCGGTTAGTTTTGATTGTTCTGTCAGTGTGTATTCTGTAGTCCCGTAGAATTGTAACAGGTCCTATCTCCGTAACCGGGTCTGGGTGGTGTTCATAACAGTTTCTTTCAGTTTCCTTATTATTATTATTATTATTATTATCATTATTATTATTATTATTCATTTCCTTTGATTTCTGGTGTGTACTGATGTCTTTCCGGGTCCCATCCAGAGACCTAGGGTCAGAAATGGCATCATGACATTTTCCACAGAGCAATTTTGAAAAAAAAAATCACACATATTTTACATAGATAAAGCCCTTCGTAAGTCGTGGGCTGTACTCGTGGGAACATTTGATTTGTATTTCTTTAAGGCATGAGCTTCCAGGAATTCTTTAAATGTGTCCGTTGGAATCTTTTTCCATTCAATCCGAGTGCTCCAATTACAACTGGAATTATTGATGTCGTCGTGTGTCACATTTTAGAGGTTTCCACTTCAAAGATCCTTGTATTTTGATAGTTTTTTTTTATTTGAAGATCTTAAAAGATACATTAAAATCTACAGGGACTGCCATGTTAATAATAAAGCACATTCTCTCCATGTGGTCTCTAATCCCGATGTCAGGGAGGTTAGCTTTGATTGTTCTTCCTGTGAGTCTTATGAAGTCCCATAAAATTGTTATAGGGTCCTTTTCTTCGTAACCGGTGATTGGTGAAATGACTTAACCCGGATATCGAAACGAACACGGACGGTGTCTTGCGTGTAAAGTGCCGTAAACAAAATATGGCCGTTCTTGAGGGCACAATTTATGAGTGCTTGTCTCGTCTCGTAGAGACGGGATTTGCACATATGCAAATTCTGGCCTGCTTGAGGAGACATAAAAAGCAAGGGTTTTTCTTTCTTGGACGAATTACATTTTCTAGTCTGACGAATGAATTGAGAGGAGAAAAGAAGGTGAAAGAGACGCAACTGACTCTATCAACTGAAAAGTGCCCCAGTGTGTGGTGGGGAAGAAACAGAGCCCCAGAATCCTTTAGGCGAGTGAAGAAGAAGAAGAAGAAGAAGATTCAGTCTGTCGGCGGACGACACACTTGATTTTTTTTACACCCCTCATTTATTTTTTCATACAGGGTCTGGATGGTGTTCATACCAATTTCATTCAGTTTCCTTCCTGTAGAAGTTGCAGATTTGCCAGTGCAGATATTAACCCACTTTGTCCCTCCGGGTTTTATATTCAGTGGGTGGCAATACCTTGCAACATTATTATTATTATTATTATTATTATTATTATTATTATATCGATTACCCAAGCTATTATTCTAATTATTCTAATTTTCAGCACAACGTTTCAACTGAGTGTTTGCTCAGGTTTCGAGATAAACTAACTGTTATGGTCCAGGTTAGGACCAAGGAAGAACAACACGAACACAAGAATAGAAATAACGAAGGTATACTACAGGAAATAATAATACAAGATGTGGAAGGTGTTAGTATAACTGTCAGTCTGGTTTGGAGTGAACTACTATCGGCTCGACTCGATTCGGTATCTAGCCACCCGCCACGAGGGTTACATGTGGCACAAGGCCGAGTTTAACGTGGGTTTTCCCGAGCCCGTAGACTCGGCCAAAAAAATGCCCGTAGAAGCCGTATAAACGGGATCGGGTTGGTCAACCTCCCCGAACGAGACTCTGCCCTTCAGCAGAGCCTCGTCCGGGTTCCTATCTGCTCAGAGGCAGAGAGTTCGACCGTCAAGCCGAAAAGCTCGGCTCGATTCGACCCTCTCTCTTTAGAGGCGTAGTATACATGGTGTTATGAAGAGTTCATTCTGTAGTTATAGGTAAGGACCCATGACACTAACCATATTGTTTTATTAAATTTTAAAGGGCGTATCCCCATCTTTGTATTGTTTTATTATGAAATATTGACCAGTGTGTACACACTTCGACCTTATTAATTTTATTCCCTTCTATCACGAGAAGAAATCATCGGTCGAATCACAAAATTCTTGAAAGTGAACATTTCTAAAAAGTATGCTCTATTCATTTGAGGAAGTTCAAAGAATGTTCACTTTTTCTTATCCGTTTTCCTACACTGCTTTTCTCACCTAAGCACCTTTACAAGCATCATGTTAAACAGAATAAAGGTTTTGATGGTCTGAACATCTGTCCAGAATAAGAAGAGATTTGCAGTCTTCTTGTAGTCCTACAGAGGTGCAGGGTGGTTTTATTTGTGACAAAATAACTGAACTACTCTCTTTTTATCACGGTATGGAATGTTAACGCCCCCAAAACAAAACTTTCATTTAAACGCCGTAGAGAACTTTTACTGCCTGCTATCAGCATCGCTTATGCCATACTCCACGTGAGCAACACACTGCACCTTCTTGGCTTCACGTTTTGCATTGACTGAACGACTACATTGAATCGATAGCTGCATCTACTGCAAGGAAAGTTGGACCTGGACCACTGTGTCGTATCAGAAATGTTTTATCGTTAGTATCTGTCTTGCACATTTATAAATCTACCATTCGTCTGTGCATTGAATACTGTTGCCATAACTAATTTGGTGATCCTACTGTATATTCTTGACAAAATCCAAAGAAGTATCGGCAATAGAATCGGTCCTAACCAGGCATCTCGGCTTCAGTCACTTTCTCACCGACGTGACGTGACTACCCACTGTCGTTTCGACAAATATTTTAGAAATAGACAAACAGTAAAGAAAAAATCTTAGATTACGAACTGTGGCAGTTTTTTGCAAATTTATATATATGCTGATTGTTAGAGATTGTATAGTGTCAATTACTTTTGCTGCATGGTTAAACAGCTTGACTATCAGAGGAGGTTCTAGCCACTGATAGAACCTATATTTCGATATTCATTGCATGTGAGTATCGTATAGAAAAATACAAGAAGGAAGACTGTATAACGCCTTTCTTCGTGTGAGTAAAGAGTGACAGGATTGAATGGGATTTGTATCTCAGATGTTGGTCTCACATTTGTCACCATTTGACCTACTAAGTAGAAGAAGCACTAAAACATGTCACACATACACACACACAAATACAGATGTACACGCATATGAACAAAGATACAAGCATATACACACCTATACATGATACAGACAATCATACGCACATTAATAAGAACACGTAAACACACAGTACCACACCCGCAAGCATAGACAAGCGCACAAAAACACAGATCTTATTGTAAAACAAACACACACATATGAATGCATGTATATATATATATATATATATATATATATATATATATATATATATATATATATATCCATAAACACATGCACACAATAGTATATATATATATATATGTGTGTGTGTGTAAGTGTGTTTATATATATTTATATATGTGCGTGCGTGCGTGTGTGTGTATCTGTATGTGTGTGTGCGCGCGCGTGTGTGTGTATGTGCATGTGGGGGTGTATGCGTGTGTGCGCGAGGGCGGGAAAACCTGAGGAAAAGGAAGCCAATGAAAAGGAAAAAAGCAGTTAACAAAGTGACGAAATCGTTTCCTCTTTTTTTTTTTTTAAAAAAAAACACACCAAAAAACTCATTAACCTCTGTTCGCGCCAAATTCTCAACCATGTTGATTCCCCCCACCACCTCACCTATCTTAAATTCTCTGTTGAAATAAACTTGTTCCTTGTATCAAATATCAAAGTAAAATTTAGGATCATTTTTCTCTTGTATTTCGTCATCGCCAAGCACATCGTTTGTAAGTAATTCAAGGTCATTAAGGACCCTGTGTCGAAAAAGAAGTAGTAAGACTCTAAGCAGACAGCATGTCTCCATATTGAACATATAGAAATTGTAATTCTACTCGGGATAGAATATTGTCAAATGATGATATATTAATGGCTTCCTAAGGGAGATAACTGCGAAAAGATATAAACAAACAAGTCAGCAAAAGTGACTGGGTTAGACATATAGAAAATTCTTCTGTATTTATATACAAAGGCTCTCTACCAACATCCTGATATCAAAACTAATACATGTCACATAAAAATCTTATTTGAATTTAAAAACCAAATTAATGAAAAGAAGCAATAAATAAATAAATTAAATAAAAAAAAACCCAACCTCAGTACTAAATTGAGTGAAACGTTTTATTCGTATTTCAAGCTTTAATTTCAAACTATATCCATTCACATTTATTTAACTTTTATCCCGATAGCGTCAGAAGCTCAATTCCACACTCATGAGATTTGGCTGCTTTAGAGGCAAAATATACCCTACACGTGTTTTCAAAGACATCCCCATTATTTACACTTTTCGGACTGTTGTACTCATCAATATTGCCATATTCAGGACGTTTCGGCTGTTGTACGCTCCGGCATATAAAGGGAAAAAGGAGATCACCTCACTCTCTGGTATTAGATTGAAATAATAGACGGAGAACATCACTGGGAAATACGAAAACTTAAGGAATCAGCACATATACTAGGCCACAAAAATCTCCAGAGCCGACCAAGCATAGAAATGAATACAAGATGAAAACCAGCAATACGGCGTGATAGAGAAAAGCAATAATAATAACAAAATTGCAATATGAGCTCTGGAAAATTCATACACTGATTGGATCCAGTGACTTCACCCAAAGAGTTGCGAGTTCAATACCTGGCTACTGCAGTGTTGGGCAAAAACTTGGAAAGTTGAGTTAAAGGGAGGTAAGTGAGACATCCGGAAGAGGCATGGCACGTGGAGCGTGAACAATTTACCAGGGAGGACGAAAATACAAGGTTCAGTTCGAAATTTCGAAGACCAGAGCGTACAACGACTGAAACGACATTGAACAACTGTCCGAACAATGTAAATAATTACAACACTTTATTTCAGAAATATAGTCGCACACATTCCCCATTGTTGACTTTCCGTCAGCCAAAGAACAAAAAAGGCGGTTATATATTATGTTAAATCGGACAGAAATGATTTTCTATTGGTTGTATCTTTTGTATGAAGTGATGCTTGGCAATCATGGCTCTCCACTATTCCCTGCCCTTTGTAGCACTTAATAAATGTTTGTTTTTCTTATCTCTTCATTTACCCAAGCTCTCTAAGTTTGGTTATGTGTTGTTTTCATTTGTCCATCTTGGCTTCAATCTGTCTTGAGAGTGTTAGATTTTCCAAGCGTTCTTTCCTTTCTTTGTGCCCGAGAAATTTCAACTGTCTCTTCTTGATGTCATCTGTCTCTTATGAACCTTTTAATGTACTCTCTCTCCCATCAAGTTTTTTCCCAGTTTCTTTCTCTCTCAGTAATCTCTTGTGTCTTAGTGGCTTTATCGCCTTACTTGGGGTGAAATGACTGAAAAAAAGTCTATCTATCTATCTATCTATCTATCTATGATCGCCTACGCCCTGAAGGGACGTGGCACACATAGGACGAAGATTATTTGAATATATAAAAAAGCATCTGTCTATATTTCTGAGATGAGGTATTCTGTACACTATTTACATTATTCGGACTATTGTCCTCATCTTTGTCGCCATATCTATTATTACAATGTTTCGGCCGTTATACGCTCCTACCTTCTTTAGGTGGTTGGAATGTCGAAATAAAGGGTTTAGTTGGACATTCCAACCACCTAAAGAAGGCCGGAGCGTACAACGGCTGAAATGTTGTGATAAAAATGGCGACAAAGATGAGGACAATAGTCCGAATAATGTAAATAGTATAAAAATGCATCTACTTTAAAAGCAGTTTTTTGCTGCTCTGGAAATTTAAGAACATGTCGCTTTTCATTCTTATAGATCCTTGGTTCCCCGTGCCACGTCTATGCTACGCTTAGAAAATCGTTTTGGGCACTTTGAATTGGTGTAATGGTTAACAAGTTTGTCGCGCTAGATCAGTTATAACTGAATAGTGAGTTCGATTCTCACTGGGTTCTCCATACTTTCGGCCTTGTGCCACATCTAAGCTATGCTTATTAAGTCCCTATAAGCGTGTATATATTTTATTAAATGAATTTTTTTTTTAAATAAATGAATATTGTTTAAATTTATTTAAATCGATTCATATAAATGTGTGTTGGGTCACTTCGTTATAGTATAATAGTTAACAAGCTTGTCTCACTCGATCCATTACGACTGAATAGAGAGTTCGATCTTCGCTGGGTGCTCCATACTTTTGGCCTTGTACCACATCTAAGCTAAGCTTAGAAAATCTTTTGGGACACTTTGAAGTGGTGTAATCTTTAGAAAGCTTGTCTCTTTAGATCAATTACAACTGAATAGTGAGTTCGATCCTCACTAGGTAATCGATAATTTCAGCCTTGTTCCGCATCTACGCTATGCCTATTAAATCCCTAAATATATATGTATATATTTTAATGAATGAATATTGTTTAATTTTATTTTAAATCTATTCTTATATTCTTGCGTAGGAGCACTTCGGTATAGTATAATGTTCAGCAAGCTTGTCTCGCTAGATCAATTACGATTGAATAGTGAGTTCGATTCTCGTTGGGTGCTCCATATTCTCGGTCTTGTGCCGCATCTACGCTAAGAAAAAACACAAAAGAAGGAGAAATCTCTGTGTTACATTCAGTTCATGCTTACTGATTAAATTCATCGAACTTTTGTGTAAAATATCGTTGTGTATTTTTCTAGCAAATTTTGTATATTTTTTGCTTATTTTTATTCAAAATCTTTATTTGTAATAAAGTGTAATAAAAATAATTTAAAAAAATGGTTGAATATAGTTGCTTGTATTGAAAGAATCGCTGTCCTTTCTGTTTAAATGATATTCTTAAATATCTACATAAACAGAGTAAATATCATCGTCCCTCAGCGTGTGTGTGTTGTAGAACAGGAGATAAATACTTTAAAGTTCACATTCTATTCAGTAATAAACTTTTATTTCATCATGTCTGAACTGCTTGAAATTCAAAATCGATTTTCAGTGAAAATTGTACGTACTTGAATGGCAAAATAACCACCTGACTTTTATCAGCGAAAACTAAATCAATTATTGAAACTTAAATATTATCAATATTTTTCTTGAAACGTAAAGATGGAAAAGTCATCAAGCAGACATATTTCAACATCACAATTCGTATATGTCACCTCATTCAAGCGAATTAAAGATATTTCTAAATGTCACGAAAAACGAAAGAAAAAATATTCTTCAAATGGATTATAAGAGGCATCACTGCTAAAGAAAAGAATGGTTCATTTAAAAAAAAAAATACATATTGTATGTTAGCTTTTCAAAAATTGACTTTTGTATTTAAAACGAACAGGAAAAAATTAAATAGACAGATGATTAAAAGAGGAAACAAAAATGAACAATAAAAACGAATTGTGACTGGCCTGTGAAATTGTTGTTCGCTAAGATTAACCGCATTCAAAATAAACAGTGATATATATATATATATATATATATATATATATATGCATTGTTAAAATTTGCAACATTTAAATGGGAAGAATACTCAATAAAGAATTTATAGATACAGACAGGGAGACAATACACCATCTATCTATCTATCTATCTATCTATCTATCTATCTATCTCAGTCTGTTCGTATCTATCTATCTATCTATTTTTTTTTTAAGCATTTCACCCCAAGCAAGGCGGGCAGCCACTAGGACGCAAGGGGTTAAAGAAAATTTGGAGCAAGATCAGATAGGAGTGATAGAGGAAAGGATGAGGAGAAGGATAGTCGATAGATTAAGGCAACTGGAGATGTCAATTGACATTACATTTGAATAGTTGGAGATTATAGCTCTCAGGGAAACTGGAATAGGGAAGGGAGTTCCACAGGCGAGAGGTGCGAGACAAGAAGCTGTTGGAGTAGAAGAGACGGCTACATTTAATAGTTTCAACAGGGAAAGGGTGAGAGCGGGATGCTCGTAGGGCATTGAGCTTGAATTCATGAGGTCTGGGAACAATTATTTGCAATTGCTATGAAAGTATTTGTAAAAAAGGCAGAGAGAGGCGCGTCTGTGAGAGAGTAACTGTAGACGAGATGCCAGAACAGGGCCACTTATATTGCATATTCGCCTCTGGAGCCTATCAAGAACCCCGAGTCAAACAGAAAGGTCTAGCGCGGCACAGGGAGCCAACTTTCCTTATCTATCTATCTATCTATCTATCTATCTATCTATCTAATTTAGTCTGTTAGTATCTATCAGCATTTTCATAATTATCTATTGCAGTCTATTATATCTATCTATCTCTCTGACCATGAGAGCCGGGTTCGAATCTCACCATGGTTGATTTGTCAGGAAGGAGATTTCCTGACGCTATCGGTCTGGAGTTGGACGATCCCAGCGTGCAGCATTTTTGGAAAACCATACCACGGGTTGACCCAAGCCTTGTGAGTGAAATTGGGTTAGACGGAACACTTCGGAGACCTTTGATAGCTGCACTAGCACGGTCACAAGTCATCGTGACCGAGGGTTTGAGTGTGCTGTTCAGATTGTTGATCAGGCTAGATAAAACGCTCTCTCCCAGAAACTGTAACTAAGGTCTGGTCAGCATAGATGCAGTAAAAACCACAGGTTGGCTGTCAACAAACACGAATGTGTCTGAGTGAGCGTCTGAATTAGGAATTAGCTAGCCTCCTTAGTAGACGGATATCCTCGAATACAAATAGCCAGCTATCTATCTATCTATCTATCTATCTATCTATCTATCTCATTCTGTTCATATCTATCTAAGTCTATTCATATCACTATTTTTCCTCGGAAATTTATGCTTATGATCAGAGTGTAGTATCTGTCCGCTCTGGTAAAAGTTTTACACAAACGTACAGCTACACACACACACACACACACACACACACACACACACACATATATATATATATATATATATATATATATATATATATATGTGTATTGAGCCTTCAGATTATTTTACATTTTACGCTTTAGTTTTTATTCATACTGTTTTTATATGTAGAAAATCCAAGGGTTTCTAAATATATATATTGGAAGTACAATGAATCAATTTAAAAAATCGTTTCTATTATCATCTCTCATTCTTTACTAATGTGGATAAACGAAATACGACTTCACTTTCTAAATGGAAATGGAAAGAGGAAAATAAAACACCTAAAGTTCAATGGAAAATTCTCAAATAAGCTAGAATCTCTAGATCTGTGAACGAGCCAGGCTTTCTCTGTCTGCAGGAAAAAATGAAAATAATTAAGTTCTTGAATAGTGAAATATTATTAAATCAGCGGTATGAAACTACAGTAAATTGTAACCATATCAGTTTTCAAAGAAAATTCGAGGTCTTCAGTTTTATGTAATTTGAATAATTTCATACGAACTGTATATATATATTTATTGCATATAGTTTGCGTTGTGCATGAAAGTCCGAGTCGCGCTATCGGTGAGGGATAATATGTATATTTATTAAAGAAAGAGATGGAAGGTACTTGGAAAATAAAAGTGATTTTCACTGTTACAGTGTATTTCTTACCTTATTTGTGATGTACGGAAAATTATTCGTGAATATGAAAGGATTATGATCAAAATAAGCAGACATAATATTTGTAATTTATTTAATCAGACATGCCTAAATGAGAATTTGCTGCCTAAATACACACACACACACACGCGCGCACACACGCGCACACACACGCTTGTGTGTGTGTGTACAAATAAATATATAGGTGTGTTTGTGATTTTATGTGTATATATAGTTATATCCATATCTGGGGGTCTGTAAAATAGCAAAGTTCATATGATTGCGAAGTGATTCGTCCAGTAATTAGATAGCCTCTTCGAATCGTATGCGGCACAAACAATTGTCCAATTACTTTGACTGATTCATCATAGTTGATCAGGTTTGTCGAATGCAGAAAGTCGGCACACACGGTTGCACAGAAGCTATAGATAACTGTAAACAATCATGGGAGTCTGGCGCGCGGAAACATTGTCATCATATATATATATATATATATATATATATGAAGAGAACAACAAAAAGAATAAGATAGATATGACCAAACCGAGACAGCTAGTTAGATAGATACTGAACACATACACACACATATATGTATATATATATATAGAGAGAGAGAGAGAGAAAGAGATAGATAGAAACAGAATTAAATAATAGATAGATAGAAAAAATTTTATATATATATATATATATATATATATATATATATATATATATATAATGCTCAAACACTAATATTCCATGGTTATAATTTATTACATTGGAATCGTGATCACGATCTAATTCATCAGACCTACAAATTCAAAAAGAAATTTATATATATATATGGTGAGAGAGAGAGAGAGAGAGAGAGAGAGAGAGAGAGAGAGAGAAAGTAAGAAAGAGATATAGATAGATAGACACACATACACCCACATATATATATACATATTAGTTTTTATACATAATATCTAATGTCGGTAGCACAACTTGGAGTTTCATTCAATCTTATAAACTTCAGGTATTGAATATATATATCGTGATAGATAGATAGATAGATAGATAGATAGATAGATAGATTGACGTAAGTATATAAAAATCGAGATAGTGTGATTGATTGATAGAAAGAGACAGAAAAAAAAAGAGACAACTAAACTAAGTTATGCATAGATTTAGGTAGATCCGTATCTGTCTGTCTAGCTCCTAGCTCAATGTAACATTGATATAAACGCGTAACATGTAACATTGATATAAACGCGTGAATATCTGCCTATCTATCTTGCTAGCTGGCGAGTTGGAGAGATTTGAATATATTGACATAGATAATTACAAGAAAGACGGTCTGCCTTGTGTTCTGTATTTGGCACTAAACCTTTATTTAAATTCTTCCTTTCTCGCCGATTTAACCCAGAGAAAATATTTTTTTGAATATTTTGGACATTATTTTTTGTAATTATCTATCTATCTATAAAAATGATCTCTCTCTCTCTTTATCTCTCTCTCTCTCTCTCTCTCTCTCTATATATATATATATATATATATATATATATATATATATATATATCATCTGTCTATATTTCTGAGATGAGGTATTATGTACATTATTTACATTATTCGGACGATTGTCCTCATCTTTGTTGCCATATTTATTACAACGTTTCGGCCGTTGTACTCTCCGGCCTTCTTCAGATGATTGAAATGTCAAAAAAACATGGCACAGTGGATGAAGGGATTAGTTAGATCCAGTGACAGGACACAATCAGTGTGAGTTCAATACTTGGTTAAGGCGGTGGAGAACTTGGAAGAGGGGAATTAACAGGAGTTAACTGATAACCGACATCTATTAGAGATGGCACGTGGAACTAGAACAGTCTACCCCAGTGAGCGAAATAAAAGGTTCGACATTCCAACCACCTGAAAAAAGCCGAAACGTTGTAATAAATATGGCGACAAAGATGAGGACAATAGTCCGAATAATGTAAATAATATATATAGATCATTTCTGTATTGATCTCTGACGAAGCTTTAATAAAGTGAAACATGTTAGATTGAGATATATTTCCTACTTGTTCTTTGCCCTATTATTTTGTCAAATACCTATCCATACTTGGTCTATATTTGATTTTCTATTCACACACATGCTCACACACAGACACACGCACACGCGCGCGCCCACACACTCGCACACACACTCGCACACTCGCACTCACACACACACACACACACATATATATATATATAATCTTTAGATAATCTTTTTATAATCTTTTCCCAAAAATTGTTCTTGATATATAAAAGTTTATATATCTTTATCCATATCTTTTATATATCCAGTCCTTTGCCGATTAGATATGTGTCTACGCCATGCAAACACAAACACATCCATCTTCTTACATCTCTTGAGATATATTTTATCTTGGTATATATCATATTTGATTGAATATAAACCAACATCGTTTTTCAGCGAAAAGTTTTGCCAACGAAAATTTAGATTTGATATCGAATGTTCTGGAATTTCTTCGTTTGTTTCATTTAAAAAAAAATCTTCATTTTTTTTTCCTTTTTTGCTGCCCTTATTACAGATTTAGGAATATTTAGGCAAAAACCCTCCTTTCATCATTTCATATTCGGAAAGTTGTTCTTACTATGCATAGTTTTATGAAGGTGCATCTTTGGCGGGGATCATGTCGGCTTAGCCGGTGACTTGAGGACAAAAAAACCCTCAGATCTAACGCGTTATAATTTTCGAAGGTCGACTGATACAGAGGAACATGTGATACATTTATATCTCGGCATGAATGAAAATAAGAAAATCAAACTCGAATGTCAGGTTCTCTTGGCAGAGTTTGCGACAGGAGTTTTCTGAGCGTTAAGGTTGATTGATTGTAAAATACGGCGGAAGAGTCTGAATGAATGATTCTAAGATGATCTCGAAGGAATGTCTTGCATACCCTATGGGACCACAAATGATATTTAGTCTGTCCTCCCACTAGAACGTACGCCCGGGACAGGAACAAAAATTCTCCTTAGCCCCAGCAACTGTCGGTTGCGCTGGCCTCGGTGCGAACACCGATCCCTCCCTCTGGTGCAATGGAACGGCGCGGCCTCAGGCAGCTGTTCCCCAGGGCTGGGCACCTCTTCAGTATTGTTTTCCTCAGTTGCCCCTCTGTCCTTTGACAGAGAAGCCCCTGAGCGCACTCTGACCAAAGACGCAACTGAGAGATGATAAGTAGATGCGGCCTTACTAAAAAAGAGTAAGGTATGCGCTGATCACTAAAGTCATGGAGCCAGCCGCTAAGTAGCCTTATTTGTCCTACAAATGCTATGGATGATCATGTGACTAATCAGTAAATATGAATCTCTTTACACTATTTACATTATTCGGACTATTGTCCTCATCTTTGTCGCCATATTTATTACAACGTTTCGGCCGTTGTACGCTCCGACCTTCTTCAGGTGGTTGGAATTTATTTCGTTCACTGGGGTAGACTGTTCTAGTTCCATGTGCCACGTTTAATGGATGTCCGTTATCAGTTATCTCCTGTTAATTTCCCTCTGAAAGTTCTCCACTGCCTTAACCGGGTATTGAACTCACACTCTGGATCTAATCAACGCCTTTAACCACTGTTCCATGTGTCTTTGATAAAAGGATATTGTTTGGGAACCGATCGTTTCTTTTATCAATTAACTAATTTCTTTGTTTTCGTTCAAGAAATGGCATGTACAATTCTGCTTAGTACTTCGACGATCTCTTGGATCATAAGGACAGCAGTGTAACGTTGGCAGGGCGTTCTTTACTTCTGGCCAATTCATACTGCATCTAAGGGCTAGAAATGGAGGACTATATCAAATTTCCTCGTTCCACTGGAAAAGACGATTTTTAGATTTGATTTGGGTATGCGTAGTTTGCTACCGTAGTCGACTTAAGAATTTTTTTTTTATATATTTGGAATAATTTTAGCTTATTTAACCATTCCCTCCAATTATTTTGGGAAAAATATTTCATTTTCGGACAAATCACAAAGATCAGCTAATCAGCGAACCTATAAACACATCATGATGAAGGTGATGACAATTCACCTTTGTCTGCATTCCCGATATGAACCGTTTTCACTATTCAATAATTTTTGGGGTCTGTTGTCTTAATCTTTATTGCCTTATGTACAATGTTTCAATCGATATATTCTTTAGCCTTCTTATATGTGTCGGAAGCCTTGGAATTGAAATATTTTTGTAATATAGTAACTAAGAAACGGAGGTACCTTGAAGTACCCGAGCGGTGACTAACACCCCTAACGGACGTATGAGTTGACAATTGGACTCGTTTTAAGCTCAGAATGGCATAAAAAGAATCAAGATGGACGTATAAACACGTCTGTAGCTGGTTTTTCATCGTTATTTTTTGGACATGTTTATTCGCCCGTGTCTGAAAAGACACTTTCGATAAAAAACTTGCACACACGTCGACGCTGGGAATGGGGTTTATTTCAAATAAATATTAAATTTATTCATTTGTTGTCTTTCGTATTTACATTTTTTACGCCGAAATTTATCGAAAAATGCTATTGTTTCATGATGTTGTTTTAATATTTGTTTCTCGATGGTATTGTTCTTTATTAATGATAAAATTTAATTTTGTAAAATGCTTTTACTGTTGAAATAGTCAAATGCAAACGCTATTTCTCTAACAGTTTCTTTTCTCGCACTTCCCACCTGTGGAACTCTCTTCCGTTTACTTGCTTCTTTGATAACTACAATCTTTAAAAGTTTAAATGCAACATCAATAGCCATCTTCTATCTTCCTGAACCCCGTTCATCTTTTGTCCTTTCTTCAATCCTTCCTATTCTCAATCTTCTCTTTCACCCCCCCCCAATTAACGCCCTGCGTATTAGTGACATTCACGCTTTGCTTGGGGGTGAAAAGATTCAAAAACAAAAAGTTATTTACTTAGAATGTTGATAAGTAAAGTTAATGTCATGAAGTTGTCTGAAATGTTAATCCTAACTCTTTGACTAAATCAAACATATTTTAATGTCAGGGTTTTCCCTCTGTATTTCTATGGTCATAAAAAAAAAAGTATATGAAGTCTAATCAAAAACTATCGGGACTGCTTCTATGTTAAAGGAGCTAAAGTACGAACAGCAGAGCCACTTGCTGCAGACTGACATCGAAATCTGTGGCGAATACACACCAAATTATAAGGCCCTCGCTCACTCCCGCTGTCTATAGCAATACATGGAAGGGAGGTGTGGCCGACTTACGACAGCACGGATTTTTCATCAGTGACCATGGCTTGTGCAGCGGTTTTGGGGCAAAGACAACATTCCTCTGCTTCGACGACATATACTCTAGAACTCGCTACTTCCGAATTTTCTTTTTCCGTATTTAAAATCAAATCCCAATTGAAAGGAACAGAATTTCAAGACGTCGAAGAATTCTAAGAGAACGCAAATGAAGCAGCTGCTCGCAGCCGCAGAAAAGGAACTCTAGGAAAACTTTCATCAATGGAAACGACGTTGGATAAGACGTGCGGCTTCGGAATGAGACTGCTTTGAAGGAGATTAAATGCCGAATTAATATTTGTTGTAGTTTTTATTTTATAGCACCAGATACTTTTTGAACAAGACTTGTATTTATGACAATATAAGTCAGCATAACATTTGTAATAAAAAACAGACAATTAGTTACTGTCATGTTTATTTTGCATTCTATTTTTGTTCAAAAATTCACGACATTGGTTTTGATTCATTAAACAGTCTTAAGGTGGATAATTAAGTCAAAAATTAAAATGCATATAACATTTTGCATATAATTTTAAGGTGTCCTATACTTATGGGATAAGATGCTCAATATCAGAGATAGAGCGTATGTAAATATGAAAGTGAACATTGAAGTTAACATTTAGCGGCCACAGACAGTTTTCATGCTAAACTAAAATCTTTAGGCCTGATGATTGCGTTTAACATGAAACACTCTGTCGCCTATGAGTGTTAACTTCAATGTTAACTGTTATATACATACATATATATGTGTGTGTGTGTGTGTGTGTGTATGTATGTGTGTGTGTGTATGTGTATTTGCGTGGGTGTGATAAAAAATATGATAGAATAAAGAATGCCTGATTCCGATCCATATTTGATCTGTATTTTTGGAAACACAGAATCTAAAATATCATCCTCCATAATTCATTTTCCCGAAGCTAAGATAAAAGCGAAACTTCCTAAACATTTTCCTATTTGTTCTTTATATATATATATATATATATATATATATATATATATTATAATAAAAAAAAAGAACAGAAAGATATATAATCTCCTGTTCTTATTGATATTTTTATTTTTACAATATTTTAAACTTGAAGTTTTTAGCTTCGGTTTTTGAAACATGGTAATTCCTGTGTAGCGAAAAACATTTTAAATCAGTTAATTTATTATATATATATATATATATATATATATATATATATATATATATATATATATATGGTAATGATACAATATGGCAATCCGTGTGAAGTTTCCTAGAGTATATAGATCCAGGGAGAGTTCTATGTCAAAAGACAGAGCAAAATTATTATTAATTAATCTCAGTCTTAAAGACCTACAAACAAAATCCCTTTTTTGAAGATTAAGAGCTGCTTTTTTTAGAGCTCTCATGAAATAAAAATTATTAACTATGGGATTTTAAGTGTTTGATATTCTTTAATAAATAATAATAATAATAATAATAATATATATATATATATATATATATATATATATATATATATATATATGTATATATATATACATTCTTAGTAGCTGTAGACATAGGAAACGCTGGTTATTAGAGTAGTTTTTGTTTTTGTTGTTGAAAGAACGTAACCCCTAATCCCCTGTTGTATGAGTTTTTTTTTATTTTGTTTTTTGTTTTTGTTTAAGCTATATATTCTATCCCATTAATTTCCTTTTCGGTCAGCATTGCCCTGACGATCCGTTTAGGTGAAACCTAGAAAGGTTTGCCTGGCTCATTAGGTGTATATATATATATGTGTGTGTGTGTGTATAATGTGTGCAAATGCTTGTAACAACTGATAATTTCCCGTGTGAAATTCCAGTCCTTTTCCTCTTGGTGTATGTTTATAAATCTTTCTACAGTTATTTCCCATCAGCCTTTTAGGGTTGCAGTTTTGGTATAACAGTAAATATACGCCTTTGCTGTGGGACCGACTTTATTAAATTTAGGAAAGGCGTCTCTAAATGTTTACATCCTTTTTTTTTTTTTCTTTTTCGAATTACTTCTTTATAGTTTTGAAAATTTTCAGCAAAGCTAATCCCAGGAAATTTGAGATTTTC
>OZ010600.1:94864890-95004890 GCA_963932145.1 Acanthosepion lycidas
AGATCAGTAATTTTTTAATGAATTTTTGTTTTCATCCCACATTATTTGTATCCCTGTTAACGTTATTTTGAGTGGCTACGCGTATGGTCCGTGTTGCTAAAAACGGACGTTTCTGCTTCGAAAACGGCGTTGAACATTTGACGCTGTACCCGGAAGCAAGCACACAAGAGAGCCACCCGAATGAGATCAGATCTCGAGCTGGACTATAGCGAGAACCAAGTGCAAAAAGGAAATGGTCGAAACAACATAACATTAGATGACGTGCCGCCATTTTAAGGTATGCCTAATTATAATTTTATCTCTCACACTTTCCACTAAGGCGTTACTTAACAAAGCGGAGAAAGAAAAGAAAAGAAAAAAACTTTCGACACCCAAGAGGAAGGAAAAGGATGAGATGCTTCCCCACCCACGCGTATATAAATCTCGGTCAGCAGACAACTGAACTAAACGTAAGACTTTAAGTGGACTCTTTGAGTTCTGTATCGGCATAAAAAGGGGACTGGGGTCGAGACAGGATTCAATTTCTGATAACCTTTTGAGGTGATGATGACAAACAACGAATTAAAAACTTGGAACTCCTTAACCCTTGTGACCTTTTATGACAAATCTTCCTTTTCTCAATGCCAACCATAAAATTCTGTTTCTTTTATCTTAGTTTTCTTTGAAGGATTTATCAGATAATATTTTTAAATTGCGCTTCAATATGAAATTCGTTTTACAGTAAGTGGTGGCTGGCCGCTCATACCCGAGTATTCTTGTCTATTATGGCAGTTAGTCAATCCCTTTTTCAGACACCAGCTCAGGCACATTTATGTTTGTTCAACATCCACATAGTCCATCTGTCGTTTATACTGCAATTACACCCATGTGAAAATTAAGTGAAACAAAACGAATAATTCCGGTATTATTTAATATTTTCGCATTTTTTCCAATGAACCATGACCCAATGCACATGTTAGTACTTCGTATGCACAATTCTACAAAGTCGTTCCTTGCAGATTGAGCACAGATTCTCGATTGGATTTAAATCAGGAGACTTTCCAGGCCAAGCTATTGTACTTTGATTTGCTCACTGGTAAGACTTGCCATTGTGTTCGTGCAGCGTTACAATTTTCGTATGCTTCCTTGGAATAACGTCCATCGCAGACAATGACCGTAGGACAACTAATCAACAGTTGGGACAATAGTGTCTAGGCGTGATGAAAATCTGATGCACTCACGGATGACGTAATACTTTTTAAGGCGAAACAAATTTCATTATACACCCCGAAAATAGATTCCTATTACTGCATACTACTTCAAATGACCTAATCTGAGGAAAAAGCAGAAATCGATTCCACCCTGCCACTCCAGTGGGTCTAAAACTGACCATATGGTGAAAGAAAGGAAACTAAAGCGGTTGTTTCAATTAATTTTTACAAGGGTGTATGCTGAGTGGAGCTTACTTACACATCTGAGAGCGTATTGTCAGGCGTGATCAACAATCAGTACACTCAAACCCTCGGTCACGATGACTTGCGATTTCGTGCTAGCACAACCATTAAACCAATTTCACTCACAAGGCTTGGGTTATCCCTTGGTATGATTTTCAGACAGTTTTCAAAGGTACGCTTGGGTCGTCTTCACAGGCCGATAACATCAAGACGGTTGATAAATCGTATGAGACTCGAACCCAGATTTCATGATCGTAAAGTGAGTGTGCTACGCACTCGGCCATATTACAATACATGCTACGACCAGAAATAATCGTTTCTTTTTAATTATTTTTTCATATTATGGAAGATTAACCACTCCAGATGAAATATATATATATATATATATATATATATATATATATATATATATATATATATATATATATATATATATATAAATTACTTTTAAATTTTAATTTAATTTTAAAAAATACATAAAATTAATTGACGTCATTAATGGATATATTCGTTCCCAGTTAGAGTCCGCCTTGTTACATCCACATGATTAAATCAGCCTCATTTCCTGCGGATTCTTTTGGCAAGACGGATATTCTGTTCCAAAAGATTGTTTCCTACTTTGTGGAACAAGTTGCTTGCCCGAACGCTGCAATTTTAACTTCTTCGAGTCTAGGCACAATCGCTATCTATCCGTCATATCATCGTTCTTTCTCGTTTTCATTCCTTTTTAATACGAATATTTCTTTCTTTTTTTTTAATTCTTTCTTTCTTTGTACAATTCATTCTTTTTGTCCGTCTTTCTTTCTTTGTCTATCGTATAATTAATTCTTTTTCTCTGTCTTCCTTCCTTCCTTCCTTTCTTTCTTTCTTTCTTTCTTTCTTTCTTTCTTTCTTTGTCTCGTATAATTCCTTCTTTTCTCTGTATTTCTTTCTTTTTTCTTTCTTTCTTTTTTCTTTTTTTCATTTTTCATTCTTTTTCATTCTTTCATTTATTCTTTCTTTTTTATTCTTTTTCATTCTTTCTTTCCTTTTTTCTTTCTTTCTTTATTTTTCAGTCTTTCAGTCTTTCTTTCTTTCCCTCAGCTTTTTGTTTGTTTCTTTCTTTCTTTCTTTGTCGCTGATTTTTCCTCATGCTATTCCTTTCTTTCTTTGTTGTTTTTTTTTTCAGCTTTTTCCTTGTTTGTTTGTTTCTTTCTCTCTGGTTGTCACTCCAAATTCTAAGTTTGTTTTTTGTTTCTTTCTTTCTTTCTCTCTTGTCTTTCTTTCAGATTTTTGTTTGTTTGTTGCTGGTTTTGCCTCGAATTTTTCTTTCTTTCTTTCTTTCTTTCTTTCTTTAATTGTCTTTATTAACATTTTTCTTTCCCCTTTTTATTCTATTTGACCCTAACTGATCTTTTAATTTTTCCTCCTCCTTTTCCTTTCGATACATTTGCAGACAACATCTCCGTTCAGTCCCATCCATTATTCTGAGATTCTCAGAGATTCAAAAAGGAATGGCTCTCATAATTTTCCGGGAAATGTTTCGTTATTTCTTTCTGAAAACGCTGAACGTTACAAATACTGAACAATAATCAACTGATGTGTTTTCCCCTTCTTTATAAACAGAATCATTAGACTGATGTTGAACCGTTTGCCACATGTTTGCGCATGCTCTTTTCAGTTTTTGAGTAACTGGAATAGTTTCCGGTGCAACTAAAGCTAGTTTTATCCAAGACTAAAAATATATCCACTCGTTGAGGATCAAACTCACTGTATAAGTAATGGTCAATGAGTCTAGCATATTAACCATTACTAACCACCGTATGTCATTTTATGAACTGCTTTCATTAATATTGTTCCGATTAAAATAATTTTCCTTTACCTTATCAGCATTTGTTGGGTAAACTTGCTGGGTGTGTCGTCGGTGGTAGTGCCTTTGCAGTAAAGCTATCGACAGTGATTTACTCAGGTGAATTAGGATACGGAACTCTACTGGCCAAGGCTTACATTCAACTGTTACACATAGCATGGACACTCCGACGGCCATACCACGGTCAACGGCATCGACCTGCCAACTAAACTGTGTGAGGGTAGTCGGAAAGGTTTCTAGACCCGACCAGTCGCCAGCCTGGGCATAGGATCTGCGCCTCAGAGTTTAAATGCTTTACCAGTGGGCGAAGGAACTTCTGAGAGGAAGGACGGGGTAACCTCAACTTCCCCGGTGCAAAAGGAACCTTCTCGCCATTGCACTATTTTCATTTGTATGTCATCATGAACCACAATTAAATTAGCGGGAAGGGTGATCAGAGCGTCGTAAAATGCGCTAACTGAACAAATGATGAAACAAAATTAGATTTTGATGAATTTCTAATTTAGAAATGGAAACGAAAACAAGAAGAAGAAAAATTACAGAACATCGGAAGAAATAACCGCCATTTTGTATTACTCGTTTTTGTCAGATCTTTTCAAAACGCACTTATTTTGGCTGCATTAACTAAGTGAAGATAGCATTTAATAAACGTTATATCGATGGGAAAATTTAAAATAACTATGTTTCTAATTAAAGCATCAAAATCTCAAGAAATATCTTAATTTTAATTCCTTTTAATAACCGTAATTTTAAAATTTAACAAGAAACTTTTTAACATGCTACGAAGCGATTTTTAAGTGTGGATTTATTTGAACAATTTTGACATTCATAACTTTAAAAAACTGTTCGACCAAAAATGTTTTACAAAAAAACTGTTTTGACAAAAACTGCTATATCAAAAAACTGTTGTACTAAAACTGTTTTTAACTTAATGACTGGCGAAAAATGTCTTACTCCAAAACTGCTTTTTACAAAAAACTGTTTTACCAAAAAACTGTTTTACCAAAAACTGTTTTACCAAAAAATGCTATATCTAATAACTGTTGTACTAAAACTGTTTTTTGAATTAAAGACCGCCAAAAAACTGTATTAGTCCAAAACTGTTTTTACAAAAACTGTTTTATCAAAACTGTTTTACGAAAAACTGCTATATCAAATAACTGTTGTACGAAAACTGTTTTTTTAACTTAAAGACAGTTGGCCAAAAACTGTCTTACTCCAAAACTGTTGTAAAAAATACCGTTTTAACAAAAACTGTTTTAACAAAAACTGTTTTAACAAAAACTGTTTTAACAAGAAACATTTCAACCAAAAAGTATGGCTGCGTGAAATGGAATAATCATTTCAAATTTTCATCCTGACACATTCGACTCTAGTTTCTCCATTTTTACAATTTGCTTGGATTTAATTCAATCTTTCTCTGGCATGGAATTCACTGAAGAGGAATAAGAAAAAACAGTTTTAGATTTGAACTTCCAAGTCGCTAACGTGATTTTACAATCTGTGTGAAAACATTGACTTTTCAAATTAGAAAAACTGATGCCAGTGGATGATAAGGAACCACAGGGAAACATAGATAGAAACATCTTTTTACTTCAAAAATATAGTTCTGGGTATGACTACAAACTACGTCCGGCAGCAAGGCTTCTGAGTGGAAGATTGGAGGTATTGAGGAAGCTTTTAATTGCCGTTGTTCTCAGGTCCACCATGACCCGGTGGGTAGCATCTGTTAGGGTCCCGACTATGGGCAAATAGTGAACCCCACCAAAAATGACTATGAAAGTATAAAAATACATTTTTATATAAAAAATTACTAACAATTCACACTTATAGTAAAATGACCAACAATATATCTGCAGTTAAAAGCATATAATAGCATTGAAACTATTTAGATTTCATCATTAAATAACCCAGAAATGTTGATATGCCGCTAAACAAAATCAACCAACCAACTTCAAAATTATGGTTTTAAAATGAGTAAGAAAACTGAAATTTAATTCTAATTTAGAATAGATTTTTTTTTATCCGCTAAAAGTTAATAGGAACAAATAAGCAAAGGGTTTAAAAGATTATATTGCGCCAATATTAAAATTTTCTGAACCAGTCGCAACAACAACATAAAATAGATATCAATTTTTAATTCTCCTTGAAGCAAAAATCTTACACATTAACAGAAATAAATAAGGTACATGACGATTTTTGGAAATTCTCGAAACTCAAGCAACTTTGTTAATCAAACGAAGCTTTTAATATTACCACTTTGTGCCAGACTAAGTAAAGTTTATTAAACAACTAAAAGTAAACAACTACACGTAAACAACTAAAAAGTAAACAACTAAAAGTAAGCTACTAAACATAAACAACTAAAAAGTAAGCAAAAACTAAAAAGTAAACAAAAAACTAAACAGTTCAAAAGTAAACAACCAAAAGTAAACAAAAATTAAGAACGTGAAGCAAGTAAAGTAAATAACTAAGAAGTAAACAACTAAAGAATAAACATAACTAAAAGTAAACAACTAAAGGGGAACAACTAAAAGTAAAACAAAGTAAAAAGTGAAACCACTAAAAGTAAATAACTAAGAAGTAAACTAAAAAATAAACAACTAAAAAGTAAACAACTAAAAGTGATAACTAAAAAGTAAAGAACCAAAAAGTTAGCCATTAAAAGTAAACTAAAAAGTAAACAAACTAAAAGAGAACAACTAAAAGTAAACAAAACTTAAAAAAAACTAAAAGGTAAACAACTAAAAAGTTAACAACTAAAAAGTAAAAAAAACAACATAAAAAGTAAAAATCTAAAAGTGACCAACTAAAAAGCAAACAACTAAAAGTAAACAACGAGAACTACGCAAAAAAAAAACAAAAAAAAACCGAACGTGGCAGAAAAGGATATTTTAAGAACTTGAGAAAAAAAAAATGAGTTAAAACCGATATATTAGTCAGGGCAAAGACATCTGTGGTACCCTACTTTTCTTGGAGCCCTAGGCAGAAACTCATGTGATTAATATAAAATATAAGTAAAGCTGTTTTGAGTCTGTAAAATGCTGGAGTATATAATGGACTCTTTTGTCGATTTCGATATATAAGGGCCTATCAACTCAGTTTACCGTCAAATGATTTAATTCTAGTGGTAAAGGCTTGTGTAGAACCAGCCACACTTTTTGGATTGATCTGATAACAGAGAGATGGTGTGCCACAAATTCTCCAAACAACAATCCCCAAAGTTTCCCTTGGCGGGGTAGACGAGTTGTCACCTAAGGCAAGCGAAATCAGTCTGGTTTGTTATTTAACTCATAGATGGAGGAAAAATGAAAAATAATCAGAACAGTTATCATGAAACTATTTGTAAAAGAAGCGAAAAAAAGCCTAAATTATTGCAGTTGCAAAGTGTAAAGAGGCCAGGTAAAGACCGAAAATTATTCAACATTGATTACCATATCGGAGGTTAGATATAACATAGTAGATGTATACTCTTTATTTTGTTTCTAAAGATATTTTCCGTTGTCTTAATATTTTGCTTAGTTTTCGGAAGACGTCTTTCCCTGTTCCTATGCGCTTCCAGATTTCTACCGTCTGTTACTACATTACGCATATAATTATTATTCTGCACCTTTTCGATTTTCCCGTCCCCTATACGTAGTTCACATCTTTAGTTGTCTCTTTTGCTAACTTATTGATAGAAATTTCACATTCCAACCATGAGACCCGGGTTCGAATCTCACCATGTTCAGGGAAGGTCATGTTCAAACTGTTGAATCCGCCAGATTAGGTGCTCTCTCCCAGAAACTGTAACTAAGGTACGCTCGATATAGTATAAACAAAAAGTGCGCTCTTTGTTTAAGACACAAGAAACTCAATGTATTTGAAACAGGATTTGACGGACGTGTGTCCATGGATAAGCAGGTCATTAATAGTAATTCTTCTTTTTCTATATGAGTCGTGACGCTCAGAACGTAGGAGATCATGGCTCTCCACAACTTCCTGTCCTTTGTAGCTCTTAATAAATTTTGCCTTTTTTGTTATCTAACGTAAACCTTGTTCCGCCATCTATTGACTCAATCTCGTTCTTCTTATACGTACCATCTCCCTTCAGTACGCTTGCGATCATGGCTCTCCACAATTTACTGTCACAGCGTTCCAAAGAAGAATCAGGAATATTATTAGTTCTCACCTTGCATCTCGGCTTCAGTCACTTTCCCACCATCGTAATGTTGGGAGTCGATTTCACAGGACAGCGGATATTTAAATCGTTGTACTTGTTTGATTTTGTTATCCCCAATTTGTAATTTGTATTTTGAGCCGCCCTTTTTGCTGACAACCATGCATTCTGTCTTCTTGCAATTAATGTTTAGTCATTTGTTCTCACTTTCATTGTCTGACTTCTGTTGGAGTTTTTTTTTATTTTCCTTTCTGTGTCTGTTATCAACACTGTGCCATCTGCATACTCTACGTTGGTAAGACTGTGGCCGCCAATAATGAATCCCGGTAGTACTTCTAATTCTCTAAGAATTGCCTCACTGTATTGAATAAGTCTGGTGAGAAGACACATCCTTGTCTTATACCCTTTTCTATTTTTGTACTTGCTTGATTTTGTTATCCCCAATTTGTAATTTGTATTTCAAACTGCCCCTTTTGCTGACAACCATGCATTCTACCTTACAATTGATGTTTAGTCCTTTCTTCTTGCTTTCTTCCACTACCTTTTCTAGGGTGTTTTAATTAACAGTAATATTTACTGTTTATAGATATGAAACAAAGCATTTTCATTTTTACGCTAGTTCAAAATGATGAGACAGAAATATTGTGTAGCGTCATACTGGATTTTTTCAAGGTTCCTACATAGAGCACTGACTTCGATCCAAAATACTCAAGTAATGCACGGGTATGGGTGCGGGTAAGTTGAACGGATGGCTGTTTATATAATTGTATAAACCCAGACAGTGCTTGGCTACTTTTTGCGGCTATGTGATTTGTTTTCGAAGAACATGTTGCTTATTAGGCTGCCGGGCCACCCATTGAGATGGAGACTAACTGTCGACAGAGGCAAGTGATGATTCGTTGAAGTCTTTGTTTAGGTCTGCTTGGGGTGGTTGATTTCTTCCCTTACCCAAGCACACATCACAAGGACCAGGGCTTAAACACATTTCGCTAGGTAGAGAGGATCTAAAAAGGAGAATTTTTTGTGAATTATTCGTGTTCACGCACCTGGTTTTATTCAGTTTCAAATCCTGGGAATCATCGAAGGCATTTCGTATTAGAGTTGCTAATATTTTTCTGTTGTTCCAGGAGGATGAAGCAGGCAGAATTATTTGCGAAATAACCTTTGATTCGATGTCACCTCTAGATTTACTGGAATATGGATCTGAATTCAAAACGAAGTTCCTCAGGACTAACATATCCATTTTTTAAATGACTTTACTGCAATTACTTTAAACAATATATATACACAAATACATATATTGTGACTTCTGCCTCAGACTCTCTCTATATATCTGATCATACCTATGTTGAACTCTGTCTCAGACTATCTTTCCGTTATTTCTTTTTATTATTGTTCATCTAAGGCCTAAGCGCCACTCGAGTAAGAGCGTTACTAGTATTATTATAAGTGTTGTAACCTTGAGAAGGTTTCTGAATAGAATAATCACATAAAGACTGGTAATGAACGATAATACTTAGGACAAGAACAACACATATAAGATTCGCCAGCGGCGGGTTGAAGAAGTAGTCAACTACTAGAATTGTGTCAAGTGAATTCCACAACAAATCTCCAACTGCAGGATATCTACCAACCGCCCACGCGGTCAGATGCAGCACAAGGCTGAATTTAATGTGGGGTATACGAGCCCGTAGGCTTGGCCAAATATTCTTCGTAGACCCCATATGAAACGGGGAGGGGTAGCTGTTTCTCGAAACGAGACTCTGTCCTTTCACATAGCCTCGTCTGGGGATTCTTTCTGTCCTAAGGTAGAGAGTTTTATCAGCACAGCTGGAGAGAAATCTCCAACTAGAGACCAACATACAGTATTTACTACTGTGTTTATGGGAATGGGGACATACCCATTACCATCCGTACTCATGCTACAACAATAAGGGTGTTCAAAGAGAGAGTAAGAAGTTCATGTTATGAGGATAGGTAGGATAGATAACGGTTGGCCTTTGACTAGAAGTTGTAAAGATTGTAAGAAGCATCCTCTTGAGAATTTTTCAACTGTCCAATAATTCTGGGGAAGAATCAGTCCGTAATGAAATATGAAAGACGTACGTGTCATGGCTGTGAATGTCTGGACTTGTGAAAGCAAGGAATGTAGTTCGTCGGAAGATCTGTCATAAAAAAAAACACGAGTAGCGAGAATCTAGCGACGTCTGTGAGGGAAAGGTATTGTTGTGTGGAAAACAGTTCACCATCCACAAGGCCGCAGAAACATTTTTAAACTCTGTCAGGACTGATGCGTGTTGTGGTGTAATGGATATCGGCTTGGATTGAGGAATTGGAGAGCCGAGTTCGAATTCCAGTCGTGTTCATTAGATTCACCTACGCACAAATAGCCTTGGAAAAGGTAAGAATCCATCTCTTCTCTCAAGGTATTATTTATTTCATTGTTAATACTTGATGCGTTATCAAGTATCATGAGAAAATTTGCCTGGTATTTACCTTCATCTTAATATACAGTTTTATCACATCTTTATTACCTAGCATTGATAGCTACTCCCTGTCGGAGATTGACAGACTGAATAATAGTTAAGGCAATAACAAGCATGCATATATATATATATATATATATATATATATTAAAGAATCATTTATTTATTAATATGACAGATTTTTATCACTTAAACGTTTTTTAGTGGGTACCCACACTGGAGAAGGCGTTCCGTTTAAATCGGAGGCGCATATTTTCCTGTAATAATAAGATTTTCGAATATTTAGACTTGTAGACTATAATAAATATACTATTTAAAAATAAAAAACAGAGCGTCTACTCAAATATGGGTATCTACTAAAAATAAAGTTTTAAATATCTGGGAAGTGTCTTAATAGTGGACGTAAAGCGTGCCACTGAAATCCAAAAGCGTATTAGGATAGCAGCCAAAGTGCCTTTCAAAAGCTAAGCAGAGTACGAAGAAATCTAAAAACTTCGCTCGAAACAAGGAAAACAGTACTGAACTGTTACGTGATATCTGTCCTCCTGTATGGAAATGAATGCTGGACAATCTCCTCAAAGATGAAGAAAAGACTTGAAACAACAGAAATGTGGCTCTACAGAAGGAAGCTGAGAATGCCATGGACCGAATATGTGAGGAAAAATGAGGTTTTAGAGAGATTTAAAAGGAAACCTATATTTAACATCAGCAATTAACAGTTGAAGTTTCTGGGGCGCATAATGAGGAAAGAGGGCTTAGAAAATCAAATACTCACAGGACAGATCGGAAGCAAGAGGAAAAACAACGAGCAAAACAGTGCACAGCATACTTAGAGAACTTGTGGATAGTAGAACAGGATTTAGGAGAAATAACACAAACACAAATTTTATTAAGAACTACAAAGGACAGGAAGTTGTGGAGAGACATAACACATAAAGAAGTGTCTTCTAAAATTGTTTTGATATTAATACTAGCAGGCTTCGACCGCTCGCTATCTGGTCATTTTTCTAGGAAAATTTAGTTGTTTTTCTATAGGATTAATTTTCACTGTTTCTGAAACGTTGAAGATGTTGTAAACATTCAATATATTTGTTCAAAGAATATGACTGTAAAGACAGAAGAAAGTAATTCGCCGGGTGTAGAGGCAGACTTGTTATAGTTAAGGAAAGTTACAGAAAAATACAAATTTCAAACATTTTACTGCACTATTTTTGATATGAAAATCAAAACAATCCTCGAATAAAAGAACTTTAATGAAGGATAATTAATTAATTAAATATACCTTTTTTAAAATCAATATGCAAATTAGTTAAACCTGAAAGATGATAACGCCTAGAAGTAGATATAAGTCATATATTGAGCTTTTAGTATGCAAATTACTATAAATTAGGCTGTTATGTATTATCATCCCAGTATAATATATGGACTGTGCCAGCATTGGTTTAATCAGATATTTTATCAAAATTTAAATTATGTAACGGTCAGACCCTACTCAGCACCTGAAAATTGCGTTGTGCATGCAACTCCGAGTCGTGCTACCGATGAGGAATAGTGTGTGTATATATATATATATATATATATATTCTATTTTCATTGCTTCAAACGTCGTATTGAAAATTTGGTTTCATCGATATAAATGCTACACAAGAAGAAAGGAGATATTGTAAAATTATTGAGTGTTGTGAACTCATCACATCCAAAGATGTGAAAATGTTGAACACAGATGGCATAACAATTAAAAAAAAAAAAAAGCAACTGAAGGCGTGAGTAAATACCTACTATAAATTAGTCTGTAATACATTATCATCTCTTGAGTTACGTCTCTGTCTTTGAGGGGCGGCTTCGTCAAAGGACACACTCGCACCTGAGGAAAATTATACTGAAGGTGCCGGCTCTGGGGAACAGCTGCCCGAGGCCGCGCCTTCTCATTGCACTAGAGAGAAGGATCGGTGCACGCACCGAGGCCAGCGTAATCGAAGGTTGCGGGGCTTGGGGAATTTTTGTTCCTTGCCCGGGTGTACGCGCTCGGGTTCCCCACATCAAGCCGACCTTGTGTTGCTATAAATTAGTCTGTAATGCATTATCATCTCTGAGTTATGTCTCTGTCCTTGGGCAGAGTGCACTGACGGGAGACACCGTCAAAGGAAAGAGTCGCAACTGACGAAAATTATACTGAGAGGTGCCGGTCCTGGGGAACATCTGCACGAGGCTGCGCCCTTCCACTAGAGAGGGTGATCGGTGTTCACACGGAGGCCAGCGCAACCGACAGTTGCGGGGGCTCGGGAATTTTAGTTCCTAGCCCGGGTGTACGTCCTCGGGCTTCCTACCTTAAAAACTGACCACGTGTCGCATCTTGTTTCAGTGGGGAGTAAATACCGTATGTAAATTACAATAAAGTAGCGTTGGGACCTTTTAACCCCAGAATTCTTGGGAGAAATTAGCTCCAATTTCGCATTTATTCATATACATAGAAGAAAACTCTGAGCGTTGAACCTTTGATTACAAAACTATTCTTAAAAGCCAAAAAGTAGTGGCTTTCAAAGTCAACCCATATTTATGACAGTGTTGATGTGTAGGGAATTTTATTTCTTGCTACCTGAGGGGGGGTAATCTTGTAATTTTTAATATTTATTGATTGATTTATAAGTATAGAGAAGAGTGCGTATTTAGCGTCCACATTGTGGGGGAAATTAGCCCTTAAAAATTCTGATCTCAATAAATTCAGTCAGTTATTTACCATGCGTGATACACGCATGGCGATCATGTATCTTTCGATACATGTCTGACGAAGCAGATTTTTCGCGCATGAGGTTGCCATTTATTTTCTGCGGTAGAACAGTTGCCATTCAAGGCTATTGAACCCAGTCTGTCCTGCTATTTTACCTATAGCTGGGGGCAGGAGAAGAAGAGGATTCGTACAAGAGCATTAGTGAATGTACTGGATTTGACCGGAATTCGAACTCGGCTCTCCGATTCTGCAATCCGAACCGCTATCCATTACTCCAGCGTAACAAAAAAATGAAAAATAAATTCTTGGCCTGTTTCGATAAATTATCAGAAGTTTAAAATCGAATAGAAAGAAGCGGGGTGTTGATCAGAAATGAGAGAAAACCAGGAATTATATGAACCAACCGAAAAAAGAAAAAAAAAAGAAGCTGTCTTAGAAAACTGTCGCAAATGACATCCTCTCGCTTAAATAAAACCAATATTTTCCATTCAACTAGTACACAATTTCTGATAAAAGACAATAATGTCTTCCTGGTTGTTAGTTCTGAATGGGCGCATATGGAAGAGTAATTCCAAATAAATTCATCAATTGTCGGCTGTTGAGACTTAATGAAAGTATCTTCTTCCGGGGTCGGGCGGGGATGGCGAGTAAGATTAGGAGCCTTTTCTCTCCTCTGTGCCTCCTAAATAACTCTTTCATCAAGCTCCCTATTTTTTTTAGTACTCACATCTTTTTGAGTCCCTTTTTTAACCCGATAACTTTTGCCTAATCAATCATCGCGGGACCATGGGAAGGGCAGAAGATTTGGGGTGGTCAGTAGAATGAAGGTGGGGGTGTCGTGAGGATAGTAAATAGTCGGCTAATTCTTTTTCTTAGACCTGTCGTATCTCAGGTGACGAAATTCAAAAAAGTGCCTAATCAGCGTTTTTGGATAGAAAGAGAAGAGAGAAAGAGAAAGATAAAAAAAACGGAGATAAGAAAGAAAGAAAGAAAGAAAGAAAGAAAGAAAAAGCGAAAAAAGAAAGAAATAGAGAAAGAAAGAGAGAAAGAAAGAAAGAATGAGAAAAAGAAATAATGAAAGAATAAAATAAATAAATGAAGGAAGAAAGAAAGAAAGAAAGAAAGAAAGAAAGAAAGAGTGAAAGAAAGAAAAAGAAAGAAAGATAGATAGTAAGAAAAAATAAAGAAAGAGGGAACGAAAGAAAGAAAGAAAGAAAGGAGGGAAAGAGGGAGAGAAAGAATAAAAGATAGAAAGAAAGAAATACAGAAAGAGAAAATGAGAAATAAAGAAAGAAAGAAAGAAAGAGGAAAACAGGGAGAGAAAAAAAATGAATGAAAAAGAGAAATAGAGAAATAAGAAGAACACAGAGAAGAATAGAGAGAAAGAAAGAGAGAAAGAGAGAGAGAGAGGCGAATAGAAAGAGAACGAAAGAACGATAAAAAGAAAGCTGGAAATCGTGGATGAAAGAGAAATAAAGTAAGACGGGGAAGGAAGAAAACAGAGAAGAATAGAAAGAGAGAGAAAGAGTGTAAAAATAAAAGAGAGAATAGAAAAAAGCGGAAGAGAGAAAAGAGAGAGAAAGTGAGAGAGAGAGAGAAAGAAAAGGTGAAATAGAGGGAAAAAGCGAGAAATGGAAGGGAATTATTAAGAAAAACCAAACGGAACAATCAAAAGTATTAAACTGATTTTAGTGAGTCTGACACAAGGCCTTTATAATAGGGTCGTAGATCGTGCCCCTTCACAAGCGTATCAAAAGTAGATATTCACCCATCGGCCATTATCCTGATATATAATTATAATATTAAAGTTTGAAATGGTTAAGAATTATTTGCTAGATTAGGTTAATAAAAACAGCTTCAACAGGTCACGATTTGATATTATTAGGATAAGCCTAGTTTGGCTCAAGGCCATACAAAGGTAGCGTTTAATGATGACGGATATCATAAACAAGGCTTAATGACACGCCAATCATTTTGCGACTTTAAGTTATGGGGGATGACAAATGGTAAATAGTTAATTGTAACTCGGAGGGTTTTTCGCAGTTGCTGGGGAATAGGAGGGTAGTAAATGAGAGAGAGAGAGAGAGAGAGAGAGAGAGAAGGAATTAAAGAATAACAGTGAGAAAGGAAGAAAGAAAGAAATGTAGAAGATAAAGGATGAAAGAGAAATAAACAAAAAATGAACGAGAGAGAAGAGAAAGAGAAAGGAAAAAGAGAAAGAAAGAAAGAAAATGTCAAAGAGAGAAGAAAGAGAAAGAAGAGAAAGAAAAAAGTTGAAAGAAAGAAAGAACTGAAAAGAAAGAAAGAAAGAAAGAAAGAAAGAAAGAATGAAAGAAAGAACTGGAAAGAAAAAAGAAAGAAGGGAAAAAGAAAGAAAGAAAACGTCAAAGAAAGTAATTAAAACTGAGAAAGAAAGAAAAGAAAAAGAAGAAAGAGAAAGAAAAAGTTGAAAGAAAGAAAGAACTGGAAAGAAAAATAGAAAGAAGAAAGGACTGAAAAGAAAGAAAAAAGAAAGAAAGAAAGAAAGAAAGAAAGAAAGAAAAATTGAAGAGAAAGAGAGAAAGAAAGAAAAAGGGAAAGAAAAAAAGAAAGAAAACTGTAAAGAAAGAAAGAAAGAAAGAAAGAAAGAAAGAATGAAAGAAAGAACTGGGATGACATTTTGCATTGTGCTCCCAGGTGAAGAAAAAAAATATATATTCAATATTAATACTATTAGTAATTAATGCAATATTAATGCTATTATGTATCGAACAATATTTTAACACCGGCAATCAGTGTTCGATATATATATATATATATATATATATATATATATATATATATATATATATATATATATACTAGTTTAAAAGCCGCCCTATCGAGAGGCATTTAAGCTGCGGAGGGCTCTTGATTGGTCCTTCGGCTTCTTCAGGAGTTAGAGATTCCCTCAGTCTTTGCATATTCTCCGCATTGGAAGCTCTCCTGGCTGCCGTTTGATCTGGGTCTCAAATTTTACAGGACTTTCTTTTCTTCGCTGTAGCCCTGGCTCTTTTGATTGCAATCTAGTCCTCTGTTAATGGAGATTTCTTTTTGCCAGGCATACATCTGTCGTATATGATAGGCAGCAATAAACTACAGAACTTAAAATTGATCGCTACATTTAGGTATTGCATTAATAATTAAGCTTACCTTTTAAAATTAATTCTTCTGTCGCGACTTAATTTAAGACAATTTGATGTGCGTAGGTCTTTACTTTCCGTACAAACAATTATTTTTATTTCATGGATGACTTTTGCTGGATTTCGCAGTTAATTTCACTTATTCTCAAATTTATTTCAAAGTTATAAAAATTGTTATAGTACAAAATCATGTAAAAATTGCCAAAAACAATTGCAGTAATGAAAACTTGGGAATCCAAAATTCCTGTAACATGAGCTATTGAAAGTTAGAGAGTTGTGTCCCTTTAACACTGACACACTGACACACTGACATTCCCATTTATATACATATATATATATATATATATATATATATATATATATATATATATAATGAATTTCCCTGTCGAATTCAACTTATGAAACGTCAACTGTTCAATTTAGAAATTGCTTGTTGGGTTACCCATCCTAGTTATTTGCACCCCAAAACAGCCACAAATTTGGAAGAACAGATAACAGAAAAATAATGCTCATTGCTCCATGAGGTCTCCGAACATTTCTCCATTTGTTTAAATGCAAAGTTTTCCTTCCCTTAGACTGGCTACCAACCAAGGCAAATATTTAATCGATAGGTGGGAGAAGATGGGTTTATACCCTTTGCAAGGAGATTAGCTTGAAATGAACGAAACACAATCGACTGAAATTTGAACTCGATCGGGTCATCACCATTTTCCGCAGGGATAACTATTGCACCATCCGTCTATACAAACACGGATAAATATCCTTGGAACTGACATGGAAAAAATAAAACGATACAGGGGAAAAAATCAGTTCCACTTGTCGGTAGTCTGACATGAGATCGCTTTCGATTCTCGTACAGGATTCATTTCCCATAACAGGTCACTAATCGATTTAAAAGCTGTTCTTTATTTTTAGCAAGACTAAAGTGACACATTTGTTTAAGCATTCCCCCGCCCCAAGCAAGGCGAGTGGCACCAAGGCCGTTACAGAGTTGGAGCGAGAGTAAAGAGGCGTGATGGAGGAAAGGATGAAGAGAAGGACAGGGAATAGGTCAGGACATCTGGAGATGTCGATTGACATTACATTTGAATAGTTGGAGATTATAGCTATCAGGGAAACAAGTAATAGGAAGGGAATTCCACAGACGGGAGGTGCGAGACATGGATCTATTGGAGAAGAGACGGCCATATTTAACCGTTTCGACAGTGAAAGGTGGGACCGTGATACCAGCCTAGTTGCACGCTTAAATTCATGCAGTCTGGGAACTAGCGAAAGTAGCTCGTCGGAGCAGTTACTGTGAAAGTATTTGTAGAAAAGACAGAGGGAGGCGACGGCACGTCTGTGAGAGAGTGACTGTAGACGAGATGCCAGATCAGGATCAACCACATTGCATATCTGTCAAAAATTCATAGCCTTTTTACATATGACACTCGTGGGGCACGCATTTCCATAATATACATCTTTTTTCGGTGCGAGTAGTTTAATCGTTTGTACCGAAGCATAGTACAAACACTAAGGGGTTTCAAGTATATTCAATACAAGTCCTTAGTTGATCATCACTAATGCTTAAATATGTGTCTTTTAAGAGGTGCATCTTCGAGTGATTCACGCACAAATTTTGAGAAGCATGTTTATTAACGTCATTTTCACCAAATAATGAAATTATTCTACGGCATTCTATTAGTAATTCTACTCCAGTTAAAAGATTAAATAAGATAAAATAAACAAGTTCGTAGAGGTCACTTTCATTTTACTCGTTCCAACTGTATATATATACAATATTTACATCCGAACTTCGTGTTTGTTGTTATTATCCCAACGTTTTGACAGTTAAGCTCTCCGGTCTTCTTTAGGTGTCTGTCGATGAGGAAAATTCGCGGTGAAACTTTTATGTAATCTACTTAGCTACATCCTCGTTCTGTTCTCCATATCTCGGGATACCTCGTCCTGTTCTTATTTAAAAGTCCTCAATTCTTATCGGCCTTGGTTCTACTGAATGTGTGCACTTCTGATTTACCCCTCGTAGATACATTTTCCATATTTCTTTGAATAGTAATAAAAAGAAAATATCTAAAACCACACGGAGATTTTAAATTTGATCAATATATATATATATATATATATATATATATATATATATATAAAGTGTAATGAATTATATGTAAATTTAAATTCATTTTTTCATCCTTGGAAGTGAGGTCTGATGATCCAGGGAAAAAGAAACTCCCTGGGGAAATAAATTATAACCATTGATCCTTAAAGTTGCCTGTTTTCATTAAATTAAATTAATCGCTCTGATTTAACCTTGAGCTCTCCGGATTTCATCCTCCTTGGGATTATCCATACGGATTACCAAGATTTTAATTATTTAACTATATATATATATATATATATATATATATATATATATATATATATATATATATATATATAGGGTCGTAAGATTAATATCCGGGTTGAATTTCTAACCGCCGACTCGGGCATTTCGTCTGGCTGAAGGGTCGATATGAGTAGGTTCTGTAACAATTTTTGACTGCTGTCTGTTAAATTTTAGATCTCTAATTCCGACACGAATACAGCCCATCTCCGGGGTTGAATAAGACCGACGTACTTTGCGTTGGCTGAAATAGATCTATACCCATACGAGGCATGTTGGGATTTTGTTGTGTAATATATATATATATATATATATATATATATATATATATATATATATATATATATATATATTGTATGAGCAAGTGATGCAATGGACAAGTGGCATGCAATGACAAAAACGGGGAGCCGAGTTCGAATTCCAGTCTAGTTCGTTGCATTCACTTGCGCACAAATAACTCTGGGAAAGATATGGATCCAGCTTTTCTACTCTCAGCTATGGGTTAAATATTATGACAGACTGGGATCTTTAGCCTTGGTTGGCAACCTGAATAGGAGAATTACAGCACTCAAAATCTGAGAAAGGCTGTTTGGCAAAACTTCATCGCATACTATGTGCACTAGTTCTTAGTATTGAGATCTTCTGAAAAGTGTGGGTGGTTTTGTACACGCCACACCCTTATAAGCAAATCATATATCAGGGTAGACTGGCTGTTCAAATCTAGCAATTGAATTATTATACTCTCATACGTCGAAAACGCCGTGTGTCCATCATAGCGCAGTATTAATCGTAATATATAAGAGTAGCAGCATGACCCGGCGTTGCCCGTGCTTGATTCAAAAATCGTACGACTCATACAGTAATTGCTATCACTTGACTTAAAATATTTTTGCTCTTCCTTGCCTTTAAAGGAGTGCCCTTTGCCGTACTGATGTTGCTACATGCCTTACTTCTTGCCTATCTCAAACTGCGAATTTTTTCTAAGCTCTATACTAAACATTAAATCTGTTACGAAAAAAGAACTAAACAAAATGAACACAAAACGATCAGCTTTAAAAAAGGACTCGTAACTGGAAAAACCGAATGAAAAAAGAATGTTAACAACAAATACTTTTTCACACCCAACCCAGTTCTGCGGAATCAGAATCAACGTTGAACTTAAGCAAGCGAATGAGCCAATTGCAGTAAAGTGCCATGCAGATGTAAATTTTTCCCACTTGTGACGAATGCAGCCTATCGATTTTTTTTGCATGCTAGTATGCTAGTTAACATTCGTGTCAGTCAGCTGTTGGCTCTCACGCTGACCAATAGAATCTTTCTGTCTATTCGTGGCAGCCAGCTATTGGCTCTGACTCTGACCAGTAGAAAATGGCCGCAAACTACATGAAAACTACCGCAGAAGCATGAAAAATCGATTATTTCCACTATCGATGGGAGTTGGGAAATGTAAAGTTGGTCTTGAACTTCCCGCTAACTTGAAACATGTGCTTATAAATTTTGGTGCAAATCCGTCGAAAATTGCGGCCGTGCATTCGTTACACACATACACGCGCGCACACACACATGCTGCCTTTTCTAGATAGAGATACATTTTTTATAATTGATTCCAGTGAATTATTAATAATATATAATACAGATTTTTTTTCATTTTTAGATAGGTATCACCCCACGCAATGTAGTGAATCCACTAAGACAGAAGAATTTACACGGTGTGAAAGAATTGGGAACAGAAACATTAATAATGAGTGGGAAGAGAAAAGAGTAATCAGGAGGACAGTAGATAAGCATTGACATTGCATTTAAATTTTTGCAGATTAAAGATGGCTGGAATGAATGGAGCCGGAAAGGAGTTCCACAAGCGAGAAGTACGAGAGAAGATACTGTTAGCATAGAACTTACGGCTAGATCTAGCCAGCTCAACTGTAAATTGATGAGACCTCGTCACTCGTCTAGTACTGTGCTTAAATTAAAAAAGACCAGGAACGACAGCGAAAAACTCATCCAAAAAATGACCATGTTACTTATAGAAAAAACACCTTACGGTGGTGATAAAGTGACTGAATCCGAGTCGCTAGATCAGGACTAATAATATTGCTGATTCTTCTTTTGATTTTATCAAGGAGCTCAAGGTTAATAACAGGAGAACCCGACCATATATGGCAGCAATATTCTAAGCATGGACGAAAGATAGACTTATAAATGTATATGGTAGATTCTGAAAAGAAAAATTGTCTCGCAGCCAACTTTCTTAGCAGTTGTATAAAATAATATAAAAGCGAAAAGTCTTTGGAAACAGTTGGAAAATATCTTGTGAAACTGAATAAATAAATATGAAGAAAGCAAGATAAGATGAGGAAGGAAGATGAATAATTATAGTCGGGTTGTATTCTTGTCCGGAACTGAAACATAAGCCATAGAGATTCTTCCAAGAGGTCATAGAATTCTCATCTTCAGTGCTTTTATTAAACCGTTTCAACAGAGGAATTGTGTGGCTTTTACTAAGAAGACAAAGCGAGAATACTGATTTAAAGAAATCATAGAACCAAGATAATGATTTAAAGAAGAAGAGGGAAAAGAAGAAGAAAGTAGAAAGAAGAAAATAAAAAGAAAGAGGAAAGGAAAAAGAAAGAGAAGAAAAGAAAGAGAAGAAAAGAAAGAGGCAAAGATCAATTAGAAAATGAAAGAAGAGGAAAAATACAATGAAGAAGGATGACAAGAAAAGAAAGAGACGAAGAGGAAGAAGAAAGCAAAGAAAGAGGAATAGAAAGAGAAAAAGAAAAAGAAGAATAGAGAGAAGATTAGGAGATAATAGACAAGTAAAAAGAAAAAGAAAATGAAAGGAAAAGATGAGAATATTAGAAGAAGTAGAAGAAGGAGGAGGAGGAGGAGGAGGCGTAGGAGGAAAAGAATTGTTGAATATCAAGCGTCGCTGACTGTGCATCATTGACAAAGAAAGAAAGAAAAAAAGCAAACTAAGATAGAAAGAAAGCAAGGAAGAAAGAAAGCAAAAAGACAGAAAGAAAAAGAAAGGAAGAAAAAGAACGAAATGAACAAACGATGAAAGACAGAAAGAAAAAACAAAGAAAGAAAAAACAAAGAAAGCAAATAGAGTTGAAAATGGAAGTTGGCTGACTACTGTGTGTAAAGAGAAAGACATAAAGAAAAAAGAAAGAAAGAAAAAAAGGAATAAACGATGAAAGACAGAAAGCAAGAAAGAAAATAGACAGAAAGAGTTGAAAACGGAAGTCGGTGCAAAAAGAAAGAAAGAGAGAAAGAAAGAGGGAGAGAGAGACGGCAGGAAGTGTTGAGTAAAGAAGTCATTTGTCTGCCGTGCATAAAAAAGAAACAAAAAAATAAAGAAAGAAAGAAAGAAAGAAAGATAGAAAGAAAGAAAGAAAGAAAGATAGAAAGAAAGTGCTGAATACAGAAGTCGTTTGTTGTGCATAAAAAGAAAGAAAGAAGACTGTTTTGAATACAGAAGTCGCTTGTCTGTCGTGTATAAAAAGAAAGGAAGAAAGAAAGAAAGAAAGAGAGAAAGAAAGAAGGAAAAAAAAGAACGAAAGAAAGAAAGAGAGAGAAAGAAAAAAGGAAAGAAAGAAAGAAAGAGAGAGAAAGAAAAAAGGAAAGAAAGAAAGAAAGAAGGAATGAAGGAAAGAACGAAAGAAAGAAAGAAATAAGGAAAGACAGAAGTAAAGAAAGAAAGAAAGAAAGAAAGAAAGAAAGAAAGAAATTGTGGAAGTCGGTTGACCGATCATTAATGTCATTTTTCAAATTGTTAAAGATACAAAGAAAATGCTTCTGTCATTGCCTAGAGTAAACGTGTGTCGGTTATTTTTATCCAGATAATAAGACTTAATCCGAAGGCAATGGACAGCAAGGAAGACTTCGTGTAAAGGATACTCCCCCCCCCACTCTCACCACTTTTATTGAGTTACGTGGTATCTAATGAACACACATTAAATGATGGTCTCGTTTCAATCGGACGGCGATGGCCTGAGAACAAAGCAATACTTGTGCTTTTCGGAGCATCCATTTTTATAAAAATGCAGATCACTGAAATAATGCAAACTTTGCCCTTTGGCCAAGAAATAACTGATATTCTCGTGTATAAGTTTTTCAGCATAATCCTAATTGTATATAAAACTTTTTTTTTTACTAAACTCTCACCATCCAATGCTATGATACTTTAAGCCAATAATATATATTCTATAACATTTCCCTAATGGGTCTTCCAATGCAGGTGAAGCAACTCTCAACATCTGCTGGGATATCGTGTATCGCTGTAAACAAATGATATTTTGATTAGAATAAGAAGCGTCAACGTTTCCAGGACGCTTTCTTTATTATCTTTGCTGAAATGTTTCATTTAATGTTTCTCCACACAGTGTTTTCAGGGAAGGAACAATAGATTTGGGTAAAGAAGCAATCATTTGACGAAACAAGTCTTTCAATGACAGAGGGTCAGGCCCGTCACCAGTACTGTCACTCTACATCACCCTGGAGTACAACGAGCATTTGTACCGCCCGGGGTGGTCGGAAAATTTGATGCTCGTCTAAAACACTATTCCACAACTGGACAACATTTACAAAATGAGAACATTTACAAAAACATTTTCAAGAAAGATTAAAATTACGGCCCGAAGGAAGGAAAGTGACAAATTATCAAAATGACGAAACGACAGAAGGTCATTAATTTTTTGTTTTGAAGAAAAATGTCGGTTTAAAAAGAAATCCATTTTATATTTACGCATGTATTATATCCGTGTGTATATATATATATATATATATATATATATATATATATATATATATATGTGTGTGTGTGTGTGTGTGTGTGTGTGAAAAGTGTGTGTATATAAATATAAATAAATATATATATTAGGTTGGTGCAAAAATAATTTCGTTTTCTAACATATGTTACTATGTGAGAAAACGAAATTATTTTTGCACCAACCTAATATATATGTGTATAATTATTTATATATTATATGCGCGGTACTTATTAGAAAGCGCTCAATATCAGAGATAGAGCTAACATATATGGTTGGATAGATGTGAGCTTGTGACCCTGGGTTTCACGCTTTAGCGATCGTCAGACAAACTGATTATTTTTTTTTTTAAATTTTGGTTTTATGTACATTGTGTGTATTGGTGTTATTGTGGAAGTGGTGGGGGAAATTTCGTCGTTTTTTCATCGTACTGACGCAAACATCGATGTATGCAGACACATATACATACTTGGTCGTCCGTCGGGACTCATACATATATAAACATATGTGGGCAGTTTCGGATATGACATATGTATGTATACGGGTGGTGTTGTGTCTATACATACGCATTTGTATGTTGAAATTTAAAGATTGGAAGTGTGGCGGAAATGTCTCGTGAATGTCTCGTGAATGTATACATGTCATATATATATTTATTTATTTATTTTTTTTCCGCTGAATAATATTTCCTCGCATGAATGTATATACGTGTGGTGGCGTTTGTGTGAAATTATGATAGGTAAAAATTATTATTATATATATTTATTTTTAAATTTTGAAAAAAATGGCGGTTTATTTGTTATATTTAAAGCTGGTTATTTGTTTGTTTTTGACTGTGTATATGTAACTAACAGGTAGAAATTTGTAATCCTTATTGGTTATTTATATGGTGATGTTTAATATTTAATATGCTGGGTGAGAGGGTAGTTTGATTTAATAACGGGTCTATATGATATGATGTGATAGTAATGTTGCAAGGGATTGGAGGCAATGATAATATAATTAGCTAATAGTTATTGAAAAAAGCCCCTGCCTACAACAACATTACAAAAAATGCCTACTTTGCCTACACGAAAAAGTAGCAATAATATCACACAAACCGCAAAAGAACCTACTAAACAAAAAATCAGAGATAATCTCCAAATGTAGGCATGAGAACAAGTACCTATTATCCGAATTCATACCAAACGGAAAAAATATACAAACCACCAACAATCACAATTTAATTTCAAGATACCATCAAAATAATTGCATCTATCATTATTATCATTGCACCACCATTAGTAATCACTTTTACCACTTTACAATAACTATTATCTAATAATATTATCATTACCACCAACACCCAGCACCATCACTTACACATCACACCTACTATTATAAATCCTCTACAATCTTTAACGCATATTACCCCCCCAGCATATTTAACACCTTAAAACAATAAGATCAGATATAATTTCCATATATAACCATGAGAATAAACACCCATTACCAGGATTCATAATAAATAAAAATAAACAAATCAATATAAAATAAAATAAAACACCAACAACCACCCTTTAGTTCAAGCTAGGTATCTGATCCTACAAGGAAGTATTCAATTTTTACAGGTACTGTGTTAATATCAATCTAATTCTTTTCATATCTATCTATCTATCTATCTATCTATCTATCTATATATATATATATATATATATCAGTCTGTTCATATCTATCTATCTATCTATCTATCTATCTATCTATCTATATATATATATATATATATGTAGGACGTAGGAATATATATGTGTGTGTGTGTCTATGTGTGTGTGTGTGTTTATATAATGTATCATCTGAAAAGAAAAAAGTATTAGATCACATGAGAAATTGTATAAAAAATAAATAAGAGCATCTTGACTTTGGTATTCATTGAAATGTCCATGAAAGAAGGATTGCTGCCGGAATACACACACACACACACATATATATATATATATATATATCTTAGTCTGTTCACATCTATCTATCTATCTATCTATCTATCTATCTATCTATCTATCTATCTATCTATGTCTATTCATATGTATCTATCTTTCTTTTTTTTAAGCATTCCACCCCAATCAAGGCGGGAAGCCACTATCACGCAAAGGGTTACAGAGAGTTGCAGCGAGATCAAATAGGGAGTGATAGAGGAAAGGATGAAGAGAAGGATAGGGGATAGATCAAGGCATCTGGAGATGTCGACTGACATTACATTTGAATAGTTGGAGATTATAGCTATCAGGGAAACAAGAAAAGGGGGGAGTTCCACAGGCGAGAAGTGCGAGACATGAAGCTATTGGAGTAGAAGAGACGGCTACATTTAATTGTTTCGACAGTGAAATTCATGAAGTCTGGGAACTAGCGAAAGTAGCTTGTCGGAGCAGTTACCGTGAAAGTATTTGTAGAAAAGAGGGAGGCACGTCTGTGAGAGAGCGACTGTAGATGAGATGCCAGATCAGGACCAACCACATTGCATATCTTTTTGGAATGAGGATCTGTATTCCAATTACAGTAAACAGTTAAAATTTTAATTTTTGAGAAATTCGTCGTCGTTGGCATCCGTCCGTCCGTCCGTCTCGAGAGACGATGGAGTAGGGCGGTGTATGGAGAACTAGGGCTGCCCAGACGTCTAGTTCCCCCTCTCGGCCTTGCTACCAGAGTCCAAAGGAGAGGATAAACCAATACAGCTTGGTACCAGCGCGGCTGCAGGAGTTGCCGGAAGGTAGCACAAAGTGCCGTCCATCCGCCTAAGGGGCTCCACTCCGGATTTGATTTCAGAGTTGTCCTAGACCAGGGTATTTGCGCGTAAGTCGTCGTCGTCGTCGGCATCCGTTCGTCTCGAGAGACGATGGATTACGAGCCTAGGCTGGATATATGGAGAACTAGGACTGTTAGTTCCCCCCTCTCGGCCTTGCTAGCAGAGTCCAATGGAGAGGATAAACCAATACAGTTTGGTACCAGCGCGGCTGCAGGAGTTGCCGGAAGGTAGCACAAGCCCTTAGGGGCTCCACTCCGGGTTTGAGAAATTACAATTGTGGTAGAAATAAAAATGATTTTAATTTTAATTTTAATATATTTAAGAGGAAATTACAAATGTAGCAAAATATAAATTAAACTTTTTCTTTTCGACATTTTATCCATTCGACATTTAATCAGTACGGATTATTTTTTTTTTCCATTCGATATTTTGTTCTTCGACGTTCTGTTTGCGCGGCGATTTCAACAGCGTTTAAACCGGTTAAAATCGGAATCCTGAACAGCTATACGTTTCTGCCATCAACTTATTGATGCCTTTGCGATTAAACTCAAAAGGCTTCGACACCAAGAAATCTATGAATGAAGTTTCTACATCTATGTAACGGAATGTCTTTTAGATTAGAAAACCGCGACATTAAAACTCGACAATGATGTTCTGGTTAGATTCCAGAAAACTGTAATGAATAAGGCGAATGGCGGACTAACAGACAGTCACTATAATATTCTATTAGTGAAAAATCGTTATTGGAACGTGTTTGGATCTTTCATCCTGATGAAGCAATTAAATCGATCGTTTTCAATTGTCATAAAGGATCCATTTCTCATCAAAAGTCACCATTCGATCAAGAAATAGATCATTAGCATTTCGCAGATGCAGCATCGAACACACTTCTAAACGGTGAACTTTGATTTTCACGGAGTTCACGTGAAATGCATTCATCGAATTTCTTCCCAATTTTCTTGAGATGGTCTGTGTTTGTTGAAATGATGACAAATATTATCTGAGACATTTTCTCTCACATTTTGAAATAGTTTTTGTTCGACTTATGTTTTCAAATATTGTTTGTCCATTGATCATGGCCATCATCTACTACCTCCATGTCCAAGTTCCGTATCCCCACTGCGGAACTTCATAAGCCAGCGCCGTACTGTCCCATCACAAATGCTCTGTTAATGTAATATATTTTGTGCAACTATTATAATAGAAGAAAAAAAGGTTTATTCAAAAATCGACCATTCTTTTCCTAACAGCCTAATACTATTTTCCAGTGTATACACAGTGTGCGTCATGTATTTGAGAACATTCTGAAAGAGATTGATATCAGATTAACAAAGAGGACACATTAATCATTAGGAATGGGTAACCTACATTTATGCAACTATATTTGAACACAATTAAAAGACTTATTTTATTAAATTAGTCAAAATCATTTTCATGTTATGACAATTCTTTCATAGCATTTTACTGACGGTTACATATTTTCATTCAATGTATTGCATTAATTTCTGCGTGAATTTCTGGGATGAGGAGTTAGAATTATTTACATTGTTCGGATTATTTTCCTCATCTTTGTTGTTGTTATCACAAAGTTACGGTCGATCTGCCATTCGGCCTTCCGGAACATCTATCCTACAAGGAATTCTATGATTGCTTGCCCGTTTCTGCTGTATACAAGTACACACTTCCCGACCCAGAGATTGTTGCTTGCCCATTTCCACTGTATACAAGTACACGCTGCCCGACTCACTATGTCACTGTGTCACCAAAACTTTAATCCACTAGGCCATTGTCCTGTGGGATGACTGAACATTACTAAATAAAAATAAAAAGCCGATAATATCCGAAGACAGGCAGTGGAACGAAAACAATCTAAAAATCTATAGATTAAATAAACAAGCCAGTTCAGAATTCCGTGTACGTTACCCAGATAGATATACACCCGAAGAAGGTCTGAGAGGACAACGGCCAAAACGTTGTGATAACAACAAAGATGAAGATGTAGTGGATCTATTGTGCTGCAAATAAAATATGCAATATCCACAAAGAAATGGCCAAATGATAACGATATTCAATCACGACAAAAAATACATGTTTGAAAAAAAAGATTAAATTTTATATACACAATTTACAATTTCTTTCTTTGTAATGATGTGTGCAAAAGTATATTTTAGAGAAAAAGTTTTTGCTGTTTCGGAAATGTTCAATGTCTCAAAAGTTGTCTGCCTTTGATTGAAAAGTTGAATTTAACTAGGACAAAAGATTTTTCTATGAAAGATATTAAGTGAAAAAGTTTGTTGTATGAATTTTTCCAATCTTCCAAGAAAGTTTGTTTCTTTGGCGGAAATTTTAACACATAATTCCCGTGAGTATTTTTGCGTGTGTGAGTCTCAAATACGACGAAAATTCGTTTGCTGTTTCTATTTATAGTTTTTTCTTTTAACAACAAAATCGGCTCCAGCGGCTTAGTATCATGTAAATTTTTCTGAGAAATGCATGGGCGAATGTTGTATTTTTTTTTTATTTTTTAGCCAATAGGATTTCTTGAAACATTTAAATTAGGGATGAATTTGAGAATTTTTTTTTATGTCAGTTGAGCCTATTTTTGCATAAATTTTGACTGCTTTATGGAAATTTCTCGAACCAATGAAATTCAAGAAAATGTTTGAAAATTGAAATGAGGGTTACTGAAAGAACAATGGTCCGAATATACATAGTGTAAAATATTGCAATAAGTTTCATCATTCATGTTCATTTTACTAGTGTCGTACTAGTTTATAAAATTCTAGACTATTTCGTTTCTATTATAATTCTTAACTACTGATTTTAAAACTTATACGTGTTGCTATGACAACGCTAAACACATTAAATGCCACCAGGCTCCAATAAACGGACTTTTGCTTCAGAAAACATTGAATTTTTATACTGTTTTGATTTTAGTGGCGTTTTCCTACGCTTTCGTTGGCCATGTAATCTGGAGTTGTTCAGGCTAAGTTTTTGATTGTTTATTAAAAAGTATTCACGACTCACACTTCTTTGACCTCATTAACAACATCCGCAACCGATTTTCTCGTCTTTTCATCAAGCAAGCTGCTGATAAAACGAAAGCAAATAGGTATCAGTTTGCACGGTCGACCAGCTTCTTTCAGTACACTTTCGACATTTCCACTTTTCTCGTGATCTTCCAGAATTTTGGTAAAAGCCTTTTTTTCACGGCTTCATTACTGTCGTTTTTTTTTTTTGTAGACATTTGTTGAAAGAAATAACTTAATCCTTTAAATCAGAAGAGAGTTCTTTCACATATGGAACCATTAATGAACCAGATATCAATGCACTAAAAACTGACTTTATAAGAACGATTTATACCAAACCGTACTGTTTTTTTACATTTAAATCCTCTCGTAGAAAAAAATCATCAATCATCATTTAAAATATACTTCTTATATAGATTGAAATAAACATTTTCATAGTGATGTATTTAATTTTGTATGACATGTTCATATTCTTGATGGAATTATTTCAATGGTCGAGAATTTGATAAAAAATACTTGATAAGATTCGCTTAGGCTTATTCTCCAATATTACCAAAGGAATTTAATTAATAAATGATTTCAGGCAGTGTAGGTTCCTGTGTACGGATTATTACATATTCAGCATGAATAATTATAAAAATAAATATAGATTTTCATAAAATTAATATTTAATAAAAAAAAAAAATCTATATTCTTAAATAATAGCAGGTCCATCATTAAAGCATATTCTGTAAGTTGACCAACTTTAAATAAAATTAAACTCATTTTTATTAAATATTGTTAATGAAACACAGGACTTCAACTAACAAAAACCAAGTTAAAGAAGAATTTAGCTTACAATATTTTTGAAAATCATTTTACTCCAAGCAAGACAATAAAGCCACTAGGACGCAAGGGGTTACTGAGTGTTAGAGAATATGAGAAAAACTACTATTAAGGAGAGAGGACAATAAAAGAACAAGAAAAGAAGACAGAAGATAACGATTGACATTGCATTTAAATTTTTGAAGATCAAAGGCAATAAAGCCACTAGGACGCAAGGGGTTACTGAGTGTTAGAGAATATGAGAAAAACTACTATTAAGGAGAGAGGACAATAAAAGAACAAGAAAAGAAGACAGAAGATAACGATTGACATTGCATTTAAATTTTTGAAGATCAAAGGCAATAAAGCCACTAGGACGCAAGGGGTTACTGAGTGTTAGAGAATATGAGAAAAAGTACTATTAAGGAGAGAGGACAATAAAAGAACAAGAATTAAGAAGACAGAAGATAACGATTGACATTGCATTTAAATTTTTGAAGATCAAAGGCAATAAAGCCACTAGGACGCAAGGGGTTACTGAGTGTTAGAGAATATGAGAAAAACTACTATTAAGGAGAGAGGACAATAAAAGAACAAGAATTAAGAAGACAGAAGATAACGATCGACATTAAACTTAAATTTGTGAAGATCAATGGCAATAAGCCATTAGGACACAAGGGGTTACTGAGTGTTAGAGAATATGAGAAAAAGAGGACAATAAAAGAGAATATGAGAAGAGAGGACAATAAAAGAACAAGAATTAAGAAGACAGAAGATAACGATTGACATTGCATTTAAATTTTTGAAGTTCAAAGGCAATAAAGCCACTAGAATGCAAGAGGTTACTGAATGTTAGAGAATATAAGAAAAAGAAAACACCATTAAGGAGAGAGGACAATAAAAGAACAAGTATTAAGAAGACAGAAGAAACGATTGACATTGCATTTAAAATTTTGATGCTAAAAGTTGACTGTGAAGTAAGAAGTCAGAAGAGAGTTCCACAAGTGAGAAGTGCGACAGAATAAATTGTTAGCTCAGAACTTAAGGTTACATCTAACTAGTTCAACTGTAAAATGGTGCGACCTTTCCGCCTATCTAGTATTCATAGAGTCTAGGTACCATAGAGTAAAATTTATTAGAGCAATTACCATGAAAGTATTTATAGAAAAGGGAAAGGGAATCTATGTTACGGCTGTGGGAAAGGTACTAGGTGCTAGGTCAGGGCCAATAACATTGCAGATTCTTCCTTTGGATCTTTAAATAGTATCTTTAATAAAGTGTTATTTCCCACAACTGTTTGGGTCAAGTTACTGGATTACTTCAACCAAGGCTTTTATTCACTGGGTCATGTGTTCTTGACCAAGTCGATAAAAACGTTGGTTGAAGACTTGTGAGTTCAATGCATGGGCACAGCGGAGGTGCACAAAAAAAATTAGAGAGTTGAGTGACTGAAGAAGGCCGGAGTGTACAACGACCGAAATGTCGTGGATATGACAATAAAGATGAGGACAACAGTTCGAACAATGTAGTGTAAATAGTTACAATACATCATCTCATAGAAGTTTTTCTTTCCTGGCGGCAGATGTAATTTGCGTCACTGACAGCTTTGCTGGTTCAAAACAGACTAAAAATGAATAAAAAGAGACATTTATGAGCGTCAATTTTGAAGATATTTAATGAAACCTGCATGAAAGAAGGACTGCTGCCTACACACACACACACACACACACACATATATATATATATATATATATATATATATATATATTCAAGCATATATGTTAAATACAACGAATGTCTATTATATTTCATCATGAGCTGTTCTAAACTCAGTACATTTGTTTTAAATTCGGGGGAAAATAAAGACAAAAATTGTTCAACATTTGGATATTTTTTCATTATGCTGTTTCTTCATCTAAGCTTTCGGGTCACATGAGCCATCTTCAGAGTAGTTATATGGACATTTAAACAAATATATTCAACATCAAAGATGATATTCTCTTATGTTGACACAGAAGATTGCTATGTGACGATAACGGTCGCGGAATAGCAGACGCAGGTCTTAAATTAATGTTGCGGTTCTATGAAGTCGTACCATGCGAAATATGCGTACCAACGAAATATTACCAAAAGAACCATATTTTTGTCTTTATTTTCTCCCGAAATTAAAGCAAAGATTTCTTGTCTGTTTTATTTAACAATATATGTTTGTATAATGATCTGCTGCCACAACACACACCTACTGTATATATATATATATATATATATATATAACATTTATTTTGAATTATTTTACATCAAGCACTATTTTATTAACACTGAAATTGAATGTAATATATATATATATATATATATATATATATATAAACACACACACGTACACACACACACACATATATATATATATTAACATGTTTTAATATTCTAAAATAAATAATATTTAACTCTAATCTGTATTGAGCCCTCTTTCAAATTAAATGTTACATATAGTAGAATTATACTCCATTTGTTCTCATTTTACAACAACAAGACCCATTACTTTGTTTTTGTTGTTCATTGAAGACATTTGGGTTTAAGTTCTAAAGATCTAGAGTTCAGCATTTCATCTATTATTTGCTGGCATTTATATTTAGATGTCTAAACAATTTAGGACATACCACCTTTTGTTTGAACCTACGCATTTTTCAAGTGAGTAAAACTAATGGAACATATTACTGACAGGTGTTTCTTGTTGCCCAGGTGTTGCCTTTTAGATTGATTGTTTAAACATTAAATAGCTGTGAATGACTACCCTTAGATTTAGCCTTGGGTTTCACCTTTAAAAATTGCATTTCTTGTTAAAAGAGGTAAATCAACTTGAAGACTAGAGAGTTGTCGATAGGAGAAAAGCAAGCTATTTTGCATCTGAGAAAAGAAGGAAAATCGATCAATACCATTGAACAAACATTGGGCATAGAATTTTAGAAATTACTGTTGTACTGAGCAACATGCATACAACAGGTCTGTCTATGAAAACAACAGTAGTTGATGTTATAAATATTGTGAGAGCTGTGAGGAAAAACACCAATACTCAGGAGCATCACGAACAACCTTCATTGTACAGGGGCACAATAAGAACCCGAAAGCCAGATTGGAATTTGCAAATAAATACAGAGATGAGCGATAAAAATTCTGGAAGAATATTTTATGGTCTGATGAGACCAAGATTAATTTCTACCAAAATTGAGGAAAGGTAAAAGTGTAGAGAAAGAAAGGATCTGCTTATGATCCAAAGAATACAAATTTATCTGTGAAGAATGGTAGAGGCAGTGTCTTAGTTTGGGCTTGCACAGCTGCTTCTAGAACAGACTCATTCATATTTATTGGTGATGCTATCAGCAGAAGGAATTCGGAAGTTTGCAGAAACATTTTGTCTGCCAATGTACAGAGAAATGCATCCAAACTAATGCTTAGGATAATGACCCAAAACATACTGCCAACGCAACAAAGGACTTCATGAGAGGAAAAAGAGTGAACAGTTTTAGACTGGCCAAGTTAATCACCGGACCATAACACAATAGAGCATGTATTTCATCTCATGAAAAGGAGACTGAGAAAAGAAAGCTCCCGAAACAAACAAGAACTGAAAGAGGCTGGAGTAAAAGTATGAAAAAAACATCACAAATGAAGAATGTAGCAGTTTGGTGATGTCAATGGGTCGCAGGATTGATGCAGTTACTGGAAGCAAGGGTTATGCAACCAAATATTAAATGTTATTTACTTTAAGACTATCTGCTCCTTTACTTTTGCTCATCTAAAAATGGTGGGATCTGATACAAAAGATGGTATATCCTAAGCTGTTAAAACATCTATAAATCTAAATACTAGGAAATAAAATCTGAAATGTTGAACTCTTTCCTCATATTCATCTTTTGATCTCTAAAGATATTTAGTGAACAACAAAAACAAAGAAATTGGCCTTGCCGTTCCAATACATTTGGAGGAGACTATATATATATATATATATATATATATATATATATATATATATATATATATATATATAATATTTGGTTGTGTATATATCTAAATATGTCTTCGTGCTTATGTATTATAATCTGATTGTGTATGTATTGTCTTTCTCAAGATGTCATCATCCCCTGCCTACACTTGTATCCATGTTGTCATAAAGTTAAGAGCAGTCGATTTTAACGTTTATTCCAACGTAATTTCAATAAAAACAAAATAAATAGAATAACATATGTATTTTTTCTTTTTTCCTCAGCAATTTTATAATTCTAAACTTAATAGAGATTAAATTTAGATTTTAAAATGGGTAGTTTTTTATTTTAATTTCAAATTTTATCGTATAATTTAATACTTATTAGAATAAATTCTATTTTAGTATAACCCCAACTTTAAAGCATTTAATAGTCATTATAACCTTACTTCGTTGTCAAGTTTTTTGCATTCTCGTATACTTGTATTTTGATTGGTCATTCCAGCTTATGTAACAGCGTTTCCGCTTGCGAGGGGTGGTTAATTAATTTGAAACTTTTAAAACCTTTATTCTACATTCAACATCATCACTTGATAAGACACCAGAGATGTTGAAACAAAATGGCTATTTTATAGTGATTTTATAACATATTTTTGTTATAATTTTTAAATAAATAATTATATATATATATATAATATATATATAATATATATATATATATATATATATTATCTACATATATATATATATATATATATATATATATATATATATATATATATATATATATATATATATATATATATATATATTATGTGTGTATGTATATTTCATCTCCTGATCAAGCGCATCCGCTGTTAAATAAGGCTGTTATTTAACAAAGGAAGTTGGTTTACAATTCATGGTGTCAAGATGGAGGTTATATTTACTAACAGGAATCGAAAGGCGCCCAATATCTCGGGTTTTAGTTACAGCCATCTTCTCTGATGTTGTTGAGGTTCAAGAAGCAAAGACACGCGGTCAATATTTTTCTAAAAAAGCAGCCGGAAGCACACCAAAAATATCTTTCATTTGTTTCTTCATCTTCGTTTTAGAATGAAGCAGGAATCAGTCGATCCCTGCAACTCTGAAATGCACTATAAGATCTCCGAAGATGCAAAGAATTTCATATTTAGTGAAATGTCAGTGTTTTAAGTAGAACTAAATTTAAAAAAAAGCTATCAAATTTATCACAGATATTTACTGAGCTCAGCTGAGTTTGTTGCATCTCCAAATGGTGGCAAAAGAAGCAAATAAGATTGTGTTGCGCCAAATATTAAAGTTGAACGTTCTAAACTCTTTTAAATATTAATATTTGAAAATTAATATTAATATGTAAGTTTGGACATCAACAAATATTACATGTAGGAAGTACAAGTTGTATACAGGTGCACACTTTGATATATATATATATATATATATATATATATATATATATATATATATATATATATATATATATATGTGTGTGTGTGTGTGTGTTGAACAATAAAAAATATTTAAAAATTAAAATTTCAGACACACTGGGTTGTAAATTAATATTTTTGTTTTATTATTTAAATTAGGTTCCTGAACTACTTTCGGCTAGCAAAGCCATCATCAGGAGAAAAATCCCTACTTGTTAGTATCAGTGAACTACAGGGGTGAATGGCTGTCTCTGAAGAAAGTTAACTTTGCCTGTAGTTTTCATTTGTTCAAACCTTGTATTGGTCAAAAGGCCTTTTTCAAGTTTTTTTTTTTAAGGAGAGGCTGGGAGATTCCTGAGTTTCATATATACCGCCTTAGTCATTTAGACAGCTTTATTGGTTGCTGGGAAGGGGATGTGTGTGTGTCATGTGTATGTTAACTTTTAGCATTTTATGGGGGAGTGATGTGTGTGTGTGTATATATTTGTGTTAGTGTGTGTACGTGGGAGACCTCAACATCTCTGCAAACATGTCTTTCTAGTGTGGTTGAGAAATATCGGTTATCTATGGGATTATATATTGGTAGACTGTTCTAGTTCCAGGTGGCATGTGAGCGAAATAAAGGGTTCAGTTCGACATTCCAACCACCTGAAGAAGGCCGGAGCGTACAACGGCCGAAACGTTGTGATAAATATGGCGACAAAGATGAGGACAATAGTCCGAATATTGTAAATACTGTACACAATACCTCATCTCTGAAATGTAGACAGATATTAGATTCGTAGCTTTTACCAATGTTTGAACATTTAATTTTAAATATCGTCTGAAAAAAAATTACAGAACTTAATACATAATTTCCTGTTCTGGTCCGGTTCCTTGTACCACGGGTGATAGTCCAAGGCAGAACCAATAAAGAAGAACTCGAACACAGGTATGGAATAACACAGATATATTACAAACAGGAATATATACAGAGAAGTAGAAGTGTTAGTATGAACAATCAGGTTTAGTAGAGAGAACAATGTAGTCTCGACCAGTATCACTATTCCAATGTCTTGTAGTAATTGTCTGAACGCGACTCTGTTTCGGACTGCCTCTGACTCGACTCTTGACTCGACTTGAACTACTGACTGACTGACTGACGATATTCAGTCACCCCCTCCCCACGAGGGTGCCATGTGGCACAAGGCCTTTTTAACGTGGGCATTCCGAGCCCGTGGGCTCGGCCAAAAATATGCCCATTGAACCCGTATAAACGGGTTCAGGGCCGGTCTACCTCCCCGAAGGAGAGTCCGCCCTTCAGCGTAGCCTCCTTCGGATTCCTCCTGTCCGTAGGATGAGAGTATAACCGTGCAGTCGCTCGGAAAGTACTGACTCGACTGACGATATTCAGTCACACTCCCACGAGGGTGTCATGTGGCACAAGGCCTTTTTAACGTAGGCATTCCGAGCCCGTGGGCTCGGCCAAGAAATAGCCCATTGAACTCGCATAAACGGGTTCAGGGCCGGTCTATCTCCCCGAAGGAGACTCCGCCCTTCGGCGTAGCCTCCTTCGGGTTCCTCCCGTCCGTAGGATGAGAGTATAACTGTGTAGTCGCTCAGAAAGTACTGGGTCGACTGACTCCTTGCCTAATCCTGAAGCACAGTATTTATTAAGTATGAAATAGTCCATTATTATTATGATGGGTAAGATCCCATAACATTTCCTCAGGCTTTTGCTTACAGATTTCAAAATTTTACTATTTCAAGAATAAATCTGATGTAATGAATATGTATACCCCTAGTTTCTCCCTCAGTAATATGACTGGTTGGTGTAAGCCATAAATACAGACTGATGTGGAGGTACTGGGGACACCTATTGCCTCCGCCTGTTGCCTACGCATATTGCCTATGACTACGACGAGGAGCAGTCCATTACGGTTACCTGCTAGATTGTCCTACTCGGTCACAGTAGTCAATAACCACTTTGCTAATTTGAACAAATATATTCATTTCCGGGACATATCAAAATCCAAATAAAGTTGATGTCTTTTGTATTAAATACATTGAATGGAAAATATATTCAAACCAGAATTCTAATTATGTATCACCCCAAGCAACATACACAATTTTGTAAAAACTGTAAAAAAATTGTAAAAGATTAGAAAAAAAGGCTACTCAATGTATAAGATTTGTTAGAACATTTGTTAGATCCTTAATTAATGAAAACAAAATGTCTATATAACACCATAATACTGCTGGACACAAATTATATGACAAAATGTTTTAAATTTACATTGCTTATTGAAAATGGCACTAAAACTAATGCCCTGTATAATATCCTACATCATAATAGAGCTAAATCTTTCAGTATAATTTCCCTTTGAAATAACTGAAGGTCTAATTTGATGACAATTATTTATTGATAATGTGTTTGTCCCATGCATCTTGTCCATATGCAAAGCTTCAAGAAATTATACATTTTATAAGGACGTCCTATAAGGCTTTCACTGATCACCGGAATTAAATTCCAACGCTACGATTTTGAACCTAAACTTAATCTTTAAACTTGCTTTGAACCTAAACTTAATCTTTAAACTTGTTCCCTCAAAAAAGGGTAACGATTTGGCAAAGAATTCTTTTTGCCATTATTTATCATGTCAAACCCCAACTTACAAATTGACTGCAATACCATGGTTCCAACATCGACCTGTCGTCATATTCAAGCCGACCGTTTACATAAAGGATTCATTTCTCGTCTCGTCATAATTCACTGTAGGATCAAGAAATAGATCTTTTGAATTTCGCAGATGCAACATCGAACAGACTTTAAAACGTTTAAATGTCTGACTTTCACTTTCACTATCAATTATCTTCACCTTGCATATTTGCTTGAGATATTATTACTAAAAGGTTGGTATCCATTATCTGAGACATTTCCCCGACATTTTGACGTGGGTTTTGTTCGATTTCGGCTTTCAACTTTACAATTTTAAGACTCGTATCTCCACCGTGGAACTTCAGAAAGCAGCTTTTTAAGTTAAATTCTTAAAGAGATTGATATCAGATTAAGAAAAAAAAGAACATTTTAATTATTCGGAATGAGTAATAGATTTCAGTGCAACTATTATAATAATATATTAAAAGAAAATTAAAAGATTTATTCAAAAATTGTCCATTCTTTCCCGAACAAACCTAATACTATTTTCCAGTGTATACACAGTGTGCGTTACGCATTTGAGAACATAATGAAAGACACTGATATAAAACTAATAAAGAAGACAAAATCGAAACCCTTTCCGAACAACCCAATATGCATGAAAAGTATGATATTAAATTTATATGAATAAAGATTCTTAAATAAATGGCAAAATCCAAAGTGTGTTGTGCGTCGTTTCGTTCAGAAAGGAGCGTTTTCAGACACGATAACTGTTTTGCTGATGGAATCAATGGTATGTATATATATATATATATATATATATATATATATATATATATATATATATATATATATATATATATATAAAGATAAAAATACAAATACACCGGCTTCAGTTGACATCAAAACGTTTAAGATAAAGTGACGCTCAGTATTTCTGTTTGAAGATTTATTATTATATTATCCTTATCTTTGTTGTTATTATCACAACGTTTCGGCCGATTTGCTCTCCGGCCTTACTCATAGATTTGTAGATCTGGTTAATCTTCAGGGCGGTAGATTGTTCGCGTTTCAATGACCATCTTATCTCGTTTTTGTTTAGTACTGCTCGTTGTTTCCATCGAGTCTGCACTGCTTGACACGGGGATTGAACTCATTATTATATTAGCAAATTCACGAAAAAATGCATTAATCCATTAGTCTGTTGTTTTGTGGGACAACAATGAATTTAAATTTTTGACGTCCGCTATATCTAAATTTGAAATTTATTCTACAGGATGATTGAAAAGTAAGTTCCCATTTTAAAATATTTATAATGTATTTATTAACTATAATTTTTACAAGAACTTGATATGAAGGGGAAAGCGTTTAGCATGAGGTTTTATTTAAAAATCGATATGGGCACCCCACTGCGCAACCAGCTTCACGAGCCGGCTAAGAATCTCGTCAACTGAATTTACCAGGAACTCTTGCCCTATGGAATACATAACTTCTTGTATTTGGCCTTCAATTTCTTCCAAAGTCTTGGTTTGAAAGAGTAGGTTTGCTACTTTAAAAAAAAAGTAACATGCTGTTAAGTCAGGACTCCTGACAGGCCACTCATACATTAAAGAGGAAATTACTTTACAATCACCGTATATATATATATATATATATATATATATATATATATATATATATATATATATATATGTATGTATGTATGTATATATATATATGCGTATATATGTATGTATATATATATATATATATATATATATATATATATATATATATGATGGAAAAGCAATTCCCCATTTTAAAAGTACTTATAATTTATTTATTAACTATAATTTTTCCAAGAAATGGATATGAGAGGAAAGCGATCAGTGTGAGTTTTTCTTTAAAATTCGATATGGCCACCGGATTTCGATACGAGCTTCTCGAGCCGCTCAAGAATCATGTTAACTGATTTTACCAGGAACTCTTGTCATATGGAAGACATTCAATTTCTTCCAAAGTCTTCATTTGGTATAGTAGGCTTGATACTTTAACCAACCCCAAAGAAAAATATCGCAGTTTCTTAAATCAGGCCACTCATACATAAAAGAGAGAATTACTTTACAATCACCTTGTATATATAGTTCGTTATTATTCACGGTTTCAAATATCCGCTGAATGTCTTTGGATATATTTTCCGCGGATAATGGGGTATATACTGTAATTGCACCCTTTTTTCGCACGCGTTATAAATTTGGGTATATATATATGCGTCTCTGGGCGTGTGAGGGTTCCGAATTTCAAATACCCGCTGAATGTCTTGTGACATATTTTCCGCGGAAATTGGGGTATATACTGAAAGTGCATCCATCTTTCGCACGCATTATAAATGAGTGCGCATGCGTGTCTCTGTGTGTGTGTGTGTTGACAGAAATGGCTGAATACCAAGCTATAAAGTGATAGGTAAATATAATACTTGTATATAAGAGGTAAAGAACTAACAATAAAATACAAACATTGTTGCCTTTAGAAATTGGTAAACACATACATTAAGACTTTCTTTGAGCTCAAATAAAGTTATTTAAATAAAACCTGTTTCCCTTGTTTTCATTTCAAGAAGAAGTTTTTAGAAAAACCCCCCGAAGCCTTTGAAATTTCTCTGTAATTTTCTTTCCAGAATCGTTAAAGAAACAAACCCGGACATCAAAGCCAGACATACGCACCTGCACAGTCTGATCGGAATTCTTGAGTTACTATTGAAGACTCTTGTCGAGCAAGTGGGCCTGAGTTTTGCATGTCGACAAAATCTGAAGCCTCATTCATCGTTAGAAAGAGTTATTGTGTCAAGTGGGTCGACGGTTGGAAAGAGCAGACGTTAGGGTTTTGGTGTCTGTATGCCTTTACTTCTGAATGAAACTGGCTTTAGTAGGGGTAGAGAGAGAGAAAGAACAGCTTTCTTATCCTCGCAAAACAGGTTTCAATAACGGACTACTGATTATAGATTCGGTTGGATTCAATTAAAGTATATAAGAAAAACAGAAGAACATCAAAGAATTTAGCTTTCTTGATATGCATAAGTTCTTTTCTTTTTTCGGATTATTTCATTCAATTTTATCTTTACTTCGTATTTAGGAGTCTCTCTCTTTTTTTTTTCAGTGGATTTATTAGAATGAGAAGTAGGATTGTTTAATCGAAATCAGGAGAGCATACTAAACAAAACAACTATATTATTTCGAGATCAGCTTTTCAGCAGGAAGCCAGCTTCGAGTAATGTGTTCTTGATCGTAGAACATAGCAATATGATAGAGAATGTAACGTTTGTAATAGTAGTGTCTATATTTTTGAGGGAAGCGTCATTTTTTATTTTTTATTTTATTTTTACTTGTACGGTACCCACCCTTTCGCTGACGACGATACAATCGAAATTGAAAAACATAATCAGTTTAAATCAAAGAATAAAAAAAAAACAGCTCCAATTATCCGACATTTCCTGTTACCCTGTGGTTGTTGCAAGAGAGCAAGAAAAATTGCCCCTCACAAGATTCTTATTACAATTTCATTCAGTTTGTGTGTTTTTGTACACATATATTAATATATCATGTTATCTCCCCACCCCATTAAAAATGACTGACAAGTAACTGCGATTAAAGTTTTCATTTAATTTTTCTTGTCTTCTTATAAGTTACTTTTCTGAACATAAAATGTGTAAAATCAGTCTAAATGTTTTATATATCCGTGCGCTTTCGGCTATTCAGTTAACCATTATCAAGGTTTTTTTTTTAATTTTATTTCTATCTTTAACTGAATAACCTAGATTTTTATATATATTATCTAGAGTGATTGGAATTTTTTTCCAAACACGGTCAGTACATTGTGGCCGTGTGCATAGTTAATGTTATTGAGCGTTGTGCTTTTATTATTATTATTATTATCAATGCTTCCATTTTTTTTTAAAGTCTTTTTAAAAAATGTAGTTGAGGCTATTGGAGCTGTATTTTATACGAGTATTTTGCGCTCGGAGTTTGTGTGCGTTTAAATGAGTCCTAAGTGAGTTATGGTTAGAAAGAGAAAGAGAAAGAGAGAGGGAGTGAAAGCGGAGAGAGATGTGAGGTGAGTTTTCTCGATAGGCATGTAGTGGTATGTCCTTTAAAATTTTTTATGAATTTGGCTTGATCAGGAACGCGATTCCTTAAGGGACGATTGAATTCATAAATAATATTGGTTCTATGAAACTTGTATAAAAGAGGGACTGCTGGCCAAATGCACAATTATATATATATATATATATATATATATATATATATATATATATATATATATATATGGAGAGAGAGAACGGATTAAATTAAGTAAAAGTTATGTCACTTAGCTGATTGATGTTATCGTCAGCATCCCGACTCCAGAACTTCCCAGACGGACCCATCCGCTCACTCGTCAGGGGTTCTAAAAAATTCGCTGCTTCTCCATTTTTTTTATATGCACTTATCATTGGTGCAAGATATTTTACTAGTGTGTGTCTGTGCATGTGTGCGTGTGTGTGTGTCTGTGTATGCATTAGTGTCCATGCGCCTATGTTCCCGTCTGTGCGGATGTGCGTACGTGTAGGGTGTTGTCATCATTTGTCCGTTTTCTCTTTTTTCCACTTTATACTCACATCGTAATTTTTTCTCTGTTTTCTTTTTCTTCTTTTCTTTACATTGTAGCCATTTGTTGTTATTTGACATCCATTTTTTCTAGACATGTTGTCGTTTTTAATTTTTGGGCTTTCTAGTCTTTTCTTGAAATGGAAAATTGTATATCGTTTTTTACATAATTAATTTTTAATGCTTAAATGATAAAGTAGATATTTATATATGTCTTCACTTGGCAATTAGTTTCGTTTTCTTACTTGGTTTGGTGGTATCTTAAGTAGTGTTTTGCTATTTAAACTAGTGCTTAAATGGTAAAGTTATTTTTTTCTATTTTTAGGGTATTAATTATGGTTGCTTGAGTTTATGGAGTACTTTCTTTGCCGTTTGAATACATGTATATAGAGTATAGAGTATATACTCCCGTATACTCATGCACCCACACATATATGTAATTTTAAATAGTGTACATGTAGTACATGAAATATTTGCTGATATCGTATGTTATTGGTTGTCTAATATTTCATTTTTATTTAATAGTAGTTTATTTGCTTCTGCCTTGGTGTTATATATTAATGTATTGATTATGGGGGGTTAGGTATGTTCGTTTGTAGTTGTATGTTTGTGTGTGTTTACATGTACATACGCACACACACACACACGTATAGATGTGTATATTTGATATTTCTTCGTTTATTTCTTTATCAATATTTTTTAAAAGTTTATATTATATTTCTTTCATTTATTTCTTTGTTAAAGTTTAATTAGTTCTTAGCAGAGTGAGTATTTATGTAATATGCTTACACTTTCTTGTTTAAGTGTTTAATTTGGTTTGGGTATTCGTAATTTTTCCTCTAAACATAGTTTACAATTTTTACTATTGTTACTCTATGGGGTTGTTCTTTTTATAATTTCACATCTAATTTTGGTTGGGATATTGTATTCTTTTGGGTGCCATATATGCATTTTTGATAGGGTTGTATTTTTTGCGTCTTTTTCTTTTAAAGGACATGTTGTGCTTATAATATCTTTCTCTTGAGTTTTTTCTGTGGAACCTATAACTTTTTTCGTCTGTCTTAATGTTATTAGTTACGATAGCTATGTATATGATGTTGGTTAAATATTTATTGTTAAGTGGGCAATTTTCTTTGTTTCTGCAGTTACATTTGATGGTGTTATTTTGCTGTACGTTATTGTTATTTTTGTAATTGTCATTGGTTTTGTTGAGTATTTTTTATTGTGCTTAGTTATTATTTTCTCAATGTTGTCCATGCAGCTGTAGCTAATTTTCATTGTATTTTTATAGATTATTTTGATACCTTCGCGTTTTTTATGAATATATATATATATATAACATTTGATCTATCTAATGGGCTTCGTAAACCATATGCTAACGATTTATGCAATCATAGATATATCAGAAAACAATCTAACGTTGGAATAGCATGAGGTTATGCAAACTGAAATCTAATCAGAAAGCAACTGACACCTCCTGCCTAACGATGGTCATTTCAAGTAAATTGGACACCGACTGGGACCTAAAACCACCGGTTCCTTAAAACGCCTAATCTTGAATTCACGCTCAATAACATTGAGAGGAAAACCATTTTCCACAAAAATTTGTTGAATCCTGACAAAATCCTCGTTTAAAGAACTAGGAGAACAAATTAATAAAGCGTGATGAGCCAAAGTAGATGCCAGGCCAAATCTTGCGGGTCTTAAGAATAAGAGTTCCAATTTGTTTATAAACCTAGAAATGTGGGTTTACGAAAATGCTGGTGACGAAAACACCATCCCTACATTCAACGAGAACATCTAAGAAGGGCAAAGTGCAATTAATCTCCACATCCATAGTGAGATGGATGAAGGGAACTGAATAGAGTAAAAAAGGCTACAGCGTCGTTGACAGGGTTGGAAAAACGTGTTATAACAAAAAATAACAATTATTTGAATAGTCTCGTCGTCGCTAGAAGGTTTGGTGTTGACATTGGAAATTTGGATAAACATATCTTCAATTATTCCAATGTTACTCTGACGGAGATTGAACAGATGGTTCTCTCGCGTGGACTTCACTTTTGCGTTCCCCCTTCAAAGGTTAGCAAGAAGCATATCTTTTCTGAATTTGAACTTATGTTCTCTCAGTTAAATCTACATAGTCCTTCCTCTCTTGACAAGTTTTCTGTTCTTAAAGATAAATTGCTCGAATTATCTAGCGAATATTCTTCACCCACTTCAGAACATGATTCTCTCGCTTGGCAGAATGTTCATTTTCGGTCTATTAAATCTCTGAAGTCTAGCAATGGTATTTGCATAAACAAACCTGGTAAGGGTTTCTGTGTAGTTCTTTTAAACAGTCAGAAGTTCATTGATTAGATGTCAATTATTTGAAATGATTACTCTAAGTTTAGGTAGATTTGTCCTACTAGCACATGTGATAACACCTGTAAAATAAAGACGAGAACTCAAAAATAGTTACTATCAGTAGGTTACAAAAAATACTGGTGACGAAAACACCATCCCTAAATTCAACGAGGGCATCTAAGAAGAGCAAATTGCAATTACTCTCCACATCCATGGTAAAATGGGCGAAGAAAACTAAAAAGAGTAAAAAAGGCCACCTAATTTCTGAAAATGTGTATACCAGAATTAGTCCTGTCGGTTCCCAATAGTCAAGAATGTACGGATTACCTGAAGTGCATAAAACCGCTGTGCCAGTCAGACATATTTTATCAATTATACAATCTGTACCACACGAGCTGGCGAAATGGTTAGCTGAAATGCTCCAAACTGTATCGGTTTTTTCTCCACCCATAATATTTCTGATTCTTTCAAGTATTCAGAAATTTGTCAGAAATTTGGAAATTAGTTCAGAAAATAAACTCTTGGTGTCTTTTGGGATTATCAGTTTATATACAAATGTGTCTCTTCATGACACCATACATGTGTCCTGATGCCCTTTAAAGAGACCATTTGGGTTCCCTGAAACTTTGTTTTTGGAATGAATGCGTCTGGCGACTTAGGGAGTTGAGTTGAGTTTTGACAACATTATGTACGTCTAGACTCATGGGGTTTCAATGGGTAGTCCCTTGGTTCCAATACTTGCCAATATTTTTCTGGGATTTCATGATGGTCTTTTGTTCGAAAAGTGCCGTAAGCCCCATGTTTATTTGCGTTATGTTGACGATACCGTCTTCATCTTTGACTCTGTCAATGACCCTATGGCCATTTTTACTCAGCCCAGTTCCCTTTATACATCTCTGCGATTCACTATGGATATGGAGAGTAATTACACTTTGCCATTCTTGGATGTCCCCTCAGTCGCTAGACGCATGCATTCCAAAAACAATAGATGATGAGACATTGCCGCCAATCTAATGCTGCACATAAATTCATAGAGTCTAGGAACCATCGAGGAAAGTGATACTTATTTTGTTTTAATACAACAATGTGACACAAGGTTAAAAGGGGGGGATATGCGAAGGATATGTCTTCAATCTGTCTTATCTTAAACCTACCTAGACACGATTACTATTCCTTATACCAAAACAATACATTCTTACTTACCTTTCTTACTACAGCCATCATAATAACTTTAAGTCTCTATCTAGTCCTAACTAGTTCTCATATGTACAATTTGTCTCGAGGGTGGGAAGATAAAAACAACATTTAAAAAAAGAAAAAAAAACAAGGAAAGCCCATCAGAACAATTGTCGTGAAAATCTCTAATAGAAAAAACCTGGGAATTAATATCTCTAATAGGAATGGCTTAATGCAAGGCTTCTTGAACAAGGTCAACCCTTGTGCTAAAAATTCTTTAACATTTCCAGCTAACGGGGTTAACAAAAGTAACTCCTGAGTCTATTCTGAGTTTGTCATTAATATGGAACCCCATCAAAGGAAACAGATATTCAGGGAATATATCTAATAAAAAGAAAAAGAGTGGGTCTATGAATGGAGAAGTTTAGATTGTAATATAGAACATTTGCTAGTCAAATCTGATATTCGTATATATTCACTGACGCAGCTGCTTACAAATACAGACATCTGTTTATAAACCAGTTGCTACGAACGCTCACATAACATTCATGAGTACACTTGTAAGCACACGCAGCGCACACGTCTTTCTACGCATACAGGGGCCCATCATGATACAGACATCGGCAGCGACTTTAGTTCTTCCTGTTTTCAAGCAAGAGTGCACGGTGTATCAGGTTTCGAATTGTGATTTATGTAAAAATTTGCTGACAAAATGGCTGATATAAAAATTCCGCCCACCATAAAACCTTTGTACGAAAGAGCCTGTCTCTGTCTACACAGAGTCTGATCAACAATGCCGACACGTGTAGAAACGCATGCGCAGAATTCCAAACAGTTATACGCATGCGTGCTTCGATGAATATCATTAATCATTTAATCGTTGCTTTTAAAAAGATATCGGAGACGTTTCAGTTTCACATGTATGCCAAATCTTCAATATATTTGCTGTATGTTTTCTTTATTTTACATTACATTACATTTCATTTTATTTTTCACCACAACAGATTACGTTTGGGGGTGGATGTTTGCAGACCTAAATATTAACAGGAACGATATAATATTTTACATACAACCACATATATACATACTAGTTGGCCCAAACAAACACACACACACATATATATTGTGTATATTTAGGTAGCATATTTTGATTCAAACAGGTTTGAATAAATAATTTAGAGATATCATGTCGCTTAGTTTTCGTTGTGATCCTTTCAAGTTCGCAGATTAATTTCTTTGTAGACTTAGAAAATTGAGTAAGCAAAATACCAAAATTTTCTTTGGGATTGTTTTATTTTCCCAAGTACTTTCAGTCTCATCTGAGATCATCTTCAACGGGTTAAGTTGTCCGTGAGTATGTATATCTGTTTCTGTGAATTTAATACATTTCAACTGTTAAAAGTTCACGTTTTTTCTTGTATAAGGGAAGTAACTTTTTTTGTTTTTGCTCATACGTAAATAATGTTTTTCATAAGCATTTAAAGATTTCGTTGCTATAGTCATAGCAGACTTTATTTATTTTGGGGCTTTATTTATGTTGGGCCTTTATTTATGTTGGGCCTTTATTTATTTTGGGTCTTTATTTATTTTGGGCCTTTATTTATTTTGGGGCTTTATTTATGTTGGGCCTTTATTTATTTTGGGGCTTTATTTATGTTGGGCCTTTATTTATTTTGGGCCTTTATTTATTTTGGGGCTATACTGATAGTTGATTTTATTTATTTTGAGCTTTAACTCTTTTGCACACATTATGTCCAGAAAAGAAATCACTTATACGAACACAAGAAAAATTGAATGATGACAAGAGGAATAGCTGCCCGAATACGCAATTATACGCACACACACACACACACACATACACATACACATACATACATATATTACGAAATGGACAAAGTCCGACAATTTATTTATTAAAGACATATGAATGTCTTTAATAAATAAATTGTCGGACGAGATTCATGGAAGATTGAAGTTTATAAACAGTAAATTCGCCTTTGCCTACCGAACGATCCTTGGTGCCCGAGCGGTCAAGGCACGTCAGCGTAAATGACGGTTCCGTATAGGATGCAAGTTCGAGTCCTGTCAAAGAACGAATATTTTCTATGAAAATTTCTCGGACATTCAGGCCGGTAAATGTTATTTAATACTGTTTATTATAAACAGAGCATTTACTTAAATACTTGTATCTATAAAAAGAACATTAAACATAAAAATGTCTTTAATAAATAAATTGTCTATTTCGTAATATATATATATATATAATTTTACTTTATCTATTTTATTTTATATTATTTTATTTTCATTGATATGTATTATTTTTATTATTAGTTTAATCTAATTTTATTTTACCTCGGCATATTTTATTATTATTATTATTATTATTATCACTACGCTTAGTTTAGTAATATTAATCTTAATAATATTAATTACATTATTGATTTTCATGGAAAAATACAGTTATCCCCCTTGATTTTCTAACGTCTCTTTTTGTTTGGTGCTTTTATAATATCACCGTCTCTCTAAATTAAAAAATTAAAATTCTTATTTCCAAACTTATTTTCCATTTTAAATGTTAATCTGGGCCTAAATTTAGATTCCAAATTAAACTACGATTCATTTAAATATTTTAACAACAATAATCTTCCACCGCAACAATAAAATATCTCACGATAATCAGAAATTTCATTAAACCGGAATTGACCGAAAACAAAAATACGAGCGCCATGAAATTCCGACTTGTACAATCAATGTAAGGCATTTATTTTTATTTTAATCGGTTTTTTTATTAACGTAGTAAAAATTTGATTATCTCGCCCATTTAATAGTTTTGGTTTGGGAAGGTAATTAAAGCTATTTATTCTGTTTTAGGGTTGATTGCTGTATTTTATTCAAACTATTATTTTGGCAGGAGCAGTTTTTAATTTGTTTATTATTTCATGTATTTATTTAGATTGATTATCTTTATTTGTTTTGTCTAACGGTTAATTTATCGGCATCGGTTTGTTAGTTTGTTTATTTATTTGGATGAATTTAAATTAATTTATTTACTTGTTTTTTATTATTTATTTATTATACTGTATGTTTTTATTTACTCTTTTCGGTTTTAGATTTTTAAGTAACGTAGAATTTTTTTATGTTATATAACAGTTATAGCTATGTTTTTCGTCCGAATTTTGGTTTGGTTTTTATAGTCTAACTAATATTTTGGTCATAATGGTTTGTTAATTTGTTAAATTATTTACTTATTATTTGGGTTCATTGATTTTGTTTTTTTATTTATTTATTCTATTTCGTCTATTCTAACGGGTGTGATTTGGTAATTTGGGTGGGGGGGTTAATTTATTTTACTTATTTTATTTTCATTTTGTTTATTTATTTATTTTTTTAGATTTCAATTCTTAAGTAACGTAGTAAAAATTGTTTTTTTGGTCTGGGAAGGTAATGATAGCCCTTTTTTCCTCCAAGCAAAGTTTGCCAGTTTTTATATATATAATGTTATATTTATATTATTATAAAAATTATATATTTATGTTTCTATATCTTTGTATATACTTTAAAATATGCGTTTTAAAAGTCTTAGTAAATGAATTCCCATCTTCCTTAGTAGAAAAATTCTTGCAGTGGTCTGCCGTTATTTTCTGTGGTTGCCAACCAAGGCTATATGTCTCAGTCTACCCTTCGATTTAAACCATAACTGGGGGAGACGAGATGGATTCATTTGCGTGTAATTAAATGTAACGAACCCAACCGGAATTCGAACTCGGCTCTCCGACTTCTCATTCCGAATCGTTAACCATAACACCAGACTTACATCCAAATGAAAATATCAATTAATAGACAAATGAAATGAATATTTTATATCGTAATTCAGGTAAATATCTCCGTGTCAGAATATAAATTTATTGATCCATTCTTGTATATATGCTCATAAAACGTGTGTGTGTATGTATGTGCGTGTAGGTATGATGTATACCTATGCAGTGTGTGTATGTGCATGCTTGCGTATTTGTGTGTGTGTCTGCGTGTAGAGTCACGATGTATAGGTATGAAATGTATGTTTGTGTAGATACGATGTATATCTATACAGTGTGTGTGTGTAGAGTCACAATGTATACATATACGCTGTGTGCATGCATTAGTATGTATAGACACGATGTACACCTAGGTAGTGTGCGTATGTGCATCTGTGCGTGCTTGTGTCTGGACACGATGCAAACGTATGCAGTGCATGAGTATGTGTGTGTGTGTGTAGAGTTACGATGTATACTTATGCAATGCATGTGTGTGTAGATACGATGTATATCTATGCAGTGTGTGTGTAGAATCACGATGTATACGTTTACGGTGCGTGTATGTATATGTGTGTATAGACACGATGTATACCAATGTAATGTGTGTATGTGCATGTGTGCGTGTTTGTGTCTGGAGACACGATGCAAACGTATGCAGTGCATGAGTATGTGTGTGTAGACATGATGTATACTTATGCAGCGTGTGTATGTGCATGTGTTCGTGTTTGGGTGTGAGTGAAGACTCGATGTATACGTATTCAGTGTGTTTTTGTGTAGACACTTTGTATATGTATGCAGTGTGGTGGGCGGGGGTAGAGAAAAGTGCGTGAGTCCAGCAAAGTGAATAAGAACATATTTAGAATGTCCCTCACCGAAATAATTGCTTGTTTGCTAACGAGGCCTCAATAGATACAAGTTACCATTCTCTGTTCTGTTCTAGTGCGTCTCATTGTTTCTCTCTGCCTCTCTACGCACTTCCTTTGCCCATTGGCCACTTACCTATGGCCAATATCTTTGTTTCTATTTTCTCCCTTTTTTAAAAGCCACAAGTGGCAAATATCTTTTTTTGACGCAGCCATATTGTTGTCCAAGGCCACTTGGCCAAAGAGAAAAAGCATGGACAGTATTCTCTTGGTCAACAATTCTTAGCAATTATTCTTTTGTGGTCTTAAGAGTCGGTCTTAGACAGTGCTTATTTTTTGGTAAGCGTTGTAGCGTCAGGTTTTTAATAACAGACATTGATTTCATTTATACAAGTGTTATTGTGATTCCTTTGCGACGGGTTCTTTTGGATAGAATTAACTGGCTGAAGATATTAAGCCAGCGGCATAAAAATGGTTATTATAGAGGAAGCCGCTTAATAGGTACACTTTTAGACATGATGTTTTTGATAACAATAACTAGCTGAATACATTAAGTTCGCTATATAAAAATGATTATTTTAGAGGAAGCCGCTTAATGTGGACACTTATACTTATGATCTGTGAGATAAAAACAACTGGCTGAAGGCATTAAGCTAACTATATAAAAATGATTATTATAGAAAAAGCTGCTTAATGTGAACACCTTTAGACATGATTTTTGAGATAACAATAACTGGCTGAATCTAGCTATATAAATATGATTATTATAGAGGAATTCGTTTAATATGGACACTTTTAGACATGATCAGTGAGATAAAAATAACTGGCTGAAGACATTAATCTAGCTATATAAAAATGATTATTATAGAGGAAGCCGCTTAATGTGGTCACTTTGGGACAGGATTATTGAGAGAACAATAATTGGCTGAAGACATTAAGCTGACTATGTAAAAATGGTTATTATTGTTGAAGCCGCTTAATGTGGTCATTTTGAGACAGGATGTTTGAGATAACAATAACCGACTGAAGATATTAAGCCAGCTATATAAAAATGGTCATTATATCGGAAGTCGCTTAATGAGGTCACTTTGGGAAAGTGCTTTCGCAATAATAATAATAATAATACTAATAGTAATAATAATAATAATAAACAGTTTATAATACTAAACAGGATATAAAAAATATTGCAGTTACAAAGAAGCCACGTTATGTGTTTATTTTTGGCTAATATTTTGGGATAACAATAATTGGATGATAACCAAAAAACACGCTTTATACGCATATTCTAATTACAATGCAAGCTGCTTAATATAATCAATTTGTTAAATGACTTTTGGTATAAACGATAACTGGCTGATAACCTGAAGCAAGAGATATTTTAATTACAGAAAATGGCGCTTATTGGTATCAAATTCAGACAGAATATTTTAGATACCATTTACTGGGTGACAAAACTAAACAAGAGATATAGAAATTCAGATAATTCACTGTTGTTTTTACAAGTTCATTTTTATAAGCAAATTTATTAGGTTGGTGCAAAAATAATGACGTAATAATGTCGTTTTTTGACGTTACGTCAAAAAACGACATTATTACGTCATTATTTTTGCACCAACCTAATATATTTTGACATGAAATTTAGTGAAACTAACGCTGTCCATTTATCGGTTTTCATTGAAATGAATAATTTTGAGGTTTCCAAACCCCATGGAATGTAAAATTTTGAATTCATTTCACTCCGTGTCAATAGAATAGTAATTGCAAGACGTAACGGTCGTGCAAACAAACTCATGAAGGGAGGAGGCAGTTTTCCTGTTTGAATTTTCTGAGGAATCTTAATTCTTCAGTTAATGATTGACTAAGGTCATGGCGAGTTCTACGACAATAAAATATCTGTAGAAAGATCCCCAGCGCATCGTGAAATATTTGAGAAAATATTTAATAAAATATTGCAGTAACAATCATAACAAGATTTGAAAATGACAATTTTTTCCATTTCGCTGAAACACACACTGAACCCTTCTATTATCCGTTCTTTCTTTCTTTCTTTCTTTCTTTCTTTGTTTATTTATTTATTTATTATTGAAACCAAGTCTTTCCACACAATAAAAATGAAATAGTCTCTTATTTATAAGCTACTAGCAGGAGAGCCTGGCGTTGCCGGGGGATGTAACAGTTAGAGATAGATCAAGTATCGACCATCATAAAGACTGAAAAATAAAATTGACAAAGATTATTGTTTAAGGTAGACGGACACGCGTGTCTTAATTAGTTTTTTTTTTTTACGAATTGGTCAAACCCAAACTCAAACAAAAACATTGTTTTCAATCGTTATGAGTCTATCGATTGAATAGAATTTTATTATAAACAATTGTCTTGTAAATGGAATTTTGAAAGCATTCTGAATGTAAAAATAAAGAAAAAAGTGTGCAAGACAATAAGAAACACTACCTGCCAAAAAAAAAAGTGAAGTTTTGTTGAAATCTGTTGAAAAATGTAGGAAATCCGATCTCATATATAAACGAACGCACACACACACACACACACAAACAACCTGGGTTTTATAATAAGTATAACTCGATATGAGTTGTCCCCCTTTCATTCTGTCGAGTGATGCCTCTTAATCGTGTTTTCCAATTGATTTTGTGCAAAAAACAATTGTGTTTTTCCAATTTTTGGCGCTGTCAGAACCACCGCAAGGTAATTTTACGTAGTCCTGTGAAGTTTTGTCGAAGTCTGTTGAAAAATGCAGGAAATCCGATCCAATATATAAGCGTATAGACACACACACACACAATCTGCGTTTTATAATAAGTAAGATTGACAGGAGATGATGAACTCTTCTATCTTCACTTCTTTCTTTTTTCTTTGTTTCTTTTTTTTCATTTTCTCACTCAAACCAAGTAGCGTTCCGGATATTTCATTTCCGTCTTTTCACGCAGTCAAAACGGAATAGTCCATTATTTATGAGATATTGGCAGGGCGAAACGGTCGTGCGAACTAAGTCAATAACTAACGAAGGGAAGGGCAATCAGATTTGGGATTATTAATGGACTTATTTAAAAATTACTAATTTGAAAACTTTACATTTCGCAGTTCATCCTGCGAAACACGCGCACTCATGCGTACCCGTGCGCGTGTTTGTGAGGGACTGAAGTTTGGTTGATAATCCGATAGAATTCTAGTTTTTTTTAAATATATGAAAATATTATTATATATCACATAATATATATAAATATATACGAAAATTTTGAAAATTTCATTTTTGACATCGGTAATTTAAAAAAAAATATGAAACAGTTTTTTAAAATAAGTGTCTAAATAAATTAAAATATTATTTTTCATGTGTATTCAAAAACACTTTAAAATATTTAAAATTTACACACACACACACACACACACATAGACTACAACTATATATATATATATATATATATATATATATATATATATATAGTAAAGAATAAAACAACTATTCTAACAATAAACAACTTGCACAAAAACCTAATATAGGAGACGTTAAAATATCCAGAACTCATCTCAAAATGTAGACACGAAAATGATTTTTTTTTACTCCGTTACTTAAAATCGAAAAAACGGATCTGAGAGAAGTGACTGAAACTTACTTTTTTCAAGGGCATTCGTGTAAAAAGTGAATGTAACAAACTAGCCCAGAATTTGAAGTTACTTCAGTGATTCCATTTTTCATGCCGATATCCCTTACACTCTGCGTAAATCCGTTTCTGGAAACATCTGGTATTTGTTTTGTTGATATTGTGCTTTTTAGAAAAACATAAATTCAACTTTGATCATTTCTTTTAAGTTTTTGGTTTGCTTTATTTTACGGCATATCAGTCTCAATGGGTTATTAAACGCCGACAAAATTTTTATTGCCAGTAATATTATTTTTTTCAAAAATGTTTTGCTTCTAATATATATTTTTCAAAAATGTATTGCTGCTAATATTTTTTCCATCAAAAATTCATTGCTGGTAATATTTTTGCAAAAATGTATTTTTGGTATTAATATCTATTAAAATGTATTGCTGATATTAAAATCTATTTTTACACGTTATGACCCCAGTTTGAGGATTAACTATTTGCCCATAGCTGGACACTAACTGGTGCTACCACCCGGGGTCAGGGTGGACGTTGAACATCAGTAATTAAGAGGTGGTTTTACGCTCCTCAAAACCTCCTGATCAAAGGCCTTGCTGCTGGACGTAGTTTATCGTCTTACCCAGGACGTTTTTATTTTTTATTTTTATTTTTTGCTCAAGGATTCTGAAAATCCCAGTCAACTAGTAAATAGGTTGAGGCAGTCATGCTGTCTCACTTATAAATGGTGGACTTTGCGGTTAGATTAAAGGCAACGGAGTCGTAAAGAGGTTATGTCTGACTCTCCATCTTCCAACATCAGTTTTCAATTCATAAAGGCCGATGGTTGTCGAAATATAAACATTTGTAAGTATAAATAGATACATGTCGTGAACACAATGCTTTCAAATAGCGAAAAATAGTTGTATGTTTATTTTCCTAAGACAAAGCGCGGGTAGGTGACGATGACTCATTCTCCGTCAGTTGTTGTTGATGATGGTGTTGTCGTGTCCCCCACAGGTTCACACAGCCCTGCCCCACAAACCCAACCCTTTTTTTTAGAACAGGTCTATAGATTAGTGATGGGGACGGTAGATGTGACATCATCGTTCTTTGTCCACGAATTAACAAAATGTGTCCCTCTATCGGCCATCCCACCCTCTGCAGACTTTAGTGGGCTGGGTAGGAAGACAGGAGCGAATGAAAGGGAGGAGACGGCTGTTGGCGTCTGAAGTGATGTATTATGAGAAATATGTTACATTGCACACCTTAAATCAGAATTGATTCATTGCCAAGAATAAAAGTAAATGAAAACCACTGAAACGTTATAGTGAATGAAACTCCGTATCAAGCTAAATATAGATTCTTGTCAATCACCATCCATCCTTGGCTCTTTCTTTTGATGTGCATATGATATAATTAATGTGTACATATACCCTTGTGCAAATTACCTGAAATAAAACGAATAATTCCGTTATTATTTACTTTTTCTTCGTATTTTTCCAATGAAATATGACCCATTGCACATGTTAGTATTTATTGTATCCAGTCGTAATTACAAATTGACCACAGATTTTCGATTGGCTTTAAATCAGGAGATTTCCGGGCCAGTCTACAGTACTTTGATTTACTCAATAGTAAAGCTTGCCAGTGTGTTCGTGCAGCGTTACAATTTTCGTACGCTTCTTTGGAGTAACGCCGATCGCAGACAATGGTTGCAGGACAACTAATCGACAGTCGAGACAATAGTGTCTGGGCGTGATAAAAATCTGATGCAATCATGGATGACGCAATATTTTTCAAGGCCAAAGAAATTTCACTATACACCCCGAAAATAGATTCATATTACTGACCACCATTTCAAATGACCTCATCTGAGGAAAAAATAGAAATCGTGTACACCCTGTCTCCCCATTGGGTGTAAAACTGACTGTATGATGAAAGAAAGGAAACTAAAGCGGTTGTTTCAATTAATTTGCACAAGGGTGTAGCTGCTTTTTGCAATTTCCAGGTAAGGGTTCAGCTTCACCTAGAGCACGTGTATACAGTGTCCTACGTCAGCGTTGATTCATCGCCAACAACAAAAGTAAATGCAAACCATTGCAACGTTATAGAGAATGAAGCTTCGTATCATGCAAAATATAGATCCTTGCCAATCAACATCCATCCTTGACCCTCTCTTTTGAAGTGCATATGATATAATCAATATATACATACACCCTTGTGCAAATTACCTGAAATAAAACGAAGAATTTCGTTATTATTTACTTATTTTCCAATGAAACATGACGCAGTGCACATTGTTACTTCTTCGCCCGTCCATTCCACGAAGTCTTTCCTATTGCAAGACGTAACGGTCGTGCAAACAAACTCATGAAGGGAGGAGGCAGTTTTCCTGTTTGAATCTTCTGAGGAATCTTAATTCTTCAGTTAATGATTGACTAAGGTCATGGCGAGTTCTACGACAATAAAATATCTGTAGAAAGATCCCCAGCGCATCGTGAAATATTTGAGAAAATATTTAATAAAATATTGCAGTAACAATCATAACAAGATTTGAAAATGACAATTTTTTCCATTTCGCTGAAACACACACTGAACCCTTCTATTATCCGTTCTTTCTTTCTTTCTTTCTTTCCTATTGGATTTAAATTAGGGGAGTTTTCAGGCCAGTCTATGGTATTTTGATTTGCTCACTGGTAAGGTTTGCCAGTGTGTTCGTGCAGCGTTACAATTTTCATATGCTTTCTTGGAGTAACATCTATCGCAGATGCCGTAGAACAACTAATCGACAGTCGTACCAATAGTGTCTTAGCGTGATAAAAATCTCATGCAATCACAGATAATGCAACCAATTTCATCATGCACCTCTAAAATAGATTCATATTACTGCACACCACTATCAGCCCTGATAGATGCACATATGATTCCTGTCATAGAGCGCAAATTTTTCTTTAATAAGATTTCTCGAACATTCAGACCAGTGGACGAAAATTAAATCACTATACTGTTTAATAAATAAATCGTCTACTCAAATACGAGTATATACTAAAAACAACGTTGAAAGTGATTATATATATATATATATATATATATATATATATATATATATATATATATATATATATATATATATATATATATATATATATATATAAATAATAGTGGCGCTATATCGAATCTAATTCTCTGTCTCTTCGTCACCGAGGCCCGTTGGTACAGTTGGTATGACGTCTGCCTGATAACGTAACTGTCCGGGTTTCAATTCAATGCTTTCTACATTCGGTTATGGTTCCTTCTAGACTCGATGAATAGCTTAATCATAATATATATATATATATATATATATATATTGTATTTATGCAGCAATCCTTCATCTATACATGTTCCGTTAAAGACGACAGACAAAGTACTAGCTTATAATTTAGTTTTTCATGTGTTCGACGAAGTATTTTCTTTTCTGAACACAGAGTGTGTAGAAACTGTTCAAATGTTCTGTAATTCCGAGCACTTTCGGCTATACTTTTAGCCATTATCAAAGATGATTTTCATTTTTGCTTTTTAATTGAGTGTATGGGTTGTGTGCATGTTTCTAGAGTTATAGGACTGTTCTATTTTTCAAACACAGCACATTCTGGCCGTGTTCGTAGTTAATATTATTAAGTGCTGGCTTTTTCTCTTTTATTATTAAAGCTTCCATTATTTTTAATCTTTTTTTTTTACATGTGAATGAGGTTATTATATTTGTATTTTCTACTACTATGTCTGGTGAGTTTGTGTGTGTGTTTAAAGAGGTTCTGATGGAGCTGTAGTCGGATAGGTGTAAAGTAAGGCGTCTGGATACGTATGTAGTAGTGAAGCCGAGATGCCAGGTCAAGATCATTAACATTACAAATTCTTTGCATTTTATCAAGAATATCTAAATATATAGCAGGAGTAATAGACCGGCAATAGTCAAAGCAAGAATGTCTGGTAGACTTATGAATATATAAGACAGATTCTAGTGAGAAAAATTGTTTAGCATTACACAGTAAACCAACTTTCTTAGCTGCAGATATTAGGAATTGTTTCAATGTAGTCTTTTCACTTCATGTAAGTGGGGAAGCTTACAAAGTTGTTTAATATCTTTGCACTTTTAATAACGTCGAACTCAAAAATATATGAAAATCATTGTGTTATATATATATATATATATATATATATATATATAGATATATATAGATATATATAGATATAATACCAATAATCTTATAAATATAAGCAGCTATACTCGTCCGGCAAAACCTTAGGTGTTTTAGCTTGTAAATGAACAAACCAATACTCAAGGGGAAAAAAAAAGCGGAAAAAAGAAAGAACTAAAAACATGTACTTCCGGCGAAAATAATTGTCTAGAATCGAAGCTCAGAGTCCAAAGAAAAAAAAACCCGACAGAAGTAAAGTAAAAATAACGAAGCAAAGTGCTCAATACGCTAAGTAGATCAACCTGAGTAAACCTAAACAGCCTGGCAAACCTACCTAGGTTTCACCTACGCGAATCGTCAGGGCGGACTGGCTAAAGAGGTGCTATAAGAACAGAGAATATATAGTTTACAACACAAAAATATAACCATGTGACCAAAAACATAATAAATATATATATATATATACATATATGTATCTATATATATATATATATATATATATATATATATATATATATATATATATATATATATATATATATATATATATATATATATGTGTGTGTGTGTGTGCGTGTGTGCGCACGTGTGTATATTTAGGCAGCATTTTTTTCATTCATACATGTTTCATTAAATAATATATATATATATATATATATATATATATATATAGATATATATATATAGGTTGATGCAAAAATAATGACGTAATAATGTCGTTTTTTGACGTGTATTTTAACGTCAACAACGACATTATTACGTCATTATTTTTGCACCAACCTAATATATATATATATATATATATATATATATATATATATATATATATATATAGGGCGCAATATATGGTTAAATTGTTGCATTATTCTATTAGTGAAGGCTGAAAAAGTATAAAGGTATTCTTAACTGAATATATTTATTTAAAAAAACATACTGGGACAATTACATATTATTCTAAAAAAACATAATCTGACTCGTGATATTAATGGCTCTTTTGTCATTGCTAATCTCCAACGGGATATGATCCTTATCTTATGTTCACATAACACGGAAAAGCCTGCGGTGTTATGTGATTTGTCAATTCATCGTGTCTATCTCCAATTTGACTGTGGTAAGTGGAATCAGGTGCAAAATCCGTCGAGTTTTACAGGTGCGAGGATTACGAAGTTTTTTTTCTATAACACCCAAATAGCGTTTTCAAAAGAACTGATACTAATCGCGTTAAAGTGGAACCTTTGAGAAGTCCACATAAACACACACACACACACACACGCATATACATATATATATATATATATATATAGATAGATAGATAGATAGATAGATAGATATATGTTAGGCACGTGCCTTTGTAGTTGTCAAAAAACGTTATTACAGGTAAGTAATTTTGAAGATGTAAGCAATATTCTGATAAAGCTATATTTTACAAACATTTTTTAATCATTTTATCCCCCCCCCCAAGTAAAGCAATAATGCCAAATGTCACTGAGATGAGTAGAGAATGAGACGGGGTTACTGGAAGTGAAAGAGAATGAGAAGACTTTAGTGAGGAGAAAGGACAATAAAAAACAGGTTTCAGAAAGACAGAAGATGGTGATAATGCCACTATGACGCAAGGGGGTTACTGGGAGTGGGAGAGAATGAGAAGAGTTTAGTAAGAAGAAAGGACAATAAAAGAACATGGTCCAGGAAGACAAACGACGGCGATGATGCCACTAAGATGCAAAGGGTTACTGGGAAAGAAACGAGAATGAAAAGGCTTTAGCGAGGAGAAAAGACAATAAAAGAACATGTCTCGGGAAGACAGAAGATATCAATTGATGTTGTATTTAAATGTAAAGATTGTAGTTGGCAGGGAAGCAAGAAACCAGAAGAGAATTCCACAGGTGAAAAGTATGAGAAAAAAAAATCTATTACAATAGACTTACGGATGCATCTAGCTATTCCAACCTTAAAACGATCATTTTTATCTGTGTTTTTATATGAAAAATAAGAGAAGCAAAAAGAAAATTTCTACTGCCAGTTATAGTTCGTTCTTAAATGTGGCTTGGAGCAACGTCAATGACACATGAACTAATGTCGTAATGTGCATTATATATATTGGGATTGAAAGGGAAGAATTATTTTTAATATATAAATAAAAGCCATTTACTAAATGTAGCGCATTTATTTGAAATTCGACAATGGATAAGAAATCCTTTATTTTTATATTAAATAATTGCGTTTGATTTTAGTTAGGGCAGACATCAATGAATAGAACAAAATACAACACAAAGTTGACCAAACCATAAAAAGTTCAAAGAGGAAGGCTATGTGTGCAGGGCAAAAAGATCCGGACGATCACAGGTTAATATCCGCCCACGCAGTGCACATATTGAATATTCATGAAATGCTTTCAAGAAATCCCAAAACCAATCAATTTCTCATTTAAATTTTGAGGAATAAATCTTATTTCGTTCAACATTAAACCTGTTTAGTTCATTTGCCCTCACTACGGAGTTACTCATATACTTACATTTTAAATGGTATCACTTTTTTAAATAGCCTCTTTCAATATATATATATATATATATATATATATATATATATATATATATATATATATATATTTTGAACAATAAAAATTAAAAAATTAAAATCCTCAGACACACTGGGTTGTAGATTAATATTCTTTCGTTTTTTTATTATTATTCCATTTAGATAATATATATATATATATATATATATATATATATATATATATATATATATATATATATATATATATATTAAAGGTAAAAAATACTTTGGTATATAAACTAAGTGGATCCTAATAATATAAAATATTAAAACTATTAAAAAGAGCTCAATTTATTTATTATTACAGAGCGATAAACAATAAAATCCAAAATCACCTCATATAGGGAATAGCCTATTTCGGCAGACGAATTCTGTCTTATCAACCCTAGTGTGAACTGAATTTATGTCAGAAATTTGATATATATATATAGGGTGCGATTGGTAAATTGTCGCCATTTTATCATTTCAATTTCTACTGCCAGTTATAGTTCTTTGGAAATGTGGCTTGGAGCAGCGTTCATGACAAAATGAACTAGACATCGTGATATATATTGGGATTGAAAGACAAAGGAGGATCATTTTTAACATACTATATTCAGTGCATTCATTTGAAATTCGACAATGGATAAGAAATCTTTTATTTTTATATTAAATAATTGCGTTTGATCTTAGTTAAGATAGCCATCAACCAATACAACAAAATATGACAAAAATACGGCAAGTACCTATCGGTAATTAAGTAATCCTATGTCATAGGAATTTTAAAAAACGACTACAAATATTATAGGACTTAACTATAAAATATAAACTAGTCCGCATTAATAAAACTACATTCCCTTTTATATTAAATAGTGTTCATAACTAAAAAATAGAAAAATATTGCAACACAAACGTGTGAAGATGTGTTATTTGAAAAAGAAGAAAAAATAGTCGACACGACACTGAGGCGTGAAAACGTGATAATCAAAAACCACCTAGAAAGGCAATTCATTCCGATAAAGAGAACTTTATTACATCCACTCCAGGAAAAATGTCTGTTAATGGTTTATGAAAGATGAAAATTCTCAAATTCTGAAAATTGGTTTGATCCGAAGAAAATACAAATTTTAATCATTTACATTATTTACATTATTCGGACTGTTATCCTCATCTTCATTGCCATATTCACAACGTTTCGGCCGTTGTACGCTCCGACCTTTATGTCTATGTCTCTCTATATATCTGTCTATATCTCTGAGATGAGGTATTATGATTACTTGCATTATTTACATTATTCGGCCTGTTATCCTCATCTTCATTGCCATATTCACGACGTTTCGGCCGTTGGACGCTCCGGCCTTTATGTCTATGTCTCTCTATATATCTGTCTATATCTCTGAGATGAGGTATTATGATTACTTGCATTATTTACATTATTCGGACTGTTATCCTCATCTTCATTGCCATATTCACAACGTTTCGGCCGTTGTACGCTCCGGCCTTTATGTCTATGTCTCTCTATATATCTGTCTATATCTCTGAGATGAGCTATTATGATTACTTGCATTATTTACATTATTCGGACTGTTATCCACATCTTCATTGCCATGTGCGCTCCGGCCTTCTTCAGTTGATAGGAACTTCGAAGCGAAACCTTTATTTCGTCCACCGGAGTAGATATTTTTTTCATTTCTTTTCTCGCATCATATTCTAACCATAGTTCAGTCTTTCAACACTTGACCAATTGATCGGCCAATTTTTGTTATAACTTGATACACGTGAGACTTTTTTTCCCTCTCCCTTACTTAGAACTCTCTTTATTAATGTTTACAATCTCACTCCCACCACGACATACACTAGTAACAATAGACCTGCCTAACATTTTTACACCGAACAAAATTTTTGATTTAATTTTATTTTCATAAAAATTTTCGCACATTGTGGAATCAGATATCTGATTTTTTTGTTAATAACACGATTTCCACTGGAAAATACCCCATCTAAAAAAAGCATTTATCAGAGAGTAATTCCCATTTCTCTTGTTTGTTCCTTGGATCATTGATGACGGACACAGGCGTGTCCGAAAATTCCGAACATAAAACCTTTCCCTCCGCGTTTCATTTCTGTCAAATGGTTAATATTTACTAAATGTTTATCGTACTGATTATATTGGTCCCCTTTCGTTTTTCCTTGCTTTATTAACCAATCTATCTATCTATCTATCTATCTATCTATCTATCTATCTATCTATCTATCTATCTATCTATCTATCTCAGTCTGTTCATATCTATCTATCTATCTATCTATCTATCTATCTATCTATCTCAGTCTGTTCATATCTATCTCAGTCTGTTCATATCTATCTCAGTCTGTTCATATCTATCTATCTATCTATCTCTCTCTCTCTCTCTCTATATATATATATATATATATATATATATATATATGAAGAAATATAGTCTTAAGGGGTGCTATATTTATGGGATAAAGTGTTCAACATCAGAGATAGAGCGTCTGTAAATATAAATATAAAAGTGAACATAGAAGTCAACACTTAGAGGCGACAGTCTGTTTCATGCTAGACGCAATTGTCAGGCCACGAAACGCTATAGTGAGTTTCTTTTTTCAGGTTGTCAGATAAGAGGTTTATCCATCTTGACTTTGGCTTTCATATTCCCAGCCCATTCAAGAACCATCAAAAGAACAGTGAATAAGTTTTAAAAAGAAGGAACGGTAGAGAGGAAAACTGGATCAAGAAGTCACAACAGCAAGAGGGATCATCATTTGAACTTAGAGCTAAAGAGTTCAATTAGAAAAGTTTCAACTTAATTCATAAGACATTTGTCACACGAGAAAGGAATTTCAAAGCTGATAGTCCAAAGAGCAGTGAAAAAAGACTTGAAAATGAAATTGTACGTGAAACGTGCGAGACAACTTGTTACTCCGGGACAGAAGGTTAGAGAAGGCGAAGATAATCGTAATAATATATATATATATATATATATATATATATATATATATATATATATATATATATATATATATATATATATATATATATACTTCATGTGTTTCCGATTCTTAGCTTTGATTAATTAATGATGAACATGTCATTTTTGTTTATGACCTATTTCATCACGATTCTTCTGTTAAGCTTGGAGAGTCATTAGACATTCTTATGGCTCAAAGCAGGGTACAATAGTGTTATAAAACCTCGGAGAATTCCAGTAAGATATCTTTAATCATTTTTAACATACAACTGTTCAGGTCTTAATCTAATAATTGGACAATTTTGGTGTTACACGATTTGGACAACATTGCTGTTACACCCAGTATATATATATATATATATATATATATATATATATATATATATAAGGTTCAAACACTAATATTACATGGTTAAAATTTATTACATTGGAATCGTAATCACGATCCAATACATCAGACCTACAAATTCAAAAAGAATTCGGAAAATATAACTCAGGATATAAAAAAAACTGGATTCTATCCTCTTGAGAATATATATATATATATATATATATATATATATATATATATATATATATATATATATATATATATATATATATATATGTATATGTGAGGGTGTTAGGTTTTGCGGTTGAATGCGTGCATGCACATAATTGTGTGTCTTGTGCAAAGATTACCTACGTTACAAATGAAAACGGCAGACCGAGTTCAAATTTGGGTCGATGCTCTGGCGTTCACTTCGCGCTAATTAATGCAATTTGGAAAGACAAATATCCATTTTTCTAATCCCCACCCTCCCGAAGTTCGGAGAAAAATTGTAGTGTAGACGAAGTTGTGTAGCCTTGGTAGGGCATACAGTATAGGAGAAGGACAACTCTGAATACAACACACCCTGAAGAACACGTCATAAACCACCTTGACAGGCTAAAAATTATTCATAACTACCCAAGTATGAGAAACGGGAAACGCCTATGTCCTGCAATAGATGAAAAAAAGGTTCATATAAAATCATTCATCTATCTATCTATCTATCTATCTATCTATATATATATATATATATATATATATATATATATATATATATATATTAGGTTGGTGCAAAAATAATGTCGTTTTCTCACATATGTTACTATGTGAGAAAACGACATTATTTTTGCACCAACCTAATATATATGTGTGTGTGTGATGACAGAGAGAGAGAGAGAGAGAGAGAGAGAGAGAGAGAGAGAGAGAGAGCAGGCTTAGAGCAGGCTATGCTAGAATTTTAAAATTTAATATACTTTTAAAGTGTTCTGTATATTTTTACTGTCTACAATAAGAGGTCACTAACATTCATCGCACTAAATGGGCATCTATCTATCTATCTATCTATCTATCTATCTATCTATCTATCTATCTCAGTCTATTCATATCTATCTATCTATCTATCTATCTATCTATCTATCTATCTAGCTCAGTCTATTCATATCTATCTATCTATCTATCTATCTATCTATCTATCTATCTATCTCTGTCCGTTCAGTATCTATCTATCTATCTATCTATCTATCTCTATTCATATCTATGTATCTCAGTCTATTCATATCTATCTATCGCAGTGACGAGAAAGAGAGAGAGAAAGAGAGAGAAAGAGATAGAGAGAGAAAGAGATAGAGAGAGAGAGAGTGAGTGAGAGAGAGAACAAAGCACGCTATGCTAGAGTTTTAAAATTTAATATATTTTAAAAATGTTCTATATATTTTTATTCTGTCTACGATACGTGGGTCACTATCATTCATTGCCCTAAACTGTCCCTGTAATTTCATCTTTTTATCTATTTATCTGATATTGATAAGTTTTGGCTAAAAGTTGTCAGTATCAGAGATAAAGCGTATGTAAATATAAAAGTGGACACTGAGTTATGCACTGAGCTGCGAAAGTTCTGAAGATTGTGTTTAAGCATGAAACATCACTGTCGTAGCTCGCTGTTGACCTCAAGGCGTCAACAAGTTCATTCGACCGATCAACTTTGTGTAAGGGCAACAACAAGACTGATCCCCGTTCCAAAGGGACGGAAATCGCATGGATATTGCTATCTGGTTGCAAACGATGGATATTGCCCTTCCCTACTTCCATGCGGGATTTGTCTATTTTGTGTAATTTGTTGAGTGAAAGCATAATTGTATGTTATTTACCAAGAGGGAGTATTTTAGCCTATTAAAAAAAAAAATCTTGTTTTCTGGATGATGTATAGTTACCGTGAAAATTAAAAGCTTTAACTCAATAAAAAAAAATCCCATGCATCGACATGCTATCTAATTTATAAAACGTCTAGAAATAATTTGTAAAACATTTTAAAACTATTTTCCTAATTTTTCATTATAAACCCTTTAAGCCCTGAGCGCTGCTTACCGGTGGTAGAGAAAAATGACTTAATGTCCAGCCACCGGTTGAACGGTCGGTAAACACTATTTTTTTAAACACTATTTTTTTAAACACTATTTTTATATCTACAGTGAAATATTATATACCAATTTCTGTCTATAAGTTTGGCCTAGTGGTAGATAGATCCAATGACTAGACTAGTTCAATACCAGGTCACAACAATGATGAACCAAAACTTGTAGAATTGAATTAAATAACTGAGACACCCGGAAGAGGCATGGCATGTGGAATTAGAAAAATCTACCCCGGTGGACGAAATAAAGGATTCGGTTCGAAATTCCAATACCCTGACGAAGGCCCCAGCGTACAACGGCCGAAACGTTGTGAATATGTCAATGAGGATAACAATCCAAATAATTTACATTATTTACTAATTTTGACTCAGGAGATCAGGCAGAAGGGTTAAATGTTTTCAGGAACGCAGCGCTCAAAGGGTTAAAATAATCCTAATCCCTGATCCACTGACAAAATCTCTTTCTTCATGAATTTCAATGATTTTCTTTCAAAGACATGTTTACAATATTTTCATATTTTTTAATGACATACTTTTTAAGGCATAAATGGTTATGGCTCCCCACACGTTCCTTTGTTTAATTTCTTTAGATTTCAAGTTGACTTCTCCAGGGTCTCAAATTCAGAGTATTCGTCCAAGGCTGGAGAAACCAGTCTACTCTGCTATTTAACCCATAGCTCTGGGTCTGAAAAGATGGATTACTACCATTTTAAAAGCTATTAGTGTGAAAGTGACCGCAATAGGCGACATTGGAATTACGCTTCGGTCTTCCAGTCTCTATTTCATCGCCGATCGCCCATTAATAGAAAAAGATTAAAACAGAATCGAGTGTTTCTAGTTTTCGCTTTTTATTTTAATTTCCCTCATTGAAGATTTGCTAATTCTATTCTTAATCTTGATGTTTCCTTTTCGCCTGTTATTTACTGTCTGCCGGGCGCCTCTGTATCCGGTGACGTGTAGGCAAGAGGAAGATTATAATTAGGAACGAAACTGAAACATGTTATTACATCATTTCCTTGGAACGGTCGGGGGTGGCAAATAAAAATAGATTGAGTGGTGATGAATATTTTGATAAAGAGGGTAGATTGAGAAAGACGCCGGTGGAGTGTAGGGCAAGTGAAAAAAGAAAATAACGAAACACGTTTGGTTTCGTTTGTTTGTTTAACGGCATATCAACTCATTATTTAATGCCGAAATTTTATTTTCTCATAAGTTTGGTAATGTTTTTTTTCCAATAATGTATTGTTGGTAATTTTTTTACGATGAAAATGTATTGCTGGTAATTTTTTCTAATATATTTTTTATATTTTCAGGTTTTGACTCCAGGTTCAATATTTGCCAATAGTTGGGACCCTAACAGGTGCTACCACCATACAAAACAAGTTAAAATAACAATCGGAAATATATATTTATTGGTCATGCAACCAGATCTACTCTTTTGAGATAATTAGATATACCGTTGTTGTTGTTGTAGAAGAAATTAATTTATGCTAATTAATTTTAATAGGAGTAGATAGGTTCGCCTATTGTCCGGTTCAGACTCCTTCCCAGTCTTTTGAACAGTAGAAGTTTAACCATTGTTTCTTGTGTAGGATTGGATTTCCAGTTCCTTCTAAAGTTTTTCATTTACTTTCACCCCCAATAGCACCTTGCGTCTTAGTGACATTATTGCATTGTTTGGGGGTCAATTAATTTTTTAAAAATGGCCGTTCAGTGACTACTTTTTTTATTCAGCTAATCACCACATAACAATTATTTAACCAGGGTCACTGTTGACAGTCATCGTATCCATAATTAACAAGGATATAATTCTATAGTTAACAGAGAATTGAAATAGTTTATCGTTTCTGGCCTCTAAGACAAAGTAACTATTCCAATGCCCAAGCTGTATATCTTGAGCATTCGTGATCGGCCTCTTGTCTATAAATCCGATGAATAAAAAATAAAATTCCAACTGTATGGTTTTAGAGCTCTACAATTGCGATATATGTTCATACGAACGTGATTGTATCAATATAGAAAGTAAAGTGTTGATTTTCTGCTCCACGCGCATGTCCACCTGATACCCATACGTCATTTCCGGCGTCGACCTTTCGCTCGAATTAATACCATGTCGTAAATCTGCCCTGAATGTACTTAAATATCAACTTGATGGTTTATTAAAAACTAAAGGACATATTTCTTGAATTTTTTCTCCAGAGACGCAACCCCACCCACTCAATTTTTGTGTAACATATTATGGTTATTTTTATTTCTTGAGGGGGTACTTTTACGCCAGGGTATCAGATATTGAGGAAATAAATTTGCTTAAGTTTTTTTTTATATCTAATTTGTCACACAACATTACACCTTAATGCCTATCAAAGCTAACTTCGTCTCAGGCGAATATACCTTTATTTATTTCCTTAACTCATACTGGAACTCAGATAAACATCAGTATTATTCCTGTTTTACTTCTTTTACGAAGCTGTGTTTGACGTTGAAAGGGTGGTAAAACGTACTTAAAACGCACTGTGCATGTCTTTTTAATCACTCCACAACAGTGAGGCTATGAAATCCACTAAAATGCAAGCTCTAACTGAGGGTGAAAGAAGCAGAGGGGACAATAAAATAAAAGAATTTAAGGAGAAAGAAAATAACGATTGACATTGTATTTGAATTTTTGAAGAACCCGGAGGAGATTTCCACAAACGAGAAGAAACTGTTAGCATAGAATTTACGGCTGCGTGTAGCCATTTGAACTGTAAAACTGTAAAATGATGAGATCTTAAGGAAAGAAGACAATAAAAGCAAAAGAATTAAGGAGACAGAAGATAACGATTGACATTGCATTTAAATTTTGAAGATCAAAGGCAATAAAGCCACTAGGAACAAGGGGTTATTGAGTGTTAGAGAATATGAGAAAAACTACTATTAAGGAGAGAGGACGATAAAAGAACAAGAATTAAGAAGACAGAAGATAACGATTGACATTGCATTTAAATTTTTTAAGATCAAAGGCAATAAAGCTACTAGGACGCAAGCGGTTACTGAGTGTTAGCGAATATCAGAAAAACCACTATTAAGGAGAGAGGACAATAAAAGAACAAGTATTAAGAAGACAGAAGATAACGATTGACATTGCATTTAAATTTTTTAAGATCAAAGGCAATAAAGCTACTAGGACGCAAGCGGTTAGTGAGTGTTAGAGAATATGAGAAATACTACTATTACGGAGAGAGGACAATAAAAGAACAAGAATTAAGAGGACAGAAGATAACGATTGGCATTGCATTTAAATTTTTGTAGATCAAACGCAATAAAGCCACTAGGACACAAGGGGTTACTGAGTGTTAGAGAATATGAGAAACACTACTATTAAAAAGAGAAGACAATAAAAGAACAAGTATTAAGAAGACAGAAGATAACGATTGACATTGCATTTAAATTTTTGAAGATCAAAGGCAATAAAGCCACTAGGACGCAAGGGGTTACTGAGTGTTAGAGAATATGAGAAAAACTACTATTAAGAAGAGAGGACAATAAAAAAACAAGAATTAAGAAGACAGAAGATAACGATTGGCATTGCATTTAAATTTTTGAAGATCAAATTGGCCTGGAAAGTAAGAAGCCGGAAGAAATTTCCACAAGTGAGATGTGCGAGATATATTATTTTTTTTTGCAATTTATCAACCTTTTGCTTCTTATTTAAAGCCAGAAAATATTTTTAGATAGTAAGCATTTTGAAGATTATAATGATTTACCCATACACGTCCTACTATTTGACTCATACTTTTCCCTGGTTGTTGGCGCCTAAGTAAATATAACGGATCCAGGCTCTCCGATTTTAAATTATCCATCACACCACCCGCACATCTAAATGATTCAAGCCGTGATGCCATGTCAGCACCTATAACATTACAGAATTATCTTTGGATTTTGTCAAAAATATCTGTCTATATTTCTGAGATGAGGTATTATGTACATTATTTACATTATTCGGACTATTATCCTCATCTTTGTTGCCATATTTATTACAACGTTTCGGCCGGTGTGCGCTCTTCAGGTAGTTGGAATGTCGAACTGAACCCTTTATTTCGCTTACAGGGGTAGACTGTCTCTAGTTCCACTTGCCATGCCTAATGGATGTCACTTATCAAATATCTCCTGCCTTAACTAGGTATTGCATGAATTTCTGGGTGTTATAAACCTAAAGTCTGCAGCAACTATTTTTTATCAGTGCTCATATCGCAATTTTTGCTGTTACCATTACATGTTTTTACCAGAGCTCATATTGCAACTTTTGTTGTTATTATCGCTTTTCTCTGGCACTCCTTATTACTGGTTCCCATATTGTATTCATTTCTATGCTTGGTCGGCTCACGAGATTTTTGTGGCTTATCATATGTGCTGATTCCTTACGTTTACGAATTTTCCAATGTGTTCTTTGTCTATGATCTCAACCTGATCCCATAGAGAGCGGTGATCCCCCTTTTCTCTCCATATGTGGTCAGCCATGCCTGATTTTTCCACTTCCCCTCGTGTTACAGCTTTCTGGTGTTCTTGAAGCCTTACCTTAGGAGGCGGCCTGTCTCCCCTTTATATTTTTTCCGCAGCTGCACGGGATAGCGCACACAGTCTTTTTTCAAAGATCTGTTGACACAGAAGGAGCACCAAAACCAGATGTGATAGCAATATTCGATGCACGGACGAATGGTATACTTGTGAAATTGTGACATAAATTCTGTCGAGAAAGATGTCAAGCCCGACACAGTGAGCCAACCTTCCTAACAGCTGACATAGCAACTGATTCAATATAATCATTCTATTTCATGTCAGTGTAAAACGTATAGCCAAGAAGCCGTACTGAGTTGTACTCATCAGGGTTAGCATCAGCCCTGCTGAGGGAAGCAAATAAAGTTTATTTAAGATGACTAAAAGAGAGTAGTTTATTATTTGGAGAGTTAAAATTAATATGCATTTATTGTCCGAGTTAACAACGGATTGCATCTCATTTTCGAGATCTGGGGGTGAAATGAATGAAAAATTTTAGAAGGAATTGGAAATCCAATCCTACACAAGAAACAAGGGTTAAACTTCTACTCCTGTTCAAAAGACTGGGAAGGAGTCTGAACCGGACAATAGATGAACCTATCTACTCCTAAATAATCTATCAGACTTATAAAGTTAGGAGTAAATAGCCGTGTCATCGGCATAGATACCGAGATGAGAACTGATGGAGGTCGTTGGTGAAAATAACAAAGTAGGTCCAGAAATAGAGTCCTCAGGTACAATGATCTAGAAGAGTGGCCGTTCAAGACGTTTCTCATTATCATTTGATAAGAAAAATTGAATCTAGTCAAAGAATTGGCCAGAAACAAGATAATGCTTCGACTTGTGAATAAGAACAGCATCCCAAACCGTGTCAAGAGATGTCTGAAGCAACAAGTCGAGCTTCGCTATTCTCATCTAAAGCTGGACATACTCATTCAGCTATCAATACAACGATCGTATTCTTTATAGTAGCAAATGTTTGGCAATGTTGGCATAAATCTTATAATCTGAATCACTTTATCATGTTCTATCTTTATGAGAGTCAGATCAGACCAAAAATTGAACACGCCTGTCATACTGGGGCTGGAGCTATTCAATCATCTCTCTAATTTGTAATTTGCCTTTTCGACTGTTTTTTTTTTTTCTGACAGCCATGCATTATGTCTTCTTGCAATTAGTCCTTTCTTCTCGCTTCCCTTCACTGACTTCTCTAGGAGTTAGCAGTCCGCAATTATTGGAACATAAGTAACTCTTTTTATTAAAATTTTCCCAATACAAGCCAGTCAATGTTTTTTTTTATTTATTATTATTGTTTATTATTATCATTATTATATATTATTTTATTATTATTTTTATTATTTTTTTAATTAAATTTTTCCCAATACAAGGCTCAAGAGCCAGTCAATGTAGAGAGTTACTGAATCAGGTGCGTGGTAGGAGTGAAAGAAAAGGAGATTAATATTATAAGGATAAGGAGGATAGATAATGAATGACCTTTACCTTGAAAAGCCAAAATTCAGGGATACGTCCACGCGGATGTCTGTACTACAAAGTAACAGTACTTGGTAAAATCTTATCTGATTGGAAATTCCTCCTTACATTTGAAATATGAAGAAAATGAGAGTAATGGCCTTTGTCTTGGCTGTCAAAGTCTGGAATGATGGAACTAATAATGGAGCGTTCATCTGAACATTTGCCATGGAAATAGCGGTATAGTAGTAAGAAAAAGGTTGTACAGTAGCATCAGTTCTCCGAGCTTTTAGGCCCAGGCGAAAATTAATCGTTAATCAGCCATCATCTTCCGTTAACATTTGTACGAAAGAGGCAGTATAGTGGAAAATAAGACAAAATCACATAATGGAAAAATAGGAAAGAAATATTCCGTATTAATAGAAATATCTATTTAGCTTAGCTTTGTCGGGCACAAGGTAAGATGAGATGAGCACAGTTTGGATTGAACTCTCTACACTATTGAACAGTTTTACGAGACCTGACTGCAAATGAACACGCAAAGTAGAAACCGTTTCTTTTAACAGAGTCTGTTAGTCTGCTGCTTGTCATCAGCCGGCATAACTGTGGCGCGAGAGATTAATTGTATGAATGTTTTTAATAACTGTTTGTTTGCTTTGGTTTGTTTTACCAATGGGTGTTGATATGCCGACAAATTTTTTATTGCTGGTAATATTTTTTTAAAAATGTATTGCTGGAAATAATTAATATTATTTTTCTAAGAATGTATTGCTGATGTTTTTTCCAGAAATGTTTTGCTGGTAATAAAAACCTATTTTTATATTAGGTTGGTGCAAAAATAATGTCGTTTTCTCACATATTAACATATGTGAGAAAACGAAATTATTTTTGCACCAACCTAATACTTTCAGGGGTTAACTATTTGCCCATAGCTGGGGCTCTGCTAGGTGCTAACACCCCGGGTCAGGGTGGACCTGGGAACACCAGCAATTAAGAATTGGTTCCACGCTCTTCAAAACCTCCTGATCAAAGTCCTTGCTGCCGGATGTAGTTCATCGTCTTACCCAGGACGCGGGTGTTGTTTATCGTCATATCCAGGACGGCAAGATCATTTCGTGTCAATTTTTGGAGTCTCATGTATCCTAAAGATTTTATTTCCCATAGTTCATATTTGAATTCGTCACCGTTGAAATTTACCCTATTTCTGGGTTCATAACCTGTAGCGTGATTGTGAAGTGATTGGCCATGTTTAAATGGAATTGGCAGAAATACTCAAAAAACAGAATTGACCAAGTCTACAAGAAAGAAAAACAGCAACAACAACAAAAGAACAAGACAAAAATAATATCAAGCAAACAATATAATCAAGGCAGATTAACTGTAATAAGCAAAAAAAAAAAAAAAAATCAAAAATGGTATTAATAGATAAAAGGGGATACAAACAAGCCATCGCAGCGTTCTGGTTTCCAGACAAGAAAGGACATGACTAAATCGGATGAGACCGAAAAGTGACCTATCTTATTGGTTAAGAAGATATTCCAGCATCCACCTGTATGCTTTGTTTTGTCTCTTGGTTTGATCAGTGGCATATCGATTCCTAATGTGACTTTTAATTCCATTAGTAATTACTTTTACAAAAATGTATTACTGGTATTTTTACTAATAAATTTTTATACGTTCATAGTATTTTGACCCCATTTTGGGTGTTAACTATTCGTCTATAGCTTGATCCTAACAGGTGCTACCACTCCGGTTCAAGATGGATCGGAGAACAACAGCAATTAAGATTTGTCTGCACACTGATCAAAACCTCCCAAGTAGAGGCCTTTCTGCCAGATGTAGTTTATCCTCATACCCTGACGATGTATGTTTTGTCTATAAATTTTGGGTGGGGATGTTTTTGTAGTTATTTCTAGTCCGGCATTGAATGCAACAATGCTCATTTTGGGATCGGGAGCGGGATCAAACGAAATTGGCCTGACGCACACGCAAAGAGAGAAAGTCGAGCGGAATGACTTACAAAAACAAAAACGGTGAGATAACGATAGCAACAAAAATAAAAAAAAATGATGACTTGATTTAATGGAGCAATAAAAACATGTTGCATTTAAGTAAAAGGCTCTGTTAATGGTCGATTTCTTATACGAGCCCGAAAAGGACAAAGACTCGAGAAGGGAAATGCATTAAAACCATATTAAAATGCATTTGTTTCCTGACAAGTGGTCAAAGTGCTTGTTGACTCATTGAGGGTCGTTGCAGCTTTTATGCACGAAACGATTAATATTGCATACACAAAATTATTTTCCATTGGCTTTCTTTTCTCTTATGCTCCCGACATTCGCTTCGAAAACACCCGGCTGATGTAGATTGAATCCCATTGAAGTAATCGAACCACTCAAGAACCTCTGCACACACACACACACACACACACACACACACACACACCAAGAGGCACATAAATGTACACCCTACACGATCGGTCTAAAAATGTTATTAATAGGTAAGGAGTGGGGCTGAGGTTATTCTCGTACAACAAAATCTCCAAAACACTTTTTCGAATTTATGAACAAGTAAATAATCAATACATGAATCAAGTTGTATAAATATTTAATATCTAGTCGCTTACCGTAGAGCGAAGTGCAGCAAACAAGGCGCGTTAAATGTTGTTAGAGAGTTTGATCCTCACTGGGAGGCCCGAATTTGTGATTTCCGCCCAGACATGTTTAAACGTAATAAATCTTAAATCTGTCCTAAAGTAGTGATTAACGATCAAGTTTCACAGACCATGATTAACGAGCTCTCTGTCTTTGTTAGGCAACTCACCAATGTAGCCTTGTGCCAGACTTGTCTTAGATTAACAGTTATTAACTAGAGACCTAGCGTGAGGAGAATGTTTAGTTAATCTTTCAGACAACTTCTGGTGAGTTTGGCTCTTACTGGTCGCTCTATTTTATGGCCTTATACCAGACTAGAATTAATAGATCATTTATTGTAGAGTGATGGTTAACAAGTTAGTCTCGCATATCTTTTCTAGTTAGGGATTTCAAGTGTGGATCCCGTGTTAGAAAAGGCTAAACGCTAAGGCGCCTACGTTAAAGCACTCGCTAGAAAATCGACCTCATGGATCAATATTGTAGTTTGATTTTTAATGAGTGTTGCGTTTTTTTTTTCATTTTGTGACAGATACAGCAATAGAAAAAGCAAGATTTTGAATATTGATTTTCAAGGTATGTAATACCCGACCTCTTAAAATTTATGGTACTCTCGTAACCAAGAATATGGTTAAGAATAACAAAACAAGAAGTTTCAGATAAAGCGTGTATTGAACAGAAGAGTATTACACGACTTAGGAGTGACCAGGGTTCAATCTATACTACCGTTAATATTTAACAGACATACACCCCACCCCCATGAGGGATATATGTGTCACAAGGCTGAGTTTAACGTGGGTCATCCGAGCCCCCAAAATCCCCGTAGAACCCGCATAAACGAGTTTGGGCCTGTCTACCTCCCCGGATGAAACTCTGCCCTTCGGCACAGCCTCGTCCGGGTTCCTCTCTGCCCAAGGCAGAGAAGTTGACAGGAGCTGCTAGCAGTCACAGCCTCGGTAGAACAGTCATATATCACCGTTATATTTAACGCCCCCCCCCCCCACTAGGTGGGTCGTATGTGGAACAAGGCTGAGTTTATCGTGGGTTCTCCGAGCCCGTAAGCTCGGCCAAAAAGATTCCCTTTGAACCCGTATATATGGTTCCGGGCCTGTCTACCTTCTCCGGACGAAACTTTGCTCTTCGGCAAAGCCTAATCAGTGTTCCTCTGTACTCAAGGCAGGGAGTTTGACAGTAATGAACGGTCGATATCACCATTTCCCCGAGGTTTACTTTTCCTACTACTTTTAAGAGGAAGAGTCCACAACAGACGCATTAGAGGTAGGACACCACAACAGTTACAGTTTGTTTTGGCGTTTTTTTTTTGTACAAAGTTTAAGACCTTCTATCAAGTGCTTATTTAAGACTTATTTACTAATTTAATCTTATATATTTTTACTTGTTCGACTGATGCTCCAATATGGTGGACTTATAACAAAAAAGAGTTAATTCTACATTGTAATTTATATTTCAATGAGAATCATGTCAAAGAAAGTTTTATGTTTTATGTTTTTAGTTTTAAGTTTTAGGTTTTAAGTTTTAAGTTTTAGACTTTAAGTTTTGTTTTAACAGTGAGTAATTTTTTTAAATAAATGTTTTGTAAGCAAAATGACGATAAACCGAACGAACAAGAATTTGCCAGTAAAAAATTGCAATGCAACCTGCATGTACAACTCGTGGCAAAACATGTTGGCTGCCATGATTAATTTCTTATTTTCAATTGTCTTTTGAAGAACTTTTCTTATGAATTCTAACATGGAACCGAGTTGAGAAAGTTTAAAATTATAACCCTTAAACAAACCACCAACGCAATTAACAATGAAATCATATAATTATTATCAATGTGTACTTATCTATATATTTCCTGTCTCATTTGTAGTGGAAAGGAAGATAAATCAACGGGTAATTTTCTTTTTAAACCGCACGCTAAGTATCTAATATAAATTTCCCGAGTAGTTATATTTAGGTGTAAATGTATAAGCTTAATTCGAAAATAACAAAGAAAGTTTGATAAAAATCTACCGTCTAGAAGTTGTCGACAATAAAAGTTCGAACTCATTCGCTTTACGGCACGGTAGCCATTACTGACGTTGTTTGCATACATTCACTGCTGAACAGATTTGTGCGGAAGATTACCTTGTTAACGGCATTTTTACAGTTCTTACTTGAGTCAATTACTGCGCTAATGAGAACTCAATGTGTGCGCAATAATCAAGACTGGCCTCGTTGAGATTGTTGATCGCACTAGATAAAACGCTCTTTCCCAGAAACTGTAACTAAGGTCTACTCAACATAGTTGCAGTATAAACCACAGTTAGACTCTGTGGGTGTTGAATAAATACAAATGCACTTGAGCAAGCGTCTGCAATAGGGATTGGTTAGTCACCCTAGTAGACGGCTATCCTCGAATACGAGTGGCCAGTTATCGTATACTATACACTAGTAGACATATATATATATATATATATATATATATATATATTTGAATAGACCAGCTGTATCTAATCGCGTGGTTTTGGGAGCTAAAAACAGGAATATTATGCAAGTTTGTATTTAATCTGGTTTTGTTCTCAAGAACTCGTTTATGCGGGTTCTACGGGTATTTTGGGGGCTCGGATGACCCACGTTAAACTCAGCCTTGTGACACATATATCCCTCATGGGGGTGGGGTGTATGTCTGTTAAATATTAACGGTAGTATAGATTGAACCCTGGTCAACCGATACACACTCCTAAGCCGTGTAATACTCTTCTGTTCAATACACGCTTTATCTGAAACTTCTTGTTTTGTTATTCTTAACCATATTCTTGGTTACGAGAGTACCATAAATTTTAAGAGGTCGGGTATTACATACCTTGAAAATCAATAATCAAAATCTTGTTTTTTCTATTGCTGTATCTGTCACAAAATGAAAAAAAAACGCAACACTCATTAAAAATCAAACTACAATATTGATCCATGAGATCGATTTTCTAGCGAGTGCTTTATGGTAGGCGCCTTAGCGTTTAGCCTTTCTGTCAAGAAATGGTTTGGACAACAAGCTATCCACTGTCATCCTAAAAGAGGATAATTCTTCTATATGCCGTGTTGCTTTAGAACGTAGACGGACATGGCTCGCCACAATTTCCTGCACTACTTTAGGCATAAGTGTGACAGACAGTGGGGGAAATAAGCAGACTACATCACTGTGTGGGCTGGAAGATTATTAACAGAGACTCAAATATTGGAACACAGCCGCGACATGTTGAGGGTGCTGGTCAAGTGCTCAGAAGGACAACGGCAGTACTACCATGTTGAGGAGGAAATTATTCATTGGAACTAAAACTTTTTTTTTTATCCTTCTAAATTCTTATTTAGAAATAATCAAGGAAACTGGAAAAAGCTAAACTTGTTTTGCAATTTGGATGAGTTGCCACATATATATTTTTTTAATCCGATTTAAAAATTAGTACTGGATGACCGCAGAGTTAATTCAACTCAACATAATATTAATGGATGTGCGTCTAAAAAGAACGTAGTATGAATCATTCATTTTCCTATGCTGTCAGGATGAGACCCTCTTCTCACCGACAAGTATGAAGATGTTACAGGATGCGATTTCAACGTGAAGTGAAGATACTTAAGCAGAATATTCGGGTTCAGACTGACTCACCTTCAACATTACTGACATATTTACACACTTTCTATAAAGGAAGTTGTTTTTTTTTTGTGCCAGCAGATTATTTAATTATTAGTGTACTGGTTCCGTCAAAAATGATGGCAAGTGTTAGAAAGCTTTAATAGTGAGATGGAATGGGTACTCGGATATTTAGCCGATGGTCATTTAACCGAATGGATATTTATCCGAAAAGGAATTTCAAACTATAGATTGTTGTGCTGGTCATGTCTAGGGATATCGTGTCCTCGGGTTCTTTTATGTTCAATTATTGATAGTTTTGTTTCCATTCGGTCTGAGTCTGTACTACCAGTCCTAGGGATTGAACTCACAATTACTTTGCCAGAATATTAATGAACCAACGATTTAATCCTATCGGCTATTGTCTAGAGCGGATACAGAGTCTGAGTCGAATATAAATCACAAAAAAGAAACTGGAAAATTATTCAAATACGTCGCGTCTTCTTGTTGAATTCTTGACCACGGTTCTTGGACATTTGGTTGACGGACATTTAACCGAAAATGTAGTGGCGTACTTACATGTATGTCACACTCTTTATCGTAATGTGCTACATATATTTATATTTATTTACTGTATTAATTTATATATATATTTTTTGACAGGCATTTTTAATCTATTCTGTATATATATTGCTTCAAATATTACTGTAAGATGATGTAAATATTTTGAGAAAAAGCACATTTTACTACAGCAAAAATCTTAAGCTTTTACGATATGAAAGATCTTTCAATTTCGCTTTTAAAGATCATTATCTTAAAGGGATGAACCAGCTTTTATCTTACTGTTAAATACAAGTTTAAATAATTAGGTGCTACTTTTTACCCAAATATACTCAAATATTTTTTAAATACTAATTTCAATAAACAAATATTGAAATAAGAAAACTTTTAACTTTAAATTGAGATTTATTAATTTAATCACTTGAAATTCAGTGGTAATTATTAGTCCTATTCTACCTTATAATAATGCTAATTAAAATACTTAAAGTATTGCTTGTTACTATTTTTACTTGTACTTTTTTGGTTAAATGTCCGTTAGTGAAATGTTCGTCGGTAAAATGTCTGTCGGCCAAATGTCTCTCGGTCACGGATGCAATCAAGCAAAAATCTTCAATATATTGTGATTCAATAAAGTGGAGATAAAGAATTCACAACTCAAATAAACGTCAATGAACCATTTAATTAATTCATTCCTTTTATATTTGTAGACGTCCAATGGTGTCTTTAATTTATTGATTACTCCTTTATAAATCGTTTCTTGCTCAAAATTTGTTCATGTTAAAAATGTTATGTGTTTAATATAACCGTGAAATAGAAATGTCTCTCGCAAGTCAAAAATTAGCAACAGAACGACAAAGACGGTGACAACAAAGCATATGTCAAGACCAAATTGAAGCAAGCCGATCACTTAATATACAAAAGTATCTAAGTCCTTCACATGAAAGTCTTGAACAAATAAGACTGCACTCTAAGAAAAGTAGGTGTAAAGGAACTGATTAATTAAATGGTTCATCTTACTCGGATCTAATTTTATCTAAATGCAAATAAATATTTTATTTGTATAGGTTATTAAAATAACGAATGGAAGTTATCACATATAAATTTACAGACTTAAGTTGATTTGGGTAATTTGCTTTTAAAGCCCTGCGCTAAGTATCTAATAAAAATTTCCCAAAAAGCTATATTTAGGTGTAAATTTACACGCTTAATTCGAAAATAACAAAGAAATTTTGATAAAATGTAATATTTTGGCGTTATCGACAATAAAAGTTTGAACTCATTTGCGTTGCGGCAGCCATTACTGGTGTTATTTGCATATAATAGGTTGGTGCAAAAATAATGACGTAATAATGTCGTTTTTTGACGTTTAACGTCAAAAAACGACATTATTACGTCATTATTTTTGCACCAACCTAATATTTAGAAAACGCTATTTTCATACTGTTAACTGAAATTGCGTCATTTACTGTCACGTGTGGAGAAAGGTGAAATAGGGAAAAAGCCAGGGCGTAGATTAATATTTCGGCAATATTCGATGGCGGCATTCTCGAGGATTTTCCCAAACAAACGTACAGAAAAGTATCAAGAAATCAAAAGAAAATGGTTGAATCCGTCAACACAACAATAAAACAATATCTCTACACGTGACAGTAATTGACGTAATTTTCAGTTAACAGTATGAAAATAGCGTTCTCTAAATTCTTCCAGTTGCTAAGGACATTTTGTTTTTGTTATTATTAGTTACTTTGTTTAATATATTCATTTCATTTTGCCTTGAAAAAGTCCAAATTGGACGAAACGTGTCGGTAACTATTACAGTTTTCTTATTGTTTTTTTTACATTTATAAACATATATATATATATATATATATATATATATATATATATATATATATATATATATATATATATATATGTGGCACCATTTAACGAGGCAGAAAGGGAAAAGAAAGAAAAGGAGAGGCTAAGAACCGAATCGTGAGTGATAAGCAAGAACACACACACACAGCTAAGAGACAATGGATAAAAGGATATTTTGATAAGTAACAAATGGCGAAAGAGTGTCATTACAATGACAGGGAAATTCTGAGTAAAAAGAAAGGGAAAGAAGGAAAGAATCAGATATGTTTTGGCATCGGCTGTGTTATCTAAGGATATGAAAACAAACTATTGGTACGGGAAGACATCTTATTATCAACTACAGACCGGCTGGCCAAAGAAAAAAAATTCAAATGAAAATGTTATTTCGTTAAGTGACGAAAAACAGGCAACTAAAAAGACTTGGACAGATATGAAAAATTAAAAACCACCCACGAACGTCCGACGGAACATTCTTGGCTTGCGATAATAAAATTTTGTTATCAGGAATTTGTACCGAAAGAAAATGAATGTGTTTTCTTTCTTTCTTCGAGGTGACAGACTGACTGGAACTTTGGAGATGTTTCTTTTTGAGACCGTTTCAAGAAGACCACACATTCTGATAATTAGCGATAAAATGCCTGACGTAAACCACGTGTAGAACAAGAGTTATGACCGCCATTGTCATATTGTCCCGTTCGCGGCTAGAGAAATGATAAACCATTAAGGGGAAGAAAAGGGAAAGGGAAGAGATAATTTTTTTTTAAGCAAGATATTTTTTTTCTTCCTGAAACAAAGCCGCAGATTCGTCCACGCCCGACTAAGACATCATTGGTCGAGTGGTGATCACGTGATGCACGAGGGAGGCTGTTGCCGCCCATCTGGAGGATGAGTAAGAGAGGTTGCCACGAAGATGTGGGGAGGGCAGTTCACGCCCCTCTGAAGTATGATGAGAAGGTGGGAGTGAGGAAAGGTTCCCAAAAATAGAAAAAGGTGGAAATTCCTAACCAGAGAGGTGGATATGTATTTAGAATTATCGAGGAACCCCCCGGCGCCGACAAACTCACCCCGGTTTTGGTCGGCGCCCATATAAACGAAGCCACAACGAGCAGAAATGAGTCGAGTCCCAGCAATTCCCAGAGTCAGTCTCCGGTTGAGGCAAGCCTCGCAGATAGCTGACCAAGATTCGCGCACTTTCCGGACCCATCTCTTCAAACCAAGAACAATTATTTTGAAGAGCGACTTAGATCCAGATCACCGAAATAAGTTTTTCTTTTGACTTTCGTCCAAAGACCCACCGAAACACCAATTTCTTAGAGAGCAGACGACTTGAAGTGTTAAAACTTGCCTAGCGGAAAACGACGTGTCACAATCCATAGAACGGGTCGGGAGATAGATGCAGTCCTATGTGTCGAACAACTAGACATAAAGTTTGTTACCTTTTTCTTTGATACTTTGAACTTTTGAGTTTTCATTTTATTGCCTTTTATGCATATTTGTGTGGTATCACCCCCGTTGAACTCGGTTTGCAGTACGGCCCCGACGACTGATTGATTTCCTCTCCCTAGATCAATTCACAACGTGGGTAGGCAGACTGGGAATCAAAGTAGGACGTCACACACACACACAGATATATATATATATATATATATATATATATATATATATATATATATATATATATATATATATATGAATTAGGAGCAAATATGGTTTAGAATCGGACAGAATGTGGTGAGAGAGAAAACAACAGCAAACTCGAATTCCTAGATGTACTAATATCTCAAACAGATCAAGGGTTCAAGACATCCGTCTACCGTAAAATAACATTCTCAACTTCAACTACCACCACCCATAGAGTCGTAATGGTTTTTGGGGTGGTTGTACTCAGTGAATGTAGTAAATACCCATAATGGTTAGATTTTCAAGTGTTTTCGTAAAACTCTTTAGCCTGTTTCAGTTCATACACAAATTAAATGTCGCCAGACGAACATCCGAGACTATATCGCTATCCTTACATCCCAAGCGTATGGCGTGATCTGTTCAAAAATGTTAGTAAGGCAGAAACAGACACTTGGATTTTTAACTTTCGGTAACAAAATTAAATAAGAGTTATACTTTGGGACGTAACTCATGTGCTAATTTTATTCTTTGTAAATCATAAGTGCAAGTGACAGATTCTGTCACGAATAAATATTACTTGATTTTAATGCCACTCTGTTTACCACTGGATCCTTATAAGGAGCCATACTTTTCCAGACAACGTTCTTCTCACCCTCTACATAAACATACTCATACGACTCAGTTTTGGATATGTCTGTGGACAGAGACACAGCTGGGAGAAAAATACTGAGAGGTGCCTGCTTCTGGGGAACAGCTACTCATGGCTGTTCCTACCTCATCGCAGGGTCTGGACAAGTTTTGGCCCTCACCTAGGTGTAAACACTCAGATTCCCTACATTAAACCCAACCTTGTGTCACATCGTGTCTCAATGGGGAGACTGGGTAAATACGACCTTCCGTGGACCAGATTACTAGGATCAAAGTGTAGTATCTGTTCAAGCTGCCAACCCACAGTTCCAACCATCAGCAGCAGTTCCAGCTAGCCATCACCAATGGACACTGCTGCAGCCATCTCCAGGTCAAGTCATCCTTGCTAACAGCAACTACAGAACTGTCCTTTTCCAGACAATGTTCTTCTTACCCTCTACAGGAATATACAGAGATATTTTTTGCCTTGTGCACTGTAACCTTATTTTTGTTGATGTATTTTCTTTAATGAAAATAAACCTGGCAATATATTTTTTTTACTCAAGTCTTTGTTTTGTTTGCTGTTGACTTCCATCATTCAATATCAGTTTGTGGGCCAATATACCCCACCCACAACACTGTTCTTTTATTGGCCTTTCCTCACTTCACTAAAATATTCTCATTTTCTTTCACTTCCTGTAAGCCTATGTCCTTATGGCATTATCACCTTGTATCAAGTGAAACGGTAAAAAAAAAAAAGACATTAGGTGGGGTTTTATTTCAGTCATTTTGCCATTGATTGTGACAGATGAATAACTTTTAAAAAATTAATGTCAGTTTTTGGTAAATCTGAATTAGTAACAGTCCTTTTATTTGCTATATGCAAAAATTTGAATTATGTGTAAATTTCAATTTTTAAATGTAGTATATATTAAATTTTCAGTGACTAAATCTAATAAAAGATTTAATTGAAAAATGGAATTCTCACCTGATTATAAATGGCTAATCACTTAACTTTTTCTCTCTCCCTATAATGTGCTCATAACACAACCCATATAACATTTTTTCTAAAATTTAATAACCCTCCCTTACATAACAAATCTAATAAAAATAACACTTTTCATAATATAATAACTTTCTCTTTATAATATAATGTTTTTTCAAAATGTATTAACTCTCTCTCCATAACTTAATAACTGTCTCTTTCTAATTTAATAGCACTCTCTTCATAATGTAGTAACTCTTTAATTCACTTTCCTTAATGTAATAATGCTCTCCCCACCTCTCTCTCTCTCCCCGCTCTCTCTCTCTCCCTTATTTAAGAAGTGAAACGGTAAAAAAAAAAATACATAAGTTGGGGTTTTATTTCAGTCATTTTACTATTGATTGTGACAAATGAATAACTAAAAAATTTAGTTTATATTGCTCAGTCGTTACTCATCCCGTTTCAACTGAGGCTGATTCTGTACAACTTGACCCAGGTTAGCGGAGTCGACGGATACCTTGAAAAAGTCCTGAATTCTCAACGGCCGAAACGTTGCGATAACAACAACAAAGATGAGGATATTTGTCTGAATATAAATAATGTCAATTATAACGCCTCATCACAGAAATTCCGAAAGAAATTATTCTTTATTTCCGTCCTGCTGTTCGCAAGGCAGATGCCTTCAAGCATTAATAAATATTTACATTTTTTACTCGAGGTTTATGATTGGTTGATTTATTTTTTACAGTTTATCAACCCTTGGTAAAACATTTAAACCTGAAACATATTTTGTATTGTAAGAATGTTTTTGGCATGTGAGTATTACATTAACAATTTTTTGAAAATAACTATGATTTTTCTGCATACAAGTCCTATTATTTAACCCATAGCTGGGAGGAGGAAATAGATTTATACCTTTCCCAATCGTATTTTCGCGTAAGTAAATGCAATAAAAACAACTGGCTTTCTTCGAAAAAAAGAAAAGAAATCTTTTCTATTTTATTTATTTATTTGGCCAAGATCTCTTTGGAGTGAATCACAGGCAGTATATCTATATATAGATATTTACAAGATAAAAACACTTTTTGGTGAGGAACTCGGCTCTTGGAATTAAGAACTTGCTAAAGAGCGTAGCAGTCACCTCTTGAGAGTGTGTTAAGATTTACTTGTTAAATGTTTGATGTTAGGGTCGTGGTTAAAAAAATATTCATTGGTCGGTTTTCAGCCCTTCTTTGTTGAAATTGACCTGTGAATCTTTGAGGACTTTTATTTTTTTCTTACTGACCTAGATCTTTATTTAATTTTAGGCCAAACGATTGAATCATTTAGAAAGAAACACTTCGTAGATTTGATCACCAATTTATTTAAAGATGCGACACACACGTAACGAGATTGCACACCTCCGATACACAATGCTATAGGGAGGGTATTGGTATTTTCACCATCAGGTTTTAAGAGGAGCAGATGGCACGTAGAATGGAAACGGCCGATTGAATTCACAATATTTCTGTGTTGGCTTTGCTTTGTAGTAATGCCTCAAGAAAAGGCATGAACCTGCTTAAGATCAAGCATCTACTGATTGAATAGAAGAGAAGATGCGTCACAAAAATAAATTTCATCTTTGTCATAAAATTTACCCTAAAATTTCCATGATATATAAAAATATATATCGTTATTACGCACGCACACAAACACACACACACACACTATATATATATATATATATATATATATATATGCATATATATATATATATATATATATATATATATATATATATATATATATATATATATATATATATGATGATCGACACTCCCGTCGAGATTCGGCGTATGAGGGTCAAGCAGATCAGTTTCCAGGAAACCGACAGCCCGACACCGGTACATGAGATTTGATTATAGTGGTGAAGGCCTCGTGCAGGACCATCCACACTTTCTGGAGGGACGAATACAGAGACCTGGTGCACCGAAAGCCACAAGGTTCCCAAACGACCCTCCGCAGGTTTTGAATTCAGAGTTGTCCTTCTCCTAGACCAGTTGCCATCCAAGGGTATAGAACCCAGTCTGTCCTGCTATTTTACCCATAGCTGGAGGGAGAAGAAGAGGATCCATACCTTTCCCAAGGGTATTAGCACGTAAGTGAATGTAATGGATATATATATATAAAGAGGGAGAGAGAGTGAGATTTTATAAAAGCTCTATTTATATCAAGCACCTTTTAACTGCCAACTTAAAAAAATTATTGTTAACTACTAAGTATTATATATATATATATATATATATATATATATATATATATATATATATATATATATATATATGCATAATTATGAAAAAGCTCTCATATGGACTAAAAGTCCTCTTTGTAATAATCCCTATCAATTACAATCTGCTATTAAACATATATATATATATATATATATATATATATATATATATATATATATATATATATATATGTGTGTGTGTGTGTGTGTGTGTGTGTGGTGGGGAATTGAATGAAAAATTTACTTTCCTACTAAAAGTTTGATCCATAGATTTGTATCTACGTGTCTCATTCTATATATATAGGGAAAGAGCGAGCGAGAGAGAGAGAGAGAGACAGACAGACTGAGAGAAGGGGAGAGAGAGAAAGTGAGAGAGACAGAAAGAGAAATAGAAAAAGAGAGAGAAAAACATTGACTGACTGAGTATATTCCGAGGAAGGAAAATTGTATAGTTCCAGTCTTCTAAGGTGGATGGGCATTACCGTCTGTCTTGAAAATCGGCTTCAAAATTCTGAATGCATATCTACACCAGCCTCTAAACCCGACTCACTAATCCAATATAAACATGTTTCGTATATTACGAAACATGTTTATATTGGATTAGTGAGTCTGTATGTCTGTCTGTGTGTCTACGGGTGTGTGCGTGTAGGAGTGTATGTGTGTGTGCGTGTACGAGTGTGTGTGTGTGTGTGTGACGTAAAATATGTCGTCTGACTGATGCGACCATTTTTTTTTCTTCCGTCTCCTATTGTAACTGCCAGTCTTCATCCGATTAATTGAATCTGCACGATGCCCATGAGCGACACACACGACCCAAGTGACCCGCTTACATTGTCTGATTTGTTGAAGAAGACGATAAAAAAATCCTTCAGTGCAAATTAACCAAATCGCAGTTGAAAAAGAAGTAAGAATAATGAACCGAACTCTTAAGGACGTGACAAAATCTTCAAAGAAAATAGAGTTTCAGTCAGAAGATTTCAATAACAATATGTCCTGTTGATGTCTAGCCTGCTTTTCCAAACATTTTATAGACCAGATTTGGTAATATCGCTTTTAAAACTATTAAAAATACTAGAAACTAATGACTTTGTTAAAAGTTTAAGGCCAGACCACAAAGTAGTATTGTAAGTTCTCGGTCAGACCTTATGGTTAGGCGCAAGTACTCGCTTCCTCTGTTTCAAAAAATTCTTATTTTTATTCTTTAGCTAAGCAGATTTGAAAGATGCTGACAAAATGACCACTCCCTTGTACCGTTGCAGAAAATAGCCGATTTCTATCATGGTCTATCTTTCATCAGCCTCATTTATTCAGTTGGCGTCTTTTGCGGCGTCACTGTGGTTACCTCTCCCCACTGTTGTAATTGTGGTTCATGGTGACTCTTTGCCTGATCCTTTTTCCACCGGGGATTTTGAGATTGTCCCATTGCTCCTCTCAGAAGTTCCTCTGTCCACAGATAAAGCCGTTGACCTCTGAGACGCAGCCCCTACTTCCGGGCTAGCGACTGGCCGATGGCCGCTTGGCACAGGTGGATTAGGGAGGGACGTTCCCCTTCATCGACAAACAATTTCCAATGGCACGCAGCCGCAAATGACATCACGAATTCCGAACAAATAACAAATCAAAGAAGATATATAGTTGTCTCAATTTTAATATATACTAAAGTATATATATACTATATATTACTATAACAGGTATATTGACCTTGACTTGTATAAAAATACGTATGCTGTTGGCACATTGAATGATTCTAAAACACTAAGTCAGCACATAATCAGCAAAAGGTTGCAGACCCTTGCTTTATATCATATTTAAATCTATTTCATATAATCTAACAAAGAGGAGTTTTTTGTTTTGTTTTGTTTTGGGTATTTTAGCTTTTAGTTTTGTTTGCTCTTGTTTTTAAATGAACATCGTCTTTATTCTTAAAAATTAAAAAATCAATGTTTTTTTCTTTAATAGCATTTTTATTGTGAAAGTCAAATCTTAAAACGTAACTCTTCTAAATGCTGCTAAAGACACATGAATTGTGTTCCATTTTTTTTAACCTTTTTCTTTAGTCTGCTACGCTACACGGGGATTTCTTTGTTTGAGGCAGCCTACGGCACGCGTGCCACAAGTGGCACGCCAAGTAATTTCCATTGTCCCGTAGCCGCAAATGATATCACGATGTCCGAACCAATAACAATACAAAGAAGATATTTAGCTGTTTCAATTTTAATATAGTGATTTTTCAAGCGTAGTTTAGATGTGGCACAAGGCCAAAAGATTAGAGCACCCAGTGAGGATCGAGCTCACTATTCAGTCGTAATTGTTCTAGCGAGATAAGCTTGCTAACCACTACACCACGTAGAAGTGCCGAGTGATTTTCTAAGTGTCGCTTAGATGTGGCACAAGGCCGAAAGCATGAGGCACCCAGTGAGAATCGAACTCACTACTCAGTCTTAATGGATCTATCAAGACAAGCTATCTAACCATTACACCACCTCGAGGTTCCCAACGATTTTCGAAGCGTAGCTTAGATGTTGCACAAGGCCGAAAATAAGGGGCACCTAGTGAGGATCGATCTCACTATTCAGTTGCAATTGTTCTAGCGAGATAAGCTAGCTAACCATTACACCACCTCGAGGTGCCCAATACTAAAGTGTATATATATATATATATATATATATATATATATATATATATATATATATATATATATATATATATATATATATATATATATATATATATATATATATATATATATATATATATATATTACTGCATAAAATACATTGCAAAACAGATATATTGACCCTTGCTTTATAGAGCTTAATTTGGTTCAAGGTCACAATTAATGAGACACGCAGTGAGGATCCCACTTCATAACAATCTGCAAGGCAAACTTCCTAAAATGTTAACAACGAATCACTCAGGGACCACAGTTCTTGACTTGTACGTATGAATCTTTTAGAATAAGTTACTTAGTAATGGTAATTAACTTTTTCTTTATAAAGAAATATTCGACATTCATTGACCGAGCCGCCAGTGTTTCTTTCGGTTGAAATTTATAAAATCTTTCTCTTAAAACTTTTTAGGAAAATAGGATTCAGTAAATGTTATCGTGCTTTCTAATATTGATGGGGGTTTCCGTTCTAACATTAAATAAATTGAATAAATTCTATATTAAATAAATCTATATTAAATAAATCTATATTAAATAAATTTTATATTAAATAAATCAACAATATTTTGCGGCCATTTTTAGCATCAACTTGTGATTTTTCTTGTTAAAAATAAATTTCTTGAAATAATAAAAGATCCCTTTCAAAATTCCTTGAGGATTACTGACAGATACTCTGAGAATACTCGTGGGTACAGGGACAAAAACGTTGAGATAAAAACAACTACTAAGATGCGGATATTAGTCAGAAAGTATCTTTGTAAAAATAATAAGATTATTTTTTCTAAAAAGAAATCTTGTTGAAATCTTCGTTGTTCTCTGGTTTTCTCACGCTTTTGCACAAAAGAGCCAATGTTCGAATGGATATATTTTTATCTCTCGCAGCTAACAAAGTTTTAGCCGAAAATGAACCGAGGAAGAAGGTCTCGATTTAATTGATAGAAACCTATTTTGAGCGGACGAAGAATACATTACATATTATCCTTATCAAAAGAATCGTTATTAATAGCAATGGCATGGAATTAAAATCATTTCTAATGTTTTTCTTTTTCCTTCTGTTTTGCTCTTGTTTCAATGTTACTATTTCGTTGTATCATCTAACATTTAATCTACAAAGCGATGAGCTTTGCTTCAGGACATGGCTCTCCACAACTTCCTATCCCATGTGGCTCTTCTCAGCTTTTCCCCCTTTCTGCCATCCATTCACACAAGCACATGGCTCACTGTTCTTTCCCTCAGTATGCCTCGTGTGGGTTAAGATTTCCAATCCTTCTTTTCTCATTAAGTGTCCAAGGTATTTCTGCTGTCTACTTGATTCTGATTTTATGTGCTCTTTCTGGGAAATTCCTCTTCCTTGTTGATTATTCACTATGTCAACCGTATTCTCAGGATCATTCTGTATAACCCAGTCCTGGGTATGACGATAAACTACATCCGGTAGCAAGGCCTCCGATTGGGAGATTGGAGCTTTTGATAAGCTGTTGTTCCTAGGTTCACCCAGTCCTGGAGTGGTAGCACCAGTTAGGGTCCCAACTATGGGCACATAGTGAACTCCCAAAGAAAAACAAAACCCTATGAAAATATAAAAATACATATTATAGTAAAATTACCAGCAATATATTTTTATAATAAAAAATAGTAACAATCCCTGTTTATAGAAAAATTAACAATAAGACATCGACCAACATGAAAGAACTCTTTCACGGCATTAATATAACATATCATATAACATCCTACAATTTCTGAAAGTATTTCAAAATATAAATTCTACAAAAATACAACATAAAACGCACATATAATCGACTTTAGTAATCATGTCAGCACCAACATGAATATGCACACAAGCTGAGTATCATCTACCATGTATTAAATTGTGTAAGCAGAATAATATACCTGATGTAACAGCAAAATTGTCCATCCCACAAAAATATTAATATCTAAAAAACAAGTAAACTAAATGAGTTTCTTTTCTTCAGGTTTTCAAATAAGACGTTTAGCCATCTTGATATCATTTGTCGTAAGAATCACTGAAAAACCCTTTATTCAGCTAGAAAGAGAACGGGTTAAAATCGTTTTGTGTCAACCACACTATGTCTTCCCAACTGAGCAACAGTGAGAGGAAAAAGATTATTCAAGCCTTCAGTAATGGTACCAACATTCATAGTCTGGCTTCCATCTTCAAAGTCCATTCAAGAACCATCAAGAGAACGGTGAATAAATTTAAAAAGTGGGAACGGTAGAGAGGAAAACTGGATCAGGGGGTCACAATAGGAAGAGGGGTCATCCTTTCAACTTGCTCAAAATAGAGACCAATGTTGTTATAAAAATCTCAGAGATTTCCAGTAAGATATTTTTGATCATTTCTAAGAAACAACGGTTCAAAGCTTAATCTAAGAATTGAACAATTTTGCAGTTACACCAATTATATTTTAATTTTATTACTTCAAAGCTTCCAAGAAAATTAAATTTCGACATTGTAGGTTGTTGATATGATGTTCAAGAAACAAATCAAAGAAATTCTGCCTCGGCCAAACATAGATTCATCGCCTTCTCGTGTATTGGTCGAATCCGACGAACACTCGATGATAAATGAACGAATGCATTCGAAAGGCAACTTTCGCTCTTCCAATAAGGTTTCGAATTTCGCTGGCACCGTTTTGAGTCGTCACTTCCCAGATATTTAAATTTGCTTCATTTTGACATCTCCTATTTGAAGTTCGTGCTTTGAGCTTTTCCTCTGGCTGACAACCAAACACTACTTTTCTACATTTGATAGTTAGTCCTTTCTTCCCGTTTTATTAATCATAGGTTTATAAAATCCTGAAGTTAATTATAATTAATATCTGATTTCATAAACCTATAATTAATACCAGATGTTTTTAGGAACCTATAATTAATACCAAATATTTTTAGAAACCTATAATTAATACCAGATGTTTTTAGGAACCTATAATTAATACCAAATATTTTTAGAAACCTATAATTAATACCAGATGTTTTTAGAAACCGATAATTATTACAGTTTTTTTTTTTTTCTTTTTTTTTTTACTTTTATTTTTATAATTACTATCGGTTTTTAAGGTGATCATTAAGGGATTAATTTCGTCTTAAACTTCTCCAAGAACAGTCTCAAAAGGTAAATGATGCAATTTCAAGTTTTTGTTGCAGGCTAATTCCCTCGATTTTGATCCGTGCTGCTGACGTAACAGTCTGTAGAATGTAAGAACGACCTGATTGTTAAAATAAAGGAATAGATAATTTCCGGACAAACCTCGTATATATAAAAAAAAACAAACAAACAAAAAACACACCGATGAAGAATACGTGATAAAAAAAACGTTAGTCCACAGATTATCTTGACTAGTATACGTATAAGTCATTTAATAATATATAACTTTTAACTTCATATATTTCCCCGGTCTTTTACTCCTCGGTCTTTTGAACAGGAGTAGAGATTTATCCCTTATATCCTGTTTAGGATTGGATTCCGGTTACTTGTAAAGCCTTTTCATTCTCTCTCATTTCCAATAGCCCCTTGCGTCTTAGTGGCATTATCGGCTTGCTTTGGGTGAATTGATTAAAAAAAACAAAAAAACAGCCCTCTTTCTAATTGTTGTGTCGTGGCACAATAGTAAAAATAAGAAAATCAAGTCGAGGTTGGTTTTAGGAACAAGTGTATTTAACATCACAGATACAAAGGTAGGAAACGGGTACTACTCAGCTAGGCAGTTGTAGTACTGTCGCTGCTTACCCCGGGTAGGTATTACTGGCACTATATATAGTGAGAACCGGTGTAATTCCCTTGTGTTAGGAGGCCGGTGTAACACTAATGCTTTTTGTAAAAGGCAGGAACCTATCTCTTTTTTTCTCCACCAATTCGGCGCCATATAACGGGGTACAGTGTGCTTGTTAGCCTTGGTTGGCAACCAGTTTAGAAGGACATGTCTGAATTCCATTATTTTTCACAATAATTCATGGCAGTTCACAATAAAGATAAAGAATCTCTGCAGAGTCATTATCGTCTACTTCTTCAAGGAACATGGCATTAAAAAAGAAAATATTACAAATCGTTTACCCAATACAAAGCTCAAGAGCCAGTCAAGGTAGAGGTCTACTGAATGATGTTGTTTTATGGACCTAAGTGGAGGGGGTAAAATGTAAAGAATATGTAGGAAAGATAACGGCTGACTGACTTGGAAAGGTCAAGATTGGAGTGATCGGGGAAGCATCCTCTAGGGAGTCTGATCCATAGTTGATTAAATGATTCGTTTTCTATGGCTTATCAACCTTTTGCAAGTTATTTAAAACCAGAAAATATTTTAGATGGCAAGATTTTTTTTTTAGATAATAATAGTTTAGAGATACAAGTTTTACGATTTAACCCATGGTTGGGGGAATTATAAGAGAATTAATACCTTTCCCAATGGTATTTGCGCGTAAGTAAATATAACGAACCCAACGGGAATTGGAACCTGGCTCTCTGATTAAAAATTTCGTGCCACTAACCATTACACCACCCCTACATCCAAGCTTATATCACCCGGTATTCTCAAGCGGTAACCCATCTATTGGATTACGAAGGCAGTTGGGTTGATTCGTGCACGTGGAATGGTGGGTGTCGGCTGTAAATGCATGGACTGGCGCAAGTAATGAATGTAGCTCATCAGAATATTGAAGGATACAGTGAAAGTATAACTTTATAAATTCCACGACCCAGTGGATAAAAGTGTTAGTCGAAGTAATCCAAAAAATGTCTTGACCCAAAGAGTTGTGAGTTCAATACCTGGCCACAGCAGAGATGAAAAAAACAACAACAAAAACTTGGAGAGTTACTAAAGGTAAATAACTGAAACTGAGATATCCAAAAAAGGCATGGCACGTGGAAATAGAACAATCAACCCCAGTGGACTAAATAGAGGATTCGAAAGTCCAAAGTATATCACCTGAAGAAAGCCGGAGCGTATAACAGCCGAAATGTCGTGAATATGACAGTAAAGATAAGAACAACAGTTTGAACGATGTAAACAGTGGAAATAGTTACAATACCACATCTCAGAAATATAGACAGATCCTGAAGAAGATCGGAATGCACAACGGCTGAAACGTCGTGAATATGACAATAAAGATGAGGACAACAGTCCGAACGAAGTAAATAATTATCTTAATGTTATAATACCGCGTCTATCGTTTTGTAGATGAAACATTTGAATTTATTTGGTTGCTGCAAAAATAATGTCGTTTTTGACGTTAAAAAATACGTCAAAAACGATATTATTTTTGCACCAATCTAATAGAATGCCAGTACGACTGAGTAGGGATTTCGATCCTCACTGGGTGCCCCTTACTTTCTGTTACTGCGCTTAGAAAATCACCAATTGAAGCTAGAATGCAATTATAATGGAGAGGCAAAGAAATAAATGAAAACCGACGCAAAATAACGAATTCCGTCGGATGCTTTCTTTTCCCATCTCGTTAAAAATGTTTCAAATGTAAATTGGTTTCACGTTTTATTCACGTTTTTTCCTTTTTACATGCCACGTGATAATGTCGTCTTATCTCGTTCAAGACAGACAAGAAAACTATCACTTCTTTTGATACCAACTCGTTCTGGGCAATGACAACGAAGAATGGCCGCCTATTTTCAGTGAAATATGTCTTTTAAATCTTTGAAACGGAATACACAACGGCGGAAACGTTAAGAATAGGACAATAAAGATGAAGACAACAGTTTTAAATATGTAAATAGCTACATTGCCACATATCATAAATATAGCCAGATCCTGAAGAAGGCCGGAATACGCAACAACCGAAACGTCGTGAATATGACAATAAAGATGAGGACAGCAGTCCGAACAATGTAAATAGTGGAAAAATTTACAATACCTCATCTCAGAAGTTTAGACAGATCCTGAAAAAGGCTGGAGCATATAACGGCTGAAACGTCGTGAATATGAAAATAAAGATGAGAACAAAAATTCGAACAATGTAAATAATTATCTTAATATTATAATACCGAGTCTATCGCTTTGTACATGAAATTTAGAATGCAATTACGACTGAGTATTGATTTCGATCCTCACTGGGTGCCCCATATTTTTTGCCCGGTGGAACAACAAAGCTACGCTTACAAAATCACCATTTGAAGCTAGGGAGGCAGAGCAATAAATGAAGGCCGAAGCGAGATAACGAAGGCCGTCAATGCAGTCTGTTCCCATCATTTTTCGATGTCGTTGACCCAATGCAAGGCCCAAGAGTCATTCAATGTAGAAAGAGGTTGTAGTATAAACGTAAAAGGAAGTGGTAAGTAGTGTGGTTTATGAGAATACGTAGGACAGATAAGGGTTAACTTTGGACAAAGAGGTTAAGATTGCAGTAATAGGAAGCAACCTCGCGGGAGTCTGTTCCACAATGTAGTAGTTGTTAGGAAAAAGCTGTCCGAATGGTACTTCCTTCTTATTAATGGAATACGAAGGGAATGGGATATGATTTGTCCCAGTGTACATGGCATGGCGCGTTTTGGCTGTGAAGGCCTGAACTGGTGAAACAAATGAATGTATCTTCTAAACTCTCTCAAGACAGGAGAGTGAGGATTGGGCAGCTCCAAATTATGACTTACTTATTTTGGAACATCTTTATTATTAATGGAATACAAAGGGTGGGGGCATTCGTCCCAGCCTATGGGGAATCTTGGGTCTCGACTGTGAGGGTCTCGACTGGTGGAAGTAATGAGTATAGCTTGTCAAAACATTTGCTATTGGGAATAGCGATAGAGTAGCGTGTGGCTGATGGCTTTTTGTTGTAACCTAAGGAAGGTTACTGAATAGAATAATCACACGAAGGTTGGTAATGAACGATAATACTTAGGACACGAACAACACATATAAGATTCGCCAGTGGTGCGTAGAAGTAGTGAACTCCTAGAAGTGACTCAGTGAGTTCCACAATGAATCTCCAGCTGCAGGATATCTACGCGATCAGATGTGACACAAGCCCGAATATAATGTTGGGTATCCGAGCCCGTAGGCTCGGACAAAATTTCCCCGTAGACCCATTATAAAACGTGGTCGGGTAGCTGTTTCCTGGGACGAGACTCTGTCCTTCGACAGGCAGGCAGAGAGTTTGACCAGGCACAGCTGAAGACGAAGGTCCAACTGCAGAACATTTAGCAATCGCCCTAAGCGGTCAGATAGACACAAAGCTGAATTTAATGTGGGGTATCCGATGCTCGGCCAAAAATTCCGCGTAGACCCCGTATAAAACGGAGTCGGGTAGCTGTTTCTCGAGACGAGACTCTGTCCTTTGACATCTCGTCTGGGGATCTCCTCTGCCCGGAGGCAGAGAGTTTGACCAGCACAGCTGGAGACGAGTCTTCAACTACATACCAACATACTGCTGTATTTATGTGAATGAGGACGTACACATTATCGTCCGTAGGTATGCTACAACACTTTTCTTCTGTGAGAAAAAGGTTGTACATTAATATCAGCTCTGTGATCTTAAAATTAATGCTCAGACAAAAATGGTTGCTCGATTCCCATTAATTATGACCCCCCCTCTTAAATAATCTCGGATATACCCAGCAGCAGTACAAGACGTTATAATGAAGAATATCTCTGTTTGGTTATTTATTTATTAATCCACCCACGAGGATTAAATGTGGCACAAGGCCGGTTTAATGTGGGTAGCCCGCGAGCCCGTAGGCTCGGCCAAAAATATGACCTTTGAACCCGCCTAGACGGGTTCAGGTCCTGTCTACCTCCCCGAAGGAAACCTTGCCCTTCGGCAAAGCTTCGTCCGAGTTCCTCTGCATTAGAGAGTTCGACAGAAGCCAGCCCGGAAGCTCACAAAGCACAGATACTACACTTTGATCCTAGCGACCGGGTTTGAGAGATGTTTTACTGCTTTTATTTCTAACATGACCCAGCTGGAATCCTGAACCCTGAGTGAAGCTTCTCATGAATACTACTTCATTCATATTATTAAATATTTCAAAACATGTTATCTGACCTTTGACTTGACATAGGTGTAATCATTGACCTTTTTTATAGTCAGTTGAAGGTTAGACGTTGACCTTAGAGGCGAGGGGGAATATTTATTTATTTTCTTACATTCAGCTCAAATGTAAACTGGGTTGATAGAAAGGCGGCTATTTTACCCCTTCTTCTTCTATGTCCCTTCAGTATGTTGGTGATCATAGCTCTCCACAATTTCCTGTCCTTTGTAGCACTTTAAATTTTGTCTTTCTGCAATCACTCCTAGACCCTGTTCTGCCATCTATTCACACAAGCTCGTTAGGCAGGGGCTACGCGATGTTTTCCCCTGTCTCTTATGCCTTCAATACATACTGTGAGTGTCAAATTTTCCAAGCCTTCTTTCCTTATTATGTGACTGTCTATTTCTGGTATTAAGCATAAATGTCCTTTTCCTTTCTATTTTCCCTAAAACTTCGTCGTTGCTTAAATGCTCAGTCCATGGTATTCTCAGTATCCTTCTGTAGCATCACTCTTCTATTGTTTCAAGTCTCTTCTTCATTTGTGAAGAGATTATCCAGCATTCACTGTCATATAGGAGGAGTGACATTACATAACAGTTCAGTACTTTTTTCTTTTTTTTTCTAACGAAATATTTCTTTTTTTTAATTGCTTACCTTTTGGAATGCATCTTTCAAAGAATATTGTGATTAACGTTGCATTCCTATTTTTGACGATTCTAGTTGACGGGAAAGCAAGGAGCTGGAAGAGTGTTCCACAAGTGAAAAATGCGAGAGAAGGAACTATTAGAATAGAAGTTACGTTTACACTTCGGAATTTCAATAGTAAAATGATGAGGCCTAATTGCTAATCTAGTACCACGCTTAAATCCATAAAGCCAAGATACTAAAGAAGAAAGCTAATCACAACAATTACCATGAAAATATTTATAGAAAAAAAAAACAAGATATGCTACGGCGCTTGGAAAGTGACTGAAGCCGAGATGCCAGATCTGCACGAATAACATTACAGATTCTTCTTTGATATATTTTTATAGAAAATTAAAGAAAGAAATTGAATAAATTATATCACCGATATAACAATTTGTCGTTAAATTATTTTTAGTTCTTATAAACAATATGTAACATGAAGAATGTCAATCAAAAAGTGATGCCTGTTCTAATTTTAATTTTAAAAATAATAATCAGAAATCCTTTGCCAGGGATAACCGTAACTTATAAAGAATCTAGAATCCCCGAGAGAAAAATGTCTAGGGAGAGAAATTGGTCTTAGCGATGTTCCCATTACAGCTGACGGAACATTACTATTGCCTCACTAAAACCAATCTTAGTTTCAGACCGACCTTTGTAACACGATTGAAGAAACTATGTTGAGGACTAGACTTGGAATTCTGAGACGTTTGGTATCCATTGTGCACTTCAGTTAAATTTGTTGCGTTATTTTTTGACCGACCCTCGCACCACAGTTTAGAACAAAGGAGATTATGTTCAGATTTTAAATCTTGACAACTTCGTTTTCTTCTTTCTTCGATTCACTAAATATCTATTTTTCTTCTCTCCCAAAAGAGGTAGAGAGGTTCGCATATTGTCCGGTTCACATTGGTCTCAGGTTTTTTGAACAGAAGTAGAGGTTCATCCCTTGTGTCCTCTATAGGATTGGGTTTCCGGGTACTTCTAAAATCTACTTCAATGTACTTCTAAAGTCTCTGCCTAAACTCTGAAATTATATTTACTCTTTTCTCCTTTCAATGGGAGAGTATATCTTCGCATATTGTCCGGTTCACACTCCTCCCCAGTCTTTTGAACAGGAGTAGGATTGGGCGATCATGTATCTATCAATACATGACTGACGAGGCAGATTTTTCCCGCAGAAGTTTGCCATTTCTCAGGAGCAAAATTTTCAATTTTCTAGATTTAGTTGTGTCATGCGTGATACACGCTTAGGCGATCAGGTATCTTTCGATATATGACTGACGAGGCAGATTTTTCCCCGCAGTAGGTTACCATTTCTTTCTGTTGTAGACCAGTTGCTATCCAAGGCTATAGAACCCGGTCACTCCTGCTATTTACCCATAGTTAGGAGAAGAAAAGGAGGGCTCATGCCTTTCCCAATGGTATTAGCACGTAATGGATTCGACTGGAATTCGAACTCGGCTCACCGATTCTTCAATCCGAGCCGCTATCCATTATTCCACAGTGCAGTAATTCGCCATATTTACAAACATCGATCAACATTATCTGCATTTAACATTGCTGTTATGGAATTTAAATGTACACTCACACATAGCCCGTTTCTCAAAAGGAAGTGTTATTTCTTAAGATGAAGAACACAAGGCATTGCACCCAACCCGCCAAAGACCTTCTTGCTACTGACACCGTAGGAACATCGATGTTGTTACAAACCACCCTAAGCTCCACACGTAATCTTCAAGAATAAACAGCGAAATATAAATATTACAGAGTTAGTCGATGTGCAAGTACTGGTTGTTTATGGCGTCTGGCTAAAAATTCGCCTAGCATATACCTACGCTTTCAATATAATGTCTGTGAAATATTTTTCAGATATTTAGATACGGAAGGGACGGTTTTCATAATATTCTACCATTTCAAGAGCCAGAGTAGGTTGAAAATGGAATGTTGCTGGCCAGTGTTCACTTTCCAATCTCGATAGAGTTCCAAAGCCTATCCGCATCCTTGTGGGTGATTAATTATTTTCCACTATAGAACTCCTTTCCAATAAACGAAACGTCACGAGCTTCTAGCTGCTCTATTTCCATCGAAAGTGCTCAGACGAACTATATTCTTTAGTTTTCTAACCTTCACGGCTTAGACTCTCCATGCCACGCCCATTGTAGTGAACCACCCTCATTCCCTTTGTATTCTATTGGTGAGATGCAAATTCCAACCGAACAGATTCTTCCTATGAACCCCTGATTTGTGGAACCAACTGCCAAGCGGATGCTTCCCCGATTATTACAATCTTAACTTGTTCAAATCTAGGCTTAAACGTTATCTTCCTCCCATTTCCCCATAAACTGTGCCTCTTAATCTATAACCCTCTGCCTCGAGTGGCTCTTGGGACTTCTACAAGGTGAACATCATTGTAATGAACAACAAAATTCGCTATCCCCGCCAGATTGCACACTAACATGAGTTAGTGCTCTCCAAAGAGCTAGGGTTTGAGTGGCCCTATACATACGCTCATACGACACCACACAATAATCCTCAACTTTGGGCGGCTCTTGGACCTTTTATTGGATGAACATTAGTCTATAAAAAAGAATGTACATCTTGATCAGGAACAATCTTATAACACTTCCAAAAGGGGCGCCTCGAGGCGGTGTAATGGTTAGCAAGCTTGTCTCTCTAGAACAATTACGACTGAATAGTGAGTTCGATCCTCACTTAGTGCTCCATACTTTAGGCCTTGTGCCACACCAAAGCTACGCTTAGAAAATCATTCGGGACTTCTACGTGGTGTGATGTTAGGAAGATTGTCTCGCTAGAACAATTAAGACTGAATAGTGAGTTCGATCCTCACTGAATGCTCCATACTTTCGGCCTTGTGCCACATCTAAGCTACACTTGGAAAATCAGTATAACACTTGCGTAAGATCTGCAAAACTAGCTCCACAGCAAACCCTTAAGTTTTAAAAAAATCGATAAAGTTCAACTTCGGTCACGGTAAAAAAAAACAAAAAAAAACACCCTGTGTAAATTTTATTGTTTTGAAAAGATATTTTTAAAATTTTAATAAAACCCAATATGAAACTGAATTTACGTATACAGTCATCCACCGATTAATGCATTTTCGATTAGTGCGCTAAAATTCTTATATACCAAAATTCGATTAATGCAGTCAATCATTGTTCAGTTTAGGAATTGAAAATTGATTTTTTTATAATTACCGATGTAGATATTAGCTGCACTAATCGAGGCATTCCTGTATTTCTCGAGAACTGCCAACAGAAATGTTTCCTTTATTTAATTACTCAATGATCAATTTTCAAAACTATTAATTTATAATCTGTAATTAAGCATAATTATATGAAATTAAATTTGGGCGTTTGTTTTATTTATTTTTTCTATTTTAGTTTAGTTTAAATTTTTTGAAAAAAAAAAAAACTTTATGTTTTTAAAATCTTTTTTCAGAATTTTAATAACACTCTAAAATATGAAAATGAATTAATGCATTTTTCTTCCTGTAGTTAAACCCTAACTAACTTTTTCAGATTCTTGCTTTTATTTTCCCTGGGAGAAGGGGGTTCAGTTGACGATTCAGCTTCATATGTTGGGGTTATAGTAAAATCCTAAAAATAACATTTTAAAAACAAACCCTTACCCAGGGGAGAATACAATAATCGCTGCGTCATGAGAAGAGAAAAAAAGAATCGTCCTTTTGATAGACATTTGTTTTTCTTTCTTTTTTTGCTTGATCTTAAGTTGCCAATAAATCTCTTTGAAAGTGCAAATAAAAGTATAATTCTTTGATTTCGACGATTACGGCGTTCTTCTGTATATGACTAACATTCTAACCAGCTAGTCATGGTGGGTTGGGGTATTGGGAACTTTTGAAAGACTGCTAGCAAAAAAAAAAAAAAAAGAATGAGGTAAATTCTCTTGAACCAAATTGTTGTCACTATTTACATTACTCGGACTATCACCCTCATCTTTGTTGCCATATTTATTACAACGTTTCGGCCATTGTACGCTCCAGCCTTCTACAGGTGGTTGGAATGTCGAACTGATCCCTTTATTTCGCTCACTGGAGTAGACTGTTCTAATTATCAATCGTGACCTGGCATCACGGCTTCTGTTACTTTCCCCATTGCCATTTACAGCTATGAGAAACAAGATTTTATAAACTTTAAGGTGAGATTTATAATGCACTTGGTGAGGATCGAACTCACAACCTTAATAATTTTGCGTTCGTTGATCACAGCTCTACGGCAGGTATCCGACTAAAAGAAACCTTCTTATCATTGAAGAAAGATGATTCATGATATCAACTCTGTGGTTGAAAAGGTTTAGACAAACGAATTCGTTGTTCCGGTCAGATTTTTCCAAATCTTTCCAACCTCGAGGTTTTATTCTGACGTCAGAAGTATCTATGGCATTACGGAGAGCATGAATATATTTTGTTTTATTTTTATTGATAATTAGTTTACTCGTCCTGTCAGCAAAATGTCAAATCTATTTAAAACTATTTAATGCTTTTTTTTTAATACTAAAGTACAATGCATTTAAAAAATAATATTCCATTTACCCGCAAGATGAACGTAGAGATGCAAAAGCTTTTTTTTTAATCATTTCGCCCCAAGCAAAACGATAATGATATTAACCCTAGAACACTAAACATCAATTAAAGTTACACCACTACTAACCACGGGTATATCATACCCGATTTTGAAAATATCAAAAAAAAAAAAAAAAATTAAATATAAATCTTTATTTGAAATATTTTACATGTAGGCACTTCAAACTTTATACTTTGAGTTAACATTAATAGGAATTGAAAAACATTATTTAGGTAAGAAAATCAGGTACTGAAAATTGTAATTAAAAATAGAAAAATTTGTGCTGGATACTATGGGTACCCGTGGTTAGTGTTCTAGGGTTAAAATTCAAAGCGAGTGAAAGAGAAATTGAAAGGACAAGATAAGAACGGGTTTCAGGAAGGCAGAAAATGGCGATTCATGTTGCATTGAAATTATTGAAGTTCGTGGGTGGCAGAGAAGCAAGAAACCGGAATGGAATTCCACAGACAAGAAGTGCGAGGGAAGAAACAATTAGTTAGAACTTACGGTTACATCTAGCTAATTCAGCGGTAAAACTATGAGACCTACTTGTCAATCTACTACCACTCTTAAATTGAAGCAGTAGCAAGGGTATATATATATATATATATATATATATATATATATATATATATATATATATATATATATACCCTTGCTACTATATATATATGTGTGTGTGTGTAACTTAAAAAATTAGGAGGTCAGTTGAATCCGCTACCTTGGTTTTCAAACATATGATATCCTCAGGCGATTTTTATCAAATGACCACTTAACGCTTTATTTCTTTTTTAAACTAATGAACGCTATATTCTTATTTTGAATTATTATAATGTTTACATTGGAATTTCTGCGGGGGAATGGAAACAGATTTTATATACATAGGTACTCATTTTCTAACCCTAAACTAAAACACCAGACAGCTCTTTCAAAAGAAAGAAAAAGGAATAGAAAAGCAGGACAGAGCGCAGAAAGATATGGCGACCTACTGCGGCAAAAAAATCTGCCTGGTCAGTCATGTATCGAAAGATATATGATCGCCTAAGCGTGTATCGCGCATGGCACATAACTGACTGATGTACTCTTAATAGTCTTAGAGATAGGTGTGACTTATGTTTAGAAGAAAAAATTAGAATAATAAAATACAATAATCAAAATCATCTATTGAATCAGGGGAATGAATTAGTGTTAAAATGTCGACATAAAAACAAATTCAAATTTCCATAATATAGGTTTAACTTAATTAGCTACTATATTCACTCGCCTCTAACTCTTCAAATGTCGACAGTATAAGTAATTCTAATTTCTATACCCCCCTGTATAGTTCTTTACACTATATTTATAAGCATTCCCCTACTTTAAGATCTCCCCAACCCTCTTTTCATTAATCCCTTACACTCTTTTATCTATATATTTTAAAGTTATTTTAAACACCTTTTTATTCCTCTTTTAATTTTAAATTAACATTTCATTCTTCATATAACTCCAGATTAATGTCAAAAGTTTAATATTCTGCTATAATTTTCTAAAAATTCTTCCCTTTAAGACAAATACCTTCTACCTTTCCCTGGCACCTCTCTCATTCCTTTCGTCTGATTAAAACATTGAAATGGATAAATTCTGTATTAGTTTTTCGTTTTTTTTTAGTTTTTTTTATTTATTTATTTACCTTTCACAGTTAAATTTCTATTTCAGACACGAACTCAGTCTACGCTGGGGTTGATGAGACAGAGAAGACCGGTGTTCTCATTGATGATTTTGGATTTTATTGTTTATATATATATATATATATATATATATATATATATATATATATATAATGTTCACTCCGTACAAAGCCTAAGAGCCGCTCGAGGTAGAGGGTTTCAAGACTAAGAAGCACATTGGCTATCTACAGACGATAACGGTTAATACTAGACTTGAACAGGTTGCGATTGTAATGGTCAGGGAAAGCATTCTTTTGGGAGTCGGTTCCACAATGCAGCGGTTTGTGAGAAGAAGCTGCTCGATTCTAGCGAAGGGAATGAGGGTGGTCATCTACGATGGCCATGTCACAGCGGGTCATAGCTGTGAAGGTTAGAACTGGTGGAACTAAGGAATATAGTTCGTCTGAACATTTTCCATGGAAATAGCGATGGACCTGCAAAACTCTTGCGACGTTTGATCTGTGAGAAAGGACGGAAAATCGTTCATCATCCACAAGGACGCGGAGACGTTTCTAGTTTCTATCGAGACTGAAAAGTGAAGACTAGACAGCTCTTGTCCATATATGGTAGATCCATACTTTCAGATAAATGGACAGAACTGACTTCTCCCTGGATATATCAAAAAGTCTTTTATGTGCCATCTCCCTTCAGCATGTAGGCGATCATGGCTCTCCGCAAATTCTTATCCTTCTTTTTTCCATGTTCTGTCATCCATTTCCACAAGCTGTATATCACTCGTTATTTGCCTTTGCCCTTTTTGCTTTCACTTATGCTACTTTGGGCAACCGACTCCCAAGAGAATGCTTCCCCGATCACTATAATCTTAACCTGTTCATGTCTACGATTAACTGTTATCTTCCCCACATATCCTCATAAAAAGTGACTTTTGCTTTGTAACCCTATAATTTGAGTGGTTTTTGTACAGGGTGAAAATTATTGTAAAAACAAAAAAATTCTCTCTGAGTGTCAAATTCACCTGGCCTCCTTTCCTCGTGATGTGTTGCATAAATTTTAAATGTCTCTTTCTAATGCCCCAACATTGGCAGGTAAGCATCTTTTCCACAACCTAGAATTAATATTATAATTGTATGAGTAAGCCAAAGCGGTTGCTATATCTATTGTCAGTAATGACAAATCAACTCTCCCGGACAAAATGATATATAGAATCCTCGAAAACTTTTAAAGGGCGTTGGTGGAAGCTTTTATTCTCAGATGACCTACCATGTTTATTCATACTACCCCCACGTGATACGCGTGTTTGTGAACCAAAACACAATTTCTGGAAGCCATTTGGAATTTGTTAATGCCATTTCCTGGGAGCTGAAGCCAAAGCAAAACAGAAATATGGACCGCCTGTAGAATTTCCTGCAAGGCATCTTCGCTTTGTTTTGACACTCTCTAAAATAACCCAGATTTCATACTTTTACGGACGATCGACCAAGAAAGCCAAGTTTGTATGTGTTAGAATCCTTAATTCTTTGCGCAAACGAAATATACTGCCTGAAAATGTCCCTTCTTGTGAGGTTTCTGTTGTCACATCACAAAACGTAATTGTCAAAGAGAATTCAAATTTTGACTTCGTTTTAATACCCTTGTGAAAGGCATGAATTTAATTCTCCCAGCATTAGAGCAAAAAAAACCAAAAAAAAAACAAAAAAAAAAAAAACCTTAATAGGTATTACGTCGCTAGCATAACGTCATGGTACCCAAAGAATAGGGCGAGCATTTGTGAAAATTACCCCCCCATAAATTTGGTTGGGTGATTTTGTTTATATCAACCTATATAGATTATATAATGCCGAAATCTAAATATTTTGTACGTAATTATATGCTTTAAGTGTAAAGGTATGTTTTTTTAGATATATATTTTGTAGATGTTTTTAGATATATATTTTGTAGACCATAAAATGTATTGTTGGTAATTTTACTATAAAAATATTATATTTGTTTTATGTTGCATTTATTTTCATTTTGCTATAAAAATGTATTGTTGATTTTTGTTTTCGGATTCACCATTTACCCAGAGCTGGGACCCTAACAGGTGCTACCACCTACGGCCAAGCTGGACGTGGGAACAACAGCAAATAAGAGATGGTTTCACGCTCCTCAAAACCTCCAATCTCCTGATCAGAGGCCTTGCTGCCGGATGTAGATTATCGTCATACCCAGAACTAATGCTGCTGGAAAAAATGCATTTCGTTATATTTTAAGCAATAAGTAATTAATATTTTTACAAAATCCCGTTAAGCTATAAACTTATGCTTTTTTCATTGAGACTGATGCTTGGGTCTTTAAGAAGTTTTTAAAGTGTTTTAATTCATTTTTTGTCAATATCCATCAAAAACCTCTAATATCCCAATCAGAGACCTTGCTGACGGATGTAGTTTATCGTCGTACCCAGGATGATCTCCCATAAATACTTTACCGACTAAGCTGTTGTAACAGTAAAAAGCTGTTGTATCTATTATTAATTTTGACAAAAATTTGTCTTTTGATACAGTTGTGTCATATGTCTTTGTATTTTTTACTTTTTTATTAATTACACGAGTTGTTCAGACGAGGTATTTACTGTCTAAGACGAGTTGTGACACAAGTTCATTTTTTAAGGTGGGGGCCCGAGTACGTACACCCGGGTTAGGAACAAAAATTACCCGCAGACCCATCAACCGTCGGTTGCACAGGCCTTAGTGCGGCAACAAATCCCTCTCTTTAATGAGAGGGCGCTGCCTCGGTCAGCTGTTCCCCAGGGCTGGGCACCTCTCAGTATAATTTACCTGAGTTGCGATTCTGTCCTTTGACGGGGTCGCCCCTGATTGCACTCTGCTCAATGTCAGAGACGCAACTGAGAGATGATAAATAATGTTCTAAAAACCACTCGAGAGAGAGTAATTTGTATTTAATCACCCCACCCCACACACACGAGGTCAGGTTGTGACACAAGCTCGGTTTAATGTGGGGAGCCCGAGCGCGTACACCCGGGCTAGGGAGCGAAAATTCCCGAGCGGTTTACAAACAGTTTTAGAGTTGTTAAGACTTAATATCTTCACCGTTACTGGATTTATCACGACGTTTCGGCCGATGTATTTTCTAGCCATCTTCAATGTCTGAATTTGAATACGTCTCATCTCCAAGAGAACGTACTTCATTCTTTCTTAGGCAAGTATTGTACCTCTTTCTTTTTAATGACACAAAATCTGTCAGTGGGCGCGAAGGCGGTTTCAAAAGACACGAACTGTTTCAGGGACTCAAAAAAACAAGAATTTCTGTTTTTATCACAGAAACGAAATGAACGAAATTTAAACTAAAAAAATCCCCACCCCCCAAAAGAAAGAAATTTTATTTAAAATTCTAACTTTCCACGTATTCAGCGTATTTCCCCTAGGTACATAATTATCACGGGCGATATTGTTTACATATTCCTCTGCCCATCCTACGCATATAGATTGATATGTTGAACCATTGCTGGTTATTTAAAGCCAGAAATATTTTTAGTCAGTAAGAATTTTCGATACATGACTGACGAGGATAAAGACACATGGCACAGTGGATAAAGGCGTTTGTTAGCTCCAGTGACAGAACCCAAAGAGTGTGAGTTCAATAGCTGGTTAAGGCGGTGGAGAACTTGGAGAGGGGAATTAACAGGAGATAACTGATAACATCCATTAAACATAGTACGTGGAACTAGAAAATTCTACCCCAGTGAGCGAAATAAAGGGTTCAGTTCGGCATTCCAACCACCTGAAGAAGGCCGGAGCGTACAACGGCCGAAACGTTGTAATAAATATGGCGACAAAGGTGAGGACAATAGTCCGAATAATGTAAATAGTGTACATAATACCTCATCTCAGATACTAAGAATTTTTCTTAAGACAATAATGGTTTAGTGATGCACGTTTTACTAATTAACCCATAGGTGGGGGAAGAAGAGGTGGATTCATGCCTTTCTTAAGGGTATTTGTGTGTAATTGAATATAATGAACCCAACTAGAATTGGAACTCGGCTCTCCGATTAACAAGTCCGAGCCATTATCCATTACGCCACCCGCACATCCAAGCTTACAGCACCTGGTATTCCTAAGCGGTCACCCATCTATATACTGACCAGGCTCGCTGTTGCTTAAGTTCGATGATCAAACTGGTGTTTGGACGTGATGTGGCCGTAAGGAGGCACGGTGGAGTAATGGATAGCAGCTCGGATTGAAGAATTGGAGAGCCTAGTTCGAATTCCAGTTGAATCCACTTGTGTGCTAATACCCTTGGGAAAGGTATGAATCCTCTTCTTCTCCCTCCAGCTATGGGTAAATAGCTGGACAGACCGGGTTCTAGAGCCTTGAATGGCAACTGGTCTACTGTAGAAAGAAATAGCAACCTACTGCGGGAAAAAAGTCTGCCTCGTCAGTCATGTATCGAATGACAGATGATTGCCTAAGCGTGTATCACGAATGGCACATAAATGACTGACTGATTTTCCAGTCGAATCCATTACATTCATTTACAAGCTAATACCCCTGGGAAAGATATGAATCCTCTTCTCCCCCGCCAACTATGGGTAAATAGCAGGACAGACCGGGTTCTATAGCCTGGAATGGCAACTTGTCTAGTGCAGAAAGCAATGGCAATCTACCGCGGGAAAAAATCTGCCTCGTCAGTCATGTATCTTTCGATACATGATCGTATGGCATATGACTGGCTAAATGAGACGAGGGAATAAACGTTAAGAAGAGAAATCTTCCTCATCCTCATCCTCATTGGTCCCTCATCGGGTCTGCTTACAAGGTTGTTTCGCAGTTGAGCCCTTTGACCTGTTCCCTCCACCTCAATTCATTCATACGTAGCGCGCCTTTGGCAATGACCTAGCAAAGCCGATTCCTGTCTCCAGGTCAAACCACAACAGATGTCCAGCAATGAATACTCTTCTTGGTCGCAGACACGTGACCGTTGATTCCACCGATGAACCTTCCACCCAGCCATACCGTGTCATCACCGCACCGGCTGTCTGAATAGCTATGGGGCCCGGTCTGCTCTCAATTGTGCTAGATAAGCCGTTGACCCTACAAAAAGGATTAACCACCCAACAATGTTGACATAAGAAGAGGAGGGGTGAAAAGAAGACAGACAGACGAAGGAGTTGAAAATCATAGATTTTTTTTTAAGAATAGCGATTGATAATTTTGAAAGATGAATGGATATTAACTGGCTGAAGTCGTGAAACATAAGCTAAATATAAACATGAATAGACAAGAAAAGGTTGAAGCAGATTAATTGCCTCGTTACTTTCATAATTACATATTACGTGGGAGGAGATGGTTTGTAGTAAGCAAGTTGGATGGGATTACTATCCAGTCCAACCAAAAAATATATTCATCATGTCTTTTGTAAACATGACAGGCGGGTCTGACAGTAAGTGGCGATAACGGCGAAATAAAGTACAGGGCAGGGGTCTGGGAGGGGTGAACACAGTTTTAGGTCAAAGGGGAAATTTTTAGCTGACAAATGGAGTTAGGTCAGAGTAGAAAAGAAAGAAAGAAAGAAAGAAAGAAAGAAAGAAAGAAAGAAAGATGGAAAGATGGAAAGAAAGAAAGAAAGAATTACCTACTGACAGATATGACAGTGATAGTTGTCAAAAACTTCAATTCCATTCCTTGTACTTTCTTTCTTCCTTTCTTTCTTTCTTTCTTTCTTCCTTGCTTTCTTTCTTTCTTTCTTTCATGCTTTCTTTTTTAATTCGTTCAAACTTTCTTTCTTACTTTTCGCATTCTTTCTTTTAATCAGTCTACTCGTACATCTGTTTTCACAGACTATTTTGGTTTCTTTCTTTCTCTCTCTCTCTCTCTCTCTCTCTCTCTCTATGTATCTATCTCAGTTTGCTCATATCTATCTATCTATCTATCTATCTATCTATCTATCTGTTCATATCTATCTCAGTCTGTTTATATCTATCTATCTATCTATCTGTTCATATCTATCTCTGTTCATATCTATCTCTGTTCATATCTATCTCAGCCTGTTCATAGCTATCTCAGCCTGTTATCTATCTATCTATCTATCTATCTATCTATATATCTATCTATCTCTGTCTTAGGAAAGTGTCCCTAATGTTTAGCTGATCAGGGCTTACAAACGATGCATTCCGTAAGGCAAAAGTTAAGCAATCTCCTTTTGTAGGTCTTTACATAAATTCATGTCAAAACTCAGAAAGATGGCATTTTTAAATTTAAGAGACGACACGACTGGTGATGAAACGATAAGAATCTTGGAAATCTTTATGCACCACAGACACACACACATATAAATATATACATACATATACATGTATACATATATATATATATATATATATATATATATATATATATATATATATATATATATATATATATATATATAAAGTAAGAAAGAGAGATGCGTATAAACAAAGAATATTTAAACTTTACATTTTACTCACGACATTGGGTTAATGAAAACGTTATCGGATGATTTATATCAAATTCTAATTAAGTCGTAATATTCAAATTATTTATAAACAAAAAAGAAAATAATCTTCAATTATTACACTTTAAAATAAAGCATTAAAATAAAAGACGAAGAAAGTCCAAAAATACATATTGTTAGTACATGTGAAAATATTAAAGTCGGACTATCGGAAAGAAACGCTATTTCCAACACCATTACATAGCCACATGCTGGCCACATTAAAACGCGTCCAAACTTTATTTTCTACCCAATAACAGGCATTATAAAAAGAAAAGACAAAAAGATTCCACAACACAAACCATTTAAATCAAAGTGTGTCTATTGGTTAGAAATTAACATCACCATGTAGAATATTTCACCAATCAGAGAAAAGTAAAACCGTATTTTTCTCGAGCTTAATTTCGGGAAAACATTCTTATAAGATCCCACAGATGCGACTCATTTCAAGCCGATTACACACAGGAGAAGTTCTGAGTATATAGCTTTTCCTACCATCCCCTAAACACAACAGCAGCGGGGGAGGTCAGAGAATCTTCGCTGACGATCAAAGTATATTCTCAACAACAGATTTTTACGTAGGATCAGTTACTAAGAAGAATTTTTATTGCTAGTAATATTTTGTTTTGTCAATATACATAAATATATATATATATATATATATATACATATATATATATATATATACATATATATATATATATACATATATATACATATATATATATACATATATATATACATATATATATACATATATATATATACATTTATACATATATATACATATATATATACATATATATATACATATATACATATATATATATACATATATATATACATATATACATACATATATATATATACATACATATATATATACATATATATATATATATATGCATATATATGCATATATACATATATATATATATACATATATATATATACATATATATACATATATACATATATATATATATATACATATATATATATACATATATACATATATATATATACATATATATATACATATATACATATACATATATATATATATATACATATATATATATATACATATATATATACATATACATATGCATATATATATATATACATATATATATACATATATATATACATATATATATATATATATACATATATATATATATATATATACATATATATATATATATATATACATATATATATACAGATATATATATATATATACATACATATATATATATATATATATATATATATATATATATATAGATAGATAGATAGATAGATAGTGGATATCGGCTTGGATTGCCGAATCGGAGAGCTGAGTTCGAATTCCAGTCGAATCCATTACATTCACCTACGTGCTAATACCTTTGGGAAAGGTATGAATCCTCTTCTTCTCCCTCCAGCTATGGGCAAAATAGCAGGACAGACTGGGTTCTATAGCCTTGGATGGCAACTGGTCTAAGAGAAGGACAACTCTGAATTCAAAACCTGCGGAGGGTCGTTTGGGAACCTTGTGGCTTTCGGTGCACCAGGTCTCTGTATTCGTCCCTCCAAAAAGTGTGGATGGTCCTGCACGAGGCCTTCACCACTATAATCAAATCTCATGTGCCGGTGTCGGGCTGTCGGTTTCCTGGAAACTGATCTGCTTGACCCTCATACGTCGAATGTCGACGGGAGAGTCGATCATATATATATATATTTCCATGTAAGATGAGAACGAATAAAGTACAATTCCTACTTTCGTAACATTTAATTCAAAAGAGTGCTCAATACAAAGTAGAGCAGTATTCTTTATTTTAGCATATTACACCGAAAACATGTCGAAATCGCTACACAATTGCAGTCGTGCACATGTTAGATTGCCACTTTATTTTTTCTTAGGAAATGACATTGTCTAATAATACGCATCCATTTGCATCCGATCTTGTTTAAATTTTGTTGCTGCCATTGATTTAAAATCTACGGGCCAAGACCCATTTATGCTTCTTCCTTTGGTTTAAACTTAACGTAGGTCATATTTGATTGGTTGATCTAAGCAGAACACACAAACCTTATAAATACCAGCTTTTTCTCTTTTTTTTTTTTTCGTAAAAAGAGGGTGTATTTTGCTTTTAAATCTAAATAAAGCGTTCACTCGCCAGTAATTTACAATCGCCTGATGAGATGTGTTGATACGCATCGAAACACGACTGCAATTGTGGAACGATCTCGACATATTTTTCGATGTAATATCCTAAAACTATATATATATATATATATATATATATATATATATATATATATATATATATATATATTACAGTTCAAATCTTTGAGGTCCTTACTGGTAATTTTTTAAATTGTCACAAAAGTAGTTGATTTTTTACCTTAAATAATAGAAAATTATTAAACAAAAATGTTATTATGACAAAAAAAAAGAAGCGTTTTATGATAAAAATTTTCCTCTTGTCAAAATATCCTTATTACTGAAGAAAAAATTTTTGGCATTCGTTGCAAACGTTTCTCAAAATATAGGTTTCATAATTGTTTCCAAACTTTTTACAATCACTCTAAGAGTTTTTTTGTCATTTTTTTTTCTTTTTTACTCTTCTGTCAAGTTCATCCCATGCTAATTTTGAGGGTGGTGTCAAACTTTCAAACTGTAGTATATATATATATATATATATATATATATATGTCTTATTGAATAAATTACAGACATTATATCTGCTTATTTTGATCATAATCCTTTCATATTCACGAATATTTTCTTTTTTGTCTTGTTTCAACTCGCAGCTACGTGACAGGCTTCTAAATAGCACCTGACACGAAAGTGTTAAAGAAGCCGAGATCTATCACTGCATGTGGACAAAAATTCCAACGAGTAACATACATTGAACGTTTATCGAAACCAAACAGTGGATATGAACACAGTCATGTAGTAGGTAAACCATTTTCCTTTCTGGCCTCAACGATGTGCGTGACAAGACACGTTCGAATAGATGTAAAAAAAAAGTTGTTGCTCTATGCATCAGTGTTTTCTTTTTCTGCTCAACCCCGACCCAACTGTTGCCGTTCCCTTGGAAATAATTTGGAGGCACTACTTTGGGAGCGTTTTTTCCTACATTAAAACATGTCAGACATTTTTTTTCTTTTTAGCTCTAGGTTTATGTTTTCGTTTCCAGCGCTGACACCTTGTCTTGCCCGTCGTCACGAATTATTCCAGAGTTTATTAAAATCGAAAGATAAGCTTCTAGCACTACAAATAAAAAAAAAAAATTCCTCCAAATCGCAAATTTATTGCCCTTCATTTTTGTAGCAAATCAAAAGTGAAGTCCGATGATTTGCAGATCCTGGGAAGATATTGCGTTAGAGGTTTTAAGGAAATAAGAACGTATTTATTTCTGAAAAGGGATACTGCCCTATAAATATTGTGATATGAGATAAGGCGAGTGAGGTGTACAGATACTCTTCGATGTGCGATAGCGTACATACATCCTCACTCACGGCCGATGCGTACTACTCCGAAACCACCGACTAGGAGACGGGGCTAAGCCTGATTGCGGACCCTGGATTGTGCTTTCTGACCATCGTTAACTTATCAACATTTGCTTTTTTTCTACCTAAATTTTTATGTATGTTACAAATTAAATTAAGCACGACTGACTATTAAAGAATGAAAAACTTTTGCAGATTTTAACGTCATTGTGGGATCTTTTTTTTTTTCACTCGTCCAAATCTGTGAATTTGTTTTGCTCATGGTAAATCTCGAAAAAGCACTAAATAAAATTCATTATTTTTTATCCATAATGTTAAATGTGTTAAAATTATTCAACTTTTTAACAAGAAAAATGTCAAGTTGATGTTAAAAATTGCCGCAAAACATTGTTGATTTAAATAAAATTAATAAAATTAAATAAATGTTGATTTAAATTAAATTAAAATTATATAAAATTAAATAAAATAGGTTACAATAAAATTTGTATTTTATACAAATACCACCCTACGACAATGTACTAGAGTGGGAAGGTCCCTTATCATAATTTAGGGGTAACATAAATTAATTAATCCATAATGCAGAATGTTTTAAAATTATTCAACTTTTTACCTAGAAAAATCTCAAATTGATATTAAAAAATGCCATAAAAACATTATTGATTTATTTAAGCTGGAATCATCTATTATGACATGTCTGTAATTTGTATTTAGAGACATTGGATTTATTTTCAATTTGTCTAGTTGAATTGTTCACCTGTATTGCATATGATTTATCATTGTACATTATTAGTTTAAAATAAAATGTGTATTTTATATGAATAGTACCTTATGAAAACTGAGATGCAGCAGAGTGTGGGGAGGTTATAGATCATAGCTTCGAGCTTGATTTGCAAGCAAATCCTCCAGCAAATGACGTAACCGCATAAATTCTAAAGTTGCCGAATTAGTCATTTACACCCGAATCATGAATGAATAATTTCTATATCGTAAAAAAAGGGGTTTAAATCTGTTTAATCGCTATTGTCGAGGATGACCTGTACTAAGAGAGGGGATGTAGATCAAAGAAGTCGACAATGGCGCTCCGTAAAGTCAACGGTGCGAGTCGCATATGCAAAGACCGAGACGAAAACACAATACTGATACAGGTCTAGTCCTTATGGAAGAGTGGTGGTGGTGGTGGTGTCGGTGATGGTGGCTGTTTAATCAGCTTTGCGCTACGGTAGACAACAATAATGTCTATAGATTTTGAATGGACTTGCCTTTGAAAACTGAAGCGTAATTGGTTTACATGAGTCATTGTTATCGATTTATTGATTTATTGTAAGCAGACCAAATCGAATCAGATTTTGAGAGGGAATAAAAAACACCGTCAAATCGCCGCTCGATTTTATTCCCGGCTTTTACGAGTTTATTTCATGTTTTATGGTTGGACAGGGGGAGAAACACGAGAAATGGTATTTCATCTAAAAACAAAAACAAAAAGAAAAGGACTTTGGGAGTAGCATAATTGTTGAGATAGATGAGCATATATAATAGGAGGGACAATTTCCATTTTTCGATTTCATGTAGGTGGTGGCGGGGGTGGGGTGTGTGGGGGGGGGCAATTTATGAATTTGGTCAGGCTTTTCCAACTAGAAAGTTTGGATGACCATAAATCTGCCAGTCGCCATCTTCCGACGTTTCATTCGTATCGGTTTAAGTTGACGTTATGTATAAGTAGAAAGGAAGATAAAGAGGGAAAAGAAGAAGGAGGAGGAGGAGGAGGAGGAGGAGGGAGGGAGGGAGAAGTAGAAACATAGGAAGAAAAAGAAGACAAACAAACAGAGGAGGAGGAAGGAGAAGAAAAAGAAAGAAAACAAAGAAAAAGAAAAAAGCGCAAACCGCAAGAAGAAGAAACCTAGGAGGAAGAAGAAGAAAAAAAAGAATAAACTGAAGAAGAAGAAGACTAGGAGGAAGAAGTAGAAACAGAAGAAGAAAGAAGAAGAAAGAAGAAGAAGAAGAAAGAAGAAGAAAAAAGAAGAAGAAAAAAGAAGAAGAGGAATAAAAGAAAACACGGGTGAAGAACAATAAACGATAACGAAGAATTGAAAAAATACTGGAAATGATTTTCCAATTTTATATTAAAATCCGCGAGAAAGAGAAAAAAGTGAAAGAAAGACTGAATGGATAAAGGGTGGTTGAATATTTTATATTAAAGAAATGCTAAAGTGTACGACAAAAACAACAAATAGAAATGACGCGATAAATAGAAAGAAAAACAAATTATTAATATTATTCGGAATTGTTTTATTCATTTGCAAAGATATCGGTCATATGATCTCACATCAAAGCTAAATATCTCTTCTGCTCAGGGTTTGTGTCGAAGGTGAATGATGTCATGGCCGGATTGTAGAGCTGAAACAAACAAAAACGACAAAAAAAGAATCAACTTTTATTATTATTATTATTGTTGTTGTTGTTGCTGTTGTTATCAACATCTTTGATTTCTGGCGTGTACACATTTCTTTCCGGCTCCCGCCCAGAGACCTAGGGTTAGAAATGACATCATGACACTTTCCACCGACAAATATATATATATATATATATATATATATATATATATATATATATATATATATATATATATATATATATATATATATATATATATAGATAGATAGATAGATAAAGCCCTTCGTAAAGTGTGGGCTGTACTTGTGAGAACAATATTTTGTATTTCTTTGAGGCATGGGTTTCCAAGAATCCTTTCAATTAGTTTACTGGAATCTTTTCCAAACAATCCTAGGGCTCCAACAACAACAGGGATTGTTGATGTTCGCATGTGCCACATATTATTATTATTATTATTATTGTTATTATTATTATTATTATTATTATTATTATTATTATTATTATTATTTCAAGAGATGAAACGAACTGGAAGAAGAATAAAAGTTACTATAAATGAAAAAGAACTGTCCTAGCCACAACATCCCAAACAAATCATTGGAAAAAAGGGGAGATAATTGGGAAATGCTTCCTGCTTGTGAAGCTCTTGTATTATTCCTCATTGAACTGGATTGTTTTCACAAGTGGCCATCAAAACTTCAGCGCCCTCCTTGTTAACAGACCATATTTTTTAAACCAAACAAATCCTTCATGATAGGCTTTTTGTACGCTTTATTTCGTGAGTAGTTCCGTCATCAGCTCCGGTATGAATGACTAAATTCAAACAACTTAGTGAAGGAAAAATAAAAATAAAATGTTTTTTTTTCTTCTTCTCACGCGTGTAATTTTTACTTTTCACGTGAATTGGTTTACCAATATTCCCAGAACACATTATTCTATGTCGTAGCACACTCCCAAAGGGAACCTAGAAAGTTCGCACATACTTACAGCAAACACTCGATTTAAGTAGAATAAAAGGAGGAGGAGGAGGTTCTGTTAATAACAAAAGTCTGGGAGGCCATTTCACTTTTTAAAAAAAAGTTTGAACAAGGGAATCACTCCTAGGGTACTAGGATAAGTATATTTCATTTTGATCAAAGGTGGGCGCCCGGCCGGGGATGATAACCCCACCACTGAAAGTTTTCCCTTTAATTTAAATTAAATTTAAATGTGAACAAGAGAATGACTCCTATCCAAAATATAGATGAAGAAAGTCAGAAAATGGACGTCACATCAGCAAGATCATTGAATAATACTGAAATGCATTATTTTTCTCCACAAATTATAATAATGGTTTAAAATCAATCATCATTTTCTTACAAAAAATATGTGACACACAGCAAGGCACGGGTAATTCGACTAGTATATATATATATATATAATTGAATAAACTGTACATAGATTTCTATTAAATCCACTTTTTCTCTTTTTTATGCATATTTAGTAAATATAAAATGTAAATGTAAATATATATATATATGTAAATATATATATATATATATATATATATATATATATATATATATATATATATATATATTATTTAAAAATATGATTCCATCGCGACACAGAAATTACTCTCTGTCTATATTTCTGAGATGAGGTTTTATGTACACTATTTACATTATTCGGACTATTGTACTCATCTTTTTTGCCATATTTATTACAATGTTTCAGCCGTTGTGCCCGCCGGCCTTCTTCTAATGTAAATAGTGTACATAATACCGCATCTTAGAAATATAGACAGATACTGAAAGGCCGAAACGTTGTAATAAATATGGCAACAAAGATGAGGACAATAGTCCGAATAATGTAAATAGTGTACATAATACCTCATCTCAGAAATATAGACAGATAGTGAAGGGCTGAAACGTTGTAATAAATATGGCGACAAAGGTGAGGACAATAGTCCGAATAATATAAATAGTGTACAGAAATTACTGTTTCGAGATTGGTCATCCGTATTTAGGTTTAACTTCAATATTAAACCTTAACTGGAGGATGACTCTTTCATCCTTAAACAATATTTGGAATCAAACATAGTAATTTCTGTGTCGCGATCGAATCATATTTTTTAAAAATAATTATAATTTAGGCTCTACTTCTGTATAGAGCACTGTTTTTTAAAATAAAATAAAAACACGAAAGAACTTCGGATCATTAATCTAACAGTTCTTTCCTATTATATCAACACACACACACACACACACACACACACACACACACACATATATATATATATATATATATATATATATATCAGAAGAACAATGTTGTGTAGCTGAATGAATAAATTGAAAATCTGTATGTATGACGTTTCGGCCTCTAAAAGGACTTCATCAGACCAAAGTAATGTTCGTATTAATGGAATTATATAAGGTGTCGTAAATTTGGTGCCGTATTAATTGTACGAGAATGGGAAAGAGAAGTTATAATTGAAATTTGAAGCTCCTTCCTATTTTTATTGCAGTTTCAAATAGACTTCTTCAGCATAATATAACATTTGTTTGCTTGTGTCTAGACAGGAAAAAATTCTCATCTAAATAGTCATCAGCAGGGGCAATAAAAAGTCGGTTTATTTAGTATAAGTGGAAAACAACAAAACGAACTTTCCCGCCGATATCTCAGAATGAAGATAGGCTTTCGTTAGGTTTGGATTATGAGTTCAATCCTTAGGTCAGGTAGTATGGACTCAGACTCAGTGGAAACGCGACTAGCAATAAATGAGAAGGTCCTAAAACGGGATGATCTCATATTCCTAGACCTCGATACCAGAGTGAGGACAATCTAACTCCGTAAATTAAATAAAGGATTTCGTTCGAATTGCCTGAAGGTTAATCAGAGAGAGAACAACCTGAAGAAGGCAGGATGGAACAACTGTCGAAATGTTGTGATGATAAAAAAATATAAGGGCATTAGACTTAACATTTTTTATTAATTTAGTTTAGTAACCCCCACTAATTCGCTAAAAAGGGGCATGCCACAAAGAAAATGTGCGCCAAACTTGATAAAAATAAAGATCTATCGTCAAATATTTTTCTTTTTTTGATATTATTAACAGGAAAGACCAAAGTATTTTTGACTATTCAATTATATTTGCTAATCTCTTTAGAAGGTTCGGGATTTTGGTTAAAGCCTTTTTTTTTTTTGTCTACGGGTACCAAGGATTAATATAAGAAATTTAAGTGCCTTTAAAAAACACATTGATTTGGAAAATCTTGCCGGATTTTAATGCAACTTCCAGGACTTGTTCACAAATAATATTTTGGTAAAAATATAATTTTAACACCTGTTAGCCGCCTACATATTTAATTTTATGAAATTTCGAGAAATTAAATTTTGACACTTTTACATTTATTATTTAAAAACATAATTCCTTGTAGAATTGAAATCATCAATTTTTTGTTTTTTCTTTTACAAATTTTTTTGTTTTTGTTTTACAAAAAATATAAATTACCTAAACTCTACTCGGAAGTAAAAAAAAATGCAATAAAACTAAGACATAATTTATTTAGAAAAAAAACTTTTAATTGCCTTTATAAATAAAATAGATTATCGACAATATCGGCTTAAGAAAAATGATTTTTCGGGGAATAATGAATTTTTACATGAATTATTTTCATTTTTTTTAAAATTTAATTAAATAGTTTTCAAGTTTTAAATTTTTTAAATTTCTGCATTACTGAGTACTTAAAACAATGATATCATAAAGGCGCTCATATTCTTCAATTATTTTTAAACATATAACCACTGTAGAAAAATTAGATAAAGATCCATCTGTCATCAAGCTGTCAATATGTGAACACCTTAAATAAACAGCTACAGCCATGTTAAAAATGTATTTCTGCGATATTTTAAACTTAAAAGAAATAATATTTGGTTCAAATCCGATTAGCTAATATTTAAATTAACTAATATTCGTCAAATAAATTTTCAAAAAAGTATATTTTATTTTTGGAAGATTTTTTTATATAAAGAGAATTCCGTTGCGCTGGATCATGGCTAAAAATGTTGCTGAAATCAAGTTTGTAGCAAAAAATCAAACCTACTTCAAAAAAACCTCTTCCAATTAATTTAAATTAGTTTTGAAATGGAACAAAGTATTTTGCTTATTGGAAATATTAACTTTAATCTACTAACTCGAAATTAAAACTGAAATAAAAGCTTCAAGAAAGATTTTTCACTTTTAAAAATTCATTTTAAACCTTATGTATCGCTAATCTGTGGAGGTACTTAATCGAAAACATTTGGAAGGTGCCTGCCTCAGATCTATGACACATCAGGGTGTCATGACTCTTAGGGTAAAAACATTAACAATAAATTTAACGAAGCGTCACTAAATAATTCAAGTACCAGAAAAAAGCGGCAATTCTACAATTTACAGAATTCCACGCCCCATTAAATCTTTTCAAACTTAATTATCTTTTTTTTTTTTTTATATAAAGTAAGACATTTAAATATTTTCTCCATTTGGAAAAGGCTCTTGCTTTTCTTAAGGAATCTGCTTAACCTTTTTATCGGAACATTTGTCGAAATTATTCATAAAAAGGGAGGGGGAAATTCATTTAAAAATTGGATAAATGTGATGATTCGTGGGCTTTTGTTGAAGGGTTTTTATGATTTATTAAAGAAATAAAGAAAGAATTTAGGAATTTTATTTTTCTTGTTTTATGCTGGAGAAAGAAAAAACATTGACTATTGCTGAGTCAAAGTACAAAGGAAAAAAGTTTTCTTCTCTTTTCTTCTTTGTCTCGCTTACAATTCCGGTTATTGCTTGATTTCGTTTCAAACATTTCCTTTTATTGCAATTGAAACTATTTACCTTATTTCGCAGTTAATAGGACTTTTTTCTCTTTATTTTTCTCTGTCCATTTTTTTCTTCTTTCTTTCTTGCTTCTTTCTTTCTTTCTTTGCTTCTTTCTTTCTTTCTTGCTTCTTTCTTTCTTTCTTTGCTTCTTTCTTTCTTTCTTTGCTTCTGCTTCATTTTGTCGTTGTTTCTTTCTTACCTTTTCTATATTTCTTTTTTTTTATCGGTTACAATTCTTTTATTTCTTTTTTCATCCATTTTCTTTTCCCCCCTACTCTGATAACCTGAAATGTCTTTCTTTATTTGTAGAATACATAGACTTATTTTTTTTATCTTCCTTTTACTTTATTTCTTTTTTTTATCTCAGAATTCTTTCTTTCTTTCCTTCTTTCTTTCTTTGTTCCGTTCTTTCTTTCCTTCTTTCTTTCTTTCTTTCTTTCTTTGTTTCGTTCTTTCTTTCTTTCTTTCTTTCTTTCTTTCCTTCTTTCTTTCTTTCTTTGTTTCGTTCTTTCTTTCTTTCTTTCCTTCTTTCTTTCTTTCTTTGTTTCGTTTTTTCTTTCTTTCTTTCTTTCTTTCTTTCTTTCTTTCTTTTGTTCATATTATTCCCTCTTTTTGTTCTATTTTCCTTTTCCTCTGTTCTTTTTTTCTCCTCGAATTTTCTTTCTTTCTTTTTACTTAGGAATCTCATCTATGCTGTCTGAAGATTTTTTTCCATTTCTCTGCTACACGCTATCGTCTGCTCTCCAATAAACATTGGGCCTCTTTATTATCATGACTATTGTTGAAATAAGAACGAAAAGCGTCATTTACTCATCGTCTTTTGATCTTATAAACAATTCTCATCTTTTGCTCTCCATGAATATTCCAAAGACATTTTGAAATTCCTCCACAATTACACAAAGATTTTTGGTTGTTTATGCTTTCTTGGAGAAAGAGCAAATGTCGTTATCTTTCATGCGTATTTACACATGGCGAGGCTCGCAGGAAAGAAAGAATGTGATTGTTACCAACTGACTTTGGTGAGATCACAAGCTAGGTCTTCTTTCACTGCCTGCGCCACACCGATTCTACGAGTTCGATCCCAGATAAAAATCAGGATTCTGAATGGTAATTTTCAAGACATAACCATCGCACTTGAAACATTGTGGTAATATATTCTTCCTACAGGCCACAAAGCTTCTACTAGACTAAGATGAACTTGGTAAATAAAATGTGCCGAGAATATTTTCGTCCATCTTGTAAGAGAATTCAACAACCAAAGAAAAATCTGCAACGTTATCCGTTCAGATCTGGTATCTCGGCTTCAGTCACTTTGCTACGTCCGTTCATGTAGTTTTCTTGTATCTTTTCTATAAATATTTGTATTGTAATTGTTTTGTTGATCCTTTTCTATTTGGTACTTCACTTTTAAGAATTTAAGTGCAATACTTGATTGGCAGTTAAGTCTCATCATTTCACTGTTAAAATTGCTCATTGAATCCGTACATTTTAGGCTAATAATTTCTTCACCCTAACTTCTCGCTTGTAGAACACTCTTTGGGCTTCATGTTTTCCTGTCAACAAGGATCATCAAAAGTTCAAATTCACTGTTTATTACCGTATACTGTCTCCTTAAATTCGGTTCTTTTATTGTCCCCTTATTCGTTCGCTTTCAGTTCATCTAATTATTTTCACTGCTTTGCTTGGCATGCAGCGAATTTAGAAACTATTAGAGTTACCATTATATATATATATATATATATATATATATATATATATATATATATATATATATATGTGTGTGTGTGTGTGTGTGTGTGTGTTTGAAAATGTATAAAAAATAGGAAAGAACTGGTTAGGTAAATAATCCAAAGTTCTTTAGTATTTTTGTTATTATTTTTAAAAAATAGTGCTCGATACAAAAGTAGAGCATAAATATAATTATTTATTTAAAAATATGATTCCAACACGCTACATAAGAGCTCTCATGTAGCGTGTTGGAATCATATTTTTAAATAAATAATTATATATATATATATATATATATATATATATATATATATATATATATATATATGTCATAAAGAAACAATTTATTAAAAAACATTGAATAGCAATATTAATGTGATTAATGGCGAAATCACTTCGCTAACAAGATATAATGAGACATTAACTTACTATCAATTTCTTGAATAATAAGTTTTCGCCATTAATCACATTAACATTGCTATTTAATTCTTTGTATAAATTGTTTCTTTCTGATATACAATATAAGCTGCACACTCTAATAGATATATGTGTGTGTGTGTGTGTGTGTGTGTGTGTGTATTTAGGCAGCAATTCTTCTTTCATGCTCATTTCATTGAATACCACAGACAAGGTGAATTGATTTAGTTTTTTATACAATTTCTCATGCGATCTAATAATTTTTGCAGATGATAAATTATATGAAAACTGTTCGAATGTTGTTTTTTTTCCGAGCGCTTTCGGCTATACATTTAGCCATTTTCAAGGATGAAATATTTTAACTGTTAAATAAGAAATAGTTTGTTGCATGTATGTATTTATATAATGTTTTCATTTTTCAAAACCCGGTCAAAATATTGTGTCCATGTTCAAAGTTTATATTATTAAGTGTTGTTGTCTTTGGTTTTATTAATAAGGCTTCCATTATTTTTAGTCTTTATTTGCATGTAGATGATGCTTCCCGCCTTGCTTGGGGTGAAATGCTTTAAAAAAAGCAAAACAAGTATGTTACGAATTGTGTCCGATAGGCCTCCATGAATATTTAAATGAGATCTAATTGAGCTATGGTCAGAAATGTGTAGAGTGAGTCTTCGTGTCAAACATGTTGTAGTGTGGCCTATATAAATATTTACGAATTTTGATTGATCAGGAATACAATTTCAATGGGCATTTAAATTCGTAAATAATATTTGTCCTATTCAATTTTGTTCTAAAAGGTGAATTATTATTTTTAACTATAAGGCTAGAAGTTTTAAATTTTATATAATTTATCATCTGAGAAGTAAAACATAATTAGATCGCATGAGAATTTGTATAAAAAAATAATCAAAGCACCTTGTCTGTCAATAAAATGTGCATATATATATATATATATATATATATATATATATATATATATATATAGTGTTACATTGTAAGAGTTTTTTACGTGCCAAAACTACTGGTTCTTTTTCCGTAGTTTACTGGTGGGAAAACATTTTAGGCATGTAGTTTATATATATATATATATATATATATATATATATATATATATATATATATATATATATATATATATTGATACACGTTTCATTAAATATTATAGACAAGTGTGGTCTATTTTATGTAAATTTTTTTCGTAACGTCTGATAAGTTTAATAACATTATCGTTGAACGAAGAAAGAAATTCACAATAGTGATCCATATTCTTTTGTAATACAATCTAAGCTTTCGCCTTACTTAAGCCATTATCAAAGATGTCAATTACAACATATTAAACAATATACGGACAAGACAGTGATGATAGTCTGTCATTGTTCACATAGATGATTTCTAAGCAACGATAAACACGTGCATAAAGACGCTAGAAGCGAAAATCGCACCGCATCACATGACGTCACACATGACCACATGAGAGTGAATTGAGAAGTATAAAGTATGGTAAGCCGTTGGTATAAACCAATGACTTCTGTTACGGTTGGTTCAATTAGAAATTCCAATCTCCTGAAGAAGGCCAGAGCGGACAACGGCCGAAACGTCGTGATTATCTCAACAAAGATGACAACAATCCGAACAATGAAAATAGGTCATGGCATATATTTAAGTCTCTATCTATCTCAGTTTATTCATATCTGTCTATCTATATTTATCTATGTTTATTCATATCTATCTATCTATCTATCTATCTATCTATCTATCTATCTATCTATCTCAATGTATTCATAACTATCTATGTAAATCTGTTTATATCTGTCTCAGTCTATTCGTATCTATCTATCTATCTATCTATCTATCTATCTATCTATCTATCTATCTCAATGCATTCATAACTATCTATATAAATCTATTCATATCTATCCCAGTCTATTCGTATCTATCCATCTCAGTTTATTCATATGTATCTATCTATATCTATCTATCTATCTATCTATCTATCTATCTATCTCAGTCTATTCATATCTATCTATCTATCTATCTCTCACTCTCTCTCGCTCTCTCTCTCTCTCTCTATATATATATATATATATATATATATATATATAGATGTGTGTGTGTGTGTCTACACATACATACAAGGAATTTTAATATTTTTATAACTTTTCTTCTTCTTATATAAACTGGGCCAGAGTTTGGTGTATAGGTTTCATTTCGCTGTTATCTGTTCAAGATTTTAATAGCATGAAACAAAAAATTAGAAATATCGATGTCATTTATTTTAGCTCCTTAGAAGGACAATTATAATATAAATTCCATTTTTAATGTATGTTAGCGGTGGTGAGGAAATACTATTTCACTTCTTGGCGCTATTTTGTGCAATGTGGAGGCCTATTAAGTTAATGTAAAACTTTCCGAGCGCCATCTTTTCTCCATTAGGGAAATCTTTAACGCATAACCAAATGTTGAAAACCACCAGACATAGAATATAATGGCCCCAAAAACACAACATTGATGTGATGTTATGTTTTGAGGACGGTGGCTTAGTAGGAGTTGGTTAGACATGTGTTATTGTCATTCATTTGTTAGTTCAATCGTTGAACCTGTTAGTAATATACTGGGTCAGCGGGACCGAGCAATAACTGGCATCATAAGGACAAAATAATCAAGAGATATCCTATATCAGTCAAAATAATGGACGCCTGATGATGGCCAGAGGGTATTTGGTCGAAATGTTGTCTATAATAACATGTATAATAACAAGACGAGAACAATAGTTGGGAATAACTATATTATATCGAAAGTAAGTATATTTACCAAATGAGTTACAGTGTTCTTTTTTTTTTTGGCGGAGTGGGGGGGATCCTTTCAGACTCTCGTGACTCTCTACAGATTCCTGCCTTTTGTTTCTATAAATAATTTTGGCCCATGTTTTGTCATCCATTCACACCCTTAATCTCGTTTAGTTGATTACTAATGATTTCTCTTGCCTTTTTTTTTTTTTTTCATCAGTAATCCCCTAGGCCCTCTACCTTTTTTCAATGCAAAATAAGGGAATTATCGGAATTTATTGAAATTTTCAGCATTTATTCAATTCAATGAAATTTACACTGAATCATTTCTTCCCCTTTCAAGTTTTGCGGAAACACTTTTTTTCATGTCAGTTAACACTCCTTTACTTAGCTCCTGGATAATCCATACTTGTGAATTTTGGATGTTCCCAATTTACACATTTCATAAATCTATATCCCTGAAAGTGTTAGATCATTAAAAAGATTGTACATATTGAATGTAAAAACATCGACAATATGGCCCGAAATCTTAAGAAAATACTTTAAAAAAAACTCAGAAATTATGGCGAGTTGCTGATATTCCTAATTTTATTATAATATACTGTATATTTTTTCTTTTCATAGAAAAAAAATCTTTAGTATATATTTATTTAAAAAAAAAAATCCTTTCCCCCTAAGCAAGGCAGTAAAGTCACTGAGATATATGGGGTTACTGAGTGTGAAAGAATAAGATGAAAGGGAAACGTTATTAAAAGAGCAGGAACAATAAACGAGGAATCAATAAGACAGTAGATAACGATTGACATTGCATTTAAATTTTTGAATATCAAAATTGGCTGGAAAGCATGGTGTTGGAAAAGAGATCCACAAGGGAGAAGTGCGAGAAAAGAAATTATTAGCGTAGAACTTACAGTTACATATAACCAATTCAACAGTGAATTGATGTGACCTAGTTGCCAATCTGGTACTGCGCTTAAATTCATAAAGTCTAGGTACCAAAATCCAAGATGATCTCCCATAAATACTTTACCGACTAAGCTGTTGTAACAGTAAGAAGCTTTTATATCTATTATTAATTTTGACAAAATTCAGTCTGTATTGTGATACAGTTGTGGCATATGTCTTTACAATTTTTACATTTTTTTATTAATTACACGAGTTGTTAAGACTAATATCCTCACCGTTACTGGATTTAATGCGACGTTTCGGCCGAAGTATTCTCTAGCCATCTTCATTATCTGAAAGTCAATTTGAATACGTCTCATCTCTAAAATAAGGTACTTCATTCTTTATTAAGTATGTATTGTACCTCTTTCTTTCTTTGGACCTGGGAACAACAGCAATAAAGAGATGCTTCCACACTCCTGAAAACCTCCAGTCTCCCGATCGGAGGCCTTGCTGCCGGATGTAGTATATCGTCATACGCAGAACTAACCTTGCTAAGCTTTTTGCTTAGCAAGGTTAGTTCTGCCTTTTCTTTATATTTTAAGAAATAAGGAATATTTTTACAAAATCTCGTTAATCTATAAATTTACGATTTTTTCTTTCTTTCTTTCTTTCTTTCTTTCTTTCTTTCTTTCTTTGTCTTCTCATTCGTTTTAGTTTCAGGTTCAGTTTCATGTCGAACTGAATTAAACTCTTAAAATAAATAAATAATATTTCCAAAAAAGAAAATGAAAGATATTTTGTTTTCTTAAGTATTTCTTGTTTTGTTTATCTTTCATACTCGCTAGCCTCCATTTTTCTCGATCAGTTTTATTTCTGCTCCTCAACACCGATCACTTTCACAGAACACTGTTCACTCTGTATAAAGCCCAAGAGCCACTCGAAGTAGAGCGTCACAGAGTAAGTGGCACAGTTTATGGGTCTTCAACTGATTTTTGAAGTGTTTTAATTTATCTTTTGTCAGTATCCATCAAATTAGCTAATGGAACTGGGCATGTGTTTCATTTCCATTTTTGTTTTAAAATTGATGAAAATCTTAATTTTTCATTTTTTTGCGAATTAACTTTCAAATAAAACAAAAAATTAATGTAGCTTTATAGAAAATCTGTGAAGTTACCTAATTCTTAGCATTCCTTGGTAGAACCACGTTGCTTAAAGTCTCTTCCTCATGAGTGAAGAAATTGCCCATTATTCGCTACAGGATAACTTACGATAAATCATGTAATTAACCTTTAGCCCTCTGCATTTTTAATATTACTCCCCTTTCCACTGCATTCTTTTTCAAGGCCACTCAATTGAAGTATCCTTATTGTTAATTTCACACAAAGGTGTTTTCTGTTGCCATAGCAGGATATGACAACACAACTATGTAATTCAAACAAATTCAAATTCAGGGATTAGAGTCACCTTCAGTAAACTTGAGTGGCAGGATAAAATTTGCACAGTAAACGAAGTCGCATACAGAGTGATAACGGTTAAGTGCCATCCGTGATACATGCTTGGTTGATCATGTGTCTTTCGATTTATGACTGGCTAGGTAGAAGATTTTCTCGCAGGAGGTTGCCATTCTGCAGTTGCCAACTAAGTCTGCAGAACCAACGAAGTTTTTGGCTATGACGAGATGGATTCATAATCTTTCCCAAGAGTATTTGTGCGAATGTAACGAACCCGACTCTAATTCGAACTCGGGTCTCCGATTTCGTGTTTCTGGGCCATTATTCATTACACCAACCACGCATAACTACGGCAGTTCACTGAAAAATCAAAAACAAAAACTAAAAAAAAAGTTTCATTCTTCGACAAATTTTATATTTCTCAACGTTCTTCTCATTCATATAATCTAAATCTGTTTTTTTTTTTTTTTAATTTTTGTTCATGTAAGAAAGACGAATTAGCAAAAAAAAATAATTCTATACTTGTACTATTAGTTGTGTTTGTTTGTTTGTTTGTTTTTTTATTATACAAAAAAGTTCTATTCTGGGATTCGATAAGAAGAACAATACCCAACAGCCACAGACGACATATTCCTCCTACACAGACCACGTGATTCAGACATGGTTCTTAACGATGAACAGAAACCCGCCAAGCCGACGCGCCTTTTCATGTAATTAAAACCCTCTTACCATCCAACACATGGCACTGATTTTCAGTTCATAAACCTCTGAATTACTTTTCTGTCTTCTCATTGGCTTTAGTTTAAGGTTCAGTTTCATGTCGAACTGAATTAAACTCTTAAAACAAATAAATAATATTTCCAAAAAAGAAAATGTAAGATATTTTGTTTTCTTGAGTATTTCGTGTTTTGTTTGTCTTTCATACTCGCTTGCCTTCATTTTTCTCGATCAGTTTTATTTCTGCTTCTACTCCACAACACCGATCACTTTCACAGAGCAGACCCCCTGATTTTTCTCCAGTTATTATTGTTTTATAACAATGCTAACGCTGTACAAGACCCAAGAGCCACACGAGGTAGAGTGTTACAGAGTTTATGGAGATATGTCGGGACGGTTTTTGTTTTCTTGAATATTTCGTGTTTTGTTTATATTTCGTTCTCGCTTGCCTTCATTTTTCCCGATTATTTTTGTTTTTCCTTCTACTCCACAACACTGATCACTTTCACAGAGCACACTCCCCGATTTTTTATAACAATGTTCACGCTGTACAAGGGCCAAGAGCCAGTCGAGGTAGAGCGTTACAGTGTAAGTGGCACATTTTATGGAGATATGTGGGGGACAGTAAGCATTAATCTCAGACTTGAGCTGATTAAGTTGTTGGGACAGTGACGGTTAATCTTAGACTTGAACAGGTTAGGTTTGTTGTAGTCGGGAAAGCATACTCTTGGGAGTTGGTTCCACAAAACGGCAATTCATGGGAAGAAGCTGCTCGAATGGAACTTCCATCTCACCAACGGAATACGAAGAGAACGGGGGTGGCAGGTCTTAGTCGTGAAAGTTAAGCCCTGGTGGAACTAATGAATGTAGTTCGTCCGAGCATTTTCCATGGAAATAGCGAAAGTATAGTGAGTTGTTCTCTTCATGAGGTTCCTTGCTTTAACATGTATTGTAGGCATCGCCACTAATTCGCTAAAAAAAGATCATATCTTGATGAAAAAAAAACCCCAAACTTAATAAAAACAAAGTTTTATCGTCAAAAATCTTTCTGTTATTATTAAGAGGAATGACCAAATTTTTTTTTTATTTTTTATTTAATCCTTTTTAGATCGTTCGAAATTTTGTTTAAAAGTCGTGTATTTTTTTGCGTCAGCGCTGGGGGTAAATATTCATCAAAGTTTAGTATAGGAAATTTTAGCGTCTTTTTTACGGTGAAAAATAAATTGATTTGGAAATTCTTGCAAAAATCAAATAACTGTCGGATTTTAATGAAACTTTCTGAACTTATTCACAAATGAGTGAAATTATCTTTGATTTTTTTTCTTCTGCTACAACCTTATTTAATTTTATGAAATTTCGAGAAATTTAAATTTCACTTTCATATATTATTTAAAGGAAGGACTTGTTGGAGAATTTAAATCGTTAATTTGTTTTTGTCAAACAGGAACTAAAACCTGCTCTGAATCGTAAAATAAAAAAATGCAATAAAACTAAGACATTATTTTATTAGAAAAGCTTTTAATTGCTTTGATGAATAAGGTTATATTATGGACCTTATTGTGTTAAAGAAAAACGTTTTTGCAATGAATAATGAATTTCACAAAAATTGCTTTCATTTTTTAAAAATTTTAATTAAAATAATTTATAAAGTTTCAAATCTTTTACATTTCTGTACTAATTTGCCTATTTTAAGTGATATTATTATTAAGTCAAAATTACATTTACTAATCATAAATGGAAAAGCTTTGTACAAATCATCAAACACCAGTTTTTTAAAAGAATTAAAAAAAATATTTGTGTATAAACGCGTCGATGTTTATAAATTCGGATGTTCATACACATAAGAACATACAGAAAATAAGTGATATAACTATAGTAAATCTAAAGGCAGAAAGTATCTACAATTCATTAAAATATTACATTACAGAGAATATTTTCCTAAATTATAAAGATTTCTGAGTATTTTAAAATTATATAAAAAGTCGCTCACGTTATAGAAAACATTAGATGAAAATCCTCGTGTTACTAAGCTGTCAACATCTTAAGAACAGCTACCGTCGTGATAACTACATTTTAAACTTCAAGTAAATAATTCTTGTTTCAAATCAGATTAATTGTACTTTAAATCAGCTAGTATTCTTCAAATAAAGTATATTTAAGTTTTGGAAGATTTTTTAACTCTAGAACACTAACCATCAATTAAAGTTACACCACAACTAACCATGGGTATCATACCCGATTTTGAAAATATCAAAAAAAATATTTAAAATATAAATCTTTATTTGAAATATTTTACATGCAGGCACTTCAAACTTTGTACTTTGAGTTAACATTAATAGGAATTGAAAAACATTATTTAGATAAGAAAATCAGGTACTGAAAATTGTAATTAAAAATAGGAAAATTTGCGCTGGGTACTATATGCCGATGATTAGTGTTCTTGGGTTAATAAAGAGAACTACTTTGTGATGAGCGATGAACGCGGCTGTTTTTAGCAGCGTTCATCGCTCATCACAATGTAGTTCTATTGAAATGAAATCAGTTTTTTTTTTAATCAAAAAACAAAAGTCTTTCCAGTCAATTTAAATTCGATTTGAAATAAACCAAAGTATTTTACAGATTGGAAATATTAAATTTAATCTATTAGCTTGAAATTAAAACTAGCTCTCTGGTTGGAACCAGGAAGAAAATGAGTATACAACAGAAATCAAAGAAGATAATAATCATATTTTTTAATCGAATAAACATTAATCTATTATTTAATTAAAAGAAGATTTTTTAAGTAATTTATAATCACGCAGCAAAAATAACGCATTTCATGAAATATAAGAACAATTTTTTTTCCCTCCAAAATAACAAAAACAAAGTATCACATCCGGGTTCTGTATACTAAGCTGCAATATCTGGTAGGCTAATGTTTAACCAGATGCTACTTGACAACCAGTATTTGTACCTTGTCTCATTCCATAATACTATACAGAGGAGGTTTATATATGAAGTTAAGCTGTCTTGTCTGCTAATGATGGGATATTTAATAATAAGAGTGGTGGAAATATGAACAAAAAGAAAAAAAAAGTCTAAATGAAATCGGCAAGACTATATACCTAAAAATATATATTTGAAAAAAATTAATTTAAAATTTCAGCGTTCCCACTCGTTCGGGCGCATACGTAATCGCATCAATGTAGACATCATTTTAGTTTAGTCACATGAAATCCTAAGGGACAAAAAGACATCACACGAAAGTTCTTTGCCACTTTGTCATAGATTTTCCTAAACTATAAACGTTATTTTCAGTGTCTAAAAGTGTTTCAATTACTTAAAAACTGGAATCAATAACAATCGGCCGAGATTCTGAAGTCTTTTGCTTCCGACAGAAATCGAACCAGCATCTATCTTTTTTTTCAGTCAAAGCGTGACGATACCAGCTTGCCCATGATGATGAGGCTGACAGGCGTGAATTACCTGAACAACTTGGCTAATAATAGGAGAGTAATATATACTCTCTATATATAGATATAACTGTTATTAGCGGTAGTATGTGTGCGTGCGTGCGTGCGTGTGTGTGTGCGTGTGTGTGCGTGCATGCTTGCGTGCATGTGTTTGTGTATGCGTGTGTGTGTGTATGCCTGCGTGCGTGTGCGTGCGTGTGCGTGCGCGCGTGTGTGTGTATGCGTTCGTGCGTGTGTGCATGACTGACGCCATAGACTAATAGTACTTGTATCTAAACTAACGTTTCTTTTTATAAATATATGTTTTCGGTATATAGTCTAACCAATTTCATTTAGTATCTTTTTTTTTTGTTCATTTTCCACTACTTTTATTATTAAATATCCTACAGTGTGTCATAAAAGAAGATCTACCAAGTAAGGTGAAATGTTATAAGGACAAGGACATCAATTTACTGTGGATGATTTTAGCCGTTAAAGCACTTTCTATAGATTTTCGTCTGAGTAAATTACTTCTTCTTTTAATTAAAGTAGAATTTTTTAAATAAAAAATTATGGTCAGTCTCATTATGTGGAGCAACTAATTCATTTAATGTCTTATTTGGTAAGGGTACCTCGAAGCGGTATAATGGTTAACAAGCTTGGCTCGCTAGAACAATTACGACTGAGTAGTGCCCCCTACTTTCGGCCTTGTGCCACATCTAAGCTACGCTTGGAAAATCACTAGGGGCACCTCGAGGCGTTGTAATAGCAAGCTTGTCTCGCTAAACCAGTTACGACTGAATAGTGAGTTCGATCCTCACTGGGTGCCCAATACTTTCGGCCTTGTGCCACATCTAAGCTATGCTTAGAAAATCACTGGTGTGTAAATCGCTCTTTAGAGTAGTTTGGAACACATCTATTTATCATCGCTCAGATGCATCTCTGTCTTTGTGCAGAGTGCAATCAGGGGCGACTCCGTCAAAGGAGAAAGTCGAAACTGAGGAAAATTATACTGAAAGGTGCTCAGCCCTGGGGAACAGCTTCCCGTGGCCGCGCCCTTTCATTGCACCAGAGAGAGGGGCGGTTGCGGGGGCAGCGGGCAAATTTTGTTCCTGGCCCGGATTTACGCGCTCGGGTCCCCATCTTAAAAAAAGACCTTGTGTCACAACTCGTCTTAGTGGGGAGACAGAGTAAATACCTACTGCCTTATTTGATAAAAGATCCCTTTAGTTTAATCTTTTATTTAAATTCCTTGAGGTTTCTCCGATGTATTCCTTGTGGAAATTATTACAGGTAGTAGATTAAATTCCTCCATCATACTACAGCTTATTATGTTGTTTTATACTAATTAAGTTTTTATTGTTTTAGAAGTAATTGTAACAAGTTTTATGTTAAGTTTAAATGAATTCTTTGTATTAGGTTGGTGCAAAAATAATGACGTAATAATGTCGTTTTTTTACGTTAAAAAATACGTCAAAAACGACATTATTACGTCATTATTTTTTTAACCAACCTAATACTTCTGTTTGTTATACTGTTAATTTGTTGAGTTTGTTATCATAGTCCACACTGCTCTGTTTTGAAGTATTTTACGAACGCTTTACTTGGCGTTGAATAGTTTTCCGATATACACGCAAACACACACATACTCATTATGGATAAAATATATCACCATTGTGGAAAGAAAAAAATCGACAAATAATAAATTTTTACGGGAATTGTTTTAAAAATTTTAGAATAATTTATAAACTTTTGAATCTTTAAAAATTTTGTATTAATTTGTAGTGGTTAGATGATAAATAACCCCCCATCCCCCCCCAAAAACCTATTTACTAATCATAAAGTTTATCACAATTCAAGAACACCCTGGATTTTAAAAAGAATTAAAAATGTTTTTGCTTGTATAAACGTGTCAGTCAGGAAAGTTGTGAGTTTTTCTTTTCTTCTAATTGAATTCCTGTCACAAAACAAAATGAATGTTAAATTATTTTAGAGCAACTGGTTTAAATATCAAATATTCTCATTATGACAAACACTAGTTCACCCGTGTCGTCATAAAATTAGAATAATTTTGTAATTTAAAATGTTTTACAAGCACATTGAAAATAGGAAATCACTATCAATTTGTCAGTGAGCTGAAAACTATTTAAGATAGAACAATTGATCCCTTAATTTTGAAATGCTCTTTTCATTACATCATCAAAAGATTCCAACATATACATATACATACACACACACACACACACATATATATATATATATATATATATAGATAGATAGATAGATAAATAGATAGATAATGAGAGAGAGAAGAGAGATAGCGAGAGATTGAGAGGGTGACATTTATATAGACATAGATAGAGGAGAGAGTAACAGATATATATATATATATATATATATATATATATATATATATATATATATATATATATATATATGTGTGTGTGTGTGTGTGTGTGTGTGTGTGTTGGAATCATATTTTTAAATAAATAATTATATATATATATATATATATAGATAGATAGATAGATAGATAGATAGATAATGAGAGAGAGAAGTGAGATAGCGAGAGATTGAGAGGGTGACATTTATATAGACATAGATAGAGGAGAGAGTAACAGATATATATATATATATATATATATATATATATATATATATATATATATATATATATATATATATATATATGTGTGTGTGTGTGTGTGTGTGTGTGTTGGAATCATATTTTTAAATAAATAATTATATATATATATACATGTATGTATGTATGTATGTATTTGCAACTATGGACGAAAGCATCAGGAAATAAAAGCGTTATCAAAAGTAAATTTCAAATCTATTGCTAAATTCTCTAACATTTTCTGTTCGTCATTAAGACGATAAAGCCAAAGTACGTAAAATTTAATAAAATATTAGAATGCTTAAAATATTGAAAATTTTAAATTTGGATAGATGAAATAAAAATATCCAAAAAGTCGTTTACGTTGTATTCGTCATGTAATTTTATTACAGTTATTTTCCCCTTACATAAATCTCGCAAACGTCAGGTTACCGAAAAAATAGTCAACATCTTATTAAACCACTCACCTATGTGTTAAAAAATACTTTTCTGCGATATTTTGAACAGTAAGTAATATTTGTTTTAAATCAGATAAATTAAAATTTCAATCTGTTAATCTTCCTCAAATAATTTTTCAGAAAAGTATGTTTTATTTGTGAGAAATTATTTAATAAAGAGAATTATGCACTGTTGACATATTAATCAATGAGGTCGATTTTAGCGATTTAAAAAAGGTTATTCCAATTAATTTACATTCGACATTATTTTAATACATTATTTTTATAGATACAAATATTTAAGTAAATGCTCTGTTTATAATAAACAGTATTAAACACCATTTACTGGCTTGAATGTCCGAGAAAATACTCGTCCTCCAACGGGAATCGAACCTCTATCCTATACGGAACCGTCATATAGCCTGGCGTGCCTTAAACCGATTGGGCCACGGAGGAGCATTCGGTTAGCAAGGTCGATTTTACTGTCTTTAAACTACAATCTTCCATGAATCTCTCACGTACATTCATATCTCCTCATGGCGTATCCAAATGTAAACAAATGATGTAACACATTATGAAATGGACAAAGTCCGACAATTATTTTAAGACATTTTTTTATGTTTATACATTCTTTTTATAGATACAAATATTTAAGTAAATGCTCTCTTTATAATAAACAGTATTAAACAACATTTACCGGCCTGAATCAAGAGTCGCGACTGAAAGAAATTGCCAATGAAATAGCTAAAAATGAAGATTGCCATAACTTTACCCAAGATCAAAACACCGAAAAATACAATCAAAATTCTGACAGGGTCTCATTCATCATTATCGGAATTTTGATGCCATCGCAAAAATACTACACGACAGCAATAAAGACATTGTGCAAAAATACCACAATATCAAAATATCGTTTATTTCCCAACCCGCCTATCGTTTATTAGAAAAAAAATAAATACATCAGACAAATTTTAACAAATGCAAGCGTCCACACTCAAAACTCCATTGGAGTTTCGGATCGTTGTTCTCTGGAAAACCTTTATAGAAGAGGGAAATTCTATCACAAATTCACAGAGACACGTCACGATTTCTTCAGAAGGTAGCAATTGTACTGCTTCCCATTTAATATACGCTGTCCAATGTACCAAATATGATTTCATTTATGTGCGTTGCACAACGGAAAATTAAATAAAATATTCAATGGACACTGTATAATGTCAGCAGAACATTTTATTACAAACGACTGTCACGTGGACAAGCATCTTACGGTACACATGCTGAAAAAATGATTCAGAAGCTACCGATCTTTCGACCTTTAAAACGCATGAGGGTAGTTACGTATGCAAATTACTAAGTACTAAGTTCCCGCCTTGGGGAAATGAACAGAAGAGTTCCATAAGACTGTGACGTCCCCCCGGTGTCGCTGCGCCAAATGTGACGTCTGCCTAGCCGCGTTCGTCGTGCTATCCTGTCCTGTGACGACCAATTGGCTTGGTATTGGTCGCGGCACCAAATGTGACGTTCTAACCTTTTGGTGATTCGAATGGGAATCTGGTTAGATTCGGTATCAGCCTTGTCGTTCACAGCTCGCTTCCAACGTCTCTTCTACTGCCTCTTCTACAAGGGGTCTCTTATGAATAGGTGTCCGGTAGGGCTTCAATTTCACAGGGGGGTGATCGCCGGTGTTGATTTTCATTTTTACTGTGTGGATCTGGCCCAATTCCTTATCTGATTTGGCCACCACATCTCGATTATTTCTCAGCAGACCTCCCACCCTGGCCCTAAATTGATCAGGTGCCAATATATCTTCGTCCCCTATTCCTTCTGTTTGCTCTACGAGTTTTCCTCGTTTCTCCTCCAATCTCACTCGATTCAGAGTTCGTAGGGGTATTGCTTTTCCTATCTCTTCCCCTCTCTTAACCGTTATCGTCTTTTGGGCCTGGTTCACCATCATAATGGGCACTAATTCAGCTGCCTCTACTACTGCCTCACACAGAGTTACCTCATTTTCTTCTCGGTTCTTCCCTTCTACAGGGACCAATTGCAGGGTTCCTTTTCCTATTTTCTTCCCTGTCATTAGTCTACCCTTTCCCGACACCGCCGTTCTGGGGGGTAGCTTTACATCTTCCTCCACTACTATTGTTATATCTTCTTCCGGTGGGCATCCCAATGGCATTCTCTCGCCATTCACTACCAGCACAGTGGGGTTGAACTCTATCCGAGCCCTCTGGCTCTGAAGCCAATCTTCTCCCAAGATTGCTTCCGTACACAGGTTGGGGGTTACGTAGAATCTCTCGGTGCTTCTTATTTTCCCAATCCTCACGGGGAGCCTCGCCATCCCTCTTATCTCCAGGGGAGCTCCATCTGCCTGCGTGACTTCTAAGTCCGCTTCCTGCAACCCATTCTTCTGTTTCACCCGCCTGTATGCTTCCTCTATCAGCAATGAAACAGACGCTCCTGTGTCTATCAGGGCTTTCACTGCCCTACCCCCTATTTCTGCCCTACAGGATAGCTCCTTCCCCAGCGTCAGCGAAGAGAATACTTGGGCTTTCTTTTTCCTGGGTTCCCACCTTTGGGTCATCCCAGACATAGGCGCCGGTTGCAACAAACTCCTTTCATTCTTCTCATATGGGGGAGTCCTGCGTTTTCTGCACCTGGGCGGTCCCGGCTTGACCTCTCCCGGTCTCTTGCGGCTGTTCCTAAGAATACAACTCCTCTTCAGGTGCCCTGGTTTCCTACAAAACCAGCACCTTCTTGTTGGACAGTTTACCGGAAAGTGGCCGACCTGACCACATATCCAACATTTTACTTTTCGTCTCTTCAACTGAGCCACCCTCTCCCTTATTCCTGGGGGGCCTGCCCTCTACCTAAGTGGCTATCCTGACCACATGTCCAACGTTTTACTTCCCTTCTTTCTATCTGGGCCACCCTCCCTCTTAATTCTGGGGTGGCCCGCTGGCTTTTCCCTGGTCTTGTCTCTTGGGCTCGGCCTTTTTTATCAATATTGGTGGGGCACCTTTTCTCAACCCGCACCACTTGGCTAGGGGTCCCTTCTTCCCACACCTAGTACATTTATCCCGTCCGAAGTCTGGGGGCAAACCCCACTTCGTCGGACATTCCGCTGCTCTGTGGTACGCATGTCCACATGTCCAGAAGACCAACCCGTATCTACCCGGCGTTGGCTTATAGAACCCATGCCTTGTTGACCAAGCCTTTCTTGTGGGATCCCCTTCCCACACCTCAGGCTCATCCACCTCTAGCTTGACCTTCCGATTCCACGCGGGGCGTCTACCTCCTTCCCACTTTCTTCCGACCTCTTGACTTAGCTCTTGCTTCTTCCCACCTCTTTTTACTTTCTCCTAAACTCCCTGGCTCTCTTTGGCCAGCGCCACTGCTGCCGATAACCTTAGCGGTCCTTCCTTCAACACATCGTGACGAACACGCTCGTCATTGAGCACGTCCACATACAGACCAGCCAACTGGGCCTGCATGACCGCATTATTTCTCACTACCTCTGGGAAAGCTAACGATGACAGCTTCTCCGTTCGGGTCCCCAATTCTCCAGGGGTTTCGTCCCTCAGCTGCGTCAACTTCAGGAGGGCTCTCATGGCCTCTATCGCCGTCCCCTCGTCAGCGAACTCCCTAGTTAATAATTCTTCCAACCTTTCCCATGTCAAGTGGGGCTTACTGGCTAAGATTCCTTTTATAAACTCAGACGATTTCCCTCTGGTGGCATCATACGATAAATAAAGGTTTTCTTGGTCTGAGAGTCCATATATTATGCGGCTCTTATCCAGGACTGCCAGCCAGTTTTTAAAATCCCTTGAACTCCCATCAAAGTACGGGACCCTCGGTCCACCCAATAATTTTCTCAGGTCTTCTGGCAATCCCTGTTCAACCCCCTCTTCCTCTATGTCTACCCTATCTGGCTCGTAGTCAGACATATTTAACACAGCAAAAGAAAAACAATCTGAGCAGCAACAATCGAGATTGGGAGATCAACCGAAAATAAAGTGTCCTACCTGACAGACGATTTCCGCTCGTTCTTCTCAGGTTCCAGGTTGTCGTACTAGAGTATCTGGAACCGTATGGTTATAGCCAACCAAAGTCCTTTGGTTCCCACTCTAGCCTGTTTCAATTTGAGTCCTTGAGACGCCGTGTGTTATCCTGGTCGAAATTTTTCTGCAACTCCTGTGGCAGCGGCTGATCCAGGGTTTTATCCTGCTGTCACGGCACAAATTGTGACGTCCCCCGGTGTCGCTGCGCCAAATGTGACGTCTGCC
>OZ010600.1:95009890-95017390 GCA_963932145.1 Acanthosepion lycidas
ACAGTGCAAATGTAAAATGAGACATAACTGTCAATCTAGTACTGCGCTTAAATTCGTGGTACCAAAGAAGAAATCTCATCCGAACAATTACCATGAAAATATTTATAGAAAAGTGAAAAGGAATTTATATAACGGCGGTGGGAAAGTGACTGAAGCCGAGATACCAGATCAACAAGTTTGGTTTTCGTGACTACTGGCGGCTCTGTAATAGTGTGTTAAATAAGAGTTTGTCTGACTTTTCACTTACAGCTGAGTCTCTAGTCTGTGATTACTTGAGAAAGGTATGAATGTATTAATTCTGCTTCCAGGTACAAATTGAATAACAGGGCAGATTGAGCCATGTTTTATAACCAGTCTAGGAGAAGGATAACCCTGAATTCAGAACTCATTCACCTGAAGCTCTACAAAGACGGTTAAATCTGGAGTGTAAATACTATTCCTGTAAAACAATTTCTTGTTAGATTTCACTTGGTATGCCTCAATGATCCCCAACATGAGGCACATGCCTTACCTGTGGGTTTATGGTAATATTTGGGGAGGGGCATGTGAAGGATGTATACCCTTCGGCTTACTATACCAACATGAGCTCAAATTTCATTTTGCATTATTATTTCATGATTAAAATGATTAAAGTATATTACAAAATAAGCTTTCATTCAAATATTTTATATTTCTACCCTTTTTATATGTTTTGAAAACTATATATATATATTTAACTATCTTTTTCTTTTTCAATGTTTTTCTTTCATGGATGCCATGGTCTTTGGGGACTTGTTTAGAGACCAAGTTAATGGCCTTTTAAGTTTCTTTCACATGAATTGCAGTAAAATTTTGAATATATAAGAATTAAATATTACAGAGAGGCGCCAGAATTTTAGAAATACCAAAGTTGGTCTTGGCACCAAATCGGGTGGGAACCAGTGGTATAGATAATTCCACCCGTCGTTGTCGTCTTTATCTCGTATCCAAGAATTTGTATTTTTCTTTGCTGATGACGACATTTACTGCCAAAGTGCAGATTCATAACTAGAAGTTTCACGAAAACTTGCTCCCGTCATCCATTCTCTATCGCCGTTTGGCGTTGCAAGAGTTGGTTGGAGGTGAAATAAAAGAGTAAAGAGTAGAAAGAAATTGCCGAGGGTGTGAATTTATTTAAGGTGGCCCACAACTTGCCAGGAAGTGACTCACACACTTGATCAAATGACATTTAGCACATATGGAATAAAACATACAAAGTCCAGTTATGAAACTATAACAGACTGCCACTGCCACTGTTATCATTTCCAGTGGCGCCTACTGTACTATGTCTATCATGCGTAGCCCTCTTTATCCGCTTATTCCACCGTTTACAATACTAGTAGATCACAATTATCCAGATAAACTGACACCAACGGGCAATTGAGCTCAACGAAGGTTTCATGCTAAAAACATAAAACAAAGAATTTTGCGAATCAAAATCAGACTACATTGGGAGATGGCTCCCCGGCTATATTCCTACCTTCTTAAGATATGATGTTTCAGAAAATAAGCGATAATGATTCTCCATAGCTTTCTTTGAATATATATAGACTTTGCATGACTATTGTTCTTTGGAAATATTTTTTTTATGTAAATTCAACGCGCCCTTTCACACTTTTGATTTGAGTAGTCCTTCTAATAAATCGGAGGCCAGCCGAGGCTAGGGACACAAGTCTACTCTGCTATTTATACCATAGTGATAAGAGATGGATGAGCACATGGCCGAGTGGTTAGAACGTTCGCTTTCTGGCTATGAGATCGAGGTTCGAATTTCACCATGGTCGATTTGTCGGGAAGGGGACATCTTGATATTATCATTCTGGAGGAGGTGATTCCAGCGTGCGGTAGCATTGGAAAGTGCAGGAAAACTATGCCACGGGTTGTCTCAAGACTTGTGAGACGGAACCCTTGATGGCTGTGCTAGCACGAAGTCACAAGTCATCGTGACCGAGCGTTTGAGCATGCTGGCCTTGTTCAAATTGTTGATCACGCTAGAAAAAACGCTCCTCTCTGAGAAAGTGTAAAGTTTGCCTAACATAGTTGGGGTATAAAACTCAGGTGGACATTGTGGTCAAGTGGACATTGTGGTCAAGTGGACATTGTGGTCAGCTGGACTTTGTGGTCAGGTGGGCTTTGTGGGTGTTGAACAAACACAAGATGCGCCTGAGTAAGCGTCTTCAGTTGCGATTAGCTAGCCGCCCTAGTAGACGGGTATCTTCGAATACGAGTGGCCAACCATTAACATGATAAGAGATGGATTCATGCCTTTCGCAAAGGCATTTGTGAGGAAGAAAACGAAACAGGCTAGGTTGGAACTCGAACCCGGCTCATCGAGATCACTTCCTGCGCCGATAACCCTTATAATAACAGTATATATTTAAATGATCTTGTTTGCCGTTGCCTTCTTGACACCGGTTACAACTAAGGCTACAACTAGGGTGTCAGACTTTGAAAGAAATAAAGTTAATCTTATAAAGTTATAAAATGCGGTGATTCTAATGGCGAATTTCTCATGTTGAACGATGGCGCAAATGTCGTCAGTTGTCGGTGACATGAATCTGTGTCTATGCGAAAAAGTCATTTGTCAGGTTATATCTTCTTCAAGCTGAAACGAGAGAACTTTGAAATCTGACGAATCATTTCGTTTTAGTCGAGATTGTGACCTTTCGTCGGGGCGATGCTAAACGAATCGTCGACTCGTCTAATTAAGCTCAAATTGACCGCCAAAACGACTGGCCCTGCAACAAGCAGCGAAACGTGCAACGGTAATGATTTTGTCTAACTCTTGTTGTTCGAAAACAAAACTTTCGCCAGTTTAAATCCTTTGTTGTGAATTTTAGTTGGTTGATTTTGTTTAGAGGCATATGAACACCTTTATGGGTTATTCAATGGCAAAATCTAAATATTTTGAATACAATCTTATGCCGCAAACTACAGAATTTTTGTACATAATTTTATACAGTGTAACCCGGATATAAGAGAGTTGGCGGGACCGGATAAGAAGTATCTTATATCCGGGTTTCTCTTATATCCGGGTTTGGTCTATTTTATATACATTAACACAGGCTCTAATTTGGGACCAGAGAAAATATTTCTTATATCCGGGTTTCTCTTATATCAGGGTCTCTTATATCCGGGTTACACTGTACTTTCAAAGTAAAGGTATTTTTTTTACACATATATGATAAAATTTATCGTTGGTAATTAAAAAACGTATTGCCGATATATATTTTTGTACTTCTGTTATATTAATTGTCATTTTGTTATAGAAATATGTTGCTGATCATTTTGCTATAAAATGTAATGTCAATTTTGCTATAAAAATACACTGTTTGTAATGTTTTTATGAAAATGCATTGCTGGTATTTTTACTATAAAATGTATTTTTTTTACTTTACTAGTGTTTCTTTTTTTATTTTTGTTTTGGGATTCACTATTTGCCTATAGCTGAGACCCTAACAGGTGCTACCACAACGCAGTCAGTGTGAATCTGGGAACAACAGCAATTAAGAGATCCTGAAACCCTCCAATCTCCCGAACAGAGACCTTTGCTACCCGGATGTAGTTTAACTTCATATCCAGGACGATGGGAGGCGAAGACTGGGCAGCTCCTGCCGTTATATGTCAGCAGCAATCTATTTTCGGTCTGATCTGAAGCTTGTAAACTTAGAGAATAGCAGAGAGTAGAGTTGACAGTGTGAAGAACTGGCATGCGACCCTACGGACAACAACAGTCCCCAAAGTATCATAGAGTTACACTAAAAAGTTTGTAAAATCTTCAACAATCAACGGTGGTACGTAAAAGTCTAAATTAATAATAAGTTTCACTATTTGCCGATAGCTGGGACCCAAACAGGTGCTACCACTCCGGGTTGGGGTAGACCTGGGAACAACAGCAATTAAGAGGTGGTTACACGCTCCTCAAAACCTACAATATTTTGATCAGAAGACTTGCTGCCGGATGTAGTTTATCGTCATGCCCTGGACTACTTTGCGTGTGAAATATTCATGTTATTTTAAATACTTGCTTCAAGCCATAATTCAAAATATTTCCAAGTTCTACAGAGAATTCTTTTTTTCAATAAATTTACCCCAAGCAAGGCGATAACGCCACCAAGACGCAAAGGGGAGGGGGCCACTGAAAGTGAAAGAGAAGAAAAAGACGTTAGAAGGAAAGAACCGGAAAACCAATCCTAAACAAGAAACAAGGGATAAACCTCTATTTCCTGTCTAAAAGACAGGGGAGGGGTGTGAACCGGACGATAGGCGAATATACTAAATATTTAGGATCAGAATAAAAAGAAATATATTTCAGGTGCAAAACATTTAAGTATGACGTCGATTCTTTTTTGCCTGTTTTATGTAGTAATAGTAGTAGTAGTAGCACTATTAGGAGCAGTAGTAGTAGTATTAGCAACAGCAGCAGTAGTAGCAGTAGTAGCAGTAGTGGGAGTAGCAGTAGTAGTAGTAATAATAATAATTCTTAACAGAGGAGCTCGCTTTAACAAAAGAAATAGAAAAATCACAATGACAACGTTAAACAATATTTCGACAATATGTCTGTCTTCAATTATATTTTTTCAAGTACAAAAATATATGAATCTGAGATGAGGTATTATGTACACTATTTACATTATTCGGACTATTGTCCTCATCTTTGTCGCCATATTTATTACAACGTTTCGGCCTTTCAGATGAGGTATTATGTACACTATTTACATTATTCCGACTATTGTCTTCATCTTTGTCAACATATTTATTACAATGTTTTGGCCTTTCAGTATCTGTCTATATTTCTGAGATGAGGTATTATGTACACTATTTACATTAATCGGACTATTGTCCTCATCTTTGTCGCCATATTTATTACAACGTTTCGGCCATTCAGTATCTGTCTATATTCTGAGATGAGGTATTATGTACACTATTTACATTATTCAGACTATTATCCCCATCTTTTTTGCCATATTTATTCCAACATTTCGGCCCTTCAGTATCTATCTATATTTCTGAGATGAGGTATTATGTACATTATTCAGACTATTATCCCCATCTTTTTTGCCATATTTATTCCAACATTTCGGCCCTTCAGTATCTATCTATATTTCTGAGATGAGGTATTATGTACATTATTCAGACTATTATCCTCATCTTCGTTGCCATATTTATTCCAACATTTCTGCCCTTCAGTATCTATCTATATTTCTGAGATGAAGGTATTATGTACAATATTTACATTATTCAGACTATTATCCTCATCTTTGTTGCCATATTTATTCCAACATTTCGGCCCTTTCAGTATCTATGTATATTTCTGAGATGAGGTATTATGTACATAATTTACATTAATTGGACTATTGTCTTCATCTTTGTCGCTATATTTATTACAACGTTTCGGCCTTTCAGTATCTGTCTATATTTCTGAGATGAGGTATTATGTACATTATTTATATTATTCGGACTATTGTCCTCGTCTTTGTTGACATATTCATTACAACGTTTCGGCCTTTGTACGCTCCGGCATTCTTCAGGTTTTAACCCTTTATTTCGCTCACTAGGGTAGACTGTTATCGTTCCACGTGCCATGTTTAATGGATGTCAGTTATCAGTTATCTCCTGCTAATTCCACTCTGAAAGTTCTCCACTGCCTTATCCGAGTATTGAACTCACACTCTTTGGGTCCTGTCAATGGATCTAACTAACGGCTTTATCCACTGTGCCATGGCACGTGAAACTAGAACAGACTACCCCTGTGAGCAAAATAAAGGGTTCAGTTCGACATTCTAACCACCTGAAGAAGGCCGGAGGGTACAACAGCAGAAACCTTGTAATAAATAGGGCGACAAAGATGAGGGCATTAGTCCGAATAATGTAAATAATTAAAAATATATAAATCTACAAAAAAAAAAACAAAAAAAAACAAACCCCAAAACATAAATCTTTGTACAAACGTTTCTTGTCTTGTAATGAAAATTTAACAACCATTTGACCCTTAAAACGCCTGAGGATAGTTACATATCGTGGAAGAATTACGTCAATCATTTTTTTCAACAACAACAACCGCAAAATTAATAATAATAATAATAATAATAATAATAATAATAATTGAAATCGAAATCTCCAAATGTGGCACACGGGAACATCAACAATCCCTGTTGTAGTAGGAGCCCTCGGATTGGTTGGAAAAGATTCCAATAGACTTATTGAAGGAATTCCTGGAAGCCCATGCCTTAAATAAATACAAAAAAAGTTCTCACGAGTACAGCCCACACTTTAGGAAGGGCTTTATCTATGTAAAATATGTGTGTTGTTTTTTTTGTTTTTGTTTTTGTTTTTTTTTAATTGCTTAGTGGAAAATGTCCTGATGCTATTTCTGAGCTTAGGTCTCTGGTTAGGACCCGGAAATAAATGAGTACACACCAGAAATGAAATAATAATAATAATAGCAATTGCTTTCCTATTACCTGCATATTGCAATGTACCTTTGAAGATCTACAAAAAATATCTAAAAAAATTGGAGCTCTTAGACTGATTGGGAAAAAAATTCCGATAGACACATTGAACGAATTCCTGGTCGTCCAAGCCTTAAAGAAATACAAAAATTTTACTCACAAGTGCAACTCACATATTATGAAGGGCAATATCTATGTAAAATCTGTGTGATTTTACGTTTTTTTTCTTTTTCAAAAAATGTTTAGTGGAAAATGTCATGATTATACACCAGAGATCAAAGGAATTGGAGCCCTCGGATTGGTTGGAAAAGATTCCACTAGACTAATTAAAGACTGGAAGCCCATGCCTTAAAAAAATGCAAAAAAATTTTTCTCCCGAATACAGCCCACACCTTACGAAGTGCTTTGTCTACTTAATTTTTTTTTTTTTTTTACAGTTGAAAATGTCATGATGCCATTTTTAACCTTAGGTCTCTGGGCAGGACCCGGAAAGAAATGAGTACAGATCAGAAATCAAAGGAAATAATAATAATAATAATAATAATAATAATAATAATAATAATAATAATAATAATAATAATGCAGACGTCATGACAGCATCACTATTTTTGCAGATGAAGCAAAAATTGAAAACCTGCTTATTTATCAGGACCTCGCCAGAGAGCTAATATGAAAGTGATGATATTCATCATTACTGAAATATATTTGTAAAAAGACTGTAAGAATTATAGATTTAAGGAAAAATTGATAATATTCAGATAATATTTCTGAAAATTCCTCGAATACTGAAGAGGGCGCTGGTGTAGGGAAGAAACTCGTTATCACTTTATCATTACCAAAAGAAACGAAATACTAAAGAGTAATGTTATTGTATGGAGCTTATCCGTCTTTGAACATTTGGTCATTGGCCAGGGTGCTAAACTATCTTAACCAACCAGCAGTTGGGGGCTGTATTTTTTTTTTTTTTGCTTTTTTTTTTTAATTATGATCGAACGCTGGATAAACTAAAGAAAGAAATTTGTGGGTGTTT
>OZ010600.1:95019890-95024890 GCA_963932145.1 Acanthosepion lycidas
TGATTTACCGGTCATTTTTCATCAAAGCAAAAACCGTGCACAACGACTAAATAATTATACAACCCCAAACTAATGTTATATAAAAAAAAGTATATGTATAGATCTATTAGATCTCTATATATATGAGTGCGTGTATATGTGTACGTACGTGTGTGTGTGTGAGTGAGTGAGTGAGTGAGTGTGTGGATAGATAGATAGATAGATAGATAGATAGATAGATCATTAAAGGCTAATCAGCTTTATGCCCATCAACTATTCCTTCTGCTTACAGAAAGGTGGCTGGTAGGACTTAATATATACTGATTCCCAGATCTTCAATTGATAATCAATATTAACCTTACTCACCACCGAAAACATGTCAGCGATTTAAGCCCGGAAACACTGTTGATTTTTAATGAAATGTTCAACTATTGCTAAACTTAATGCATTAACACACCTATGTAAATTGTCCACTTTTCCTTTGCCAATATTAAACTTATGAATATGCAACATTGCAACGTAACTCCTGTACCGATGTTGCAGGGGGTGGGTATGCTGATGCCATAGATATTTCATAAATGGGATAAAAATAGTCTTGAATAATAAAAAAAAATCATCGTTTTCTATAAAGTATTCCAACAAGTAGGACCCAAAACCTTTCCGTAACAGAAACTGTTATCTGAAACTTGAATGAATGTAATGGTGGCATATGCGGCAGTAAAAATGTAAAATGCGTGTAATTAATAAATACTAAACACTTTAAATATCTGGGTATATGGATCAGTTATATCAGATTTCGTATAAGAGATAAGACAACTGAATATAGAATAGGCTGCGCTAGAGGTAGTTTCGCCCAATACCACCACACGCTACATAACCAAAATATTAACTTAAAAACTTGAGTCCATGTTTTTAAATAAACACGTCAGCTATAGATTCTTATATGGATGTCGTGCATAGCGTCCAACACATGTCTAAACTATCAGCTGTACGAGGTCTGTTCACAAAAGAATCGGGATTGGTTCTATAAAAAGAAACTACAAAACATATTAATTCAACATTTAATCTGCTTCGAAGTAGTCCTCATCTGAAGCCACGCACTTTATCCATTATTGTTTCCATTGATCGAAACATTCGTGGAACATCTTGTCGCATTCTCTTGGATTTCCTCGAGGTCTTGAAACTTTCTTCCTTTCAAGTTGGATTTGAGGATCGAGATCTGGAAAAAATGGTGATTCACAGATCTAGGAAATGTTCTTCCTGACCCAAAACTAAGAATAGCTTTTCCTCTTGTCTTTTACTCATTCTGTCCTTCATAGATACACACTATCTGAAAACACACACATACACACACATTGACATATATATTTATGTGTGTATGTGTGTGTGAGGGAGAGAGAGAGATTGTATGTGTGTGTATGTATTGTTTCTATATATTCGAGGGGTCAGCGCTGTATACTGGGGAGAAGGCGTTTGTATATATACGAGGTCTGATCAAAAAGCATCGGGACTGGTCCTATAAAGAGAAAACTACAACACTTATCAATTCGGCATTTAATCTCCTTTGAAGTAGTCCCCTTCTGGAGTGACATACTTTATCCAGCGTCGTTTCAATTGATGCAAGCATTCCTGGAACTGCTTTTTTTTTGGATAACGAACAGCTGCCTGGTCGCATTCTCTTCGATTTCCTCAACATCTTGAAAACTTGTTCCTTTTCAAGCGGAATTTGATTTTTGAATTGGAAAAAGTCACAAAGGCCGAGATCTGGAGAATATGGTGTTCGTTGAGTATGGAAATGTTGTGCTTGGCCAAAAACCGTTGCACAAGTCATGGTCACTAGTGGCGTTAATCTGTGTCAAGCGGCTTTTCTTACAATATAAATAGTATCATCCATTATTTGTCTGAGATAATGGCTGGGTTTAATTAACTAAAGAAAATAATATGATCTTTATCTATTACTTAATTGATCATTTATTCTCTTTCTTTTGATATATCTTAATTTTTTCTTCCCTTCTCTATACAGAAGCTGAATAATATATTGGAAGTAACGTGGTTTTTAGACCTGGTGAATGTTGTCCTTAGCCAAAAACTGCGACAGAAGCAATTGTCACTGATTGAACCTCTGTGGTGTGGCGAGATGACCACACTCTACATAATTTGCTTCTAAGCACTACTACAAACAACGGAAGTGAGTGAGAACCTTATTGTGCGCATACGCGAGTTCAAGGTCAATCTGTGCGAAGCGGTTTCACTCTGCATACTTTATCTCCGTTATCATAGCAACGTAAGGGGGCACGGTGGAGTGATGGATAGCAGCTCGGTTTGGGGAATCAGAGAGCCGAGTTCGAATTCCAGTTGAATTCATTACGTTCCCTTACGTGCTAATGCCTTTGAGAAAGCTATGAATCCTCTTCTTCTCCCCACCAATTATGGGTATCGGTAAATAGCAGGGCGGACTGGGTTTTATAACCTTGCATGGCAACTGGTCTATCCAAATTGATAATTGTAGTTTGTTTTTTTTTACCGCAGAAAGAAATGGCAATCTCCTGTGTCAGTCATGTATCGAAAGCGTGTATCACACACATAACTGACTGGCCATAGCAACATCCCCAATGCTGACCAGGCCTCATATATAACCGTTTTCCCAGATCATTGATTTAAAATGGCTTCAAAGTGATGAGTCGCCTCTGTCTACAGAAGACAATTTTTTATGAGATCTTAAAGACGAGCACTACAAAGTCACAAAGAACATTACCAAATATCAGAAACCACATCAGTCGAAAACTTCCTATAGAAGCTCCAACTAAAATGGCTAACACGTATGACTAAATGGGAAAATAAGGATATAACCAAAGCTATTGACCTTCCATACTACATTAAACAAATTCCTAGGGGAGGACATTTCCATCAATACTAGAAAGGACCTGAAAAAAAAAGTGGTTTAAGTTCAAGATTTTACTTGCATTATTTGGGCTGTTATCCTCATTGCCATATTCGCAACGTTTCGGCCGTTGTATGCTCCGGTCTTCTTCGGGAATCGGAATTTCGAACAGAGACCTTTATTTCGTCTACTGAATTTATTTTGTGCTATGACTCTTCTAGATGCCTCAGTTATTTCCCTTTAATTCAATTCTTTTTTTGGTTCACCACTGCTGTGGCCTGGTATTGAACTTACAATTCTTTGAATCTAGTCATTGGATCTAACCAACCTCTTTAACTACTGGGCCATGTTTCCTTGAGGGCACCTGTGTAGGAATTTTTGGGACTTATAAACCTAATTGTCTCAGCAACTATGTTTTATCAGTGCAGTTTTTTTTCTGTTATTATTATTGCATTTTTAACCAGAGCTCATATTGCAATTCTTGTTGCTATAAATTGCTTCTCTAGCACTCCTTATTACTGGTTCCCATATTGTATTCATTTCTATGCTTGATCGGCTCAAAAAATTTTTGTGGCCAGCATATGTGCTGATTCCTTAAGTTTTCATATTTTCCAGTGATGCTCTCTGTCTATTATTTCAACCTCATTCCACAGGGGGGCGATGATCTACCATAGTTGTTGAGACATTAGTTTTATAAGTCCAGAAAATTCATACACAGATGTCCTCAAGGGCACATGGCCCGGTAGTTAAAGACGTTGATTAGATCGATAGATAGAAATACAGATAGATATCCAGATACGATGATAAAGAATAGAGTACAATTCCGACCGTTCTTAACATTTAATTTAAAAGAGTGCTCAATACAGAGTAGAGCAATATTATTTATTTTAGCATATTACATCGAAAACGTAAAAATCGATACACAATTGCAGTGCATCTCCTCAGGCGACTGATATGCAATGAAACACAACTGCAATTGTGCAGCGATTTTTGCATCCGTCTCCGTACACCCACTTCCGGAATACCGTCCAAAAATACCAGGGTTATAAAACATCTTTTCTGAACAATCAGGAAAAAAAACGCGGTTTTTCAGCAATTGTTTCTGAGCCACTGACTCATTAGAAAGCCAACGCTAATTTCACTTACAATCTAGATCCGACTCGACTGGCATTAGCGATGGACCCCACGACAAGCAAACTTAACCAGGCCATTAGCAGGAACAGCAAGGTGTTTCCATTAACAGTGATGCCTTCGGCCAGTGACCAATCCAGCGGCAGCAGTAGATGCTAACCCACGACTACCCTAATGAGATAATACGTGGAATAATTTTAGTCTATCCCACTCGACTAAATATCCGTGTTGATTTTCTTCCACCACTCTATCTTGGCTACTACCTTGTGTTACAGCCCGAACATAGCCTCAGTCTTTCACGGCTGATATACAAACCACCGAAACAAGCAAACGATCGGACCTTGTAAATCAGGGGAAATAAAATCCATGTTACTTATCTCAGTCACGTTTTATATCCATTTGCTGTTTGGTCGTCTCCTTTCTTTCTTGTTAACGGTAAGGAGGCCGTGGCAAGATGAAAGGAGAGCTTAGTTCTTTTCAACATGGAAATCAATTCGAGGAAAGCTTTCAGAGAGAAAAAAACATCAACAAATATATCATGTTTAATTGAGACGAAATTTTGCTTTGATTATACACATATCTGTTTCAAAAACCTTGTTTCCAAGTTGATGGGAATTGCAAATGACTTGCAACATATTTTTTTAGCATCTATATCATATATTATGTCTTTAAATTCTTCGAGGAAAATAGGGTCGAAAGATACCGTTGCGGTTTCTATAACGAGCCATTTTTTTTAAGTGAGTAAGTTGTTAAACTACTGCACGGCCCCCAACCTGGAGGATCAACTTTTAAATTCAGAGTTGTCCTTCTATACCAGTTGCCATCCAAGGCTATAGAACTCGGTCTGTCCTGCTATTTACCCATAGCTGGGCATGGGGAGAAGAGGATTATATATATATATATATATATATATATATATATATATATATATATATATATATATATTATGCCTTTAAATTCCTTGAGGAACTTAGGGCCGTAATATATCGTTGCGGTTTCTATAAAAAGC
>OZ010600.1:95029890-95059890 GCA_963932145.1 Acanthosepion lycidas
ATAACATATGTGAGAAAACGACATTATTTTTGCACCAAGATAGATAGATAGATAGATAGATAGATAGATAGATATACAGTCTCTTAGAGATGCATAAACAGAAAATAAAAGTGTGAATTTAATTTCTGTTATATACTGAAATTGGTTTTGTTTACAAAAATGTTCGCCGGCGTCCGCTTTTTTTTTTCTTTTTTTTTTCTAATTTAGCTGTTTAAAAATTAATTCTGGGATTATTATGGTGGTTAGGAACTTTGATAATTTTTACATCCCCTCGTGTCTTCAAGGTGAAAAATCATTGAGGTAATGGAATCATATCAGCAGCAACAGCAGCAGCAATGTTATGAGTAGTAGTAGTAGTAGTACTAGTAGTAGTAGTAGTAGTAGTAGTAGTATCAACAGACAGCGTGTGGTGTGGCTCCGAGCGAGATCACCACTTCTCTGGTTGGCTGTCTGTCTCGGCCAACCCCACCACTTCAATGACATACACACTCACAAGTGTCCCTCCTCCATAGATGTTCCTTTTCCTCAAGCTTACTACTCCCTCTCTCACCGAATTCGCCTTTCTTTCATTAAACTTTTTTCTTCTTTTTCTTTTCTCGAACCTCACGGAGTAATATTGTTTTTTTTTAACTTTTTTTTCTTTTGATATTTTTCCTTTGTGATTAGCTTCATGATATGACTTTACAGTTGGCCAAGACCCTCACCCACTTAATGGACGTAGCTGCCTCTCGTATGACAGTCCGCAAAAAAAGAACTTAGGAAAAGATTTAGAAACAAAAAGGAAAACTTTTTTTAAAAAAGAAAGAGGATTCAGAAGGAAGACGAGGAGAAAAAAGTGTCAATATTCAGTGCGACGTCCATCTCAGCCGTAGCAGTTGTAATTTTAACAGTAAGCAAACATCCTTTTTCTTCATCACCAACAAAGATAAGTAAACTCACATCATAAGTTGTTACGCTGGACATAATCGAGAACTTTTTAAGTTTGTTAGAATCTAAAGTTCATTGTTTCCTTTTTGTTTCTACTACTTCACTGACAGATACGGTCAACGCAGGGCATTTTAAAACATCCGGAAACTTACCTGCTGGGACAGGTGTAATTAACAAACCCTACAAGTGTACGTAGCTAATATTTATTATTTGTAATACGTACTTAATAATTATGAATTGTTTTTACCGCTTTTTAAAAATAAGCCGATGTTTTGGTTTGAAACGCCTGAACGAAGATTAGATGCGTTCATTTTGTGCATTTTTCCCTTACATTTCTCGCAGACAACTTTTCTACACCCCGTTTTATTTGCTTCATGAATTATATCGAAACATCGTATTACGTTGGATTACTAAATAAATAAATTTGACTTTTTTATATTCATTTTATATCGAATTCAATCTTAGCAGACGACACAAAAGAATTGTTCCAGTTGACTGATTTTGGTCAAAGGAGAAACGAATTTTTGTTTTTAGTTTTATACGCTCTGTTGAAAATAAAAAAAAAATCTATAAAAAGAACAAAGAACGAACAACTACATAGAAAAACGAAAAACAAAAAATCTTTCCTTACAGAAAATCTCCAAGAAAAAAAAGAAAATTGGTCCCAATTTTGAAAGACATAATCAAATCAATGGCAATCATCGATAAACTAAGTGTCGTTCCAAGTTAACAGACAATACCAACGTATCTATCTTTGTGCAGGGCTATTCCGGGCGTTGAAAGTTTTTGGATAGAAATTAATTTTCGGCTTTAATAAGAAAAAATAAAAAAAATAACTGAAAAGGTGCACACGGCAATTGGAAAGGTGCGAAGATTGTTGGGTTTTTTATTGTTTAAATTTTGGGAAACTTTTTTTTTTTATTTCTCTAAACAAATATAATGTGGAATCTTTTGAGGAAGGAGTTTTGCGTGGCCAACATTTGGTTTGGATGTCCAGACACGGAAGCATTTTATCTGCCGCAGGTGAGTTTTCTTTTCTTTTTCTTTGTTGGTTCTTTGTTTTGGGGAATATTTGGTGAACGCACACACACAAAAACACACGCACACACAAACACACGGACACACAAACACGCACACACGCTCAAACACATACATCAGTATGAGCAAAATAAAATTGGCGTGCATTTTATGTCTGTGCACACATTTGCAGACAGCCTCATATTAAAAAAATGATACATGAATTGCGTTTCAATGTTTAAATGGATCCATTAATTCATTAACTCATTTTATGACATTCATTTTCATTATCATGCTGCATTTTATACATATATATATATTTATACATATATATATATATATATATATATATATATATATATATATCTTTATACATTATTTTCATTATAAAAGATTAGAATGAAAACATATTGAAATCGCTACACAAAAGCTTTCATGTTTCAATACTTTGATTGTACTTCTTTAGGCGATGATAAATAACTGGTGAATAGCTCTGCCTTATATTGAGGATTTTTAAAAAAGTAAATGCTACAAACATTGGAATTTTACTCCATTTGGTCTTTCTCTCATTTGTACACACACACACATATATATATCAAGAACAGTATTGGGGTAATTACATGACAAAGTGCAAAAGTTTACTTGCGACGCGTTTCGTCCTTCAGGACTAAATTAGTCCGAAACGCTTCACATGTAATTTTTTTTAACTTTCTGATGCAATTTACCCATATATATATATATATATATATATATATATATATGTGTGTGTGTGTGTGTGTGTGTGTGTGTGTGTGTGTGTGTGTGTATGTTTGTGTGTTATTGTTTCGATGTGTTTTATATTTTTCAGCTAAAGTGCTCAATATCAGAGACAGAGCGTATGTAAATGTAAATATAAAAGTAACCACTGACGTCAACACACAGAAGCGACAGGCTGTTTCATACTTAAACGCAGTCTTTAACTCATCTATCTATCTATCTATCTTGGCTGATTTATACTTCATCTATCTATCTATCTATCTATCTATCTATCTATCTATATAAATATATATTTATATGTGTGTGTGTGTGTGTTAAAGATGAAATGCAGATCAAATATGGATCGCAATCCCATAGGATAAGATAAAAAAATAGGAAACGTTTAGCAATCTAACATTAAAGCTTTGTCAGATTGAAAAGAAACAGTATATATACATATATATATATATATATATATATATATATATATATATATATATGTGTGTGTGTGTGTGTGTGTGTGTGTGTGTGTGTGTGTGTGTGTGTATCTAAAATTTAGATATAAACTTTGGGGAAATTCTTCAAAATCTTATTTTCGTTGTTTCCTGTTTTCGACGTGTACGCAACGTTTATATAAGAACGTGTGCATGTGCTTATGTTTATATAAGTACTTGTGCGTGTATGTGTGCGTTTTTCAAGTTTATACAGAGAATGTCTTGAAAGTTTAAACTTACTCAGTTTTATCGTCACGACAATCTACTTATCAACTTGTTTAATATATATTGACCTCAATATATATCCATGGTGCCCCACCAAAAAGATTTGACATCATTTTAAAAGCAATTATCTTGAAAACTACTAAATCTAGTTCAATGAAATTGAACAGTTTAGATGTTGAACACCAGAAGTTTATTATGCGATCGATTTCATAAGTGTTCAGTATGGGCACCACCTGTGATACGGCACACGTCAAGTTGGTAGTTAAGCTCTTCTAAAATACGCTGATGTTGATTACGGTCGACCAGATCCTTTGGCCCTGTGTAAGAAGCCTTCCTCTTTAAATTTTTGGTACCAGGTCTAAATTTGTTTGCCAGTTGGTGAAGTTTTTTTTCCAAATTTTGCATTGACGGCACACTGTACAGTCTAGGGTGACTGTATGCGAGCATATTCCAAGACACAAAATGACTTCTCTTTGGGAGTGAATGGAATGGCTCAACCTGACAACAGAACAAAAATAAAACTTTAAATAATCTTGATCTATTTCTATACATGCTGTGAAAAATTGAGGTTATTTCAAGAAAAATTGCCAAAATTATTGGCCTGCGAAATGATGTCAAATTTTTGTGGAAACCCTGTATATTCAGCTCAATACTGTTTAATATATATATATATATGAAGAAATATAGTCTTAAGGTGTGCTATATTTATAGGATAAAGTGCTCAACATCAGAGATAGAGCGTGTGTAAATATAAAAGTGAACATAGAAGTCAACACTTAGAGGCGACAGTCTGTTTCATGCTAGACGCAGTCGTCAGGCCACGAGTATATATATATATATATATATATATATATATATATATATATATATATATATATATATATATATATTGATACACGTTTCATTAAATATTATAGACAAGTGCTGTCTATTTATTTTATGCAAAATTTTTTCGTAACATCTGATAAGTTTAATAACATTATCGTTGAACGAAGAAAGAAATTGACAATATTGATTCATATTTTTTTTAATACAAAGTGCGATTTTCGCTTCTAGCGTCTTTATGCACGTGTAAACATTGACAGACTATCATCACTGTCTTGTCCGTATATTATTTAATATGTTGTAATTGACATCTTTGATAATGGCTTATGTAAGCCGAAAGCTAAGATATATATATATATATATATATTCAGATCAAATTTATACAGCCTATCTTTTTCTGTATAGACAGGCATCTTTACGAAACTATGTGTCCAGACATTAATTTGGAAATCATTTTTAGGAGGAATATGCGCGAAACTAATTACTTTTTAATTAATTATATATTATTCCTGTATAAAAATTACATTTAGTCGTTACACATGTTTGTGTAAGCGTCCCTGTCTTTAATTTTGTTTTATATTTTTTAAACAGTGAAATTAATGTCGATCGACAGAGGGATCGTGAAAGCCTCTTTGTTTAATAAGATTTTCGATATCTAGGCCGATAGACGTCAATTTCAGTGTATAAAAAAACAGGATATCTACTCAACCACGTGTACTCATGAAATACAATATTTATTATAGCTAGTCCTGGGTATGATGATAAACTACAGCCGGCAGCAAGGCCTCTGATCGGGAGATTGGGGTTTTTGGTGGCCGTGGAACCACGTCTTTATTGTGGTTGTTTCCAGGTCCAACTCTGGCCTGGAATGATAGCACCGGTTATGGGTAAATAGTAAACCCTCCACCCCAAACACCATGAAAGCATAAAAAATACATTCTTATCGTAAAAAATATCATCAATACATTATTATATATAAAAATATTACCAATGATACATATTTATACTAGAATTACCAACAATAAATTTTTAAAGCAAAATGACTAACAATACATTTTATCTGTAGTTGAAGGCATAAAACTATGCTCAAAATATTTAGAATTCGGCATTAAATAACCCATAGAGGTGTTGCTATGCACCAAACAAAATCAAACTACGAACATGAAAGAAATCTTTCATGGCATAAATCCATATAATATCCTACAATTTCTTAAAGAAATCAAACTGTATTCCAAAATATAATGTCAATAAAACTCCAACATAAAACACACATATCACTGACTCTAATACTCATGTCCACATAAACATGCATATGCACAAATGCTGAGTATTATCTACCATGTATTCACTTGTGAAAGCAGAATAACTTATATCATATTTTTATATTTAATATTTAATATTTATTTAATTATTTAATATTTAATATTTTTATACGAAAATGACCAACAATACATTTTATCTGTAGTTGAAGCCATAAAATTGTGTTCAAAATATTTAGATTTCGGCATTAAATAACCCATAGAGGTGTTGATATGCCTCTAAATAAAATCAAACCACGAACATGAAAGAAATGTTTCATGACCTAAATCCATATGATATCCTACAATTTCTTAAAGAAATCAAACTGTATTCCAAAATATAACTTCAATAAAACTATAACATAGATCATACATATCTCTGCCTGTAGTAATTATATCAACACAAACATGTTTATGCACAAAAGCTCGGTATTATCTACCATGTATTCAATTGTGAAAGCAGAATAACGTATATCCTATTTTTACACTATTTACATTATTCTATTCATTATTGTCCTCATCTTTGTCGCCATATTTATTACAACATTTCGTTGTACACTCCGGCCTTCTTCAGGTGGTTGGAATGTCGAACTGAACCCTTTATTTCGCTGACTGGAGTAGACTGTTTTCAAGGACACATGGCACAGTGGTTAAAGGCGTTGGTTAGATCCAGTGACAGGAGCCAAACAGTGTGAGTTCAATACCCGGTTAAGGCAGTGGAGAACTTGGAGAGGGGAATTAACAGGAGATAATTGATAACTGACATCCATTAAAGATGGCACGTGGAACTAGAACAGTCTACCCCAGTGAGTGAAGTAAAGGGTTCAGTTCGACATTCCAACCACCTCAAGAAGGTGGTAGCAAACAACGGCCGAAACGTTGTAATAAATATGAGGACAATAGTCCGAATAATGTAAATAGTGTACATAATACCTCATCTCAGAAATATAGATAATCATATTTTTATTACTTCAAAACTTCCAATAAAATTAAACGACGCATAAGTTGATATGCCGTTAAACAAATCAATCTTTATTTATTTACATATACATACATACATACATATATATATATATATATATATATAACGTCATCCACACACAGACTGTTTCGCAGCTCGTCAGTGTGGTTAGATACCCGGTTGCCTATAGCTCGGATCGAAACCTGACTGAATTGGTGTCAGTCGGAGATTCTACCACTAAGCCGTCGGCGCACGGCGGGGATGCAGGTGGATTTTTAGCGTATTTATTTTTAGAAACACGCCTAATGACTGACAGTGACTCAATTCGATATGCGAAGAGTCTCGCTATATTAGCTATAATAGTCACTGTTTACAAACCCATACCTCCTCCCTAGAGAGCTCAACTGAAATTAATATTTATTTCAGGAGCCATATATATATATATATATATATATATATATATATATATATAATGTATAATTTATTCAAAAATTATAACATAAATCACTGCAAAAATAGTCATTTTGTTACAACACTTCTGATGTCTTATTGATTTGAGTGTTGAAACAAAATGACTATTTTTGCAGTGATTTCATAACATATTTATGTTATATATTTCCGAATAAATTATATTTGCTCTACTCTGTATTGAGCACTCTTTTAAGAATAGTATTTTTTGGTTATTGGAATTTGTTCCTTATACACCAATCCAATATACGAAATAAATTATATATATATATATATATATATATATATATATATATATATATATATATATATATATATATAATTTTTTAACGAAGTAATGAATTCTTTTGTTAATCCGACAAATTCTTATAACTTTACATATATGTAAATTTACATTTTTTACATATTTTTATCACTTTAAACCTTATTTTTAGTGGATACTCATATTTGAGTAGACGTTCCGTTTATTTATTAAACAATTTTTGTTTTTCGTCTACCTGCCTGAATGTTCAAGAAATCTTATTAAAGGAAGATATGTGCTTACCGACATGATTCAAACCTGCATACCCCTGGGAAGTGGGAGCTGTCGTTCTAACCGACTAAGCTACGGACCACTTAGCCAATCAGACACGGCTAGAATTGTGCCTTTAAGCACATCTTCTCTCGCCATAGATCTCTCGAAATTTGTCCTGATCAATTTACGTTACCAAACGTAAACAAAGCAATTATTCACTTAAAGGTAAAGTTCCTGTTGATACTCAAATTCACGCCCACTTTGACAAGGTGAAACCTGATTAGCCAAACTAGCTGCTCACTGCCGACAACTTTACACTTAGCAATTTGCGATTTGTGCTGTCTGCAAGTTTTCTTCGACCCAAGTAACTTCTAAGATAAAATGCTGAGTGAAATTTAGTAATACCAATAATAATTCCTCAGTTCAGCCAGAACATGTCTTTGAAGCCGGAAAATATGACCTTGTTGTTATAAAGAGAGTAGAAAGTTTCAAATTATTGACTTCGTTATTCGATGTCATATAAGAGCGGGCGCCGAAGAAACTGAAAAAACTTTGAAATACCAGGATCTCTCTCGGGGGCTGGAGAAGCGATGGAATGTAGCACTAATTACCGTAGTAATGGGAGCGCTTGAAACACCAGCTGGAAAACTGAAAAGGCACTTAAGGAGAATCGGATTTTCAATTAAGATTGTAGACCACCAGAAAACTACCATCATTTATTCTGCGAGGATTATCCGAAAAAGTTTTTGAGTTTTGAGGAGTCTTGTTGCCTCTATGCCTCAAGTAGAGAATTTCAATTGACAGGTCAATATGCGACACAAAATAATAATAATAATAATAATAATGATAATAATAATAATCATAATCATAATAATAATAATAAGTGCTTTGGTACTACACCATACTTGATTGGAGGTGTTTAAATGATCATGTTTTTGTGCTGGTGTATGAAGCCTGGCTACAGTAAATGTCGATTTTGGTACCAGATATTTACTTGTCATTTGCCTTTTATCACCCTGCATATGACTTCATTTGCTGTACAAAAAGTTTATCCTACCACTGAAGGTGACTCTGATCTCTGAACAACACTGTGTTTGAATTTCATACTTGTGGTGTTATATCCTTCTATGGCAACAGAAAACAACTCTGAGTAAAATTAACAATAAGATTACTGCAATTGAGAGCCCTTGAAAAAGAATGCAGTAGAAAGGGGGGTGTAATATTAATTATGCAGAATGATAAATGTTAAACAGTTGAGCGTGTCTCTTAGCGGCTGACGTACTGCACATTTCTGCATATAAGCAAACGTAGTGGTGGTCGTGATGGGGACATCATGGCTGGGTATCGAGAAGGCTGAAGAAGGACATACCCAAAGGGACTTGGGTGTTGCAGTTCGATTGTTGGGAATATCCTGAATATCCTGCAGGCTTATTTTTTTTGAACCTGTTAGCATATTTGGCTGCACTGCATGTGCCTGGTATACTATTAAAAGACTGCGTGATATGATGGGTACATCGGGCTTTTTACCTCAGTGTCATTTTGTTGGCATGCTGATCTCTCATTTAGCAATAATAATGGCTGACCACTACTCGTCTAAAAAATAAAAATATATTTCTTGCTTGATTCTCAGTGTTCCTATATATCTTTTCCCAAAAAATATTTCAATAATAATTTTCTTCTTCAAGTGACAGGATAAATGCCATTAGTGTCTATGTAAATTTAGCTGATTAATGAAATTAATTAAAATCATTTAAGTCAGGTACATAGCTAAAAAAATTGCGGCACACATTTTGGATCGAGTCCACGATTCAAGAGAAGACCTGTAAGATGAGTCATGTGTCATGCGTGATACACGCTTAGGCGATCATGTATTTTTCGATACATGACTGACGAGGCAGATTTTTTCCGGCAATAGTTTGCCATTTCTTTCTTTCTACGGTAGTAGAACCAGTTGCCACCCAAGGCTATAGAACCCGGTCTGTCCTGCTATTTATCCATAGCTGGGGTGAAGAAGAAGAGGATTTATACCTTTCCCAAGGGTATTAGCACGTAAGTGAATGTAATAGATTCAACTGGAATTCGAACTCGGTTCTCCGATTCCTCAATCCGAGCCGCTATCCATTACGCCTGTAACATCATTTATATTATTCATCGGTTGATAACCGGGACTTTTAGATCTCTATCAAAATCCGATTAGTGTAGTGCATAGCATTAATTACGGCTTTCCCAATGAGGATCGACTTCACAACCTCAGCAATGATTTCCGACATTAGCTTTACGGCAGTCGCTTAGAATAGATGATTGATTTGCTTAGCGTTATCCGGGGGAGGGCCGTGTACTTGTGCGAGGGTAAGTCGTTTATCTCTTTTTTCGGGAGTGGGGGTGCAGCGCTTATGAAAATGCGTTTAGGACAGAAAGTCAATTAAAATATTGCATAATCACAACAAATTTACCAAAGCCAGGAATCTGCTTCCCAAAATGACAAAGCACGAAAGAATTATTTCAATTTACTTGACTCACAATTTCTTTTCTGTTGCTTGTTTTCGTGTAGCGGCCTATCAACACCTCTATGGGTTATTTAGTGTCGAAAACTAAATATTTTGTACGCAATTAGTTTTTGAGATAATAATGGTTTTCGTGATACAAGGCTTACTAATTAATCCATAGCTGGGGGGCAGAAGAGGTGGATTCATACGTTCCCCCAAGTGTATGAGAGTAAAAGTGAAAAATATAAAGTACCCCCTCGGAATTAGAACTCAGCTTCCCGATTAAAAATTCCTGGCACCACCAAGCTTACACCACCTGGTATTCCCAAGCGGTCACCCATCTAAGTACTGACCAGGCTCGACGTTGCTTAATTTCGGTGATCATACGGGGACCAGTTTTTCAATGTGAAGCGTCTGTAAGCCGTTCTTTTCTGCACAGATCAACATGTAGGTGTTTAGGTTTCTATGCTGTAATTCAAAAGATATCCAACTTTGTGACACACTTCTCGGACTCAATAAATATTTTTTGATTGATTCATTTTTGACGGCTTATCAACCCTTTGCGGCTTATTTAAAGCCAGAAAATATTTTTGGATTGTAAGATTTTGTTTTAGATAATAATGATTTAGTGATATTCTTACTAATTAATCCATAGCTGGGGACAGAAGAGTTGGATTCATGCCTTTCCAAAGAGTTTTTGCCCGAACTCTGTTATAATAAATAATGTGGATTAGTTTTAATATTTTATAATAGGATTCACTTGGATTATATCCCAAGCGATTATTACCTATATATATATATATATATATATATATATATATATATAAAGAAAGAACAGTAAGATATATAAACCGGTGTTATTGATATTTTTTATTTTTACAAAACAGTGCTCAATGTAAATTTAAAAAGCATAAATATTATAAATTAACTGATTTAAAATCTTTCTTTCGCTACACAGTAATAACCATGTTTCAAAAACTGAAGCCTAAAAACTTCAAATTTAATTATATATATATTTCATGTCCAAGCGAATTTTGGAATAACTTATAATAAGTTATTCCAAAATTCGCTTGAAGATGAAGTAGAATTAATGCATTTAATTTAATTATATAATTAGATTTGAAGTTTTTAGCTTCAGTTTTTGAAACATGGTTATTACTGTGTGACAATCAGTTTATATATATATATATATATATATATATATATAATATGTGGTACAGTTCGATTTATATTACAATGAATCATTCATACAAAAAGTAGATTAGTAAAGTTAATGATATAAAATGTAGAAATCCTTTCGCAAATAAAATTTTAAAGGTGCATTGACCTACGAATCACTCGATGAATGTCATGATCCATATTTAAAAAATTATAAGCTGTACAAGGTCTTTCTGTAATACGCAAGTACTTTCGACGGTACATTCAGTCATCTTCAGGCATGGAAATTATTTTGTTTTTTGGTAAAATTCAGGTAACATTCGAAAGGAAAAATAAAATGCCAATCAAAATCGTTTTTCATATTTTCCATTGTAATATATATATATATATATATATATATATATATATATATATATATATATATATATACTATTTACATCATTGGGCTGTTGTCTTTGTATTTATTGCCAGGTTCACGGCGTTTTGGCCGTTGTACGCACCGGCCATCTTCAGAAATACGTTAAAATTGCGAATAGAACCCTTTATTTAGTCCACGGGGTAGAGTGTTTCTGTTTCATATGGCATGACTTTTGGGGATATTTCAGTTTTAGTTAATTCATTTTATTAACTCCGCTGTCCAAGTTTTTGTTCCCTCTACAGTGGTCAGGAATTTTTTAAATCAACGCTTTTATACATTGGACCATGTGTTCTTGAAGAAGGTAGGAGCGTACAATGGATAAAGCTTCGTGATTATGGCAGTGAAGATGAGGACAACTGTCCGAAACGATTTAAAATAGTGTAAATAGTTACAATAACTCATCTCATATATATATATATATATATATATATATATATATATATATATATATATATATATATATATATACCTGGTTTACTGATAAGAAAGAATTTGAGGCTGTCAAGTTTTTTGGTAGAGTGCTTAATATTGAAGACAGAGATAGAACTTAAGATAAAAACAGTTTTTTTTCTCTTAACTCATGAGTAAATTTACATTGAGCACTATTTTGTAAAAATAAAAATATCTATAAGAACACCAGATTATATATCTTACTGTTCTTTCTTTTTATTTATATATTATATATATATATATATATATATATATATATATATATATATATATATATATATGTACACACACTTATATATATATATATATATATATATATATATATGTATATATATATATATATATATATATATATATATATATATATATATATATATATATATAGGGTGAGAGGGAGCGGGACTGACAGAGAAAGAGAGGGAGAGACAGATATAGAGAGATATGAATAAACTGTGGAATCGTTCTTTCATTCTCTTTGTGATACTTTTCTCTTTCACCTCGTGTCACACTCGTCAATGAGTGGGAGTGACTTGCTTCTGCTGGAACCGCCCACGCCGCAAATATTTGTGCCAGGAACATCAACAGATTCCATCTGACATGTCTAGAATAATTACAACTGCTGGATGCCATCTGCAACTTTATACAATATATATATATATATATATATATATATATATATATATATATATATATATATATATATATATATATGTTGTTAATTTGAAATACTATTTCTGAAGCCAAAATTGCTGGCCCTTAAGAGGTTAAGACAATCAGGCTTTGTGGCAGATCGTTCAATATCGAAAACATGGATAGATCGTTAATAGAATTAAGATGAAAAAGTTTTTCTCTTAACTCACGAGGTAAGGGGAAAAATTTTTCATATTAATTTATATATATATATATATATATATATATATATATATATATATATATATATATATATACGGGTTCGTGTGCACTTTAAAAATGTATAATTTTATTTGTGTTTGCGATATAACTAATTTGTAAAAAGGATTAGAAAGAAGTAAATCTATATTTTTTAAGGTATTATTGAAAAGTTTCCACATGTCCTCCATCATTAGCGATACAAAGGGTAAACGATTTTTCAGTTCATGGAAAACATTTGTCAACTGATTTACAGTAATACCTGAAATCACAGTTATTTTAGCTATACTTAAAACTAGGTACATTAAACTTTATGACTTTTTGTACAGATTATTATCTATCTATCTATCTATTTGTAATAATTTCTATGGCGTCCGTATTATTGCTACTAAGTTATTATAGCGATTTACTAAGCCTAGTTTACATGTGGCACAAGCCCGAGAGTATGGAGTTCCCAGTGAGGATCAAATTCACTACTCAATTGTCATTGGTCAATCAAGACACGCTTGTTAACCGTTACCCCACGTCGAAGTGCCCCTACGAAACTAGCTTTTCTGTTGACGTATTACACACTCGACCTCTTAAATATATTTCTTGTGTCCTCTTCAATGATCACCTATCTATAAACCCTCTCGTTATATTCGCTGACTCTATAAGTAGAACAGGTCAGTGGCTGGAAGGTTAGGGGTTAATCAATGTGTACCAGACAGAAGAGAAATTTGAACAATTTTCGTAGGTACTTTGAGTACATCCAGTTCGCTGATAGATAAACCTTTAGTAAATATTATGTGCCAGATGCTAAATCGGAAAAATATAATACAGAGGAAATCACATTGTATTTGATGGCGTATAACTAAGTTCAAAATATTTAATTAAAGACATAAAATTGTTCAAAATATTTAGATTTCGGCATGACATAACCCATTGAGGTGTTTATATACCAGTAAATAAAATCAGCCAATATAAAATAACTTTCATGACCTTAATCCATATAATATCCTACAATTTCTTAAATCAAACTTTATTCCAAAATATAACATTAATAAGATTACAATATAATGTACACATATCGCTGGCTCTAGTAAACAAATATTTACATTTCGACATTAAATAACCCACAGAGGTGTTGATATGCCTCTAAATAAAATCAAACCACGAACATGAAAGAAATCTTTCATGGCATAAATCCATATAATATCCTACAATTTCTTAAAGAAATCAAACTGTATTCCAAAATATAATTTCAATAAAACTACAACATAAATCATACATATCTCTGCCTCTAGTAATTATATCCACACAAACATGTATATGCACAAAAGCTGAGTATTATCTACCATGTATTCAATTGTGAAAACAGAATAACATATATATTATTTTTATTACTTCAAAGCACCCAATAATTTTAAATTTCGGCATTAAATCACCCATAATATGTTGATATATTTCTTAGTTTCTTGTTCATAAAAAATTGTTTAAATAAAAGTAGAGTCTTCCGGGCTCAGCTGCTGGTTTTGATTGTATTTAGTTATTTTGTTCGTCACGCTTTGATTTTATAACCGACATCAAAGTTCGGGCAAACGATATCCTAACAGTTGTTAAGAACTGGCATTGATACCCTTGGGTAGACCGCGAGACCTGATCATTGCAAAGTATTCAAATATAGACGAAGATGAACTAGGATAACATTTCTTCTTCTTCTTCTTCTTCTTCTTCTTCTTCTTCTTCTTCTTTTCTCCTCCCCCTCTTCCCCACCTTCTTCTTTTCTAAGTATTTTCTTCTTCTTCTCCCTCCTCTTCTTCTACTTCGTCTCCCTTTCTTCTTCTTTTTCTCCTCCTCTTCTTCCTTTTCTTCTTCTTTTCTCCTCTTCCTCCTTTTCTTCTCCTTTTCATCTTCATTTTCTCCTCCTCCTCCCTCTCCTCTTCTTCTTCTTTAAGTATTTTTCTTTTTCTTCTTCTTCTACTTGTCCATTTCTTCTTCTTCTTCTTTTTCTCCTCCTCTTCCTCCTTTTCTCCTCCCCCTTTTCTTCTTCTTTTTCTCCCCCTCCTCCTCCTCTTCTTCTTCTTCTTCTTCTTCTTCTTCTGCTATAATGGGTGAACGTTAGTAAAAAAAAAAAAAGAAAATTTAAGTTAATGCTTTTTTTTTTTACAGACGTCTATAATTTTTTTTTTTTTTTTTGCTTAATTTTGTAATAAATGTTATCATCGTTTCTCAAATACTTTTGTTCTTGTATAATCCGCCAATTTCGATTAGATTCCTCTTTTTTTTAATCTTAAATGAGATTCTATAAATCCTTCATATTGGTTTTGTTAGGTCCTAATTCTTTTAAATACTATCTTGGGCTTCTTACGAAACCATTCAAGTCTAGTGGCCAAGATCTTCACATACACGACCCCCAACCCTACCTGGGAGGACGATATACTCAATCTAAATAAAGATAATAACATCAACGCAGACACTGACAGGAAAACACAAACATCAAAAAGCGGCCGACTTGAAAACTTGGGCATTTCCGAAATCTGTTTTATATCGAGCTGTCCATGTTATATACATTCTTTCTTTGTTTTTTACTTATCTTTGTTCCAGTTTAGTATCTATCTATCTATCTATCTATCTATCTATCTATCTATCTATCTATCTATCTATCTATCTATCTATACTGATTAAAATGTCGTGACTCCAACTAAATATTTAACTTTGCAATTAATTAACTGCCCACCTCCCGTAAAGCCAGGATTAGCAGGATAAACAAAAGTCGACTTATACACGAGTCTTAACCGTGTAAACAAAATTAAAATCCAGACCCCGAAAAAAACAGTCTTTAAGTAATTAAGTAGCGTACTAACTTTGCCACGATCATAAGTATACTAGTCTTCTGACATGTGAAACTGTAGCACGTTTGAAGGGGTCTAATTCCTTTCACGGGTGAGAGGGGAGTGGGAATATATTTCCCGACCGCCCCACTTGATGCGTGACAGTCTGTCCCTTTAATTCTTCTTCTCTTTCCGCTGTTTTCATTTCTGGTTTGATTGTCGGCCTGTTTTTCCTCTTTCATCTTCCCGCCCTTACGCTGCCGATCGTTATTAGAAAGGTTCGGTCCTGATCATCACAATTTCCTTTTTGACAGAACCATGACTCGCTTTTTTTTAAATTTCTTTGAACTGGTTCGAAATTGATAGTGACGGACATCTTCAGGACTTCTAATTGTAGACTGAAGGCCCAGTTTAGTGGGGTAGTATTTAATTATTTCCTCTTCATTGGGGTCCCGTTTCGTTCAGCTACAAATTTTGAAGATAAAATTATCACGGCACAAGACCAGAGCGAGAGAAACGAAGCACAAAGAAAAGAAAAATTGTGTTATGGCAGTTTTCCAAGGGAAGGGCTTCCACGAATTTTGACAGCATCTGAAATTTTGTATTTTTCTAGAATCAAATCCTCATGATGTGCGTCTGTGGAAGGTCTTCTTCTATGTGCCTTGTCTCTTCAGGACGTTGACGATCATGGCTCTCCACAATTTCCTGTTCTTTGTAGCTCTTACTAAATTTTGTCTTTTTGTTATCTCACGTAAACCTTGTTCCATCATCCATTTACTCAAGCTCATTCTTCTACTACGTGCCGTGTCCCTTCAGGACGTTAGTGATGATGTCTCTCCACATTTTCCTGTCCTTTGTAGGTCGTAATAAATTTTGTCTTCTTGTTATCTCTCCTAAACCTTGTTCCGCCATCCAGTTACTCAAGCTCGCTAGCTGGGTTATACGTTGTTTTCCTCTGTCCCTCTTGCCCCCAGTCTGCCTTGGGAGTATCAGATTTTCCAAGCCCTCTTTTCTCATTATGTGTCCCAGAAATTCTGTCTCGTCCTGATGTTAAATGTAACTATCCCTTTTTGTTTCCAAAACTTGTTCGATTCATTTCTATCCTCAGCATCTTTCTGTAGAACCACATTTCTGTTACTTTAAGTCTCTTACTACAAAAGTCTTCTATGTGCTGTGTCCTTTCATCACGGTGGTGATCATGGCCCTCTACAACTTCCTATTCTTCGTCACTGTTAGTAATGTTTAGTAATGTTTATCTTTTTACTATTCCTCCTCCTACTTTCTCTGTCATGCATTTATACAAGTTCTTCTTCTCCCCCCTCCCGCCAGCTATAGGTAAATAGCAGGACAAACCAGGTTCTATAGACTTGGATGGCAACCGCAGAAAGAAATGACAACCTACCGCAGGAAAAAAATCTGCCTTGTCAGTCATGTATCGAAAGATACATGATCACCTAAGCGTGTATCATGAATGGCTGACATTCCAGTCGAATCTATTACATTTATTTACGGGCTAATATCCCTGGGAAAGCTTTGAATCCTCTTCTTCTACCCCCAGCTATGGGTAAATAGCAGGACAGACCGTGGTCTTTAGCCTTGGATGGCCACTGGTCTACCGCAGAAAGAAATGGCAACCTACTACAGGATAGAAATCTGCCTCGTCAGTCATGTATCGAAAGATACATGATCGCCTAAGCGTGTATCACGCATGGCATATAACTGAAGTGGGTACCCGCTGCCTTTATTGTCCCCCACCCCTTTGTCTTGTGAGTTAAAAATTTCCCAATACATCTTTCCTGTGTCCAAGAAATTTTCAGTGTCTTTATTCCTAAATATATTTTTTGTCCATTGTTTTTGAAAACACCGTCTATGGTACTATCAGGCATCCTTCTTGCAGAACCAAATTTCACTTGCTTCCAGTCTTCTGTTCAGCCGTGAAGAAATTGTCCTGTATTCTGGAGAGATTTTTTCCTGTTTCTCCGTATTTTTGCTTAGCTTTTAGAAGGCATTTTTTCCTATTGCCATGTTCTGAATTTTCGATGTCGCAATCTGATTTTTCGAGTAAATATGATTTACAAATATTTTTTGGCATATTAAAAATATTTTTATTTAATCTGATTTCTAAAATATTTTAAGTGTATAAAATTTAAAAATACGACTTGTTTATACAGTAACTATTTTTATTTTAACTTTCTTCAGACAGACAATTTTTTAATTAAAATATTTTAAAGTTAAAGACAGACACAAAGAGATCCTGATTTGCCGTTTCGCCAAGATGTTTGTAGAGGAATTATTTATATTTCAGTTTTCTTTAAACAAACAATATTTTATTTATTTTAAGTTAATCGAATTTAAAAAATATTTTAAATGAATAAAATTTTAAAATACAAGTTGTTTATACAGTAAGTCTTTTTATTTCAACTTCCTTCAAATGTTTTACAACCTGAACCGTCAGTGACCCACAGGATCACGGTTAGTCTAGTTTAAAATAAAATTAGATAAAAATTAAATTTGATCTTACCTTCAAATGCATGGTTTCTAGTTCCCCTTGCCAGATATATTTGTTATGAAATCACAATAAAAGAACAAAAAATAAGTTGCGAGGAAGATTGTGAAGCGTCAGTCAATCTGGCGAGTGGTATCAGTTTTTCCTTAAAAACATCATTCGCTATTCTACTTGTTTACCTTTACACAACTACTACATCCACCATTCTGAGCTTATCTATATAAGCTAAGAGGGTTATTTCTAAAACGTTCAGCTTAATTCGACACAGAGGAAATGATAGAGTAGGAAGATTGTGTTGCGTCAAACTTCCAATCGGAAAAACTATACCTTCTCTGAAAATTCTTGCATTGCTTTTAATTCCTCATGAGCACTTAGCAAGACATAACAATTGGTTTGGCTCAAAAGTTTGTCCAATCATTTTATAATGAAATATCAAAATATCATTTTTCATTAGATTGTTACATCTATCATATCAGTGTGCATTTAAAAAATAATAATTGTCAAAATTGGTTTATTTTTGTTGAGTGATTTTAATATTGGAGAAAGTGGCGTAAGACAAGGGCGTATCTTCTTACCGGATTTATCAACATCTACAGCAAAACTAACAGAAGAAAGATGGAGCCCGGAAACCTTCCCAGGATTTATTATTTGTAGGGACATTCTTAACAAGATAGACAGATGATACTCTCTTGATGCCAAGCACAGAATGAAATATCTCCAAGAAAGCGAGAAGAAAAGCCTATCGACTGTAAAAAGACAGAATGTATGGTTGTCAAAAAAAAAAAAAAAAAATGTAAGGTACAAGCTGAATGGGAGATGCCAACATCAAACAAGTACAGACGTTTAAATATCTGGGAAGTGTTTTTTAGCAGACGATAGTAAATCAGATTAACTTTAATCATTATCTGCCGGACGCACGCACCAAACAAGCACACCCACGCAGTCACAGACTTTTAGTATTATTTGGAAACATTTAATAGTTTTCGTTTTCATTTTTATGTTTATTTTTATTGTTTTGATATTGAATATGCCAGTAGAATTTTGTAACATTTGTACGTCTAAAAGATAGAATGAACGGATAAAATGTCACTATACAAGATTTGAACTCAAAGTGAAGTTTTTTTTCTCGATAAAACAAATTCACCGACCCACCCCTCTCTTTCCGAGAAGCAAGTCTCTTCGCCTGAAGTCTTTAAGGATTACACCCCCCCACACACACCCTCGGGCACGTATGAGTTTGAGTCTGGTGTTAAGGTCTTGATCAATACGAAGGCTCAGTGGTAACTGATCCACGGGCACATGTGACCATCGCAGGCTGGGGTGCTTACTAGATATTTACTCGTTGTCATGGTGATAAACTGTTTTTTGGATAACGTGTTCAGATGTTTTCGACATTTTGTGTACGAGACAAAAAAGGTCAAAATGTCTTGCATTTTATTTTCGTGTAGGAAGGAAAGAGGAGTAACAATGAGACGCTTACGGTCATATCCCGTTGAAATAGTGCTTCACGCACGATCAACGAAGTTAAGCACCGTCGAACCTGTTCAGTACCTAGATGGGTGACTTTAGGATTACCAGGTGCTACCAGCTTGGTCGTGTGGATAGTTTAATGGTTAACGGTTCGGATTTGGAAATTGGAGAGCCGAGTTCCAAGTCCAGTCGGGTTCGTTGTATTTACTTACGCATGAATATTTATTACAACGTTTCAGCCGTTGTACGCTCCGGCCTTCTTCAGGTGGTTGGAATGTCGAACTGAACCCTTTATTTCACTCACTGGAGTAGACTGTTCTAGTTTCACATACTTAATACTTCTCGTTTTCAGTCTCACGTGGTCATGTGTGACGTCACGAGCTTCGATGCGATTTTCGCTTCCGCGTTTCGTATACACGAGTTTGTCGTTGCTTTGAAATTTATTCATGCAACAAAAACAGACTATCATTATTGTTTCGTCCGTGTATTGTTTGATATATTGAAATGTAATTGTCATCTTTGATAATGGCTTATGTAAGCCGAAAGCTTAGATTAGATTTAAACATGTATCAATATGGTGATTTCCTTTCGTCTTTCAATGATAATGTTATTAAGCTTATCAGACAATATGAAAGGAACTTACTTAAAATAAACAGACAAAACCTGACTATATTATTTAATGAAACATGCACCTCTCTCTCTCTCTCTCTCTCTCTCTCTCTATATATATATATATATATATATATATATATATATATATATATATATATATAAATGCAAACCGAAAGTTCCTTAAATCCTATAAATTTGTCATTTCCTTTCTTTCTTTCTTTCTTTCTTTCTTTCTTTCTTTAATGGCATATGGACTCCTTATGTGTCATTTAATTCCGAAATTTAATTTTCTCGTCAGTATTAGTAATTTCTTTTACAAAAATTTATTGTTGGTAATTTTTACTTTTTATTTTTTTATTCAAATATATTGCTTGTATTTTTATACTGTGATATTGTTTTTTTTGCGGGGGCGGGGTTAACTATTTGCTTATAGCTGGGACCCTAACACCCGGAGCAAGCATAATTAACAGGAAAAGACAGGGAAATTACTTTTCGAAAATGTTTAATGTTTTTACAAGTGTACACGCACCTGTTCAATTTAACTACAGCTATAAAAATAAGAGTCACATTTTGAGGCAAAAATAATTTATATTAAATGTTAAAATAAACAAAATTAAAGACGGCAATACACTGGGTGATTTCTTCCAAATCCATGTTTCGTTTTAATCATTTCTCTTCAAGCAAGGCAATAAAGCCACTAAGATGCAAGGGATTACTTAGTGTGAGAGAATATGAGAAAAAAAACATTATTAAAGAGAGAGAAAATAAAAGAACAAGAATTAAGAAGAATTAAAATAGCGATTGGCATAGCATTTAAACTTTTGTAGATCAGGGCTGACTGAGAATCAAGAAGCCATAAGAGAGTTCCACAAGCGAGAAGTGCGAGAGAAGAAAATGTCAGCATAGAACTTACGGTTACATCTAGCCAATTCAATTATAAAATCATGAGACCTTGTCGCCATTCTAATGCTGAGCTTAAATTGATAAATTCCAGATACCATAGAGGAAAGTTCATCAGGACAATTACAATGAAAGTATCTATAGAAAATGAACAGGGAAGCTATGTTATGGCGGTGGGAAAGTGACTGGAGCCGAGATGCAAAGTTAGGACCAATAATATTGCTGATTCTTCGCTGGATTTTATCAAGAATCTCTAAATATATAACAGGAGCACCAGACCATGTGTGGCAGCAATGAATTTCAAATTAACATTATAGCTAACAAGGTTGACATGTACCTAATAACAATGCGGACAAAATGATTAGTTCTAGCATTTATCTCACTTTATTCAATAAAAAAAATGAAATCATTTATCCAGGGGTTGTTCCTAAAATCCGATATTCTTTAAATCGAGGGATGTTAACTAAAATTTTTCCTGAATTGCAAATTTATAATAATTGTCATCGTATAATTCAATGTTTCGTTTCTTATCGTGTCTTTCACAGATGAAGAGGGAGTCATTTTCATGCCTAATAATCATATTTGTTAGCCTTCTTTCTGCATGAGAGAAGAGGCACCCCCAATCTAAAATGGCCCTATATAGACGCCTTTATAGCAGTGTGGAGGTGTTTAATGGTTGTCGTAGTACATGTATAGAAAATCTAAAATTCCAAATGCTGAATGGCTGACGCAACGTAATCTTTCTCTTTTCCTTTTATTCTAACCTTTTGCCAGACTTAGTTGGTCCTATGCGCTTACGTTCCTGCCGCCAGACTATTATCTTCAAGTGTGTTAATGGACCTATCTTGGCAGGCAAATATCGTAATCTCTATCCAAAAGTGTATTGACAAGGCGCAGTCTTTTAAAAGAAAAACACTTTCGACAATAATTGGGGTGGAGGAATTCCTAAAGGCAATGCAAACACCCCAGAGACTGATAAATGGGGCCTCAATAGACCGTTACGAGCCCAGACAGGGTTAATAAATAAACTAGGAGCGATAATTATTTGTAAAAACAGGTTCGCACGTTGGGTCATATATCATTTTGGGATTCAGACATTTTTCTGTTTTTGACCTCTGGTTGTTAAAAGCACATTCCTTATTCACTGACATAATTAGCCTTTCACGCAGGCTACAATCTTTCCGCAAGCAATCGCCATCTTTTCAAGTCACCTATGATATTGGGTCGTTGGCAAATGTCTTTCAAAGCTTCTTCCAATGTCTAATCTAGAAAATGATAGACGAGACGTAATAATATTCAGTGAATCGTTTGATATTTAAACAAAGATATTTTTTCTTTTTGTCTTTCAATATCGAATCTCCAAGATGGTGGACAAGATACAATAATACGTAGATCATTTTTTAAATTTATTTCATCCTAAGCAAGGCAACTAAGCCACTAAGAGGCGAGCGGTTACTAAGCTTTAGACATTATGAGAAAAATATACCATTAATGAAAGAGAACAATAGAAGAACCAGAATTAAGACAACATAAGATAGCGATTGACATTGCATTTGCAATTTTGAAGATCAAAGTTGACTGGGAAGAAAGTAACCGGAAGAGAGGTCCACAAGCAAGAAGTGCGACAGAAGAAGCTGTTAGCATAGAACTTACGGTATTTCTAGCCATTTAAAATGTAAAATAATGAGATATTGCCGCCAATCTCGTACTGCGATTAAATACATAAATTTTAGGTACCTTAGCGGAAAGTTCATCTGAACAATTATCATGAAAGTATTTATAGAAAAGGCAAAGGGACGCTACGTTACGACGATGGGGAAGGGACTGAAACTGAGATGGCAGGTCAGGGCCAATAACATTGCAGATTCTTCTTTGTATTTTTATCAAGTATCTCTAAATATATAGCAGGAGCACCAGACCATTTGTGACAGCAATATTCAAAGCAAGGACGAATGGTCGACATAAATATTATGAAATGGACAAAGTCCGACAATTATTTTAAGACATTTTTATGTTTATACATTCTTTTTATAGATACAAATATTTAAGTAAATGATCTGTTTATAATAAACAGTATTAAACAGCATTTACCGGCCTGAATGTCCGAGAAATTTTCATTAAAATGTATTCGTCCTCCGATAGGAATCGAACCTGTATCCTATACGGAACCGTCATATAGCCTGACGTGGCATAACCGTTTCGGCCACAGAGGAGCGTTCGGTTAGCGAGGTCGATTTTACTGTCTTAAAACTACAATTTTCCATGATTCTCTCACGTACATTCATATCCGCTCAATGCGTATCCAAATGTAAGCAAATGACGTCACACATTATGAAATGGACATAGTCCGACAATTATGTTAAGACATTTATTTTATCTATAAAAAGAATGTATAAACATAAAAATGTCTTAAAATAAAAGACAAATATGTCAGACATACTGAACCAACTTTCTCAGCTCTGACTTGACAATTGATTCAATAGAATCTTTCCACTCCATGTCAGCTGAAAACGCTTCTATGAGAAGGCTCAAAGAGTTAAATTTCCTGGAGGTTAGCATCAGCCATACTGATGGAAGGTAAAAGGAGTTCTCTCTGATGATTAAAAGAGAACGGCTTTGTTTATGAGGCATTAAAATTAACAAGCCACTCCTTGCCCCATTTAACAACAGACTGTAGGTCCTTTATGAGAAAATTAGAAACAACCTCGGTCGAAGAATACAGCTCTGGGGCGGGGGACACCTGCATTTACGCCAAAAAATCTAGAATATTTTCCTCTTAACACTAATTGTATTTTTCTAAACTAACACGCTATATTATAATTCTGTTTGTCCCTCGCTTTGCTAGTTCACACGACCTTTGCGTTCTACCAATTCCTAATAAATAATGGACTATTCAGTTTTGATCTTGTGGAAAAACAGAAAAGACATCTAAAAAAACGCTAGGTTTCAGTGAAAAAAATGAAAGAAAGAAAGAAAGAAACATAGAAGTGTTTAACGGCTGATTCATTGAAATGGAAAAAGTCGTCAAATTCAGATATCTTTGTACCCACTTCTTAAAATGAAAAAAACAGTTTTGATACTTATGATTGTTATTGCAATATTTTGTTAATGTTTTTCAGTTCAAATATTTAACGACGCGTAAGAATACAAATATTTTATTGTCGTAAAACTCGCCATGAGCTTATTTAATCATTAACTTAAGAATGAAGATTCATCGGAAAATTCAAATAAAAAACTGTGTAATTTTCATTGGTCTTTCCAGTATAAATTATTCAGTGTGTGTTCATCTCTAAATATGAATAGACACAAACTCACATATAAGCATATCTGGTAGGAATCAACATCAAAAGAGTGGTAATGATTAACAAGCTAGATTAATATGTTATTTCTAGTAGGTCCTAAGCTCAATCGATATTGGGGGGGGGGTGAGGAAATAAGATTAATAAATAAATAAATGCATACACATCTATCTATCTGTTTCAGTCTGTTAATATCTATCTATCTATCTATCTATCTATCTATCTATCTATCTATCTATCTGTCTGTCTGTCTGTTCATATCTATCTATCTATCTATCTATCTATCTATCTGCCTGTCTGTTCATATCTACCTGAGTCTGTTCATATCTATCTATCTGTCTATCTATCTATCTATCTGTCTGTCTGTCTGTCTGTCTGTCTGTCTGTTCATATCTATCTATCTATCTATCTATCTATCTATCTATCTATCTATCTATCTATCTCCTGGTTATGCTGATAACCTACACCCGACATCAAGGTCTGTAGGTTCCGTGGAGCTTGGAGCCACTTCTTAATTTCTGTTGTTTTCAAGTTCGTCCTGACCCGAGTTTGTAGGAACCTGTTAGGGTCCCAACTATAGGAAAACAGTGAACCCCCAAACTCCAGTCAAAACACTACGAAAGTATAAAAATAGATTTTTATAGTAAAAATACCAGCAATAAATTTTTATAGAAAAATAATTACCAACAATATATTTTTGTAAAGAGAATTATTAATGCTGCCAAGACCCATGAGGAGTTGATGTGCCGCTAACAAACAAATAAAATTAAACGAAGAAGTATGACTGTATAATAAGGGAAAAAAAAAGAAAAAAAGATACTAAGGTTTTAAAATGCATTTAAAAAATGAAAAATCTTTCTTGAAGTTTTTATTTTAATTTTAATTACAAGCTGTTAGATTAAATTTAATATTTCCAATATTTTGCTACATTTTAAACTGAATTTATATTGATTGGATTGATTTTTATTGATTATCAATAAAATCACCATTTAAGAAAGATTAACTGATTTAAGGTTTAATTAAACTGAATTAAAACAATTATTATTACTTATTTTTTAGTTTAAATACATCGCCGAAAAGCGTTGAATATTTTATTTAATTTTCCGTTGTGCAACGCACATAAATGAAATCATATTTGGTACATTGGACAGCATATATTAAATGGGAAGCAGTACAATTGCTACCTTCTGAAGAAATCGTGACGTATCTCTGTGAATTTGTGATAGAATTTCCTTCTTCTATAAAGGTTTTCCAGAGAACAACGATCCGAAACTCCAATGGAGTTTTGAGTGTGGACGCTTGCATTTGTTAAAATTTGTCTGATGTATTTATTTTGTTTCAAATAAACGATAGGCGGGTTGGGAAATAAACGATATTTTGATATTGTGATATTTTTGCACAATGTCTTCATTGCTGTCGGGTAGTATTTTTGCGATGGCATCAAAATTTCGATGCCAGTTGATGATGAATGAGATTCTGTCAACCGCAACTCTTGATATCTGCGCTTAACATAATGCCGAATGTAAATTGATTGGAATAGTTTTTTTTTTAAATCGCTAAAATCGACCATATTGACAAATCTGTCAACAGTGTATAATTCTCATTATTGAATAATTTTTCAAAAATAAAATATACTTTTCTGAAAAATTATTTGAGGAAGATTAACTGATTGAAATTTTAATTAATCTGCGTTAAAACAAATATTACATTTTTACTTTGAGTTTAAAATACGTTGAAAAGTATTTTTAAAACGGAGGTGGGTGTTTTTTATGAGTTTTTGACAGATCTATCGATAACCTGATGTTTGCGAGATTTATGTATGTGGGAGGGACGTGTAGGAAAAATTACATGACGAATACAACGTAAACGCCTTTTTTTGATATTCTTATTTTATCTATTCAGTGATTTTAAAAATTTTAGATGTTTTAAGCATGCTAATATTATATTAAATTTTACGTACTTTGCCTTTATCGTCTTAATTACGAACAGTATGGCAGACAACATAGATAGATAGATAGATAGACAGATAGATACGAACAGAATGTCGGTCAAACAGATAGATAGATAGATAGATAGATAGATAGATAGATAGATAGATAGATAGATATGAACAGAATGAGATAGATGCGAAAATATTTTAGATAGATAGATAGATACGAACAGAATGGCAGTCAAACAGATAGATAGATAGATAGATAGATAGATAGATAGATAGATAGATAGATAGAATAATGAACAAAATGAGATATATAGATAGATAGATGCTTACATTAACACAAAAAGAAAGTAGATTTACAGAATCTGGCGCCGTATTTAGAAGCCGACCAAACAAGGCGCCAGATGTGTTTTTGCCGACCAAATAATCTCTTAATGACAAAGGCTTCAGGGATGTGTCTGTCTGGCAAGACCACACCAGACACAAGGACACGATGACATTGGGGAGAAGAGGTCCGAAAAAAAATGTGTGCAGGGTATAACATGAGACAGTGGGAGGCAGGAGGAAATAAATCATATGGAGAAGGGAGACGACGCGAAAACCGAAGATGACGTCATTACTACCTGATTGACAACCTTGCGTGGCGCAGACGATCATCAACAATCCCGTTTGGAAAACAAAGAAAATAAATGAAAAAATATCCCTTATAAAACTTCTTTCTTTATAAAGTGGATACCTCCAAAATTCGCAAAAAAATGATCATAAATAATGAAAAAAATGTCTTAAATAAAAAAAAAAAAATAAAGTTTTATCGTCAAAATCTTTATTTTATTAAAGAAAAAGATCAAAACGATTTTTGTAGGTAAAAATTATTTTTTTTAAATCCTCTTTTAGAACCTTCGAAATTTTGGTTAAAAATCTTGTGTTTCTGGCCTATAAATAAATTTGTATGGAAAATTTAAGCGTCATTTAAGATGAAAACAATGTTTAGGAAATTGTTGCAAATATCAGAAAATTGTCGGACATTGATGAAAGTTTCAGGACGTATTTATAAATGAAGGCAAATATTTTTTTAAATGTTTCTAAATATTTTTTTTTTACACTTGTTATCACATACTTATTTAATTTTATGAAATTTCGAGAATATTTTCTAGTGCTTAATGATTATATTAGTTATAAGAATAAGTCCTGGGAGAAAAGACTTAATTTATTAAGAAAATCTTATAATTGCTTTTTTGGATCAAATATATTATGGACATTACTGTCTTAAGAAAAAATCTTTCGATGAATAATGAAGTTTTACAATAAATATATTTTTTTAATTTTTTAAAATTTAATCTATCTATCTATCTATCTATCTATCTATCTATCTCAGTCTGTTCATAAATATCTATCTATCTATCTCAGTCTGTTCATATCTATCTATCTATCTATCTATCTATCTATCTATCTATCTATCTATCTCAGTCTGTTTATATCTATCTATCTAAAATATTTTCTTGGTAATTGTTCTGATAAACTTTCCTAGTCTTTATAAATTTAAGCGCAGTAGCGGCTAGATCGCATCATTTTACAGTTGAAATGGCTAGATGTAACCTTAAGTTCTATGCTAACAGTTTCTTCTCTTGCTCTTATCGCTTATGGAGCACTCTTCAGGTTTCTTGTATCCAAGTTAAGCTTCAAAATTGAAACGCTATGACAATCGTTATCTTCTGTTTTCTTAATTTTTGTTCTTTTAATTTTCTCTTTCCTTCATACTGTTTTTTTCTTTTTTTCATATTCTGTCTCACGCTGTAATCCCTTGCATCTTAGTGGCTTTATTGCCTTGCATGGGGTGAAATGATAAAAATAAAAGGTGAATTTGGAAGAAACCACCCAGTGTATTGCCGTCTCTAATTTTGTTTATTTTAACATTTACTCGAATTTTTTTGTTGTCTCAAAATATGACTCTTTTTATTATATGTGTGATTAAATCGAACAGTTGTGTGTACATTTGTAAACACATTCTTGATTTTTTTTTTTTCAAATGATTTGTACTTATTGATGGATTAAGGTCGAGCTCCCAAGGCAGAGGGCGTGGCTTCTCTGTAGATATTTGTTTAGATACACACCGGTTGGTTAGTGAATAAAAACGCTAATATACTTTTACAAGCAGGTGAGATTTTCTGACTGATTCAACCTTTTTTTTATAGCAATGACTCATTCTGAAAAGCTTTGTTTGTTATTGATCGATTATTGATTTCATATCAACAATCAATTGATGGACAGAAAACGAGACGGTAACAAATATAATGACTAATAATGACTAATAATAATAATAATAATTTTGTTGCCTTATACAAAAAGAAAAAAAAACCTGTCAAATCGTGGATTTCCTTATTCTCGCGGATCAAAGGGTTAATCTCAAACGAAAGTGTAAAGATAGATGGACCTTGTCAAAGAACAAAGGAAGTTGTAGAACATTAAAGTGGCAGTTACACCAGTCGTTATCGGAACACTAGGAATGGTCTCTCGGAAAAAAAGTCTATAGGATCTAAACATTAAGGGTAAATTTTAAATCATACAGAAGATTATCGCTAAAGACAGTTCAGAAGTGCCCAGAAGAATTGAGGAAATTTGCCTCATTTAAGCTTCTCTGTAAACCATCGATTACTCCAACAATACTCCCCCTCCTCCTCCTTCTCCTCCTCCTACTACTGCTAATTATTATTATTATTATTATATTGTAATTCTGTTTGTTCCTTACTTGGTTAGAACGTACGTCGTGCCCAGTCAGTGTCTCAGAAACAACAAACAACTATTCCGTTTTAATTGCGAGGAAAGACGGAAAAAACATATCAGAGACGCTGTTTGGTTTCATTGCGTAAAAGAAAGAAAGACAGATAAAAAAGAAAGAAAAAGAAGATAGAGGAGACGATACCGTTCTCATGTGTTTAGCGTTTCTTTCAGTGGAAAAGAAAAACTTGTCAGTTTCAAATCTTTACATTTGTACCCCCTTACTTCTTTAAATAATAACCTGCATTCATACTTTGATTGTTACTGCAACATTTTGTAAAAGTTGTTAAACTCAAATATTTAACGATGCAAAAGGGGAAATTGTCTCAGCTGTTTTAAAGTCCTCGAACCTGAAAACTTATTCAATTATTAACTCAAGAATTATGATTCGTAGTAAAACTGTAATTTTTTCACAGTTACTATTACTACTACTATTAATTATTATTATTATTATTATCGGTCTGCATTGCTTGATACTTGGCGCCCAGGCCGGTGGTCGGTGGTCGGTGTTCGAGCCGAGTTAGGGACTAGAATCCCAAATTCTAGCTATCAAACAAGATAGGCCATACGTTCGATTCAACGCCTTTCCATATCACGTTGAAACGCCGATTCTCGTACGATCACCGTAGTTAAGCAACGTCGATGCTGGATAGTGCCTAAATGGGTGACCGCTGGTTAATACCAGGTACTGTAAGCTTGGATATGCAGGTGGATAATGGTTTGGAATTGTTAATAGGAGAGACTATTCCTATTTACATTATTCGGACTATTGTCCTCATCTTTGGCGCCATATTTGTTGCAACGTTTCGGCCGTTGTACGCTCCG
>OZ010600.1:95064890-95094890 GCA_963932145.1 Acanthosepion lycidas
GCACGCACACACACACACATATATTAGGTTGTTGCAAAAATAATGACGTAATAATGTCGTTTTTTGACGTTAAAAATACGTGAAAAAACGACATTATTACGTCATTATTTTTGCACCAACCTAACATATATATATATATATATATATATATATATATACATATATATAAGTAAATAAACAATAAGGAAAAGACTTAAATATTCGTCATATAATCGGTCATAAATTTATTTTAACAGATATACATATATACCTGCCTCATCAGACTAACTACAGTTTAATAAAATCTAGTAGGTCTAATGAGGCAGGTATATATATGTATATCTGTTGAAATAAATTTATAAACGATTATATGACGAATATTTAAGTATTTTCCTTATTATTAATTTATATTGCTTTGTATATAAATTTATACATTTGGCTCTCATCATGGATTTAACTTATATATATATATATATATATATATATATATATATTGTAGATTTGGGCAGCAATCACTCTTTTATGCAAGTTTCATTGAAAACGACTGACAAAGTGTGCTGATTGAGTTTTATTTTTATATAATTTCTCATGTGTTTTTCTCGGACATAAATTCCATAAAAATTGTTCGAATGTTACATCTCTCTGATCATAGCTCAATTAGGTCTCATTTAAATAAACATAGAGACCTACCAAACGCTCTCCGTAACATACACGTTGATAATACGCATATAATAGCATGATTCACGTGTAAGAAAAAGAGTAAAAATAACTGAAGCTTTATTACTCAAAAAGAAAAAAAACAAAAATTAAATATGAACAAGGCCACAATGTGCTGACCTTGTTTGCAAAATAAAACGTTCCCCTAACCCTAGATGCATGCATAAAACAATGCATATATTCAGTTAAAAGTAAAATGTAATAAATCTTTGATAATGGCTAACAGTATAATCGAAAGCGCTGGGAAGATATTCGGCCAATTTTTATATGATTTATGTCCTAAAAAGAAAAAAAATGTACGAACAGATGAGAAATTATATAAAAGATCCAACCATCATATCTTGTCAGACGTTTTAAACGAAACTTGCATATATATATATATATATATATATATATATATATATATATATATATATATATATATCTGTGTGTGTGTGTGTGTGTGTATTAATCAATTCACCCCAAGTAACACAATAAAGTCACTAGGACGCAAGAGAATACTGAGTATTAAAGAATATAAAACAAAACTACTATTAAAGAGAAAGGGCAAGAAAAGATTGATTGCTTGATTTGTTTCTTTAAAGGCATATCAACACCTCATGGGTCATTTAATGCCGGTATTTTCTTGGGCCCTATGAAGTAATAAATATATTATATATGTTATTGTTTTAACAGTTGAATTTTAATAGTTGAATACATGGTATGCGACTGCTCGGTCTCACATTGTCCGCTGACCTGAGATGAAACGAATATATTGAGTCAATAGCTTCGTCAACCGCAAGGAAAGTTGGCTCCCTGTGCCGCGCCAGGAAATTTTTCTCGCCGGAGTCGATCCTTCAACTCTACAAATCAACAATTCACCTTTGCATGGAGTACTGGTGCCATATATGGTATGGAGCCCCTTCTGTTTGTCTCAAGGTCCTCGATAAAATCCAGAGACGGATATGCAACGTAATTGGCCCTGATCTGTCATCTCGTCCGCAGCCGCTCTCTCACAGATATGCCGTCGCCTCCCTCTGACTTTTTTACAAATACTTTCATGGTAACTGCTCTGATGAGCTGCTTTCGCTGGTTCCCAGACTTCATGAATTTAAGTGTTCTATTAGGCTGGCTTCCCGCCTTGATTGGGGTGGAATGCTTTAAAAAAAAAATTATACTCAGCTTTTCTGCATATACATGTTTGTATGGATAGAGGCGGTGATATGTGTATTTTATGGTGTATTAGGTTGGTGCAAAAATAATGATGTAATAATGTCGTTTTTTGACGTATTTTATTAACGTCAAAAAACGACATTATTACGTCATTATTTTTGCACCAGCCTAACAGTTTTGCTAAAGTTCTATTTTGGAATACAGTTTGATTTCCTTAAGAAATTGTAGAATAGTATGTGAACTAATATTATGAATGAGTTCTTTGATATTGATTTGGTTGGTTGACTTTGGCGGCATATCAACCTCTATGGTTTATTTAATGCCGAAATCTAAATCTTTGTACGTCATTTTATACTTTCAACAACAAACATTTTGTATATAATTATATATTTTCAAGTAAGCGTATGTTTTTTTAGACATATATTTTCGCGATCAGGGGACTTTCTGTCAGATGTAGGCTCTTGTCATACTCAGGACGAGAATAAAAATTAAGAAAACAGAAGATTACGATAGGCATTGCATTTAAATTTTTGAAGATCAAAGTTGACTGGCAAACAAGAAGCCGGAAGATTTCCACAAGCGAGAAGTGTGATAGAAGAAGCTGTAAGCATAGAACTTTCGGTTACATTTAGACATTTCAAATGTAAATGGCAAGACTTAACTGCCAATCTAGTAATGCGCTAAAATTTATAAAGTCTACGTACCAAAGAGGAAAGTTTATCGGAACAATTACCAATTAAATAATTTATGGAAAAGTCAGACGGAAGCTACGTTTTGGCGGTGAGAAAGGAACTGAAGACGAGATGCCAGGTCAGGACCAGTAACATTGCAGATTCTTCTTTGGATTTTTTTATCAAGAATCTCAAAATATGTAGCAGGAGTACCAGACATGATGGGGCCGCAATGTTCGAAGCAAGGACAAATGGTAGACTTATAAATATGTAAGATAGATGCTGACCAGAAAAGTTCTGAAGCAAAAACTTTCTTAGCTGCAGACTTGGCAACTGATTCAATATGATCTTTCCATTCCATATCAGCCGAAAACGTTAGTCCGAGAAAGAGCAATGAGTCACTCTCCTGGAGGTTAGCATCAACCATGTTACTGGAGGGTAAAAGATGAATTAAAAGATGATTAAACTTATACATGAATGGACGTAGAAAAACATTTAGAGAGAAATCTTAGCCGTCAACTTATGCACAGATATGAATATCGTTAAATAAAAATTCATTAATTATGGAGAAAAGTGGAAAAAAATCAGCTAAACGAGAAAGGTCTGCTTGCCTCGAAAAGCAACCATCAACGGGAGTAAATGGTAGTTTGGATAGTATGGTTGACCTTTTGTACTAAGGGAGTTCAATCGATGCCACATATAAAATTCACCATTAAATGGCACAAGAATCATGGCTGTTTCTCCTTCTGTCACCAAGCAGTGCTATCTGTGGTTATTTATTTTGACTTAGATTGGCACAAGGCTATAGTTTGTAGGGCACAGAATAAGGTTCGAACTCACTCTAGTAAGAAGTTGGTTTTCCAGAAAAAATTCCTAACAGCCGTGATATGGGAAGTTTGTTTACAAGAATTGTACCTTTTCAATTGTTTATTATTAAATGCAGCTGAATCTTTTAAAGGTAATTATCTCTCTTACTTTGAGACAACGCTTTGTAGTCATACAGTCTGAAAATTACGACTCATATTACTGTATTTCGATAAAAATGTAATACAAGTTGGTTAGACAGCTCCCGTATGGATTGCCGACGGACATTTCACCGAACGGACATTATCTCCGAACGCACATTTCACAGACGAACATTTCACCGAACGGACATTTCACCAAACAGACATTTCAGCGAACAGACATTTCACCAAACGGACATTTTCTCCGAACGAACATTTCACAGACGAACATTTCACCGAACGGACATTTCAGCGAACGGACATTTCAGCGAACAGACATTTTCACCGAATGGACATTTCACAGACGGACATTTCACCGAACAGTGATTTCACCAAACGGACATTTTCTCCGAACGGACATTTTCTCCGAACGGACATTTTCTCCGAACGGACATTTCACAGACGGACATTTCACCGAACGGACATTTCAGCGAACGGACATTTCAGCGAACAGACATTTCACCAAACGGACATTTTCTCCGAACGAACATTTCACAGACGAACATTTCACCGAACGGACATATCAGCGAACGGACATTTCACAGAATGGACATTTCACCGAACGGACATTTTCTCCGAACGAACATTTAACAGACGGACGTTTCACCGAACTGCATTTCACCGAACCGACATTTCACAGACGGACATTGTCTTTTTGTTTCTCAACGATGTAGGCGTAGCCATCAAGTAAAATTTTTCTTCCTCCTCTTGTCGTTGGGATGAATTCCATGGTCTTAAAAGAAGGAAAAATTTTATCCACTTTAGGTAATACCCTCTATTTATACAGGGTTTAAACATTATTTACAAAAATAACTTTAAAAAAATTATCATAGATCATAATATACACATGACAAAATATCCGTTCGGCCGAATGTTTGTCGGTGAAATGACCTTCGGCTATCTGTCCGGCCAATTTTGAGATCGAGAAGTTCCCTAAATTAGAACCTACGGTGGAGAGCATTGGAATAAATTTAGGCCACAGAATCTTTAGTTTCGAATATATGAGATTCAGAAACATAACAAGTCTTAGCCGTAAAGGTCTGAACTGGTGAAAATAGAAAATGTAGCGCCCTCACAATATTTTCCATGAAAATCGTGATAGAATAGCAAGAGGCTTGCAACGTTGTGTTTATGTGTTGTGTGGTTGTATGCTTAAAAATAATTAATCGTCGACACGGCCGTGTAAACACTTCTGGACTCTTTCAAGCCTGGAGCGAGAAGATTGTGCAGCGTCAGCTTAGATATGTCATCAATACTCCATTTTTGGTATCACCTGACTCTTGTAAAAATATAGCATGACAGGTGAAGCCAGGTTCTTTCCACAGTGTTTTAAGTACCCGACCACTTTTCCAGCTATAACGAAGGGCAGTACATGTGTTCCACTTGAGTTGTGGGTTTCACTTGTGCTCCAATAGAGATTCGAAGGAAGGAACTGTTTATTATGACAGGCAAAAATTCATGGTCTGCTCGGTGTTGCTGAAACGTTACAAGTTTAGATTGTTGTATAGCCCCTCATCCTGAGAGGTCCTAGTCAACGGCACCTGTTTAATACAATGTGGTATATCTCCCTCGTGCTAGGAGGTTAACGGCGCCAATTCAATAATAATGTTGCATCTTTTCTCTCAGCCGGTGATTGCTAGATGCTTGGGTTCAGAGATGAAAGGATGTCAAACATTTTAACTTAACTATTTTACTAATATCGGCATATACTAACTCTCCAGTGGGGGGTGTCCTCCCATCACTGAGGAGCCGTTTCAGACACGAAAGCGAACACGTCTACATTGCTTGATGGTTAAAATTCGACTCCCTGAAAACGTTCTCCTATCTCCTTTCCCACGCTAGCTCAGCCAATCAAAATCGACTTCTCATATTATGGGTTGCATCTGACCTCATGGTCAATCTCAGGAAATCGGAGCAGAGATACACTTCCTCTAAAAAATAATAGTCCGCTAAATTATTATTTAACAAGAATTGGAGGTGATAAATATTACAGGCCAATTTCTCCACATTGAACTATTCGAGCTAAGATCACAGACGCTTTTATTTTATTGTCATTGGACTGTCGCCAGAAAATATCAGAGTTCTGAGTTGAATTTAATGCCCATCAGAAATCTGATGTAACTACAATGGATTCCCGCTAAGCGATAAGTTGTGTATTTGTGTCACCTCAGAAAATCAAAAGATCTAGGTGCCTCGAGGTTTAACACAGAAAGTGACTTGAAACCAACCAAGTGCAGAATCGGACCTCAAAGCATGTCGCCAAGATAAACAGGAAGTGAACACAGCTAAATTTAGGATATACACACGCAAGAAAACCGGATCACCGGAAGTTATAAAAACGCCCGACTTACGAAGAGAGAAATCACCTGCTCTGACTTTTGTCAAGATAGAGCTTGGCAGGTGGTGTCAGGGCCGATCTTTTTCTTTTTACAGCATCTTCAACGATTGATCGTTTATATGAGTTCCACCTGCGGTCTGGAGTGAAATTGATTGCCAAAAGACGTTTAGAGCAAGGAAAGTTCAATCCCTCTTCGTAACTGGTGGGAATCTGGAGTCAGCCCGGTGATAATGAAAGGGTACTACCTTGGTATTTGAGGTACTGAAAGTTATAAGACAGCACCCCCTCACCATTGTGCTGTTAGAGCTCGTCCAAAGGAGAGATCAGTTGCCAGGTTCTAATCAAGTAGATTTTGAGAAGTACCCCAATACACTTCATATCAATTTATATATCTACCATTCCTTCATGCATCGAATACTGTTGCTATACCCGGTTTGGTGCTGCTACTGTACATCTGGAAACTCTTGACAACAAAGACGTGTCTGTGATCTAATTAACCCATATGGCATCTCGACTTCAGTCACTTTCTCGCCGCTGTGACGTGGCTTCCCTCTGTCTTTTCTACAAATAATTTCATGGCAATTGTTCTGACGAGCTTTCCTTCGTGGTACTTCGGCTGCATGGATAGAAGCCGACTACTAGATTGGCAAATAGATCACTCTGTAGAATTCTGTTTTCGTTTCTTTCAGCCCTGTCACCTATAATCGTAAAATATTGAATGTAACCCCGATCACCATCTTCTGTGTTCCTGAAATCTGTTCTTTTATTGTCCTTTCTCCTCACTAAAGTCTTCTCATTCCCTTTCCCTCCCAGTAACCTCTTGCGTCTTAATGGCTTTATCGGCATCTTCTGTCTTGCTGAATCTTTTATTGTCCTTTCTCCTCACTAAATTCTTCTTTCATTTCCGGTAACCCCTTGCGTCTTAGTGGCATTATCGCCATCTTCTTGGAACCTGTTCTTTTATTGTCCTTTCTCCTCACTAAAATCTTCTCATTCTCTTTCAATCCCTGTAACCCCTTGCGTCTTAGTGGCATTATCGCTATCTTCTGTCTTCCTGAATTCTGTTCTTTTATTATCCTTTCTCCTCTCTAATGTCTTCTAATTCTCTTTCACTCCCAATAACCTCTTGTATCTTAGTGTCTTTATCGCCTTACTTGGAGTGAAATGATTAAAAAAGCTGAAAATATCCTTCTAGGTTATAAGTTTTTAAGTTTACATTTGAAGAAACTAGAGTTTATGCCAGTCATGGACAAACTACGAGCCGCGGACCTCAAGCTCTCCATACGGCTTTCGGAATGGAACGCTTCACTTTATGAGGAAAAAAAAAGTTTTAATATTTGAAGATTATAGGTGGCAAGGAAGCAAGACACCAACAGAGAGTTCTACGAGAAAGAAATGCGAGAAAAGCTATTAGCATAGAAATTACATCTAGCAATTTCAACAGCAAAATGGTGAGACCTAACTGACAATCTAGAATTAAGCTTAAAGTTGAGATATCAGAGAGGAAAGCTGGACAAATGCCATGGACATATTTATAGAAAAGGCACATGAAGGTACGTTACAGTGGTGGGAAATTGACTAAAGACGAGATGCCAGGTCAGGATCAATAACATTACAGATTCCAGTTTGGATTTTGTCAAGAATCGTTCAACATACATCAGAAGCACCAGACCAGATGTGGAAATAATATCCAATGCAGCGACGAATAAAAATTAGAGAAATAAATATTTTCTCTCATTCAGCGAACATCTCTGAATTTATTTATTTAAAGAATAAGTACGTCTGGTTTAAAATTGGCAATTTTACAAAGTTGAATTTTTTCGATATGCCGTCCATATATGGTCGAGTCAGATTCAGAGTTTCTTTTTTTACCCTTGCAACGTAATAACTTTCTGTCTGTGTCACCTAAAAACTAGGTTAGTCAAATATTTATCTTATCTTAAATATTTATTTATATCCCTGTCTTCAGCCCAAAGACAGTCATCGACTCATCATTCGCCGTAGGAATCTGATGGAATGTTCTGGGCAAAAGGAGACACACGCCATAATGAATCAACTGGTAAGAACAGAGATATTGACCCAACTCGACAAGGAAGATTGTGTCGCGTTAATCACTCTCCCTCAGTTTACAAACACACCCTACTCTCCAAATTATTTATAGATACATATGTTGTGCTCATTCAGCTAGACCAGTGGTTCCCAATTAATTTTGGGCCATGCCTCACTTTGGTATTTCTAAAAGTTTGGTGCACCCCATGTAATAAATTATTCTTACATATTCAAAAATGTTACGACAAATCACGTGAAGGAAGCTTATAAGGCCATTTAATTGGTCTCTAAATATGTCTCCAAAGACCATGGCATCCATGAAAGAGAAAACAAACAAACAGTTAAATATATATAGTTTCAAAACATATAATAGAGAACTGAAAGGTAGAAATATAAAATATTTGAATGAAAGTTTATTTTGTAATATACTTTGATCATTTTAATTATGATATAATATAATGCAAAAAGAAATTTGCGCTCACTAGAAAACAATTCAATATTAATAACTCATTCTCGAATTGCACCCCCCCTTATTCTGTTGGTATAGTAAGCAAAAGGGTTTAGACCCTACGTATGCCCCACCAAAATATTACCATGCCCTACCAGTGGGGTATGCACCCCACATTAGGTATCATTGCGCTAGATGGGCAATCTCGTTAATAAACATATAAGTAAAATCTTTTGTTTTATAATTAGCGACAATGACGTCACCACAACCAATATTTCAAATAAATTTACTGTTTTTTTCTGTTTAGATCGAAAGTATGTAAGTAAAATCTAGATCCCAGCCCCGGCCCGAAGAGTCACCTATCCATCATTTTTACCATCAAAGATTAACCTTTCATAATTCTATGTATGAATCATTGTTGTAACATAATATAGTTTTTTTTTTTAGTTTTTGTCATTATAAAGTTTGAATATTCTCATTAACATCTTTTATTTTTCCTATTTAAGAATTGTATTGAATCGTTGGTTCTTTTTCTATGTTTCTAACGAAATTTTCCTGTTTCTTAATACCTTGCTTAGCTTTTGGAAAGCATCTTTCCCTATCCTAGTACGTTTTTGAATTTCGGTGTCGCACATTTCGTTCTATATTAAAACACTTCCGAGATATTTCAATTGTTGTTCTTGCTTGATTTTGGTATCCTCAATTTGTAATTTGAATGTTGGGCTGTTCTTTTTGCTGACAACCATCCATTCTGTCTTCTTACAATTGATGTTTAGTCCTTTCTTCTTGCTTTCCTTCATTACCTACTCTCGGATTTCTTGTAGTTTCCTTTGTATGTCTGCTATTAACACTTTCATCTGCATACCTTATGCTCATTTCTCAGTGAATCTGTGGAGGTGCATATATATATATATATATATATATATATATATATATATATATATATATATATATATATATATATATATAGTTGTAGTCTCCATAGTCTGTTTTGTTATCGCATTCCTTCTAAACCCTTATAACCATATATTCTGAAACTACATTACCCAGGTACTTGGGGTATTTTTTCATTATATAGCGAATCCTTTCTTGTATCTATATACAGGATACTAATAAAGTCACTATACAGTTACTTACAATAACAACTGAGAGAAAACAACTAATTAACAGCACATAAATTTATTCAAATGGTTCTGGTTAATTCCGATTAATAACAATAAAATGGTAGGATAAAAAATAGTAAATTAATTACCTATATTGTTCGAACTGCAAGCCACCTGCTTCAATGCTTTGCGTTTTTTAGAAGTAACTGTATAGTAACTTTATTGCCACCCTGTATGTGTATATATATATATATATATATATATATATATATATATATATATATATATATATATATATATATAGCGAAATGCCGAATTCGATTTTGTCCATGTTTTTAGTTTGAATCATTAGCAACAGTGCTCAACAGTAATAGGAGCGAAATATCCTATGCGATGAAAACGAAATTAATATATAAATTCCAACATTCACAACATTAATACAAAAGAGGGATCGATACCGAGAGTAGAGCGATAAGTATTTATTTATTATAATTTTATCATATAGACAAAAGCATTTTACTCACTACAAAGATGCAACTTCGTTTCAGTGCATTTCAACTGCCCTTCGACGGGTGAGAATCGAAAATGGTTATGAACAATCCTGCTTAGGGTATATGATAAAAATATGAATATGAAATATAAAAATGGAATTTATATATTACTTTCGTTCTCATCGCATCTGATATATGCATATATATATATATATATATATATATATATATATATATATATATATATATATATATATATAGTTGTAGTCTCCATAGTCTGTTTTGTTATCGCATTCCTTCTAAACCCTTATAACCATATATTCTGAAACTACATTACCCAGGTACTTGGGGTATTTTTTCATTATATAGCGAATCCTTTCTTGTATCTATATACAGGATACTAATAAAGTCACTATACAGTTACTTACAATAACAACTGAGAGAAAACAACTAATTAACAGCACATAAATTTATTCAAATGGTTCTGGTTAATTCCGATTAATAACAATAAAATGGTAGGATAAAAAATAGTAAATTAATTACCTCTATTGTTCGAACTGCAAGCCACCTGCTTCAATGCTTTGCGTTTTTTAGAAGTAACTGTATAGTAACTTTATTGCCACCCTGTATGTGTATATATATATATATATATATATATATATATATATATATATATATATATAGCGAAATGCCGAATTCGATTTTGTCCATGTTTTTAGTTTGAATCATTAGCAACAGTGCTCAACAGTAATAGGAGCGAAATATCCTATGCGATGAGAACGAAATTAATATATAAATTCCAACATTCACAACATTAATACAAAAGAGGGATCGATACCGAGAGTAGAGCGATAAGTATTTATTTATTATAATTTTATCATATAGACAAAAGCATTTTACTCACTACAAAGATGCAACTTCGTTTCAGTGCATTACAACTGCCCTTCGACGGGTGAGAATCGAAAATGGTTATGAACAATCCTGCTTAGGGTATATGATAAAAATATGAATATGAAATATAAAAATGGAATTTATATATTACTTTCGTTCTCATCGCATCTGATATATGCATATATATATATATATATATATATATATATATATATATATATATATATATATATATATATATATATATTATTATTATTATTATTATTATTATTATTATTTTATTATAATATATTAGAACAAAAATATGTTGAAATCACTTTTCAGGCAATGTGGTAAATGACTTACCATCGCCTGAAGAGGCACAAGGTAGTGTCGAAACACGAAAGCTATTGCGGAGCGATTTTAACAAATTTTTGTTCTAATATCTTATAATAATAATAATAATAATAATAATAATAATGTTAATAATAATAATAATATATTGCATTACTTTCTATTGAGCACTGTTTTTAAACAGTAAATGCTACGAACAGCCGAATTTTACTTCATCTGTTCTTTCTCTCATTTTATATATATATATATATATATATATATATATATATATATATATATATACGCGCGGTACTTATTAGAAAGCGCTCAGTATCAGCGATAGAGCTAATATATATATATATATATATATATATATATATATATATATATATATATATATATGTGTGTGTGTGTGTGTGTGAAAATATTGTAGAAAATAGGAAAGAAACTGGTTTGGTAAATAATCCAAAGTTCCTTAGTATTTTTGTAATTATTTTTTAAAAATAGTGCTCGATACGAAAGTAGAGCATAAATATAATTATTTATTTAAAAATATGATTCCAGCGAGTTGGAATCATATTTTTAAATAAATAATTATATATATATATATATATATATATATATATATATATATATATATATATATATATATTGAACAATAAAAAATATTAAAAAATTAAAATCTTCAGACACACTGGGTTGTAGATTAATATTCTTTCATTTTTATTATTACTGTTTCATTTAGATTCCTCATGGAGATATATATATATATATATATATATATATATATATATATATATGTGTGTGTGTGTGTGTGTGTGTGTGTGTGTGTAGAGAGAGATACATATATATATATATATATATATATATATATATATATATATATATGGGGAAATACATAGAAAGAGAAAGCAAGAAAGAAACAGAATTTCTGATTATATTTGAAAGAGGCGTTTTATTCCCATCGTCTTGTAACAACTGACTTTACTTTCCCCTCCTTGAAGCATCGAGTTAAAGAAACTGGCTTGAAATGTCCTGTTCACACCAGATCGTCTGTCCTCATTCCATATCTCCAAGGTCGGCCGACATTCCCACTTTGTCAGCCCTGCCGCGACACAACTCTTGTGTGTCAGCCATGTTTTCCTTGGCTCGACCTGATCAATGAAAACAGAAAAGGTGAAATCCGATCAAAATATTTTCAAGCCTGCCTCGCGATAAGGACCTGCGATCCTTAAAAACAAACAACAATGATTAAAATCTAGAGACTTAAGGACTTTTTTTTTTCAAGTCGAGGAGTCATTTATTTACAGGTGATATTCACACACAGACAAACCACACACACACATATATATATATTTAATTATATATATATATATATATATATATATATATATATATATATATATATATATAGGGTGACCAAAAAAAAACGGGAACTTTTTAACAATCTAATAAAACCAAGAGTGATGGAAGAAAAATATTTTATTCATAGTAATTGAAACCTTAAAACATGCCATTTAAGAAACAATGATGGAATTCTCATTTTTTAAATATTACGTCCTGTAGATGGCGTCCTCCTGTACGAATGCCTTCTTGAAATCTGCTGTTGAGATTCCTCATTGACTGCTGCAACATCTCTGCTGGGATACTGTCTCACAGTGTTGCCACTTGCTCATGTCTGGCAATATGCACTTCAAAAATTCCCGTTTTTGGGGGTTATCCTGTACACACATACATACATACATACATACATACATATATATATATATATATATATATATATATATATATATATATATATATATATATATATTACATTGAATACGACAGACAAGGTATTTGATTTAGTTTTTTATCCAATTTCTCATATGATCTAATAATTTTTTTTTCTTTTCAGATTATAAATTATATAAAAACTGTCCGAATCTTCTTTTTTTCCGAGCACTTTCGGCTATACATTTAGCCATTTTCAAGGATGAAATATTTTAACCGTTAAATAAGAAAAAAATACATACATGCAACAAACTTTTTCTTATTTAACAGTAAAAATATTTCAAAAATCTTTCAGAAAAAAAGAGCATTCGGACAGTTTTTATATAATTTTTGATCTGAGAGGATCGAGAAGTCGCTTTAGCTGTTTTTTTTTTTTTTTTGTTGATTGTGTTACTATGTTACGCGAATTTTTTTACTTCTTTTTTTAAAAAAAAATTCCTTCTTCTTTTAACACACCCCGTTTTTATCACTTTAATGAAATTTTGTAAAACAGGAAAATATTCCAATAGTTATTAAAATAATTCAATGCTTGGATCATCCCAAGATTTAAATAGCAGGGAAAACTAGACTCTCTAGCCATAGTTGGCAACCAGTCTAAGAGAAAGAAAAACACGATAGATTCCAATAACTTTGTCGATACCACTGGAGAGCGATAATCCAGAATATTTTTGAAAACTAACAGGCATTGTGTTCAAGAAAAGAAGATCTATTAACAGGCAGGGAATGGGAAAAATGGATTCATGCCTTTCGAAAGTAAACAAAAGTAAGTATATGGTAACAAGTCAAAAGAAAAAAGTCAACACGACGCGAAAGCTTTGAATCTGACGAAGTTTTCTTTAATTAAATGGAAGTTAATTTTTAAGTCAAATTTCCCAAATGGACAAATTCCGTTCACAGTCAGAACTCCAGGCATTTGCCTTGTGTCAGACACGGACAGAACTTGTAAAAGAAAGAGTTTGTTTTAAAGAAAATAGGAACAGCAGGGAAACTCAGAAAGAGAATACTGAAAATTTTACATATCAAGGAAAGACGGAGCGGAGAATTTGATACTAAGCAGGATATATTAAAGACAGGAGAAGCATGGTAAAACAGCGAGTAAACTACTTAACGAGTGTGTGCAAATGGACAGCAGGGAAAGGACAGAAAAGGATGTTAAAGGGGCAAAAGTTACTTCGAACTTCAAAAAGAGGATGTTGTGGAGAGCCATAATTACCCACGTTATGAAAGGTTATGTTACATGATAGAGACCCAGAGTAACAGATGCCCTGCTTCTTGCTATCCTTGTTGCCGCCGTAGCAGCAAAGCTTGTGTCTGGGGCAAGATGGTGTGCACGTCCCTCATCAGACTGATTTCGAATTTAGAGTTGACCTCCCACTAGAGTTGTTTTATTTTATGTGTTGGTTGTGTATTGGCTAACGATTCAGAACCGGGGAGCAGAGTTCGAAATCTAGTCGAGTTCGTTAACTTCACTTTCTCACGAATACCTTCGTGAAATGTATGAATCCATCTATTCTATCCCCTAGCTATGGATTAAATAACATAGCAGACTCGGCTCTCTAACCACAGTTGGCAACCAGGCTTAGTGAAGGACAACTCTGCTGAATCTAAAACCCAGTCACTTAAAGCTGTACAAAGATGGTTAGGCATAGGGTTATTATGCATGTAAAACAAAAACACGATAAATTTCAACAACTGAGGAACCTCATTGGAGAGCGTTTATTCAGAACATTGTTAACAACGTTGGACTCATTGAAGTATGGATGGGTGATTGTTAAAAAGTACAATCTGCTATTACACCAACAGTTAGGGAAAGGGAGAAATAGGTTCATGCCTTTCCAAATAGTGTGAAAGTGAATGCAAAATAAGAATGCACAACCACTAAAAAATGAACAGCAAGTGCCAAATGTCATATATGCGAGCTAATTTTTAAACACAGATTATTGGACAGGAGGGAACGAGGCCGAGAGTTTAGAACGTTCGCCTGAAAAACGATACCAATGTTTGAGGTAAACCTTTCGAGTGAATTTGAGTAGACCGAGGATTTGAGTGTTCAAAGTATTGATGCACTCTCTCACAGAAACTGTATCGACGATCTGCTCAGCATGGCGTATTAGACTGGCATATTAGATGCCAGTCTAATAGGGCGACTAGCCAAACGCCGTCACAGGCACATTTGTGTTCCACACCCACAGAACCCACCTGTGGCTTATACTGCAACTATGTTGAGCTGACCCTAGTTATAGTTTCTAGGAGAGAGCGCGTTATCTACAACAGGCTGCACAAGACCAGCACGCTCAAACCATCGGTCACCATGACTTGCGACTTCGTGTTAGCACAGCCATCGACGGCTCCCAAATTTCATCATGCCAATTTCATTCACAAGGTTTTTTAAAGTGCCACAGACTGGAATCGCCTCCTCCAGACCGATAACATTAAGAAGTCATATATATATATATATATATATATATATATATATATATGTATGAGTGTGTGTGTGTGTGTGTGAGTATATATATCACCCTCCTCTGCCCACTGTCTCGTGTCTTTCGCCTAAAATAGATAAATTATAGTAATTTTTCGACAGCTGTTACAGTTAAATTTCTAATTCCGCCACGAACTCAGTCTATATACAAGGGTTGAATAAGACTGACAAAGTTTTTCGTTGGTTGAAATAGGTCTATTCCCATATGAGGTAATTTTGGATTGTATTGTGTACTAATTATTTGCTCTGTAATAATAAATACATTGAGCTCTTTTTGTAGATCAATTTTAATATTTTATATTATTAGGATCCACTTGGATTATATACCAACGGATTTGTTATCTTTACTATATATATATATATATATATATATATATATATATATATATATATATATATATATATTACAATGAATCATTCATACAAAAAGTAGATTAGTAAAGTTAATGATATAAAATTGCGAAATCCTTTCGCAAACACAATTTTAAAGTTGCATTAACCTACAAATCACTCGATGAATTTTATGATCATTGTTTTTAATAAATATAAGCTGTATAAGGTCTTTTTTCTAATAGTTTGTATCCGTTAGCAATAACACATTTAAAAAAAAAATCGTATTTCGACTCGCATTTAATTTTTTCGTCTCGGATGCTACCTGGATTTTATTAAACACAAAATAATTTCAATGCCTGAGGATGACTGAATGTACAGTTGAAAGTACTTACATATTAAAAAAAGACCTTATACAGTTTATAGTTATTAAAAACAAGGATCATAACATTCAATGAATGATTTGTAGATTAATGCAACTTTAAAATTTTGTTTGCGAAAGGATTTTGCCATTTTATATCATTAACTTTACTAATTTACTTTGTGTATGAATGATTCATTGTAATATATATATATATATATATATATATATATATATATATATATATATATATATGTGTGTGTGTGTGTGTGTGTGTGTGTGTGTGTGTGTGTGTGTGTGCGCGTGTGTGTGTGTGCAGATATGTATTAAAAGGAATGAATAAAACTCCAAAAGTAAAATGGAAAATAATAAATAGAACAAGAACTTGTAAAACCTGGGATAACCCATGCCCTTTATGCCTACATGAAAACTACACATTATTAAGTTTCTAAATAATGAAAAATTATTAAACCATAGACATGCGTTAACGGTTTTTTGCCGATATCACCAAATTTCCGCATTAAATAATTAGCATAAAAAAAATAAAATTTCATAGTCTAATAAAAGGTTTAAAAGCTTAACCCAATCATAAGATAGAAAAACCTTTTATGAAGTCAACAAAAAACAAAAAAAAACAAAAAAAAACAAATTGTAGTTCAGTGCGACGCGTTTATGTACGAACCAGCCCTTTAGGAAAAAAAATCAATTCTTTAGACACTTCACGACATATTATGGTGCCAACAGCTATCTTTCGCTGTGACTGACCAGACGATGGGCGTACATGAATGCCATCATTCGCATTGAAATGGACACCCCGGCCCTTCCTCGGCTTGACCTCTTTCCGAAGGTGACTGATATGTGGATACAAACTAACTCTTATGACCCTTATCAAGATGGTCGTTTTAGCCGTTTTCATAGTAACTAATTTTGTGAATGAACATGCTTATAAAGATGCGTAAATTTCAAGAAAGGTTATTCCTAAATTTTCGCTTGAGGGTGAAACAGGGTTTGATACTTTAATTCAATTTAATTTTAATAATTATATTGAAGTTTTTGGCTCTTGTTTTTGAAACATGAGAACTCTTATGTAGCAAAGGAATCATTAAAAAAATAATTATGTATATATATATATATATATATATATATATATATATATATATATATATATATATATATATATATATATATATATATATATATATATATATATATATATATATATATATATATATATATATATATATATATATATATATATATATATGACCCTCCTACAAATCGACCCTGATGAGTTTTGAACCCGGGTTTCATGGTCAGAAAGCGAACATTCTAAGCTGTAGGCCACGTGCCTATAAAGTACATGCTGGCTCTATGGGAGTTGAAGAAGCTCAAGTGCGTCTGGGCAGGTGTCTGCAAGAGGGATTGACTAACCACATTAGCAGAGAGGGATACAGAGAAAAAACTATTAGTTGACACAGTATAAACTCATATATCAGTCGACCACGTGTAATTAGTTTATATTGTTACTTTTGTTTCGTTTTTTACAAACAAAAAAAAAAGAAAAGAAAATTAGGCTATTTAATAATGTACACAAGCCAAACAAGTCGATGATGAAAACCAAAATGTTAGGAGGAGAGGATGGCAAAAATTATCGGAAGTGTCAAGGGTTAACAATTAGTTGTTGCTGATTTTGTGATTCGCTCATATCTGAAGTGTGTCTGAGCTCGGGGTGTTGGTTGGTGGTGTTGTCAATTGAAAAAACCAATGTCGACGCCGCTTCCACCGTCCTTTGACAAAGTCGTACTCAAGTGGGTGGCCGGGGTAGAAATATGTCAACAGTTTGACATTAACCGGTGCGAGGTGATGTGAAATTGTCGGCGATTCAAAAGTGATTCTTTAACGGCCGGAGTGTAAACGGAAAAGAATTTTGGTAGATTAAATTATCACTTCCATACTCTATTGACTCTCATCACTTGCTCGTCTTCATAATTAAAACTCTCTCTCTCTCTCTCTCTCACTCACTCTCTCTCTCTCACTCACTCTCTCACTCTCTCTATCTCTCTCACTCTCGTACGCGCGTTGTCTTTGGACGCGTCGCCATGGAGTAATGTTTAACAAACTCCACATGCGTGTTATTGTAGTTAATATGATCCTTTCTTTTGGCCTTGTGCCAGGCTAAAATTGAACTTACCTTTAAACTCGTGTTAATTCTTAACTTTTATTGGGATAAGAAGAGAGCAGCACCAGTCGGGCTGGCGTAAGAAAGGCGGACCTTGACGGATCAAGCATTCGACAGCCCGATGCAACCAAGTTTGCCAGATCTTGCCTGTTTCAATGCATCTTTGAACCGCGAGGAAGGCTCTTCTGGGCCAAATGTGTGGGCTTCTCCGTCGCGCAGAGTTGTCCACCGAAATCATATTCACGCAAATGGCTTCATCAAAATCTCTTTGATCTATAGCCATCTCTGCCACCAGATGGAAGGAAGGGAATTAGGGAGAGATGAAGACGACCCCAATGCTCGGATGCGATCTGGTGCTGACCGCCACAATTTGCATTATTAAAACATTTTTTTAACGGAGTTGATAATAGTCAAAGAGAATATTATCCATTACTATCAATTTCAACGGTCATACCGGCGGGAGTGGACAGCACCAGTTGGGTTGGCGTAACTAAGGAGACCCTTGACAGACCAAGCATCCGACAGTCCGATTTGCCAGATCTCAATCCCCTTTGAGCCGCTAGGGAGGCGCTTCCGGCCAAGTGTGTGGGTTTCTCCGGCGCGCAGAGTTGTTAACCAAAACCAAATTCCCGCCAAACTCTCTTTGATCCCCAGCCATTTCCGCCATAGCCACCAGGGAAAGAAAGGGAATAATAGAAAGATACGTTGATAACCCTGACGCTCTGGTGCGATCGGGCGCCGACGAAGAATTGTGATTGTATGTAGCGTAACGATTATTAACAGGGAAAGTGAAATGGATGGACCGATTTCAATTTCTGACCGCGTCTGGTGGTTTCACTTTCTCATTAATGCTCTTGGGAAAAACAAGACATTTCTTCTCTCTCCACAGTTATGGGTTAAATTGCAGTTTAGACAACTAAGTACCTCCACCTTTTCGCGGAAAATAGCATACCGTAATGAAAAAGGCCATAAACTTTATAAAAATAAAGTATTATCGTCAAAATGTTTATGTTATTATTAAGATGAAAAACCAAAGTATTTTCTAATTATTTAAAAAAAAATTTAATCTTTTCTAACACGTTCGAAATTTTGGCTAAAATCTTGTTTTGTTCACGTCATCGGGGTGGCATAATAATTACATTGACTTTTTGCGCTTTTTTTTCTGTTAAAAACACATTGATTTGGAAATTCTTGTAAAAATCAAATAATTGTCTGATTTTAATGACATTTTTAGAACTTATTCACAAATGAATGAAATTATTTTTGACATGTTTTTTAGAAAATTTTGATAAAAAGTAATTTTTACATATGTTACCCCCAACTAAAATTTCGCAAAAAAAAAATTTTTTTATTTCTTGAATTTTTTTTTTATTCGTTAAAAGTAGGACTCCTTGGAGAATGTAAATCATCTAATTTTTTTTATTTCAAACTTTTACTATTCAAACTGAAAATCTACTCTGAACTGAAAAATAATGAATGCAATAAAACTATGATATTATTTAATTAGAAAAGCTTTTAATTGCTTTTGTAAATAAGTTATATTAAAGACACTATTGTCTGAAGAAATAAAATTTTTCCGATGAATAATGAATTTTTACAAGAATTTTTATTTTTGGAAATTTTAATAATAATAATTTATAATATTTTAAAATCGTGCAAAATTCTGTAATGGGTTATTTGCTGGATGTGATTTAGTAATTAAGTGCAAACGAAATGTACGAATCCAAATTGAAAAAATTAATAAACGTAGTTACACTATTTTATTTTTAAAATATTTTTTTATTTTTTGTACCTAATTTGTTCTATGAAAGAATAAATGTGACATTATTATGAAAAGGTCACGTGATCTAAGAGTTTTGTCTCTTTACAGAGAAATCAATTTAAGAAAATTTTATAGTATTTTAATTTTTTTTATTATTTTTGCATAAAGCATCTCCGAAAGGTAAATAAAAGTTAATAAATTATTAGATAATTGCGGAAAATATGTTCATTTCTAACTCAATCACCCATCAATCATCGCTTCAGATAAACAGGGCCAATCAGTAACAAATGGCAGTATATTACTTTTTATGCTATATGTAATATTTATTTAAAATGATAATAATTTATCATTAATTGTTCCAATTTTACTCAAATAACGTGTCAGAAATATATATATATATATATATATATATATATTGGAAAAATTTTACAATCGATAAATTTGTTTTGTTTACAAATTTCTTAAAATTAAGAAAATGGCCGCTTTTAAGAAAATTTTAAGAAATCAAAATTAAATTTGACATTCCAATCTATATAATTTCTATCTGAAATACTCCATAATATTTTACTTAATGAAAATAATAAATTTAATTATTAAGCTTTCAATTAAAGCTAAAATGAAATCTTCATGAAAGATTTTTCATTTTTAAAAATTCGTTTTAAACCTTAGGTATCAAAGCTTTATGCCGAAAAAGGGGGAGGGTGCCTAGTTTACGTTTTGACAAACTGTCCATTGGTTCCATCAACGGGTTTTGGTTTTCTTTTACATATACATATATATATATATATATATATATATATATTATATTATATTATATTATATTATATTATATTATATTATATTATATTATATTATATATATATATATACATCATCATCATCCAGACTGTTTCGCTGTATCACAGCTCATCTGTGTGGCTAGAAGTCCGGTTGCCTCTAGCTATGATCGAAACCCGGCTGAATTGGCGTCAGTCAGAGATTCTATCCCTAAGCCGTTGGCGCATGAATGTGAATTTAAGCGTATTTATTTTTAGATAAACACACAGTAACGGAGAGAACTCTATTCAATTTAATGAACATCAGTTCATTTCTGTTGCTACAGCCGAGATGTCAGAGCGCAGAAAATACATAATCTTGTACTTTTGAAATATTTGAATATTTTCGGATATTTCTGAGTCAAGGTTGAATTAATCCGCGGATGAAAAGCACCAGGATAGAAAGGGCAGAGTTGATCTATTCTGAAAATGTTATGAAGGATTTTCACGTTATTTATTTACATTTATAGCCACAATTTTTTTTATTTGTTCTAATACAGAATTCGCCACCGGAATAAAAACATGCAGTAAACATTGTCGTTCTTTCAAGATATTTAAACAGTCTACTAATTGCACTTTTATACGAGACTATTTTCAAATTCATGCATTACAACCACTTGAGATTTATTTCTATTCAATATTAATTGAACCAAGGATTCAACACACTTGTTGTGACGATGGCAAACATTTAAACATGTCTGCCGTCTACCATTATCAGTAAGCCCTACCGGAAGCCAGGTGTACTACAGAGCACTCACAGATCTAAAAAGTACACTGTGTTGGGGTGCGTGTGGGGGTGTGTGTGTGCGTATGAGAGAGAAAGAGAGAAAGAGAGAAAGATTGAGAGAGAGAGAGAGAGAGAGACAACACACTTAGAACAATAGTTTGCTTCCTGCGCTGTATGTGCTGCCCTCACCTTCTGAAGTAATGTTAAAAAATGTTAGTCTTCTGTATAAAATGTTTCGTTCTTCATGTCATTTCTTAGAGCAATTGGGGTTACTTTGACGACACTGATGTTTTCTCCCGATAATATTTGACGGCTCCGACTGGGTTACATTGAAACAACAACAACAGCAACAACTATATATATATATATATATATATATATATATATATATATATATATATATATATATATATATATTCATGTATGTATGTGTATGTGTGTGAATATATATATATATATATATATATATATATATATATATATATATATGCATGTATGTATGTGAGTATATATATATATATATATATATATATATATATGTATATATATATATATATATATATATGTGTGTGTGTGTGTGTGTGTGTGAAAAGTGTGTGTATATAAATATAAATAAATATATATATATGTGTATAATTATTTATATATTATATGCGCGGTACTTATTAGAAAGCGCTCAATATCAGAGATAGAGCTAACATATATGGTTGGATAGATGTGAGCTTGTGACCCTGGGTTTCACGCTTTAGCGATCGTCAGACAAAGCGTGAAACCCAGGGTCACAAGCTCACATCTATCCAACCATATATACATATATATATATATATATATATATATATATATATATATATATATATATATATATATATATATATATATATATAAATAATAATTTTTAAATTTTAAAAGTCACTTATTTCATTTCTCTTTTCTAGTCTCGGGCAACGTCATCTTGGGGAAAAATAATATTTTAATTAGATTTAATTATTTTAAACCAACAAAAATGCATACACACGCAATCCATTTTTTGCTATCTATCTCATGGAACCATGGAGGCAAAATGCGACTGGGTTACAGTGTAACAACAACAACAACTATATATATATATATTCATGTATGTATGTGTATGTGTGTGAATATATGTATATATATATATATATGCATGTATGTATGTGAGTATATATATATATATATATATATATATATATATATATATATATATATATATATATATATATATATGTATATATATATATATATATATATATATATAAATAATAATTTTTAAATTTTAAAAGTCACTTATTTCATTTCTCTTTTCTAGTCTCGGGCAACGTCATCTTGGGGAAAAATAATATTTTAATTAGATTTAATTATTTTAAACCAACAAAAATGCATACACACGCAATCCATTTTTTATCTTTCTCATGGAACCATGGGGGCAAAATGCATTATTGGATATTATTTTCGAAACATACTTTCATGATTGTTTTTCCAAATGTCAATAGGATATATATCCTCAATCTTATTGCCAATATTTTTATATTCTTGGCTTTTTATTCCTCAAATTTCTTTAACCTGCCTATTAAATTGAAGGTAAGGCTATATTTATTGGGGTAAAATGGTCAATATCAGAGAGAGAGCGCGTATAAAATGATAAACAGTGTAGATATAAGTATCAACGCTAAATCGCGATAGCCTGTTTATGAGCGTACGCGTGTACGTGTGCCTGTATGCGTATTTGTGTGTGCTATTAACAAAGTGTCATCAGATATGTAAATACACACAAACACACACACACAGATATATATATATATATATATATATATATATATATATATATATATATATATATATATATATATATATAGATAGATAGATAGATAGATAGATAGATAGAAACTACAAATTCTTCTTGGTCTAGTCATGTTAATTGTTATACCATAATACCTATTCTATTGTAATAGACTCTCCCACAGATAATAAGTAGTAGTAGCAGTGGCCAGTGGGGCTCAGTGGCGTCTCGCGGTCTTTGACTGCGGACGCCTTCTGTCCAACTCACTGCGTTAGCAGTGAGGAACCCGGACGAGGCTTTGCCGAAGGGCAAGGTTTCGTCCGGGGAGGTAGACAGAGCCTGAACCCGTCAGGGCGGGTTCAAAGGCCATATTTTTGGCTGAGCCTACGGGCTCGGAATTACCCACATTAAACCGGCCTTGTGCCACATTTGATCCTTGTGGGGGGATTAATAAATATTCAGTGGTGTTGAGCGAGTCAGTCGATGCCGGACATTGGAGTATCAACAATCACAACTAGATTGCTGCGTCGTTAACTAATTCTTGCAAGCTCCTAACGTTTTGTACGTCGAACCTAATTTAGGACGACGTATTGAAATACAAGCCTCCACTGTGAAAACTACTCTACAACATTAACAGAATACCAATTCGAACAAGCGGCTGATTTCGAAATTCAGTTTTGACATTTCGAGAAGAAAACTCCAACAAAGAACTTAGTTTCATGAGCATTTCCGTCCAACGTTCCATAATAATAACCTGAACATTGTAAACCTTTTGTTTAAAGGTTAGTGTCGGTAAGGCGCACACAGCGCTCTCCACTTTGAAAACATTAGGAGAAGACCAGAAAAAGAGAATCCCTTCTCTCTTGCAACTGATGAAACCCTTAATTAATGAGATTTATTGGCGCGGAATACACCATGGTTGATTGCAGTTCAGTTACCTGAATGTTGTAATTTTCTGGTCTCCGATGTATTTGTGGATGGATATTGAGCTGAAAATTATTTGGATCTTCTCCTTACTAATTCGGTGTAGCGATTAATTGTCATTCTCTAAGAACAATTATAGCAACGCACAGTTTACAGATATTGATGCAATCAATATGCATATACCTGGGTTCCACCTCACTGTAATATGATTGGCTGGTGTCAGACATAAATACAGACTGATGTGGAGGTACATGGACGACGCCTATTGCCTACGCCTATTGCCTACCACTACGACGAGGACCAGTCATTTATGGTTACCTGCTAGATTGTCCTACCCGGTTACAGTAGCCCAAACCACTTAGATACCTCGAACAAATATATCCCTTTCCGGAACATATTAGATATTAAAGAAAAGGTAGTTATGGTGAGCCATTTACAACCACATTCCGAAGCGACGTGCCACTTAATGGTGTGATGGTATTGATGTTGAAACCATTCTTTGTGTCTTCTGAGTAGTGTTCGATTTTTATTCTCATTGCCGTCATCACTCCTTTCTTCCTAAATTGTTTAACATGTGTGTTTGTAAAATATGCAATATTTGAGAAAAAAATCGATGCATCAATCAGTCTTTTCTTGTTTTGAAGACGATATGTCACTCAGACAGGTTTGTGAAACAGATTGTTATTTTTTTGATAATATTTGAACAAATAATATTTATTGTTTTTGTTCTTATCTTTTCGTTAATTATTGTTTTGGTCTTCCTTGTATTGTATGTAGTTCTCATTTGAAGTAACGCCATCTTTCTGTAATTATTATGACGAATAACTTTATCATTGTAGCTTCAGCCGCTTTATTTTGACTGGCGCTTTCTTCAGCCTTCTATGATCGGGTCTGAAGTTCTGCGACATGACATTTTTATGATTTCAATAAATTATTTTCTTAGTAATTATATTCGTTGTTGGTAAACTGTCCATGATTCATCGATGTTTTTAATTTCCTAAATTTAGTTAATGTCATTTACAATATCACCCAAAGAAATGTTGAATAATACAAACAACACCTTGCCAGCATCACCATAAAAGGCTAAACACTGGAGGTAGTGTCCAGCTTCAAATACTTTGAAGCGACTCTGTTAAAAGATGGCACCTGCAACGCAAAAAAACAAACCACGGATCGCTACAGCCATAGCAATGGCCAAACTCGAAAGAATATGGAAGTGTAAGTTTTTTTAACATTCCTTGTTTACATTAATTATATTTGGACTATTGTCACCAACTTTGTTGTTATCACAACGGGTCTGCCCTTGTGTTCTACGGGCTTCCTCAGGTTTATTTCGAGCCTACAGGGAATTCTAAATTGGACCCTTTATTTAATCTACGGGAGATAATGTATCGTCTAATTTTTTTAGAACTTCCCAGTTAATGTCCGCCTAGTTTCCACTGAGTCCAAAGACACACTGCCCGTCCACAATTACAACTGAACTCACGATTAATATGTTACCAATTCCGAACTGAACCCTTTATTTAATCTACGGGGGTAGACTGTTCTTGTTCCACCTTTCATGTCTTGGGATATCTCGTCCCTTATTTTTGGTACTGCCCAGTTATTGCTCGCCCCGTTTCCAATGAGTCTAAATCCCAGGGATTGAACTCACGATTACTAATGTCAAAAAATTCACGAAGCACCGCTTTAATCGACTAGGCTATTGCTCCATAGGCTAATGTTTCATGTATTATATTTTTATTATAATTTATCTAATAATACAGGGTTATTAAAAAGAATGAACCGATTTCATGACACATTGCTTCAGTTTTCAAGCATCGTCCTGGAATGAATCTGTGGCCATTTGAAAGAGGAGTTTTCTAAGTTTTGAATGGCTGCCGCAAGGTCGTATCTCCGGCAACGTTCAGTTGTTTGTTTACCCCCGGAATGTCGAGTCCTCAGCAAAAGGCGTTCTGCGTTCTCGAGTTCGCGAAAGCAAATGCAGTTGTCACGGCGCAGCGTGCTTTTCGAAAGGAATTCGACATTATTCCTTTAAGAACATTCGACGGTGGTTTAAACAGTTTCAAAAGAGTGGGTGTCTGTTTAAAGGAAAAAATCCAGGACGACCACGAGTTTCGGAGGAATAAATGGCAAGAATTCGTGTTTCGTTTGAGTGGAGTCCACGGAAATCCACAAATCGAGCTAGCCCCGAGCCTACGATCTCTCAATCCACTATCTGGCGGATGCTAAGAAGACGTCTACATATGAAACCTTACAGACTAGGCCTCGTTCAGACACTTACCAGGACTTTGCTCTTTGTGCTTGACCTGAGAGATCCCCAGACCTCACCGTGTGTAATTTTTTCTTGTGGGATACGTAAAAGACTGCATTTACGTTCCACCGCTACCCACTAACCTCGATGACCCGAGATATCGAATAACAACAGCAATCAACTCAGTGGATCATGATATGCTGATACACGTGTGGGAGGAATTCTTTTCTTGCATTGATGTTACCCGTGCTGCAGGTGGTGGCCACATTAAAGACTTGTAATAGTGTGTAATGAATTCGGATCATTCTTTTTTTAACAACCCTGTATATTCTGAGACGAAAAAGTGGGCTGTCCTTTCGTAGCCTCAAGTGACAGATCATTAATAAAACATTTATTAAACTCGTTTTAGCCTGACACGTTCCAGGGTTTGGGTTTCTGAGATGTCGTGAATTAGATGACATATTTTACGAGATTCTTTTCACAAGTAGAAATTCTATTATCGAGTGCCAGAAGTTTTTATTCAAAGATTCGTATATTCATCTTATTTATTTTTATGAGTATTTCTTTGCTTTGTGTGTGTGTGTGTGTGTGTGTGTGTGTGTGTGCATTGTTGTGTACATGATGGGCGTGGAAACGGAGACGATAAATGTCGTCACGGATTCCTTTGCAAAATGCCTCCCGGGGCTGTGGATTGTCTCTGCATTTAATCGACTCTTGAAAGTCGCGGGTTAATCACAATGAACGATTGTCGGTCGACAGAAGCCGCAAACGCTTGTGTGTTTTTCTTCTTTTCAATCCCAGGATTTTGATTGTCAGGCCACAGACAGGTTGTTTGCAGAAAAACACAGGCTTTTGTTGGTAGATTCGATAGATTCTGTTAGCATTTGGTCACTTATCGCCAAAAAAAGGTAGTACCTATCTGTTCACATACACACACACACATGCACGGATATACACACATACACATATATATGTGTGTGTGTATATATATATATATATATATATATATATATATATATATATATACACGGTGTATATTTATATATCTATTGATACTTTGTTAATAGCATACACGCACACCTTAACAGGCCGTCGCCATTTAGCATTGATACTTATGTCCACACTGTTTAGCATTTTATATGGGTTTTCTCTGCTATTGAGCACTTTCCCCAATAAATTAAAAACCGCAGTTTAGCACACGCGCGTGCGCGCGCGCACACACACACACACATTCACACAAACACATATATATATATACATATACATATATATATATATATATCAGATCAAGAGAGAGAAAGAGAAGCCTGAACCCCCCATATATATATATATATATATATATATATATATATATATATATATATATATATGAGATAACGAGTCATATTTTTTCTATATCAAGAACAGTATTGTGGAAATTGTGAGAGAAAATGTAAAAAGTGTATTTGTGACGCGTTTCATCCGTTAGGACTTCATCAGAATGGGTTTGTTGACGTTGTTGTGACCACACCTGCACATGAAAGAGAGACGCTGGTAGTTTCAAAATTTTTTAAATAATTTTTTGAAGTAATTTTTTCAATCTAGCCAAATTCATCGATATACTTTTTCTTTCTCGACATTTTCGACTTAGTGAATTAGTTTCTCTTTTAATTAGAGCAGCATTTTTATGTCAATATTGGGGTTTGTTTCGTTACGGTGAACAATCAATGCGTTTTGTGTGTTGTTTTTCCCCCTTCTTTGTTCATATAAACTTTTGTTTAAAGTTCTTGATGTTTTTCCAATATATTCTTTCTGGCAATCCTGAGAGTTGTCCTCCTACAATTTGTGGCTTGTTTTGTTTTTTATTGATTAAGTCTTTTATTATTTTCGATGTAGTTGTGACAAATATTATGTTGAGTTTAGATCAATTCTTTTCGTTTGCATTTTCATATTCAATGCGAAACAAAATGTTCATAAAATATTCCAAAATAGAAGAGCTGTCCTTCCTGACAAACCCAACAAATCAAAAAAAAAAAAAATTCTACCCACTCTGTCACAGCTGAAAAGAATTTAAACTGAACATATTAAAATATTTACATAACTTCGTCGGATCCAAGTCTAAAATAAGAATGGCTGCATCGATGATCAAATTCCCTACCCTCGTGCGATGAAGAGCGAGACAAGCTTATTGACCATTAGCTTATAGTAAATACCGTGACGTCTGGGCGAAAATCTCGAAAGAGATGAGTAGTGATTAAAAAAAAAAAAAACTTATGTTTGAACAACGAGCTTTGGCATCTGTGTGATATGCGCCATTTTCAACTGTATTTACGAAAGTATGTATAGCCCACGTACAAAGCAATAGTAAAACATCAGATACCATTTTGGGGATCCTACTTGGTTGGACTGAGATCTTTTCAGCTTTAAAGTGATCAGCTGACAACTGGACATCGAATTCTTCTTTATCATCATGTGATATTCTCTACTTTTATGTCTTCACAGTTACCTCTTTCTTTTTTCTTTATTTCTTTTCTTTTTTCTTTCTTTCTTTTTCTTTCTTTTTTCTTTTCTTTTTCATTCTTTTTCTTTCTTTAGCTTCTTTTTGTAACTTTCCTTCTTAGTTTCTTTTTAGCTTTCTCTTTCTTCTTTTTCTTTTCTTTCTTTTTTTTTTTAAATTCTTTCTTTAGCTTCTTTTTGTAACTTTCCTTCTTAGTTTCTATTCAATTGTTTCGTTTTTTTCTTCCTTTTTCTTTTTATTTCTTTTTCCTTTATGTTTCTTTCTTTCTTTCTTTCTTTTTGTAAATTTCTTTCTTTCTTAGTTTTTGGTACATATCTCTCCTTCCTTTCTTTCTTTCTTTACTTTTTGCAACATTTATCTTTTCTTTTTCTTTTTCTCGTTCTATGTTTCCTCTTTCTTTTTCTTTACTTCTTCGCTTTCTTTTTTTTTTTTTTGTAACTTCATTTCTTTCTTACTTTTCCCATCTCTTTCTTTCTTTCTTTCTTTCTTTCTTTCTTTCTTGTTTTTTCTTCCTTTGTCTTTTGATTCTTCTTGTTTTAATTTCACTTCCTCTTTTATAATTAGGGATTTATCCTTTTCTAATTATCGTCTGCTTTTTTGCCTTATCGTTTACTTGATTCCGTTGTCCTTTTGTTAGTCCCCTTCTCTTTTTCTTTCACGTCTCGAAATACGAAGCGTTGAAATAGCAGAGCACATATTCAGAATAGGAGAAGAGTAACGAAATAATCATAAAATAACATCGCTTACATTGGAAAATAATCATCTTCACACAGATTTTCGGCTTCTCCCACCGCCATATCAGCTTTAAAAATTTACAGACATTAATAGTTTATTAGGAACATGCTTTACACTCAGCTGATGACCGATTAAATTTTTTTAGCATAGAGTAACGGTATAGGGAGACACAGATTAAAATGCTGAGATAAAAAGAGACGGCAAAAGAAAGG
>OZ010600.1:95097390-95102390 GCA_963932145.1 Acanthosepion lycidas
TTCGATTGTTTTTAAAGGCAAGTCAACACTTTCCTGAACGTGTGACTGTTGTAAGTCGATATATAATATTTTGATCTCAATTCATTTCAAATGATTCAGAAAATATTTGTTCACTTTGAAGAACAAACAGGAACTGAACTTCATGCCACTGACGTCATCAGAACATCAAAGAGAAAAGACGTTGTCGCCGGATGTCACACAGCCCCGCCCGTTTCGAAAATCAATAATAATAAAAAAAAAAAAAATAAAAAAAACCTTGTCTTTCGCTTCATGGTTTGTCAAAGGCCGCAGGGTGAGTGAATGCCGGTAATAATAATTATTCAAACACACACGTGATCACTTTTTAATAAATAATTTTGCACGTTTCCTGATCACAATTAGCGGTCATGCATGTTAAAAGGTCAAGTGCATCTGCTTGCAGATCCGGACATTTCATATTGAATGTCTCCTTTAATTTCAGGTCGACTAAGAAACGGTAAAAATTTCATTCTGATAAAGTAACTGCTTCTCCCTATACTATCGTCAGACATGTTTTTCTGTTTTATATTTGGAAAAGTACAACTAAAATTTGAACATGTGACAAAGTTTAACAAACGTAACTGAAAAAAATAAAACAAAACAAAAAAAAGTTTTACCAGAAAGTTTTCTCTAGGTCCGCCATTATTTGATTTTCCCTCTTCAAATCTTTATTTTCTTCCTGAGTTAGACGATAAACTACATCCAACAACATTACATTTTGGAAAAAATTATTACTATCAATACATTTTTAAAGGAAAACATAATACCAGCAATACATTTTTGAAGATGAAAAATATTACCAGCAATACATTTTTGAAGATGAAAAATATTACCAGCAATACATTTTTGAAAAAAAATATTGCCAGCAATACATTTTTGAAAAAAAATATTGCCAGCAATAAAATTCTTGTCATTAACCCATTACGTGTTGATATGCCGTAAAAAAAAACAAAAATAAACCAAAGTAATTTTTATTATTTTCAAAAGTTATTTTTTGAATATTAATAAACGCCAAACATGAAACTGGACTTAATCAAAACTTTTTTTTATCTCGAGAACTGAAAACAAAATCATTAAACACTATTTACTTTCTAAGATTTGCAAGTGAGTAACTGATGTTTTGGAAATTTCCTTTTTTTCAAAACATCATTTTTCCCCCAAAACATTAATTACTCACTTATTAGACATTGAATTCTATCCTCATACCTTGCCTAATGTTTCAGATAACCTGATGAATATTGATGAACGTTCCTAACTCAAAAATATTGGAAAACATGTTTGTTTTTATATATAAATTCTTGTTACAAGATAAAATCCTTGCATTTGCTTTTATAAAATCCCACAGTGGACGAAACGCGTCAGCTAAAAAAAAGTTCCTTTTGTTTTTATTCATATACCGTATATGCTCGCGTATCATGCGACTTTTGAAAACCTAATTTTGAAGCTAATTTTAAGAGGGTCGCATCATACACGTGATGTAAAATTAGCGTATGTACGGCTGGCCCTGGCGAAGCCATTGACAAAACTATATATCCATTTACTGTAGTCAAAAGTACAGCTGTCTTTAAAATAAACATGATTTTGATAAAACTGATGTTTTACTTAACTGTATCCAATAATAATGCATGTAATATTCACATATTAGTATCATATTATAAAATCCAAACATAGCGAATATGCATCTTCTCCGTTGTTTACGTTTATAAGATGTTTACCTGTTTCTCGTTCCCTTGTTTATGGCTGGACGCGTTTACGCAACGAGTATAGCGTTAATAACGATACTTTTATCATTCTCTTTTACTTTTTGAACTTATTTAACTAGAAGATGGGATAAAGAGATAGAGGAGAAAAAGTTAGTCTATTGTAATTTGATCTCTCATATTTTATTTTCAAAACACAATCAACATATTGTGTCCATTTTCATAGTTAGGAATTTAGCTACAGAAAAGAACAAAATATAAGATCATATGAGAAATTATATTAAAAATATTTTAATCAAAGCATCGTGTCTATCATATTTAATGAAGCTTGCGTATAGGGATGTTTGCAACATTTAAATTGTATTTGAGTTTGTCCTTGAAGTGTAACCAAGTACGATTTACATTATTCTTAACATGAAAAAGTTGGCTATACATGATGATGTTCGGCATCCAATCATCATTCATTCTGATGACATGAGCAGCTCATCTGAACTGTGATTGCCTCAGAAAGGATTCAATACCACCAACGCCACATTTGATAAAAAGATCAGGGTTAAAGATTTTGTCCTGCCGTGTATAACTGCATATTGTGCGAAGACAGCGTTTATGAAATGAATCAAATTGATTGATGTGCCTCCTGAATGGCGTCCACGATTCTAACCCATATATATATGTGTGTGTGTATGTGTGTGTATGATATATATATATATATGTGTGTGTGTGTGGTTTGTGTGTTTATGATATACATATATATGTGTATGTGTGTGTGTATGATATATATATATGTGTGTGTGTGTGTATGATATATATATATATGTGTGTGTGTGTGGTTTGTGTGTTTATGATATACATATATATGTGCATGTGTGTGTGTATGATATATGTATATGTGTGTGTGTGTGTGTATGATATATATATATATGTGTGCGTGTGTGGTGTGTGTATTTGTGTGTGGTGTGTGTGTGTGTATGATATATATGTGTGTGTGTGGTTTGTGTGTGTATGATATATATATGTGTGTGTGTCTTTATGATATATATGTGTGTGTGTGTGGTGTGTGTATGATATATATATATATATGTGTGTGTGTGTGTGTGTGTGTGTATGGATGTGTATGTATGGATGTGAGTGTATTGTATATATGTGTATGTGTATGCATGCGTGTGTGTGTATGTGCCTGAGCACGTGTGTGTCTGATAAAGAACGGCACGCGTAAACTAATAGATACGAAACAAAAACAAAAAAGAATCACTTCGAAGACTGGCGCCCAATTTGATGCGACATTCTTGGAAATACCAGTCAGCCCTTAGATAAAATGTCTATCTATTTTAAGTAATCATTGAGACAAATGGATTCGTTATTCTTTCTGGAATATCAATTGACCATTTAATCGAGCGCTCATTTTGGTGAACCAATAAATTCCACGCAAATTCTAATGAGCGAAACATTTTTTTTTTACCTTTTCAGTTGAAATGATTTTGCTTTCTGTTATTTCTAAATCTAGTTTTGTCAATAGGAATCGATAAAGATCATTTTTGGTATTTAAAATGATTGCCATTTATCGATTTGTTGGAATAATTTGGAATCAAAGAAAAAAAAACAATGATTACAACGCAAAAACAAAAAAAAAACCTTTGAAGACATAAGGTAAGATAAAAAAAACAAAATGGCGTGTAGGTCATTACAATTCGATGAACAGTTAAGACATTTCTGTTAATAATTAGAATATTTTCAATCTATCTTTGGATTGAGGTTTCTTATATTCCGCGGCGATGCAAATCTATGCTACGCCCTCCACTACTCTACAATATCTCAATTGCAATAAACTAGTATTCATCTAAAATACAAATTTTTATTGTAACCTAATTATGTGCAATAATGGATCATATGCAATATAGTTGAACAATTGAACTAGAAATATTGAAAATAAATACAATGTATTTAAATACAAATTAGAGACCTGTCATAATAGATCATTCCAGCTTAAATAAATCAACAATGTTTTACAGCAATTTTTAACATCAACTTGAGATTTTTCTTGTTAAAATGTTGAAGAATTTTGACACAATCAACATTATACATAAAATATAGTGAATTTTATGATTTTTTTTGTTTTGTTTTTTTAGATTCAGCATGAACAAAATAAATTCATGGATTTGGACGAAAATAAAAGACCCCCCCTCCAGAATGACGTCAAAATTGGCAAACAAAAAACGTTTCGTCTTTTAATAATCAGTTGTGCTTAGTTTAATTTGAAGCGTATATAAATGTAGGTAAAAAAAAAAGCAAATGTTGATAAGATAGCGATGGTTACAAAGCACTGCTCGGGGCCCCCAATCAGGTCTGGGTCTCCCCGGTCAGTGATTTCGGAGAGTAGTAGGCGCCGGACCCTGCTTAATGGCATTGTTGCCTTGCTTGGTATGAAATGCTTAAAAAACTATCCTAGATTATAGAAACCACATCAATTGAAAACTTTCAACGGCAGCAGCGACAAAAATGGAAGACACATGTAACGTGAAGAGAAAATAATGATATCAAAATGATGATATTCCACACTACTTCGAACAAATGGTGAGGAAGGAAACCGCCATCAATAGTGGAAAGAGAAATAACAGTTATTGGACTTGAGACAAAACTATTTTCCTGAACAGTTGTCTTCTGAGCCTTTTTTTCGTGAACAATTTTGAAACTTTTGCCTGAGCTTCCGAATCAAAAAATAATTGATATGTAATGTTTGACGGTAGATATAAAAATAGTTACAAATGTTTACCCACCGTTCAACCTGGGCATTAAGTTATTTTTCTCTACCACTGTTCAACCGGTGACTGAGCATTACGCCTTTTTTTTCTACTACTGTTAAACCTGTGGCTGGGCATTACGTCATTTTTCTCTACCACCGGTAAAGAGGTGGTCAGGGCTCAAACTGTTAGGATAAAGATTTTAGAAATTTCAACGAAAATTAACACTGGTCAATGAATGCTGAAAGTTTCTTTAAAAGAAAAAAGAAATAATATTATCATTACTATTTTGAGAGGCCCCAATCCTGACTTATCCCTACGTAGTCCAATGAGAGAGATGCTTCCTAGGTGTGTGGGGGGAGCTTCATGGGGTGGGGAGGCTTCTTGGAGGATGGCTTACTCGAGTTGAGCAGATTATAGTTCTTTTGATCACGACGAGGATTCTGTGACCTTGCCGGGGTTTTAGTAAATATCCATATCACTTTTGATCATGAACCAGACCTTTCATGAAAGAAGGCTTTCTGTAGGATATAGCAAGCTCCCA